>OY288284.1:76944530-78157030 GCA_958450335.1 Hibiscus tridactylites | reverse complement strand
AAATCTGCCATTTTTCACTTGGTCTTGTGTTGTTTCCATGATTTTTACTATGTTCATATTGTTTAGTTTGAGGATTTGAATTCATCAGCTCCCTGCATGAAGGGATGGACCGCGGGGCTGGAGGGGCGGTCGTCCCGAAAAATTTGAAATTCGTATATGATTTAAATTTCTATGAATGTCCTGCGTCCGTCACTGACTGCGTGTCTAAGAGATTTTTACTTTTCAATGCAGCTAGTAGCTTTATGGGGGCCTCATTGCCAAGTAATTCTCCAAAGGTGAAAAGATCAGTCAAGATCAGTGGGAAAATTAGTGCTACTGCTACTGTTACAAAAAGTCCCATGGAAGATATTAAAGAGTATGAACTCCAACTTCCTTCTTTTGATTCTTTTTTCGAATGTTGAGATTTGAACCTGAAACCTCGAAGTTCTCGGGGACGTCTCGCTTGCCGGTTATGGCAAGCCAAGACCTCATTGGCTTTCCATGTGATGTTGTTTGAAGTTTCTTAAATCATTCATTCAAATAGGTATACACTTCCTTCGTGGGCGATGTTCGAGCTGGGGAAGGCTCCGGTTTTTTGGAAGACGATGAACGGTCTTCCTCCGGCTTCTGTAAGTGCACCATTGCTGCCTTTAATTTCACGTTGCTTGAGCTATACTCTTTAGTCTTTTGCTATAGAGATGTCCTTTTATATGACAGGGAGAGAAGCTGAAGCTTTTCTACAATCCAGCAGCAAACAAAGTTGCTCCAAATGAAGACTTTGGGATTGCTTTTAATGGTAACTTCTCATACTCTTGCACAAAATGAACACGAACATCAAAAAGTCGAAAACCCGAAACTACTCGAACTTGAAATGACCTGAACCCGAGAAAATCAGAATCCGATATGAGCCTATGACTTGATGAATTTGTAACACTGCAGGAGGTTTCAATCAGCCTATCATGTGTGGTGGTGAACCAAGACAAATGCTGAGGAAAGGTAGAGGCAAAGCTGATAGCCCAATATACACCATACAAATATGTATTCCTAAGCATGGTTTGTATATTTTCACAAATTCCAATTTTCCTTTCTTGGGGGAATTTAACTCTATACTAACTCATAATATATATATATATATATATATATGTATATATGTATATCATTTTGCAGCTGTGAACTTGATATTCTCATTCACAAATGGAGTTGATTGGGATGGTCCATACAGACTACAGTTCCAAGTTCCAAAGGCATGGCAAAACAGACCAATCGAGTTCTTTAACCAGGTAAAACACGATCGTATTCGATGCACCTCTCGAAATATATTCGTATCTGACACTCACAACTTAATCCGAATATGGCGGTGACAGGGGCTGGCAGAGGAGCTGAGTAAAGAAGGTGCATGTGACAGAGCAATATTTCCAGACACAAGTATTGTTGTGGATAGATGTGCCATGATTGGTAACTTGTCCAAGGAAGGAGTAAGTAAAAAAAACATGCTTCATTTTATCTGTTTTCTTCCTCATGAGGTGAAGCATTCAAGTTTATATATGAAAATCGATTAATGCGATGCCGTTTGCAGGGCGATCGTTGCAGTCTCGATCTGGTTCTCGGATGCATGGACACTAGCTCTCACCTGTATGACCCTATGGCTAATGTAGATGACGGATCGTGCCCGGTTGATTCAGATGTTGAGGACTAGTTTGTCAGCCAGTTGCATCACGTATGCATACTAAATGAAACAATAGTTGTATAGAATGTACATGATGGGGTCATCAACAGTGTTACAGAACAATATAGGATCGGATCGATTGGTTGAATCGAGAATCGATGGTTTATCCGGTTTGACATATCCAACAACCGAATGATCATTATGAAAAAGTTGAATTGAAAAGAAGTGTTCAAGTTATATCTCTTTTTTTATTTTAGGTGCCTAATTTTTTTTGTCAAAATAAATGACTAATATTTATTCGGTTACCATTTTAGATAACTATTGTTTCATCTCATAAAAATTCTACATTCATAAAACACTTAAGATCTTAAAATCTATTCGCTGCCGCTGCGATAATAAAGTCTCCTCCTTCGGTGATCTCATCGGTGTGTCGTTCGTCAATTTTCGATAACGAATGAGTGAAGTATTTGGTAGTGGTGGTTCGGCATAGAGATTTTGGATTAAGATTAAAACCCAAATTTTTGTTGACAAATTTTCAATCTGGTCCTAATTTTATCTAGAAGGAAGAGGAAGGGAAGACTCTAAGCGAAAAAGAGAAGTGCTCCTAGTGAGTTTAAAATTCATAATCTATAAGAATACAAGTGAATATAAATGAGCAGCTTAGCCAACCGATCAAATATGCTTGTTCAATAGTTTAAGATTTTTTTAAAAAAAATAAGCCACTAGTTTTATTAATGAAAAAATACCCAAAATTACAATAATGGTTTACAAACTATCATTGTAAACTAAATACATAATTTAGATTTCCGCCTAAAACTAGTCACTTTAGATCAGATATGAACCATACATGAAAAGGTTATAAACCCATCCAAATACTCGATCAAAAATAGATATGAAAACTGAGTGCATCGACAAAACGAACCACAAAAGGGATGAAGCTATTGATAGACCACCGAGAAAAGGCAAATCAAAGTCGAGCACTTGAGAAATTCTTTACAAGCGCAAACCGAGTATCTAAATTTAAACCGAATGTCCATAGCAGAGAAGATCAACATGATTACAAATAATCATGTCTTAATCAGTCGTGGTGTCGTCAAATCAACCCTGATAGAAAACAAATAATAGAAAAACATGCCAAGAGACAAAAAAACATGCTAAAAAACAGAAAAGCGTACTAAACGGTAGAGAGAGAAAATGACCGGTTGTCGACAAATAGCTCAAAAGTTATTGTCGCCGCCGGCCTATGTTCGGACTAAAGAGAAAGAGCAGCGGCACTAAAAAAACTTTTTATAACTAAGCCTTATAAAAATGAATAAATTTGTTTCATTCAAATTTTGTCCAAATTTATTAAAAAGACGGCTTGGTTTTAACCTGTTAGGATATCATTAAACACAAGAGTACAGCAGCTGATTATAAAAGCATTGTTTTTCCCTTCAAATTTGAAATCATTGACAACAACTATTACTAGTTCCTCCCTACTGGCTACACTTACACCAATTTTGCCATTTCTAGTTTTATAGCCTTTCATTGGCACCTCAAGCAAGTGCAGGTTTTTTCCTGCTCTCTATATACTTGCCCGCGAGCGAATCGAATAAAATCCCGGCACCAACACCGACCGCCAAATCGATCGTGTAGTGACCCCTTGTACCGAGCAGTCTCACGGCTTGAAGCACATTGAGTGTGTCGAATAGCCATGCCAATTCCCATCTCTGCATTCTCCTCATGTCTAAAGATGCAATCACCGAGCCAGCAACGTGGCCGGAGAAGAAGAGGAAAAACGATACATTCCCTACCGGAAAATCCATCCCTGACCCTACAAATTCCTGCCATGATATCAAAACTTCGAATCTTAGCCATTATATCAAAACCATATGTATGCACATCATAATACTTCAAATCAAAAAAATTGAGGGGAATGAAAATTTAACACAATCGGCTGACCGATCGGATGGTCTCATTTCCGTACGCCGCATAGCATTATGCACACAGTCCGGAACACACTGATTCCACAATTTTTTTACCACCAAGGTTGGAAGTTGGAACCCCAAACCTTAACTTAACTAGAAGGTGCACAAACAAGACAACACCGGATTGTGAGCACAATGCTATGCCACGCTACGGGGAAATGAGAACACTCGGTCGACCGGCGGGTCGTGACGGAAATAGATCAAGAATTAACCTGAGGTAACGGGAGCTGTGTCGAGTAACCGAGAATCCCACGACAAGTGAACATGAACAAGGCCGAAATCGTCGCCCTCGGTCGACCCTCAACTAACCAGGTCCCTATTATATACACGGATTGCATCCCAACAAACACCTATTGAATTATACAAGCAAAGTTCATCAGACCATTAATCTAGAAAAAATTAACGCACTTACCTTTTCAGATCTTCACATTTCTTCTTATTCTTATGTTCAGGACAGACCCGAACCTTTAAATTTTAGAGGGCGAAAATAGATTTTAATGCAAAATACATAGAAATTTCAAAAGAAAAAATTAAAATCATATAAAAAATTTAAATTTTTATAGAAAACTAGATATTCTTAGCATGCAATTGCATCAGATTCAGAGAATGGAATCAAGAAATTGAACTTAAAAACAAAACCCACATTTTCTTGTAATTTTTCACATATGACCCTTAAAAACAAAACCCATAGTCTAATTATCTCTGATTATGTTCCAAATCGAATCGAGTCGAGTCGAATAGCTAAGCAAATAGTAAAGCTCTTTTTAAAAGGAAAAGAGAATGAACATAGTCGCATACCGTATTAAGAGCAGCCAAAATGGAATTAAGTTCCGGCCACGAAGCCAACGCGCGATGGAAGGAGCGTGTAACGATAAACCCCAGATCGTACGGCGGCGAAGAATCCGGCACCATCCGGAGCGTGTATTCCACGTAAATGAAGAACAACAGCCCCGCGGCGAAAAAGCAGGGTATCCGGTGATATTTCGCGACATAAACGACGTCGTCGAGTGTCCATTTCATGAACGATGCCTTCCCCGGAGAAATGCCACCATCGGCGTGATGACCGCCGGTTTTCTTAGTTGTCGTGACTTTAACGTCGTTGCCTTTTCCGTTGGCTTTGCCGGAACGTTTGTGACCGGGGCTGAGAAGGGCTGTCGTGGCGATGGTTGCACCGGCGGCGGCCATGGCTGCTAATGGTGATCGGAGACGGGAGAGATGAAAGCAGAAAGTGACAATGGACTGTGAATTATTTTGTGGAAGAAAGAAAAGTATAATGGCGGGGTTTACAAGGAATTGTTGGCATCAAAGTCACAAATTTGTTTGATATAATAGGAAACTAGCCCCCTAAACTATATCTTAATTTCCCTTTTTACTCTTAAAAGTTGGTTTCTTAAAAAATGACCCTTAAAATTTCATTTTATCACTTTTTGACTTTTTTTATTTTGTTAAAAAAATTATGTGGTCATTCCTAGGGTGTTCAAACGGTCGATTCAGTTAATAACTAAGCCGAACTGTCTAAAGTTGAATTAATCGAACTTTTAAAATTCTTAATCCTTAACTGAATTTTTTTTCAAAAATTATTAATCGAACCGATGTAAGTTCAGTTAATTGGTCTGTTTTTTAATTAACCGAATTTTTTTAATTTATTATTATTGTTTTTATTCAAAATGGTAATTTAATTAGCAATAAATTAAAAATATATTTCTTATTAGATTTTTTCTATTTTGGGGTTGAGTTTAAATTGGAATTAAAATATAAATATTTAATTTTAAATATTACAGGTAATTGTTGGAACTTAGACTTATAATTAAAAATATATTAATTATATGTTAAAATTTTGGTTAATTCACCAATCTCGAAATTTGATCATCATATCGGATAAAATCTTTCAGTTGGCTTACCCATGCATTTGACCGTTCGGATTTATAAATTGTCACACCTAAAGGATATATATATGGTTTAAGGTTTAGGGTTTAGGGTTTAGGGTTTAAGGTTTAGTGTGTAAATGAGCCGAGTTAAGTTCAATAGTATTGTGTTTGACTTGGTTCGTTAAGAACTCAAGTAAAATTTATTTGAATTGAGTGTTGATCGAGTTGACCGAGTCAGACTCTAGTAGCTCAAGATTTGTCTCGTCTTATTTACAGTATTATTATTACTATTCAACAACATAGATTTTAGTTCACTATAAAAATTAATATATTACATTTTTTAGTAGTTTACAAGTCTTTCGAGTCGAGTACCGAGTAGCTTAACTTAACTTGTTAAGAATTATAGTCAAGTTTAAACTCTAATTGAGTCAACTTAGATTTGTCATAAATTTTACGTACACTTTATAAATAAAATTATTTAAATTTAAATTTTTAAGAAAACGATATTAATTTTTTATTGGAATCATTTCTTAAGTTCTAATGGACCCCCAGATTTGAACCACATATATTGATCATTAGAGGTTGAATTTTTTTAAAAAAAATAATGGACAATAAAGGCTACAAAATTTAGGTGAGACTTTGGTAGAATAAAATAATAAAAACAAATATAATGCACCAATAAAATGTGACAAAGAGCATATCACTATTTATAATCATTTTAGTGGATCTCGAAAGAATATTGTCTTTTTTAAGGCTTTTTAATATCTGGGTATCTTGATTTTATTAAAATTATTATTTTAAAAATTATCATTATTTTTTCGTCCCATTAAATTTGTCCAGTATTAATTTTTTAAAAGTTAAATTTTTTAGGCTTTGACTGTAATTATTTTAAATATTTTAATTAATTAAATTTTATAATATATATATATATATATTTAAACTACTTGATTGAAAGGTTTTAAAACATATTTTTTCATATTTTTATCAATAATAAATTTAAACTAATAAAGAGTCAAACTTAAAAAAAATTAAACAAAAAATTTAATACTAAACATATTTAATGGGACGAATGAAATATTAAATATAAATGTTAAATTAAATAAAAACAAATTATAATTATAAATTTAACGAATTTAAAAAATAAAAAATCAAATTCGACTCGATCCAATATCAAATATAATTCTAAGTTAATTTTGCGCAATCTTTAAAGATGAGGCGTCACGTGCTATTTTTTGTCGGCCATGTATGATAATTGATACCTGCCTTAATTTGGTACTAACAATAATGTAGAATGATATTTTTGGTCCCCCGACATTTTTAATTGAAAAGGCCTAAGTCATAAAACTAAGTGTAGAGATTTATTAATTTGGTCCTTCCGTCCGCTACGATATTTTTCTCACGTCGAATTCAAAGAATTTATTATCGACCAGGCTTGTTGTCTCATTCGACTGATGGCACGAATCATGGGACAAGGGTTGTTACCAGCACTTGGGTCGTTCATTAGCTTAACCATTCGATATATTGATTTAGTTATTTTTCCCCTTTTTTATCACATCGTAAAGCTACATGTTCCCAGTGGAGAAGCGTGTGATGTTCATCTGAAGAGACTCAGATTGTCACTTTGTCTGTAAGATGTACGTGTCTTGTCAAAAGGATTAAGAATATGTATGAACATATAATATCTCGTAATCACCTTAAGACTATTAAAAAAAATTGTACAATTTTAATATGTTGGGGGAAGGAAAATAATTAATGTCAACATTTCAATAAGGGCAAAATAACGATATTACTCCATCACGTTTGGGTTAGCTGGAAAAAAAAAGTTGAGAGCAAAAAATAAAAACATACTAAAACCTAAGTGTTAAAATGACTAAACTAATAAAATTAAGGGACCAAAAAGTTTATTCTGCCATAAAAACAAAAGCGGTGTCAGTGGATTCTATTTTCAGAGGAATCCAAAGTGTTTTTTCTTTTATTTTCCATATTTCCATATTTTCTTTATTTAAAAGGTTATTTAGTTTAAACTTTCTCTTTTTTGCCAGTATTTTATTTGCTTTTCATTTGAAGACTTCAAATTATTATTTTTTGTTTAACATAATTTATATACACCTAAAACATTTGAATAAATATATAAATCAATATCAAATGTTAAATATTATTAATATTATATTATATCAAACCGTGATGTGGATGAAATAAGATATTTTATATAAAATTTATTCGATAAAAATTATATATATATATCTTTATCGATCTCGTGTTCAATTTTTGATTACTTTAATTTATTTAAGTAATATTTTTACTTAAAGATTATATAAAAATATATTACTATAATAATATTTATTGTCATTTAAAAAATAGTTTTTAGTCTTTTCATAATTGAGTAGGTGTAAGAGGAGATCCATAAATATTGCTTTAGAGTTTGTTTTTTTTTCTTAGGTATGATTCTTCTTCTTTTTCCCGAAATAGTGCAATTATGAAAATCCTAAAAATACCCCTAAAGGCAAGTTCAGGAGGCTTCGACTTTGAGCATTGTTGGATTTTTATTGTTGAAAAAAACATTGTTCATAGTCAGATTCAGCTGATCCGACTTCTAAGGTACTGTAATAAATGCAATATTTCAGGAATTAAAATGAGAATGATAATATTTTTTAAAAGAATATATATCTTAAAGCATATTTAAGTAAATCCTCCGAAGGTGTCACTATAATTATTATTATTATTATTATTATTATTATTATTATTATTATTATTATTATTTAATTTTTTTAAAAATAATTTTACAACTTGGTTTGAATTAATTCTTGACACCATTTAGCCATGAATTTTGTATAAGTAGAGGTATATAAATCATTTATCAATATATTAGATTGATGAATAATTATCCTATACACAATCGATAAAAAACACCATAAAACATATATTTCTTGCCAAAAATAATACAAAACGGATATTTTTCAGGCCAAAAATATTTTTCAGATAGATTTATAAAGTTCGATTCATATAGTATTTTAATATATTATTAAAAAATTGGGTTAGTATTTTTTTCATATATGGATGTAGGGGTTGGACCACCCATCTAACCCGGTAGACCCTGCCTGCCTGTTATATATTATAATACAAAATTGGAAATAAATTTTAATATAAAAAATAATTGAATTTTTAAAAACGCACAAAAATAGAGAACACCTTGACAGAAAGGCACACATAAATGTGGTGAGTGTGCACAATACAAAGTACAAAACAAATTATATTATATGAACATGCAGACAAAAAAACTTTATTATATAATAAATAAAAAAGTTATCGATCTTAGATCAGATGATAAAAAAATTGATGTCTTTTAAATAAAATTTTATATTAAAAATTTATAAATACAAAAAATTTATTAGGTGAGATTTATATTTTTAAAAGATATTACTTAATTTAATTTAAAATATAATTAAAACTCATATGATCGAACGTTCGAGATATTATCGTATTAGAAACTTACATAAATTGTGAAGATTGTTGGACAATGGTAGGTAGGAAGGGTTATCATTATAATTATATATATTATTAAATGTATTCTTGTTCAAGAAAAAGACAGTTTTCCCATAAATAAATAAAATAAAATATTTTTCCTTAAAAAATAAAATAATAAAAAAAGTGGACGGTGGTAGGTGGGGTTAAGAATCTACTTGGCTTTAATTACTCTCTCTGGCTTGGAAAAATTTAGTTAAAAATATGTGGTGATCACCTGCCCATAAATTTTTTTGGATAAATTATGTAAATAGTCTCTCAATTATAGAATATTTTTTTATTAAATCTTTTAACTATGAAAAGTTATAAAATGATATTTTATTTAAAAAATAAAGTGATATTTTTCGTTTCAAAAATAATGACCGATGACATATTAATAATTAATAAAATTAATATGATGATAATTTTAATCTTTAACCTCCACGTATTATTAATAAATTAGTCTTAATTATAAAAAATCACATTTGATATTTGAATTTATTCTATTATATTCCCTTAGACAAGATAAATGGTTTGAAACTTGACATTGTAAATAAAATAAACTGGAAGGAAAAGGTCGTATCTTTAATAAATTTAAAATTTTTAATCAATTAATCAAATATCGATAGTTATAATTTTATTAATTGAATATATAAAATGCCGTGAGTCAAACTCTTGTAATGGGCTCAATCCCATCTAGTTCTGGGTTATGCCAGTAATTTCTTAAACCCAAATTTGCTTAGGGGCTGATACAGTTCATGCTTCGGGCTTAGAAAAAGAAAAGATTATGGTTTTAATTTCAGAGTTTTTAAGTTGGGTCGATTTCGATTTGGTTGTTATGTTTTTTTGAACGAAGAATGTCAACTCAAATTCTTTGGTGCCGAGATTGATAATTGGGATTCTATCATCGAACGAAATTGTTGGTTTGTGAACGCAACTCGTCTATCGCTCGAAGTCAAGTGTAGAAGACAAGTTGAGCCTTCAAAAGTGACGCATGTAGTTCGTTGGTTGTTGTCGTCTATAGAATGGGTGAAGTTAAATGTCGACGCCTCGTGTTCGATTCATAATGGGAAAGCTCGGTGTGGTGGGGTGATTAGAGATCATTCTGGCTCTTGGCTGTATGATTTTACTAAATTTATTGGCTGCTGTTCAGTCGTAGAAGCCGAGTTATGGAGTATTTTCATGGGTCTTGTTATTGTGTGGGATCTAGGCTTTCGGAGTTTAGAGGTGGAATCCGATAATGCTCAAGCTATCAAGCTTATTCATTAGGTAGAACGTGATGGTTTTGCTCTCGCATCACTCGTGATATCCAGGATGTGGTCCAGAGAGATTGGCATATCTCGATTTGTGCTATCCCTAGGAAGTGCAATCAAGTTGCAGATGCTTTGGCAAAACGTGCAAGTCTCTCGAATCTCGACTTAGTTCTTTTGGATTCTGTCCCGACTTTTGTTGTCGATCTATTACGCGAGGACTTAGTTCCTCCTAGGATGTAATCCTCATGTGTTTTGTATATCTTATCATGTGCACTATTTTTCCTCCATTAAGTTTAGGGAGGTTTTGTAATGAGGCACACGATAACGATACCCCTTTCTTATAAAAAAATATATAAGAAAAAATTATAAAGTATAACACGCCCTAATATTTATGGAGATAGAAATATCAAAAAAATTAAAGAGTGAAAAATAAAAATTAAACATAAACTTTCCTAAGAAAACTTATTTCGTCTTCCGAATGAAATTTTAACAAAGATAAACTTTAACCAGAAAGCTCCATGTATCAATCATTCTTTTCGTTGTGAGTTCTTGGCACATTGACAAATAACCACAAGAGAATCCAAAAAAATAACAAACCGTCGATTATCTTGTGATTTGAAATGCTCGATGATACTTGTTATTTGAACGCTAAATTGCATAACATCGGACAAATCCTGCAAAAAAACAGAAAAACAAACTGTAATAGAAGCATGCGAAAATAGCCAAAAAAACAGGTGTAAGATGACTTATAGCAAAACAAAAAAAACGAAAATAAAAAGAAACAAATAATTCCTCATCAGAAGAGAACAATCTTATTCATATACAACTAGCGTAAATATTAGAAATTAGTAAGACTTCATGTCTTCGTTAAAGAAAATTTTGATGAAAAAAAACTCATGGAAATTTTTAGAAAGTAACAACTTCATAGAGAAAATAGAAGTAGTGGGGAAAGTATATTTGAATATATTTGACTATTATTTGAATATATTTGATTAGATTAGTTGAATTTATTTATTTATAAGTTCAAAAATTACTAATATCATAGTCAAATTTTATTTTATTAAATTATAGTCATTTTATTTTTTTTAATATATTTACTTTTGTAAAAATAATTTATAATACCATATACAAAGTTTTTTTTAGAAAAAAAAACTTACTTTTTAATTGGATTTGGTTATTATTTTGTTTACGTAATTATATGTAGGGATGTCAATTGGGTGAGGTGGGTGTGAATGATGCTCTTTCGGCGTCCATTTCCATAAAAAAGTTACTCTTATCCCCGCCCCACAACCCGCTACGAATGTAAAACTTAAAGTCACCATACCCCGCGATCCGCAAGGTTAAAAACAACACAATTAACATGTAAAATAATACTTCAATTGTCGTAAAAAAACAATACAGAAAAAACTAAAAAAATAAAAAAGAGTTTTAGAAAAATAAGAACAAATACAACAAAATTTAAATAACATACAATATTAAAATTTTAAATTAAAAGAAGTAGAAAAATAACATACATATAAGTGAAATATGAGGAGAAAAACAAACAAACCGAAGTGCAAGAAAACGCTAGATTGCTTCACTTGAATTGTAAAAATTTTGATTTGATTTTGATCCAAACTGATTTTTTAAAAATATTTATATATTTGATTGGTCAATCTCATACTCAATTATATATATATATATATATATATATATATATATATATATATATATATATATATATATATATATATATATATATATATATATAACATTTCATAATTATCCTAAGACATGTAAATATGAATTACCTTAAATTTGAATTAGATCCAAACTTATATATTTAAAATATTTATATATTTGAAATAGTTAATCTCAAACCAATTATAAAAAAATTATATATATATATATATATATATTTAAAAAATTTAATAATATTTATAATAACATGTTATATGATCTATTGAGTGGGTGGGGATAATGTGGGGCGGGTGGGAATGAGAATGGTATAAAGTCATATTCACGACTGTCCCACCACCCACGGTGAATCTAGGTTCTATCTCCATCCTCACTCTACCACCTGCAAAATCTATAATCATTCATTCCCAATTGAATGCGAAGTGGAGTGAATCTCATGCAAAACTTACCATACTGATATCCTTAATTATATGTAAAATTACACTTTTATTGTTTAGTTAAAAAGAAAATTTTGAATTTTTTTAACAAAGGGAAGGGGACTAACTCTTACTTGGAATTGATCCCAATACCTAGAAAAAAAAGGGAGGGAAATATTTCTGCTTGGTTTAGAACTCAAGGTTTAAAAAATAAAAGAAGTAGGTGAAAAAGTTCTGGCTATCCGACCATCATTATTTTCTCAAAATCCTAAACTTCTTAAAATACAATAATTAAAATTCAGATATAATCATTGAATATATATTTAATACGAATATGTTCAATAATTTTGTTTTCATCTTTTTGTATATAGAATATGATATCTCATACCTTCCAACCGCCCATAGATAGTTGGACCAAATATGCAAATTCTATCAACAAAAAGTTTGGTATCATTGAATATATATATATATATATATATATATATATATATAATCGACAGTTTAATCGGTTGAATAAGAAATATAAATTTTAATCGGTTTGATTTTTTAAAAATATTTATGTAAATGTTGATATTTATATTTAATGCATATTTAATATGATTATAAAATATGTTCGATCATATATTTTAATTTTTATAAGATTTAAGTATACTCGCATCGAATTTCTACATTCGTATTTAATATTTACATGGATCGAAATATATAATAAGCTATTCCATCCTTTTTCTTGCATCAATCATTGATAGCCCTACCAACTAAAGCAAATTGGCTTGTTATGCAGAAAAATAAATGTAATTGAAATTTTAAAACTTAATTTTTAACCATATGAATTTATATCCAATACACTAACGGTAGAAAATTTTTAATTTTCACAAACGCTTTAGTTTTATTGTTTAGAGACTTAGTTTAGTAGGAGAAATTTAGAGAATAATCCAAATAAAAATAAATATTTGAAATGTAGGAGATGTTAAAAAATATTTGGGAATATATGTCATTTTCTACAGTACACGAGGGGACCTCGCCATGTGCAGGTGGCGAGGTCCAATTTTTTAATATTTTTTCTCAAACCTCGCAATGTGCAGGTGGCGAGGTCCCCGTGTACTGTAGAGAATGGCCTATATCCTCAAATATTTTCTAATATCTCTTATATTCTAAATATCTACTTCCATTTGGCCTAAAAATCCAATAGAACCTAATTTAGGATGTAGGGTTTAGAAGTTTAGGCGTAGTGATTTAGAATTTAGGGGTAATGGTTAGAAATTAGGGGTTAGAATTAAGATTTAGAGATTATGATTTAAGTTTTAGGGTAATACGTTGATGATTTAGGTTTTAACCTATAAATTCTAAATTTTATTTACAATCACTAATTTTTAAACTACTAAACATAAACCCCTAAACCTTACACCCTAAACTGCATTCTTAAACTCTAAAACAAAAGTGCTTATAGAAATTAAAAGTTTCCACCGCCGGTATATCATATAATTATCCATAAAATAAATATTTCAACTTTGTTTAGTAAATTATTTTATACGTTCAACCAAAATAAAAAAAATTAAAACAAACCAAAAATCTAAAAAGAAATAAAAATAAAATAAAATGTGTTAAATATGTTATCGATTGAGTGATAAGTAAGTTGTTATTTACTTATTAATTTTTACACCTTTTTCATAAAAATATTCTATTAAATAGTTTTTTATTTCTGATTATCAAAGCATTAGAAAAATTAAATTATCGAATATATTTATTTTGTTTATTGGACAATTTTAAAAGATTATCAAACAAGACGTTAACGTCAAATTTAATGAACATCTATTAACACACCCATCCAAATTTAAAGATAAGATCAAATGGCACATGCTTTGGAATCTACTTATAGTATTCTATTTAAGAATGAAGACAATTTTAACACTAATTGAATATAAACACTTAAAAAAACAATAACAAATGTGAAGGTGGCTTCTGTGATTTTGGTGGCCCAGGATGAATATAAAAAATAGGCTCTAAATTAAAATTTTAAATTATAGTTGCGATCATATTTATAGTCATGTTAGGTTTTATTATGGTTGCAGACATTATAAGTGTTATTTCGGTCACTGCGAGTATCGCGGTTCTGAAATCTCTTAATAAGTACATTATTGTGGACATAACAGTTGCAAGTATCACGGTTTTAGATGGTGCTGCAACCCATGGGCGGATGTATCATATAAATCAAAGGTGCAATTGACCCACTTAATTTGTTGGGGTATGTGATTTTCAAAAAGGTAATATAGATATTTTCATAAGAAATATTATATTTGATCCCAATTAATTTGTTGGGGGTATGGAGTGAACAATGATTATTCTAGTAGTATAAAAACCATCAATGCCTCATACTTCACTCATGACCACACTATAAGAAAATCTTGGCCCCGCCACTACCGCTATCGTCATGTAACAGTCGTTGTTGGGGTTGGATACCGTTATTTAAATCTCTGTCCCTAATAGCAAGTAACGAAAAAAATTAATTTTAAGAGTAGATCGATAATAACAAGTATTGAAAAATTGGGTTCCTAATAACAAAAATTGAAGAAAATAAATAAATTTTAAGAGTATGCCCAAAATAACACATATTAAAAAAATTGGTCCCCTAATAACAATTATTAGAAAAAAAATAAATTTTAAGAGTAGGCCCTTAATAATAAATATTGAGAAGAAAAAATTAAATCTCTATTAACAAATATTAAAAAAATTAGACCCCTAATAACAAGTATTAAAAAAATCAAACAATTAAGAAATAAGACAAGTACAATTCAAATAAAATTAAAAAGATATAACTTCCTTCAACGGTGATTATTATAGTAGTATAAAAACCCTCAATGCCTCATACTTCACTCATGACCACACTATAAGAAAATCTTGGCTTCGCCACTACCGCTATCGCCATGTACCGGTCGTTGTTGGGGTTGGATACCGTTATTTAAATATCTGCCTAATAGCAAGTAACGAAAAAAATTAATTTTAAGAGTAGATCGATAATAACAAGTATTGAAAAAATTGGGTTCCTAATAACAAAAATTGAAAAAAAAATGAATTTTAAGAGTATGCCCAAAATAACACATTAAAAAAATTGGTCCCCTAATAACAATTATTAGAAAAAATTGAATTTTAAGAGTAGACCCTTAATGATAAATATTGAAAAGAAAAATTAAACCTCTATTAACAAATATTAAAAAATTAGACCGCTAATAACAAGTATTAAAAAATTAAACTATTAAGAAATAAGACAAGTACAATTCAAATAAAATTAAAAAGATATAACTTCCTTCAACGGTAGGCTCTGGACAAACACTCTTATTGCCCTTGCCCGGGGTCGGGCTTGCAAATGTGTTGGGAGTTCGAAATATATATATATATATATATATATATATAGTTAGTCTTGTATAGCAATGTTGCAAATTCCAATAGTGTTTTTGTAATGGATGAAAGAGTTAATTAATACAGCATAGGTTGATTCAAAGTTAGATTAGTTGCAAGCACGAAAAGGCAGCTTTCAAACCTTCCAAATCTAATCTAATTTAATCCTAAACAAAACAAAAACTAATTTTTAATCTTCTCGTGTTCCATCAATGCTTTTCCTTGGGTAACAACCCAAGAAATTCTTATCATGGTGGATGTTTTATATTGTATTATATTAAGTCCCCGTTCAACATCGCTTTTGGGCAGCATTCGGAGCAAAAATGGCGGTCAAACGGAAAAATCTCGTTAAACACCTTACGCTTGTTTGTTTTTTACCGTTTTTTGTGCTTAAATTTGGTCCTAAACGTTCGTTTTGAAAAAGTTAAACTTTTCAGCTTCTTCAACGTTGGCTTCTTCACTGCAAATGGTCTTCACTGGCGTTGCTGAAGGGGCCCTAATATATACTCCATTAATGACCAGTTGATATAGTATGATGAGATGTTAAGATTAGAAATTTGAATCTTAGCGTTATTAGTAGGAAAAGTCATTTTAAAATGGACATCCATAATACCCAATTTAAATTAGTTAACTACTGAATTAAATACGAGTGATTATATATATAAATAATCAGAGATGAAACCTTACTTTAATAGTAAATTTGTAGTTTTGACGTATAGGTTTTGTTTTATACATTATTATTTGATATATTGTTAGTGTAAAAAAGTTATATATTATTTTATTTTGATTCATGTTCAGATTTATTTTGATATCTTGTCCTACTGAACGTTTGGTTATAGTTAAATTCTTTATGTATTTCTTATGATTATATTTATATTTGTAAATTATATTTGCACTTATACCTCCTTAAAAAATATTCAAATTATTTTTTACATATACATATATTGTGAATTCAAATAATATTTTTTTAACAATATTAATGTGATTATAAGGTAATATCCGTTATATTCTTAATCCTTTGGCAATGTATACACTCTATAAATAAAAACGATTTGAACCTGAATCTCTTATGATGAATATCAACATCTCAGAATATTTATGAATTTTTTGTGTGTGTGAATAATGGATTTAATTTATTTAATAACTGGACTAACATGTTAACAATACAAAAAATGGCTGCGGATTATATAATTCTCCAATGTTAATGTATTCTAATGCAAGGCAACTACCTGCTGCTTGATAAGTGATTGTGACCTTCTCAATTTTGTTTTTCAAAGTAAAATATTAAATGTATAATGATTGTTTTAGTCCTCAATGTTGATACTTTTGTTAATTTAGCTCTAACTCTTTTTTAAGTTATTTTTTTAGGTGAATATGAATTTATTCCCGAACAACAGCAAAAGCCACAAATACACTAATTTTGAAAAATGTATAAATATTACGAACTAAATTCATGATTAAGCCTATTTAAGAAAAAAAAAGTACATAGATAAGTAAGGGAAAATATTCTATGCACTGGCAATGCGCCTTAGATTTATAATTTAGGGATTTAGTTCAAGGTTTAAAGTTTATGCGTTTAGTGGTTTTGAGTTTAGGGGTTATAATTAGAATTCAAGATTTAAAGTTTAGGATAACATGTTAAGGATTTAAGTTTTAATTATAACATTAAATTCTAACCTTAGACCCTAAATTTTAGCCACCGGTATTGCATGATATAATTATGTGGTAAGTAATAACACAATAGAAAATAGGCTTATCCTCTCCCATATTTTTATGTGGTTTGCCAACAATGTCATCTTTAAGGTTTAAACTCATGTACTCTCATTGAGAGTGTAATGTGCATTAACAATGTGTGATGATTATGTCTACTGGTGCCTGGTGAATAGGGTGCTATGTGTGCTCTTTTAGTTTTTATCCTGATGGAAAATTTGTTGCTAAATTTTGGCTTGTTGTTTCGTTATTGTAACTATTACTATATACACTCTTTTTCCTTCAATTACTTAAAGAGATTTTTAACGAGTCATATAGTAATAGACATTCTTAATAAAAAAAACATGTGTTGTAATTTTTATACATAACTCTTTTGTTTAAATTATAAAATTTAAAATTAAAATCTTTGACATTACACCCTAAATTAAATACTATAATTGACGGTATAAAGAATCTGTATATTAAAGTATTTTTTTATAAATCCAACAAAAATAAAAGTTAATGAAAATACAAAAAATCAAATAAGAAATAGTAAAAAAACTAAACAAACAGTTAGAAAAAAAATGATATTCATTTATTAATAAAATGTGTGTAGATTGAAAAAAATGAACATATACTATGACCTTGTTTGTTAATTAACATATAGCTAAAAGCGGATAGCGGATTACATTAGCTGATAGTTGATTGTATTAACTGATTTAACTAGTGGATTGTATTAGCTTATTGTATAAAAATGTTTGGTAAAATTAACTGATAACTGTTAGATTATTTAAACAAGCAAAATGACATATAATGACATGATTATATTCAATATTTATTTGAATACTTTATTAGTTATCAATATTTTGTATCTAATTATTATTAATTAGATCTATAAAATTATTTTTAATATAATTTTTTTAAACATATTCAAATTATTTATATATTAATTTATTATTTATATAATTATTTTAATATAATTTAATTAATTAATTAATTTAAATACACATATAAATATGTGATAATAAAAAGAAAAAAAAAGTAGATATGATTAACTTATAAATAGGGTGAGAAAATATTTAATTTAGGCTACTTTGAGATTTTTGATAACTAGTAAAGGCAAAAGAGTCTTTACAACTCTAATATCAAACCTCTAATCTCAAAAAACTCATATTACCAATCCGCTGTTTACCAAACAATAATATTAGCGGATTTGACTGGTCAAACCTCTAATTATGCATTAAACCTCTAATTTTGCCCAAACCTCTCTTTACCAAACATAGCCTATGTTTTAATTACTTATTTAAAAAATAAGATTTTAAAATTTAATTTTTAAAATAAGTCTATGAACAATGAAAATAAATAAAGTTAAAATAGTTGGAAAATGGGACCCCAATTGGGTGCAATTTTGAATTGAAAATTGAAAGAAGAAAAAAAAAACAGCTAGACCCATTGACAAACGCAGCCATTGCTGATCCATCACATAAAGCAAGAACAAACCTTCCCTGGTACTCTTCTTCTTCTCCATTTCTCCCTTTTCCAGATTTCTGACTGATGTTTCTGCAACATTCTCCTGCAAGCAAAAGCAAAAGCAAACCCCATAAATTATAATTGTTAAAGAAAACCATGTTCTTTTGTAGCAATCCACTGCTCAAAAGCGTTACCTTTGGCATCGTTTCAGAATCCGCTGCTTAGAAAGTGAAGTTGAAGTTGAACAAGTGAATAAAAACAGAGTCTTTGATAGCGGAAGGCACTGGTTTTTTCTTTGAGAGAGGGAAAAAGAAAGGGTCTGGTTTATTTATTTGTTTATTTATTAAATTTGGGGTTTCTCATGGCGTTTTGCTCTATGCTTTGTTGTGGGAAAGGCGTGGATCGGTAAGTTCATTACTGTGTTATTTGTTTTGAAATCTGGTCTTGTTTTTTTAGTGAATTTTTTGTGTTAGATTCTGTTTAGGGATTGTTAGGGTTTAAGAAATCTGGGTTTTGTTTAGTTATTTGAAATATAATCTGGGTGTTGATTAGAATTTGATTTCCTTTTGTCGAAGAAGATAAAAGTTTGGAACTTTCTTCACCTTTTGGGACTGTGATTTGGCCTTGGGAAAGAAAGATAGAAAATTGCATATTCAAGCTTAATATAGCTGTTTAGTTTTCATTTAGGCATGAATTTTCATACTTAGAACTCAAATTAACCAGGATTTATTGATCTTAATCTTATGAGAAAATGGTCCTTTGGCTGTCAAATTAGTGTTCTTTTCCCCCAATATCAATTCGAAAATTCGGATTGTAATTAATTTCATTTGCTATATATATTGTAAGAATGAAATGCATGCTAGTTAAGTTTTTCAAATCCATAAGTACTATAGGAATTTTAAATTCACTACCAAATAGGCATATAATTAATCCCTGGATTTTAAAAATAATCATGAATGTTTTACATTCGTAATCGTAATCTGAGTTCCCGGAGGCTATCTTAATGATGTTTTGTGTGTTTTTCATCTGAGTTTCAATGTCTGAAAAATGATTCTGCAGGAAGGAGAAAGGAAAGAAGCAACCGACATGGAGGATTTTTTCGTTGAAGGAACTGCATTCAGCTACCAATAATTTTAATTACGACAATAAGCTCGGTGAAGGTGGATTTGGCAGTGTTTATTGGGGTCAGCTATGGGATGGATCACAGGTATGAATATTTTTTTTCCCTTTTCGGGTTCTTTTAACAAGTGATTTACTATATTTTGGCATCCTTAGTTTTTAGTTTTCGAAGATTGGTTGGTTATACATAGTTATGCAGTGTATGGTTGCTCCTTTCTTCCTTATGTATGATTGATATTTTCCTTTTCGGAATTTGAGTTAATAGATTCTGTCGTTGATCTGGCAAATTTCGGTAGCGAATGCTCTTTTTGGAATTTGTCTTTAGTTTTGGATCTAGTTTACTGTTTGTGAGAACTGCTTTAGCAGCATAGTCTCATATGCTGCAATATTTAGTTCTTCGTTGGAATTGCAATTCGGACTTCTCTAGGATGGGATTTGCATTGATAGTAGTAGGGAATAACATACTACAATGATCGATCATCGGCTGATAGTGACTGGACTTTCTCGGACTCTCTGTTTGCTTACCATTGAAATTGCCAAATGGACGAGTGTCATCAATCGTGAATGCTCACCTCGGTGCTTGATGGAATTTTAGGTCTTCATAATAGTACCGATGTTTCTCTAAATGCATACATGCATATAGGAGTGTCTTTATCTACACGGCATCTATAAATAGCCATTTGGATGATACTTTCGGAATTCCATGTGTTTCTCTTACAATCGAAAGGACTTTCTTGAAGTTTTTCTAGGGCTTTATTTTGATTTCATTTTCTTTCTCACCCCGAAAGATACATACTTGCAGATAGCAGTTAAGAGATTGAAGGTGTGGAGCAACAAAGCCGAAGTGGAATTTTCTGTTGAGGTTGAGATATTAGCGAGAGTTCGACATAAGAATCTGCTGAGTTTACGTGGCTACTGTGCCGAAGGTCAAGAACGTCTGATTGTATATGACTACATGCCAAATTTGAGCTTGCAATCGCATCTTCATGGCCAGCATTCATCGGAATGCCTTCTTGATTGGACCCGAAGGATGAATATTGCAATTGGCTCTGCCGAGGGAATTGCGTAAGTGTTGGACCGGATTTTATTTTCCGCATTTTAACTTGTTCCGACACGAACACTAACCTCAACCTTTTTCTGTCGATTGCTTCAGCTATCTACACCACCATTCAACTCCACACATAATTCATAGAGACGTCAAAGGTAGTAACGTGTTGCTGGATTCGGAATTCCAGCCTCAGGTTGCTGATTTCGGGTTTGCCAAGTTTATCCCTGATGGTGCAACGCATGTGACTACTCGAGTCAAGGGTACCCTCGGCTATCTTGCCCCCGAATATGCTATGTTAGGAAAAGCCTCGGAGAGTTGTGATGTGTACAGCTTCGGCATTCTTTTACTAGAGCTTGCAAGTGGCAAGAAACCCCTCGAGAAACTGAGTACAACAGTGAAGCGATCTATCGTGGAATGGGCACTGCCACTAGCTTCTGAGGGGAAGTTCAACGAGATGGCAGACCCGAAGCTGGACGGGAAGTACATGGAAGAGGAGTTGAAAAGGGTTGTCATTATCGCACTTGTTTGTGCCGATAATCGACCCGAGAAAAGACCCAACATGCTCGAAGTCCTCGAGCTGCTCAAGGGAGAGTCCAAAGACAAATTAGCTGAACTAGAAAACAATGAACTCTTCAAGACTCCACAGTCCGCCGTTTGCAACGACGGGATATCGTCCGCCGAAGAGAACTCAGACATAATTAAGGAAGAGAAGGATCCAAAACCGGTGAACGATACCGAGCAAGAAAAGACTCAAGACGGTTAACACCGTGGACAAAACGGAAGCATTTAGATGTGAAATTATTGTATCTCTGTAGTTTGTATTGGTTTTTTCTCTTGTGCTCATCAAGAGGTGGCAATGGCTGCCCATCATTAGAAATGGCAGCTACATTGGCCATGTTGTAATATTGAAAGCATGTTTGGTGGGGACCAACTTTGTCTTCTGTTCTGGTTTTCATGTAAAAACAGTTGGTGTTTCATGTTTGATCTCAGTTTAACTGATGCATTTGACAGACATTTGAGTTAAAAGATTGTTGCTTGTGAGACAAGGTATTTGGAATGAGAACCAAATCAACTTCATTGCTTGTATAGAGGTGTCAATAGGATGAGTCGGATTTATTTCAGGTTGGATTTATGTATGATATCGATGTTATACGTATTCGTTCGGATTCAGTTTAATTCGAAATGAATTAACTATAAAATAACTCAAAAATTTTAGTAATTAATGGATCCACCTGTCACGGTCATGCCGTCCCAGCCCGATCGGCATGCCGTGCGGCACTTGAAAAAGGAACACATCCCAATCAAGTCAGTCTTACTCGAGTCCAACTCCAAGGACTTTACTAGGAAGCGTCGTCTCATAATCCATCAGGCAACACGTCGGTCCAATCTCGTATCCCGCAGGGCCTAGCGAATGCTAGGAGCCAACCCCTGAATTTCGGACGAGGCGCGATATGGGACTCTCTGGCCTCAAACCGTCCCAAGGGCAGCACCTGAGGGACATATCGTGCCATCCGCTTGGATCCGATGCCTGCACACCTAGGTCCCACTCGAGCCTAGGAGAAGGTCACTTACACCATGGCCGCTCGGCTGCTAGCACATGACGAGGGGATGGTTTAAGTACGACTCGAGCTCCACAATTGTTTGATAAGTAGTACATTGTATATAGTTATAAAAAATTATTTAAATTTAAATTAATTTATATTATAGCATTATACATATTTACCATTAAATTTGAACATAAACTTGAATAATTCAACTCGATTAAACCTAACGAAGAAGAAAAAGCCCAGAAATTTGGGCAACGAAGAAGATAACGATTAAACCGAAAGAAGTTGAAAAAAAAAACACGAAAATCTGGAAAATGAAGTGTTACCGTTACCTCCACGTATCTTTCTCCGGAGGCACGACATGGCACACGTGGCGCCAGAAGGTTCATCTTCCAAAGACCCGAATGACGTGGCAAGCAGATGAATCACGCAGCACCCAGTATTCCGTGTTCCCAGCAGTGACAGAGTAACCAAAACTCTCCTCTTTCTTTTCCTTTCAACTAAAAATCAAATTTGTCAAATTGCAAAAGCTCCAATCTCACTTTTTTTTAATCTTTATTTTATTATTCTTTTTTCAGCTTTTGCAGTTCGAGTTTGCTTTCGGGGAGTCTAAAAAGCCCTTTTTCTTCCATTCCTTGCTGTTGACTGCTGAGGTTTGTTTTCCTTTGTTTGTTTCCCGAGAAACTGTAGGAAAAACTATTTGTATGATTGTATCTTTCAATTTTGAAACCGCTTGTTTCCAGGGGAATCGAAATCTGGTAATGATCTTAATTTTTCGCAGTGGGTCTTCACCAAAATGATCTTTTGTTTTATTTTTGTGATAATATTTCCTTTGAAACTGTAGGGGAACTTTTTTTTGTTTGAAATTTTGATTTCCTGGGAATAAAATATCAGAAAAAGGATTTAACTTTCGAAATGGGTTGTTATCAAAATGAGTTTTTTTTTTTCATTCGATTTGCAGGAAATAGATGGTTTTGTTATGCATAACTACAACATTAAAAACTGGAATTTTAGGATTTATACACAAACACACACACATTTGATATGCTTAATTTGTTGAATTGGTATTCTTTTGAGAGTTGAAATAAGGAGATTATTGAAGTAAAAGATGATTTGTTGATTTTCTTTCCTACAAATTGGTTTTATTGATTAGATGCCTTTGACTTTCTTGGTACTAATTTTCTAGTGATGGTCATAATCTTAATGAAAAGAGGGAATATATATATATATATATATATATATATATTGCTAGTTTTTCTTATTATGAAGTTGATTTGGGGACTCAAATTTGGTAAAACAGGTTTAAGCCCCTAAAATGTATGCTATTAGGATTTAGGTCATTAAGTTCCTAAAATGTGTAGTGTTTTCAATTTGTATTTGGTATATTATGATTAGTATTCTAACTACTCTTTGTTTTTAAATTTTCGTATACCATATTTGTAGGAGAATGTCTCAACAGATTAAAGCACCCAATCAGGTCCCTTCATTTGAGTATGAGCTTTTTAAGGAGACCCCGACCAACTTAGGACTGTTGTGGCTACACCAGCTCAGACTGCACCATGGATTAACCCTTCGTCGTTGAAACTTAAGCATAGGATCGGTCGAGGCCCTTTCGGTGATGTTTGGCTGGCTACTCATCATCAGTCCGGTTTCGATTTTCAAGAGTATCATGAAGTTGCTGTTAAGATGTTGCATCCATTGAAGAAGGAGCATATGCAAAAGTTCATTGATAAGTTTCAAAATTTATTCTTGGAGTGTAGAGAGCTCCCTGGTGTTTGCTGGTTGCATGGTGTCTCTGTTCTAAATGAAAAGGTGACTCTGTGCCTTACTTTTCGATGTACGTGTGTACGTGTGTACGTGTGTACGTGTGTACGTGTGTACGTGTGTACGTGTGTACGTGTGTACGTGTGTACGTGTGTACGTGTGTACGTGTGTACGTGTGTACGTACGTACGTACGTATGTACGTATTCTAACACAACATAGATGTGCTATGTCTTTGGTACCCTCATGACACAGTTCCTTGAGAGTTTTGAAGTGTTAATTTTCCAGTCAAGGGGATGACTCGGGTTTTCCTTTCGGCTGTTGAAACTGAAAGTTCCATCTAAATGGATAGTATTTGATCACATTATAGATTTGTTTCGACATGATTTTGCAGATCTGCATTGCTATGAGATTTTGTGAAGGATCTTTGGGTGATAAAATGGCTCAGTCAAAAGGAGGCAAGCTCTCATTGCCTGATACCTTAAGGTGATAAATTGTTATACGATTTCTTCTTTGTGAAGCATAAAGTGTTTTTAGTCGAATCCTCGGGAATCTTATGAACACTGGCTGATATTTACAGGTACGGGATCCAGTTAGCAAGAGGGCTCATGCAGTTGCACTCAATAGGGTTGTTGGTGCTCAACCTGAAGCCTTCCAATTTCCTTATAAGTGATCATGATCAACTAGTTCTTGGGGATTTCGGAATCCCGTATCTACTTCTCGGGGTTCCGCTGTCCGACTCTGATATGTCTCTTAGGCTTGGAACCCCTAACTACATGGCTCCAGAACAGTGGGACCCTGTAGTGAGAGGTCCTTTATCCTTGGAGACCGATGTGTGGGGATTTGGGTGTAGCATAGTGGAGATGTTGACTGGTGTTCAGCCATGGTTTGAGAAATCAATTGAAGAAATTTATCATTCGGTTGTGATTAAGAAAGAAAAACCACATATACCAAGTGGCTTGCCTCCAGCAGTTGAGAATGTTATTAATGGTTGCTTTGAGTACGATCTCAGAAATCGACCGTCAGTTTCAGACATTTTACTTGCCTTCGAAAGGTGTTTGCTTTTGCCTTTCTTTCTACCCTTGGCATCTTATACTTCATTTCATTAGATGCATGTTGTTTTCTCTATAGAGATGTAGGTGTTTGTGGTTGTTAAATGGTTTCCGTGCATGCCTTGTTTAGTACCAACCCGATTGTCTTGCTGTGTTTTGTCGGTATTTGTGTTTGCTTGGATCAATGATAGTTTGAGACTGGACTTGCAGCTCACAAAATGCTATTCATGGCGATGGAGGATGGATTGGCTGTGGAGGTCGACCGATCAAAGAAAAATCAACTATTAGTGGTTACACCACTTGGTATCTCTCCAAGGATCGTCTTCAAGTGGGCGATACGGTTCGGTCAAGAACCCCTCTGAATGCCCGCAGACCTCAAACTGTGGATGTTCGGGAGGGAACTGTTGTTGGTTTAGATGGCGATGCTGATAAGAATACCTTTGTTCTGGTTAAAGTTCCCGGAATGCATAATGCTCTCCGAGTTCAGGAGTCGACACTCGAGAGGGTCACATCTGGTTTGGCAGCAGGCGACTGGGTGCGCTTGAAACAAGAAACCGGCACTCATTCCCCTGTAGGAATACTACATTTGGTGCAGCGTGACGGAACGGTGGCAGTGGGATTTATAGGATTAGAGGAACTCTGGAATGGCAAATCCCACCAGCTTCAAATGTCTAAACCTTATTATGTGGGTCAGTTCGTGAGGCTTAAGGCAACCGTGCTTTCTCCTAGGTTCGAATGGCCACGGAAGAGAGGAGCAGCATGGTCCAGCGGAAGAATTTCAGATATACTTCCAAACGGGTGCCTTGTCGTAGAGTTCCCAGGCAGATTTGTTTTCGGAAGCGAACCCAACAAGTTTTTGGCCGACCCCGCTGAAGTAGAACCAGTGTCTTTCGATTCTTGTCCCAGCATAGTCGAGAAATACCAACATCTCGAGGACTTCCATTGGACTGTTAGGCCACTAGCAATTGCCTTCAGTCTATTTACAGCCATGAAGTTCACCATATCGGTCGGGCGCGGTGTAAATGCAAGAATGAAAAAAAACCAGCCAAACAACCAGGAACCATCCGGCCGGAATTCGGGTTGGAGCAGGAGGATGTTTAAACATGCTGGTTCCACCAAGTAGGAAACAACTTTGCAGACCTTTTTACTAAGGTGATGAAACAAAAGCATAAATAAGTTTGTGAATAAGTAGCCAGACAAAGGTGTGTATATATATATACACTGAAGACTGAATATATCTTTGGTTGATGTTTGTTCCTTTTTATTATATAAGCATATTATCCATGTCAATTCTGGTCTAAATGACCAGTGAAATTTGGTAAATTACACAAGTGGTCACTAATGTTTTAGTAAATTTTTTGAGAAGTATTTTTGTTGTACAAATGTCTCTAAAGTTGTATATATTTTTGGCAGTATGTTTTGTCATTTCGCCTTCTATTTTTTTGGTCCAAATATATTCTCAACGTTTGCTTGTTTTGTCATTTGGTCTCCTATTCTTTTTTTTGTCTAAATATGGCCTCAACGTTTTAATTTGGTCCAGATATGCCCGTTTGTTAATCAATTGATGTTCAACAGCTGATGCTGACTGGACTTGTCATGTATTAAGATATGCTGATGCTATGTCAAAAAAATTTATAAGTCGTTGACCGTCAGTTGATTGATAGTTTATATCTAACAGGGGTATATTTGGACTATGAATAAAATGTTGGGGCATATTTAGACTAAAAGAAAGAATAGGGGCCAAATGACAAAATAAGCAAACATTGAGGACATATTTGGACAAAAAAAATAAGGAGCAAATGACAGAACATGCAAACGTTCGGGTATTTTTTGTCATTTTACCTATATTTTTAATATACTTGTGCGTGTTTTGATATAACGATATTATTATATAGTAATATCTGTTTATGTTTTTTTATTTTTTAAAATTTTGTTTAAACTTTTTAAGGATGAACATCAAAACGTTCATATTATATGTATTTTATATTATTTTAGATAAATAATTATGTTAAGATTATCAGTTGATTTTCGAGTAGGGATTTAAAATTACTTGATTTAGACAATATATTAGATTCAACTCAAAGTAACTTAAATCTTTGAGCTGTATCTTGGGGTTTGAAATATATTTATTTTAATTCTAAATAAAAATAAAAAAAAATATTAAATTTTAATATAATAAAGGGACTAAAGTCATAATAAGACCTTTATTACCTCAGATCGCATTAACGTTATGGAAATCTTCGCCAACTCCGCAGCATCTACCCCACGCGCCAATCACCCCATTTTCAAAAACAAAAACGCCACCGTTTAAATGCATTTCGCTTTCTTCTCGACCGGTCCACACCTCTATATAAATTGAAAACACCTATCGTCAGAAACCTAAGCCCGAAATTAGAATTCTTCATTTTCTCGTCAACCAAACAGAAAATTTCAGTCCAAAACTCATTTTTTTCTTCGTTTTCTTAATTAAAGAGGAAAGGAAAGAGAGAGAGAGAGAGGTCGGTAGTGAGTTTTTTATTTGATTTAGCAAAGGATGTCTGCGGCAGTGTGCGGCAGCAAGAGATCGTTCTTCGAGGATATCCCGTCACCGCCATCGGCTTCTTCCTCTAAGAAGATCCGCCGCTGCTCGCCGTCATCTCCTTCTTCTGTTCGCCCTCTATCTGCCCTCGACCACCTCCAAGCTCTCTTCCCTCACATGGACCTCGAGGTATTTCGCCCTTTTCATCTAATTTTGTATTTTTAAGATGCATAATAAAAATTGATTTGTTATCGTATTAAGAAATTAGATTTCGAAAGATTTATGAGTAAGATGTAATTGCTTGCTGGATGGAAGATAAAACTCTAAACTTGGATGGAATTTTGATTTAAAGGAAAAGAAGGTAATTTACTTCATTTGATTTTGTGGTAACAGTATAACAACTGCAATTGTGTAGATAGAAGCCATGAAAGGGGCTGCTAATTGGAAAATCTACTAGGTTGCAACTGTAATCCGGTCTATTCTGTTAATAATTACCAATTATTCCTTTCAGCTTCTGGAGAAAGCGCTACTAGAATGTGGCAATGATATAGACTCTGCCATCAAGAGGTTGCAGGAACTTTGCTTAGGAGCGCCAGAGGCTAGAGGGGAAAAGACTCAGTCTCCTGTTGAGGAACTGGGAAGAACTGCTGAGCAGGGTATATGCCTAACTCTTGAAATTGTGATTCGTTTAAATTTAGCATTGCCAGCTGAGTTTCTTATCAATCTGTAATATCATCCTTTGCTTATTTCTATT
This sequence comes from Hibiscus tridactylites, assembly GCA_958450335.1. NCBI lineage: Eukaryota > Viridiplantae > Streptophyta > Magnoliopsida > Malvales > Malvaceae > Hibiscus > Hibiscus tridactylites. The sequence goes on along the minus strand of OY288284.1, from coordinate 78,128,351 downwards.
GGAATTTTTTTATGTACAATTCTGTTGTTGATTTGTTGTTGATGTTGCAAAATAGTTTCTAGAACGAACCGGAAATGTTTCAGTACCGACCCTTGAATTGCGTGATTCTATGCTATCTATAGCTTAGTTTTTTGAATATTCTATATGCATAATAGTTAAATTTGTATTCAGAATGAGAAGGGAATAAAACATATAGGCTTACTCGGGTCTGTAAACCGTGAGATTATGCAAGTACTTTAAAATCATCCCTTTGTTACTAGTTGCCATTGCTTCTTTCAACTCTAATCAGAATGGGTACATTAATTAGAATGAATTGTCCCATTGCTATATGGTTCCGATATTGTATCATGGTTTTAATCAGCTTCAGTAAAAAAAAGTTGAATTCTTGTGCTGTAATATGATATCTACTTTAAGCCAGGCAGTTCTCACTTTGTAAGGGAATCTCACATCTGCGTTGAAATTGCAGGTATATCGACTAATGATGGACAAGCTGCTTCTGCTGTGACTGTTCAGAATCCGCCAGTCTCTGAAAACCTTCCTGTTGATGGTGCTGCATGGGTGGACTTGTTTGTGAGGGAGATGATGAGTGCTACAAGTATGGATGACGCCAAAGCCCGTGCCTCTAGATTGTTGGCGGTTTTGGAGAATTCCATAAGTAAACGTGCTGTTGAAGAGACAGCACAAGGTTTTCACAAGGTGTTGTCACTTAACCATCTTTGCATCGATACCTATCATGCTTTTTTTGGACACTCATGTTAGTTGTTGACATGAACATGCTTTAGCTTAATAGGAATCAATATGATCTGCAGTGAAACGTGTCTGTTTGTGAAGCTAGGGTCAGCCTGCCTTATGAACATGCTAATATCAAAAGCTCACACCTGAGTTCAATTTTGACATATTCATGAAATCAAACATGTCGCTTTGAAGCTGTTAAGGATAACCATTTTTACTCGAATGTGTTTCTGATTATCAGGAAAATATCATGTTGAAGGAACAGATTTCGGCATTGATTCAAGAAAATACAGTCCTCAAACGAGCTGTGGCTATCCAACACGAGCGACAAAAGGAGTATCAAGATAAAAACCAAGAGCTGCAACATTTGAAGCAATTGGTTTCTCAGTATCAGGAGCAGCTGCGAACTTTAGAGGTCGGAATCAAAATCTCTCAAAGCTCTTCATTTAGTCAAAATAACATCAAGATGGCATGGGAATGGGATTTTGCTATACAGTTCTAAAGAACTTAAGAATATTTGCAAAACAAGTCGATATCGTGTCATTTTTATCGAACTCATATTCATATTTTTGTTTGTGTATTACTTGACAGGTAAATAACTATGCATTGATAATGCATTTGAAACAAGCACACCCAAGCAACTCGGTCCCGGGGCATTTCAACCCGGACATCTTCTAAAGACGAAAGATGGAGCGTAGGGACGAAATGGTCGGTTTAAGCTTTTCGTAAGTCTCAGCACATAATTAGCACAAAGATGCTTCTTTCTTAATCAGTTTGCTTTTGTTGGTATACATCTAAAGAATCACGGTGCTTGGTAATAAGGTGTTTTGATTCAGAACCTCCCCTCGGTTTGTTAAAAGAAAGCACTTTTTCACTTTTATATTTCATAGTGAATCAATTGAATTTTCATATCACTTTTGTGTGATGCTTGAATCGTGTTAAGAATACAAGTGAAAGGATGAAGTGGAATATTCTTAAAAATAAAATGCTTTTAGTTTATTACTATATTAAAATCATAATTGAGAATAAGAATATATGTTTAAATAATACAAGTGATGGGTTGTTTATGTTAAGGGTTTCTAACACTTGGTGTCATCTTATGATGACATTTGTTTATTTTTTTAGTTATTTGATAACTTGTGCACACCTTGTTTACAAGCTGTTTAAATTCATGAGTCTACTAGAGATAATATTTCTTATTGGAAAATTCTATAACTTTTGACGAGCACCGTTGAGCGTCAGTAACGATGAATACTCAACTTATTGAGTACTATTAAATTAATTTATAAAGATTAAAAATTTTAGAGACTCAACGTATAATTATAAATTATTTAAAATTTTAAAGGTAAAATATTTAAAATAAAATGTTGATTAAATTATTTCTCATATATAAAATATTTTTTATTCTTTTTAAAAATAATTGGCAAATATCAACTTTAGACAATTAAATAATAAAAATTTTGAACTCTAAATTTTAAATTATAAACTTAAACCCTTAAATCTAAAACTTTAACACCTAAAATTCAAAATACTAAACTATAAACCCAAACCTTGATATTTTAAATTTTTATTAATTAATTTAATAGTGTTCACCAGTACTCATTGTTAGTGATACTCAATGATGCTCGTCGAGCGTGGTGGACTCATTCTTTCTTATTTACCTGCACTGCTTGACATTTCTTTTTTTTTTTTTCATTTCGAGAATTTGTATCAATTTTTTAAATGATCCAAAAACTGTCTACTTTTTTTCATAAACAACACATTTATAAAAGAAAAGTAGGGGAGCACCACGTTGATTTTATTATAAATTACACAGGATATATAACTGTATTTCTCTCAACCATGACAACAAGCACCAGTGGTCTAGTGGTAGAATAGTACCCTGCCACGGTACAGACCCGGGTTTGATTCCCGGCTGGTGCACCATTGAAGCAGTGACGAATCTTGCGCTCGAATGAAGATCTAGGGTTCTTCACTATCGTTTGAATTCCAGACGACAGATAGCGCTTCCGAGCCTCAATACTTTTTTGTTTACCCATTGATGTACAGTTTAATGAGAAACAAATAATTATATAATATTTATAAAATATAATGCAAATATATACAATCTTTTTTCCCCTACTTTTTATTTATACTTCAATTGATTTTGATTTCTTAAGCTAATTCAAGACTTAAAAACTAAATTAAATTTTTATATTGTGTCGTTTATTTTACTTATTTATCCAAAATCCAATTTACATCATGTGTTATATACTATAAGCTAAATGACATTTGTTTAGGCATGGGGTGGGCCTAGGCCTAGATCCACACCCACCTCTATTATAGAATAGTACCCTACCACGGTATAGACCCGGATTTGATTCATGGCTGGTGCACCACTAAAGTAGTGACGATGCCTGCGGTCTAGTGAAAATTAAGGGTCTTCACAAATGGAAAATGACACGTCGGATTTTCGAACCGACCGGTTGAACCAAAAACTAGTTTGTCAAACTATCCAATTATGGTCGCCGAATCAGGTGTTGTCAGAATCGATAACAAACCGAGAACCTGAAAGGTATACCGGTTTGATTTCGATCTTATTTTTGTAACACTGGGTTGTAGTCCGTAATGTAGAGCAATTAGCTTATCAGTTGGACATGTATCATGAACTACGAATTATAAACATAGTACAATATTGACATGACGGTACACGAATTTTTTAAAAGACAAAAAAAAAAACATTGTTTTAGTGGAGATTTTCAACATATGCGTGAATCATGAGTTGGCCCCATATATGCGTGGATTGTATGTATTCATAATTCAATCAAAAAGTTATGGGTAGGAAGACTTTTCAATGTATACATGAATCTCATAATTTTGCAAAATTTCAGCGTTAGTTCCTATGACAAGCACGTCGGGTGAATATAAATTTTGGTACCTAAACTTAATTCCAATATTCAATTTAGTACCTAAACTCTTTTATGGTGCAAATAGGTATTTGAATTAGGGGTAACCATTCGATCGAGTCCAGTAAAAAAAATTGAGATAGTTGAGTTGATGAGTCTTATTTTATAACTCAAACTTTATTTAAATATTTTTTGAGTCGAGTTGTTCAGGTTTCTGTTCAAATTTAATTGTAAATCTTTATAATTTTATATGATTCTAATTGGTTCTAATTTAAACGGTTTTCTATAACCATATATGTTCCTTCATATTTTTTTTTCATATGAGATAAAGATATATCAGGCATAGTTAAGGGACTCAGCTCGAACTTAAAAATCGATTCACTAATTACTAAAAGTTTTGAGTTATTTGTGTCTCATTTTATAACTCAAACTTTTTTTGAATTTTTTAAATCAAGTTTTTGAAATTACAATTTGAGTAAGTCAAATGGAATTTTTTACGTCGAGTTGAGTCGAAAATTTTAATTTTTTTCATCTAGTCGAGATTTACTTACCCCAAATATGAACTTTAGCTTCAACAAAAGAAAGGTTCAGATACCAAACTGAACTTTACATCATATTCAAATAATCTCATACTTTTTCAACAAGAGTAAAAAGTTGAATTTCATTAAAAGTAAAAAAGTATAACAAATACTACCCCTCAATCAAAGATAATTTTTTTATTAGAAGGTGTGTCGTGATAATTGTTGCACAAATGTTAAACTGTCATAAAAATACATGAATATCTTTTTATAAAAATAGACGAACAAACGTAACAAGGTCTAAAAAAAGAATACACAACAAATAAAATTTTTATTTGTGACTAAAAACAAATGAAAATAAACAAAAAGAAAAGAAAATAATTGTCATAAGACGGCAATCTCGAATAAATATTAAATGATTTAAATATTTTTCGTTTAAACTTAAGTATAAAAATATAAATATAAAATAATTTTATTTAATATTATAACATTTTCAAATAATAAAAGGTTTTGCATCCTTAACATAAGGATTAACTACAAAATAAGTACCCAAATTATGTTTCTTTTTTACAATATGTGCCTAAAATATTTTTTGGCTGAAATAGTGTCTAAAGTTTTATTATTGGCTGAAAATAGATGCCTAAAGTATTTTTTTAACTAAAATAGATGCCTAAAGATTATTTTTGGTTAAAATAGGTGCCCAAGTAGGTGCCTCAATTGACTTTAGAATAAACAAAAAATAAAATTTTTGACACCTATTTTAGCCAACAAATACTTTAAGCACTTATTACAAAAAAGAAACATAATTTAGATACTTATGTTGTAGTTCAGCCTTAACATAATTACAATCATTTTTTGGCGTGGTACAATTTGAAACATTATACACATATTACATATAGCAAATATATTTTTATATTAATTGACATAAAATTCAGATTATCTTTTATGTAATTTAATAGTGAATAAATTTATTATTGAATCTAGTAATATAATTTTGAAATATATATTTTATTTAAATTGAACCCAAAAACTTCAAGCCTAAAAAAATTAAATCTAAAGATAGTTTGATCTGTTAGCTTGGGCGTTGAATATTTACTTAGATCTGATACAAGGCATATTAAAAATATATTAATCAAGCTTATTCACCAGGTAGAGCGTGATAGTTTCGCTCTCGCTATTACTTATGCTATTTAGGATGAGGTCCAGAGAGATCGGCGGATCTCGATTCGTGCTATCCCTAAGAAGTGTAATCAAGTTGCAGATGCTTTGGCAAAACATGCAAGTCTCTCGAATCTCGACTTAGTTCTTTTAGATTTTGTCCCGACTTTTGTTGTTGATCTATTACGCGAGGACTTAGTTACTCCTAGGATGTAATCCTCATGTGTTTTGTATATCTTATCATGTGCACTTTTTTTTCTTCCATTAGGTTTAAGGAGGTTTTTAATGAGGCACGTGATAACGATATCTTTTTCTTATTAAAAAATATATTAATTAAATTTTAAACATTACATATCTATTACGTAAACAACTTGGATATGACACATTAAAAAAGTGGCCTTATTAAAATTTTAACGCTCAACTTATTTTTCACATGTCAGATTCAAAGTGTTCGTGCAACATGTTCGTGTGTGTTTAAAATTTGGTCCATACATGTCAAATATGCTCCACGTTTGATCTGAACTAACATTTACTGTTCAAACATATTTCTAGACTAATAAAAATATTTTATTAAAATGATATTCATAATTTCATGACTCAATCAAAATTTTAATAAATTTAAAATTTTGAAGGTTTTCTTAAATGGAATACACGTTTTTATATAAGACAGTTCAACCTAACTTACAATTATTGGATATTGTCGGATATATTTATCTGCAGAAATATATCATTTTGAAAAATTATGATTTCCTTTTTTTTATAAAAGCAGAAAGTTTTATTAAAAAATAAAAAATATCTAAATTACAATAAGAGTTTACAACTAGTGACGTAAATTAAACACATAATTTGAGCATTTTTTTAAAAATATTGACATAAGGAATTAGTCACTCGAGATCATATATGACCATACAAAGAAAAGGTTAAAAACCTAATCAAAAGACTCGAACAAAAGATAAATACGAATAGATCTGACTGCATCGGTAAACGAACCACAAAAGAAAATCAAGACCACCGACAACTGCAAATCAAAGCAAAGGAAGACAAAAACTCCATCTTGATAAAAAAAGTATCATCTTGATCAATCGAAACGATGTTAAATTTAACTCTGAGAATAATAATAAAAAAAAAACACACAAGTACCAAAAGGCAAAGGAAGACGTGCCACAAGGCTGCGGAATACGTGCCACAAAAACAGAGTTATTTTTATAAAAAAATAAAAAAATAAAAATGTGCTAACAATACAAAAATTAAAAAAATATTACTAACGATCGACAACTAACGTTGAAGTTGGTGCCGCGGCTGGCTGCCAAAGCAAAAGAGAAGCAAAGTTTTGCAGCTGAAAAAACCTAAGAATAAACCTAGAGAAAAAACCTAACTTTTGTATTCAAAATTATGATTTTCTTATTTTGTCAAGAAATATATGTGAAAATAAAAGTTAAGGTTTCCTTTGTCATTTGGATTAACAATATATTTTAGGTAATATTCTCTATCGTTAAAAAATAATGAAATATTGAAAATATCGAAATAAAAAGAATCAATGAATTTGAAATTAATTACATAATTAAAACGATTAAATGAAGCACTAATTACCAATTAAAATTAAAATGGTGACAAAAATGGAATCCAATCACTTGATTACATAAGGTCATGACTGCCATGATCTTTAGGAAAACCAATAATTTGATTTTAAATAGCAAATTTGAGATATTTATTTAAATATTTTATAGAATATAAAAAATCATTATATTAATATTTATTATTATTATGTTTTAAAGATATTTATAAATCGTTCGAGTAGTCAATAATAATCATATTACTCAATTTGTATAAGTTCGAATCTTGATATTTACTTTTAGAAACTTTATTTAATTGACTTTTTTTGAATCCTATATTATTGGAAAATTAAATATATTTTACTTACTTTTATAATTTCATTTTCGTACCATTAATATTTTAAAATCTAACCGTCTTCGTTCACATCAATTATTTAGATCAATTTTCTAATAAAATTAAAAATGTCTAAATATTTGTTTGAAGTAAAAATAATAATTTTAGTCATTTAAAAACACACACCTTACATCAATCACCTTTAGAGGAAATGATTAAAAAATTCTGAGTTGATACCTTTCATCTAGGGGTAATAACGAGCCGAGCTGAGCCCGGCCAGGCTCGGCTCGGAAACAGTGTAATTGGGCTCGAGACTCGCCGAGCTCGGAATTGTAGGCTCAAGCTCGGCTCGAAAACAATACTATCGTGCTCGGCTCGGGCTCGAAGCTCGTCAGGCTCAGCTCGGCTCAAAATGAAAACTTTTGCTATAATTTTTATATAAAAGATTTGTTAAAAGTCCATTTTATAACCAATACTGAAATGAAATTCAATGACCGAAAAGGGGAAAAAGTGCCCAAAATTATATTAATCCAAATAACCAATAAATATTCTTATAATACAAACACATAATTAAAGAAAATACAAAATCAAACAACAACCAACTAAAGAAAATGCTCAATTTATTTTAGTTAATATACTTTTAGTAGATTTTTCCTAATTTATTTTATTACTTTTATTTTGCTAAACATATTACTTTTAGTGCATATGTACATTCTGAGCTTGTTTACGAACTTTTCGAGCTCGGCTCGGCTTGTTAAGGTTTTGAGCCGATCTCGAGTCTGAGTCGAGCTCACTCGAGCCGAGCTTTGACCGAGCCGAGCCCGAGTAGCTCGCGAGCCGGTCAGTCTCATTATCACCCCTATTTCCATCCATATGTTATGAGTTTTAGACCTATTAAGAGCAAATTTCCCCCTCTTCTCCCCTAAATGGGAATTATTTCAAAAAAACATACCTTATAAATATAGTCACTCGAACTTGAGTCACCTACCATAATCAACATTCACCTTGTAGAGATATTTGATGATTTCAAAATTTTACCTACATAACAATTAAAATTATATTAATAAAGTTTAATTTAATAAGATGAAAATATTGTGAGTGTTGTTTAGTTTTAGAGTAATTATTTCATGAACTGATACTGAAAAATTATTTTTCACAAGCGAGATTTTAAAATTGCTTTGTGTCTTATTTGGATGTCCTAATTTTAAACCCAAAACTTTAAATTTTAAAATTTAAACCCTAAATAAAACATATTGTCACGGTCCGTTTGCGTGATAGGCAAGACCGTGACGAGATGCTTGCTGGTCGTGCTTAAAGTCGGGATGCGGGATAGCATTAAGGGTGTAGTACGTGCCGTACAGCCGTTCGGTCCTTGGGGCAGGGCGTGCTGGTTAGGCACCACACTGGTCGGGAGCTGTCCCCGCTTCCCTGATGAGCCCATGGGAGGGCGAAACCAGTAAGCATCGAATGGAAAAGGCTTAGCCCCGGGCTTATGGGAGCCCTGGGTTGCCGCACGGGGGAGTTGTCCCTGCGTGAAGACTCTGACCCCGTGACAGATGGTATCAGAGCCGGTCGTGTGCTAGCTGTGAGCTTACCAAGCGCTCCATGTGCTGCGCGTAGCGGGTCAAGTGGACGAGCGTTAGCCTCACACCCGAGTGAAGTGGTGTCCGCGAGTGGGACCTCTAGAAAGAGACTGAGACGAGGTAGGGTAGGCAGGAAGCTACAGCGAAAGTTCGCCAAGCACTCGCAGAACCTCGGTAATGAGGGCGAGCAGGCAGGGAATTGCACACTCGATCTGGGTTGGTTCCCCATATGAGTGGGAACGAGATTTCTCCCCATGCACGAGGGCGTGTATGAATTGAGTGGGGGAGATTGTCACGGTCCGTTTGCGTGATAGACAAGACCGTGACGAGATGCTTGCTGGTCGTGCTTAAAGTCGGGATGCGGGATAGCATTAAGGGTGTAGTACGTGCCGTACAGCCGTTCGGTCCTTGGGGCAGGGCGTGCTGGTTAGGCATCACACTGGTCGGGAGCTGTCCCCGCTTCCCTGATGAGCCCATGGGAGGGTGAAACCAGTAAGCATCGAATGGAAAAGGCTTAGCCCCGGGCTTATGGGAGCCCTGGGTTGCCGCACGGGGGAGTTGTCCCTGCGTGAAGACTCTGACCCCGTGACAATATGATAACCTTAAAACCATTTTTGCAAAAAAGTGCATAAATATTCTCTTAATTGTACATTAGTGTAACTAAATATTTCATAAGACCGTAAATAAAAAGTGTTGGATGATTTATTCGACAAGTTTAACAAATAAATAAATATAAACAAGATTTTAAGATAAGAATCGAAACAAAAATATATTCGTTCAAACTCGATTCATTTTCGATTATGATGAAAGTGTACTTTTCAATAATTGCAGGGCAAATCAGGCATCTTCCTCCAACTGTCGAAACTCAAGTGGAATGCACAAAACCAAAGGTAGCATCTGATGAAACAAAAAAATGCAAACCCAACAACAACCGTCCACGTGGCACTCTTATGACCGTCAATTTTCTCTCTTTTCACCAATTATTGTATTAGTTTCGCATTCATTTAATTTATTAATCCGAATTAAATACTGCAAAGACTTATTAAAGGTGACTCTTCTGATCTATTTTTGTTCTATTTACAACTTCAGACTTCGAAATTCTGACCTAGTTTAAAAAATCTAGTGATTCGACCCACTAAACTAACTAATTATTGATTTTTATTTATTATTTTTATAGTATTTTATGTCCTAAGATTCTATAGTATCCAAAAATTAATATATCTTACCTACCAACTCTAAATGCCAATGGGGTCTCCTAATAAAATTAATAAAATACATGGACCAAAAATAGAAATAAAAAAAGAGGTTCGATTCATACGAGTTAGGTTTTAGATAAGAGTTTTTTTTCAAATTCGAATTCGATTTTTTAATAGTCTTAAGGTGATTACAATATAGTATCTGTTCATACGTTTCTTGACCCTTTGATGTGCCACACACCTTGCAGACAAAACAGATTGAACTCGGGTCTCCTAAGATGAATATCATCCTCTTTTCTACTGGGACCACTCATTGGGTTCTCTGTTTTGTGTACAGGTTCGATCCGGTCCGACCTGACCCATTAAAAGTCAAATGAGTCTAAGCAAGATTCTTGACCAACAAACCTTTATATATAGTCTCTCCCTAACATTTTCAGAAAATTTCATCATTCCTCAACTCTCTCAGTCTAAAAACTTTATCCCCTAAAGAATTTTCTCTCCTCATTTTTCTTGTATTTCTTCAGTCATAATTTTCCCAGAAAATCTTTACTTTTCTTGTATGTTTTCTCAGCCATAATTTTCCCAGAAAACCAGTAAAGAAAACCACATTTGCTTTGGATTTCCCAAAATATTCCGAGTGCTCCTGCAAATGGCCCCAAAGCCAGGCAAAGGCAAATCAAATAAAGCAAAACCAGAGAAGAAGCACAAGAAGAAAGAGGAGAAAGGTATTTCTGTAACAGTCACTAAACTTTTAAGACGTTTTCATTTTGGTCATCGAAATCGAAAAAACTTTCGTGACCGATATTTTTTTTTGCAGTTGTTCCTAGTGTTCTTGACATTATTGTCATTACTCCCTATGAATCACAAGTTGTACTCAAGGTGCTTTGCATTACCATCTTCATTGGTTACATTAAATTGAAGAAACAAATTCAACATTAATTTCATGAATTGAGTTTGAAATAAATACTAATCACTAATTAATAGCTAAATTAATTATTGAAATTTTCTTTGTTGTTGAAGGGTGTTTCAACTGATAAAATAGTTGATTTAAGAAGGATGTTGGCTTCTCATGTTGACACTTGTCATCTCACAAACTATTCTTTAACTCATGAGGTATATATTCTTCTTCCTTCTCAATTTCTTTCGTATATATGGATAAGAATCCATTTACATGTGAATTTTATATTTTTTAGATCGTTGGAAGAGAGTAGATGGACGGTTGAGATTGTATATGTAATGTTTAATGATATATATTTTTTTAATAATTTTGTAATTTTTAATTGTTAGGTCAAAGGGAAGGGATTGCATGAGAAAGTAGAAGTGGCCACTTTGAAACCATGTTTGCTCAAAATGGTTGAAGGTAGGTTAAGTTAATTTCTTTTTTTTCATTTTTATTAGTCAAATTATCAATTATTAGTTTGATTTAGTTTAGTAGATTCAAATTTTGAATTAATTCGATAATTAATCAGCCTATTATTGATTTTTGTAATAATTAATTACAACCACCTCTATAAGATACCCTTATTTTAAATATTTTTATTTTATCGAGTGATACAAAATTTAATACTCTTTGAATAAGATTTAAATTTTAAGCCGTATAGATTAAAAAAAATGTTAAAGTAATTTTTTAATTAGTAACAGTAAAAAAGATGAAGTTATTTAATCGTGATTTATGTGGCTATCGAACACTGAAAAGTCTTGAAAAAATATATTTTTATCATTCTTTAAAATCTTATCTCGTGAGTTAAATACTAAAACCTTCAATCTCTTAAATAAAGTTTTGACTTTTGAGTCTAAAATTTAAAATTTTAAAATATTTAAATTTTTGACTTTGATTCAACTTCGAACATGGTCCAAGTTAATTATTTGTTTGTTTACTTCTAATGACAAAAAAACGACACGTTTTACACGAGAAAACACCAACTTAATATTTTTAGTGTAAACTACACAAATAGTCATTAAACTATCCTAAAAATATAAAAAGATTACAAACTTTCAAAAGTTATATAACAAGCATTAAATTTTAACTTTTGTTACAAAATAGTTACTGAGACATTAACTATAATTAAGTGAATGACGTGACAATTGTAAAATTTTAAATAATAATATATTTAATCATCCATATTTACACATTCAACCAATTTAGTCTTAATTTAACTCTCATTATAGATGTCTAAATTGATTGAATGTGTAAATATTGAGAATTAAATGTGATGTTATACAAATTTTTATAACTGTCATGTCACCCAGTTAACGACAGTTAACGGTTCAATGACTATTTTGTAACAAGAACTAAAGTTTAATGCTAATTATATAACTTTTGAAAGTTTGGTGACCATTTTGTATTTTTGAGATAATTTAGTGACCATTTGTGTAGTTTAACCTATTTTTATCACATTGCCCAAAAAAGTTGTTGAAAAATTACATTCCTGCCACTTTGATGCAGAGGACTACGCCGACGAAGCTCAGGCGGTGGCTCACGTGCGGAGACTCCTAGACATCGTAGCGTGCACCACCAGGTTCTCGAAGCCCAAACGAATCCGATCACAATCATCATCAGTGCCGTCTGATTCAAAATCTAGAAAGTTCAACGCTGCTCCGGCGCCGTCTCATGGAGGAGAAATGCCAACGTCGGCGTCGGCGACGGCGTCGATTACCGAGAGCATGGAAATGGCTGCCATTCATCCAACCCCCAAATTATCGGAATTTTACGATTTCTTTTCATTCTCTCACCTCTCCCCTCCTATTCTCCGTAAGTGCTACATTTCACCCCCAGATAGAAATACGGGTCTAATTTTATTTTTAGTCACTCTATTATTCTGGAATTAAGGATTTGACCCCCGCACTTTAATCTTACATAATTTGGTATTTGGTACTTGTGTTTCTGTTTTAGTCACCCTAACTTTTTTTAGCAACGTTACGTTTTGTTTCTATTTTGGTACACCGTCGTAAGCTGATGTTACATTTTTTTATATGGAGAGCGAAAATGAAAAAAAAAAAAAAATGCCAGGTCAGATTTGCCAAAAAAATTAGTTGGTGACTACAATAGAAACACGAGAATAGGTGGGGTACCAAATAGGTAGTTTACCCTTTACTTTAATACCGTTATTAGTAAAGTTCTTTTTGTTAGATTGTTATTTACTAAGTATGGATTTTGCAGATATGAGGAAATGTGAGCCCAAGGATGCACAAGAGAGCCGTGAAGGTGACTATTTTGTAATGCAGGTATAAATATAATATCACTTTACATGTTACTAAACCCTCCCAAGTCCTACTAAAACCAGTTAATCCTCGATTTCGAGCATAAATCATCGACGCGATCGTCTCTCGAACAATGTTCGAGGCTTTACTTCATGGTGTCAACTTGTCATGATCATTGTCATGTGGTGTCATTGCACTCTAATGGTGAAAATGTTCTCTTTTCTTTGTCTTTCGTTAATCGGCTTTTCATTTCGCTACGCTGTTGGTTTTGTTAATTTTATGTTGCACATGTAATGTGTGTGCAGGTAAAAATCTGCAATGGGAAGATAATGCAGGTGGTTGCATCAGTAAAAGGGTTTTATACTGTGGGAAAGCATTTTTTCCAGAGCCACTCTTTGTTAGATCTTTTGCAAAATCTAAGCCAAGCCTTTGCCAATGTGAGTACTGTTAATCTTTACTTAAGCTTCCATGAACATGGCAAAATCTGAAGTCCGACCGGTCTAATGTCGTATGCCGTGCTCTCTTGTGCCTGCTGCAGGCATATGATTCCCTTATGCAGGCTTTTGTGGAACGCAATAAGGTGACGTTTTCGTTACTTGCATTATAAGGTTGGTTTACCTTGCCAACCATGACATTACTAAAAGCAATTTGCGAACACTTTTTTTTTTCTTTCCAGTTCGGTAATCTTCCGTATGGATTTCGTGCAAATACGTGGCTTGTCCCTCCCCCTGTTGCTGAGTCTCCATCGAGCTTCCTCTCTTTCCCGTTGGAAGATGAACAATGGGGTGGTAATGGTGGAGGCCAAGGAAGAAATGGTGAGTATGATCTTTGGCCATGGGCTACAGATTTTGCAATATTGGCTAGTCTTCCTTGCAAAACTGAAGAGGAGAGGACAGTCCGAGATCGCAAGGCTTTTTTGCTCCATAGCCGATTTATTGATGTCTCGATTTTTAAAGCCGTTGCTGCAATACAACATGTTATGAATTCAAGGTTAATTGCCAACGGTACTGTAAATAGCCATCCTGACTCGGACCACTCGGTCCTTCACGAGGACCGCATAGGTGACTTGTTAATTATGGTAAAACAAGAATCGGCAGATGCGAATCTCGAGCCTTATGTAAAGGTTTCTGGCCATTATTCATCTGGCATGACTGCTAATGAAACTGCTCAAAGGAACTTACTTGATGGGATAACTGCAGATGACAGTGTAGTTTTTCATGTAAGTCGAAATCTCCTTTTCTACTCTACTTAGGCATGTATATATACGGCTATGTGAACTCAAAAGCCATGTTCGAATTTAAATTGTTGTTTTCACTAAGCAAAACAGTAACCATATTGCAGGATACTTCCTCATTGAGCACTGTCATTGTTAGACATTGTGGATATATTGCAGTTGTGAAAGTTGTTGGAGATGTGAAGAAGGAAATGCGTGGTGCTCGGGATATAGAAATCAATGATCAACCGGATGGAGGAGCCAATGCTCTTAATATTAACAGGTCTGGCTCATTAGTTGATGCTCTCATTTCTGTTCCATGCATATAGCACATACATGCAAGTCGGGTCCTGTCGTTAGACTTGACAGTGGCACAATAGCTCAGTTCTCATTGCTGTAAAATTTATGACAGCCTAAGGGTTCTACTTCACAAGTCTGGCGCTAAAGAATCGAGTGGAGGACAGTCGCATCAACCCAACATGAATGATTCTGAAGCTTATAGATGTCTTGTTCGGCAAGTAGTTAAAGAGAGCTTGACCAAATTAGAGGAGAACCTGGTTGCTCCGGAAAGGTCTATTAGATTGGAACTGGGTTCTTGTTGGGTGCAATATCTACAAAACCGGGGAAGTTCAACAGATACAACTTCAAATAGACGTGTTCATGATCGTGAGGCTGAGCCGGCTGTCAAAGGTCTTGGAAAGCAATTGAAATGTTTAAAGGAAATGGATAAAGTACCAGGTAACATCAATAGCAAAGTTGACAAGGAAGAAAATGATTCTGAGTCATGCAGTATGAATGTGAATTCTAATCAAGGACATCAAAGAATCGGTGAGTCCAACGATGAGACGGGATTGAAGAACCTGATTTCCGGAGAAGCCTTCTCACGTCTTGAAGAAAGTGGAACCGGTCTTCACTTAAAGGTTATTGTGCTATGTATTCGAGTTATTTTACATGGCCAAGCATCAAGCTAACCATATACTTATTATTTTCTTAACAACTACTACTGTTCTTGTGGTATATACTTCCTGTAACAGTCAGTCAATGATCTTATGAAGGCGGCATACGAGTACTACGATGACATTGCTTTACCAAAGCTGGTACTAGTCAAATGCCCAAGCCATTTTCTTTCTTCATTTTTTTAAGTTTTATGCTGAGTTCATGAACCAACACAATGATTTATTAGGTGAAAGACTTTGGATCGCTTGAGCTATCACCGATTGATGGACGTACACTAACCGAATTTATGCATTTAAGGGGACTACAGATGCGCTCTTTGGGTCATGTGGTGAGGAATCTCTCTAAGAACTAATGAAATGCACACACCGAAAAATACCATTTTCGTGTTTGTTGACTCTGATACTATTGTACAAGTCAGGTTGAACTTGCAGAGAAGCTGCCTCATATACAATCACTCTGCATCCATGAGATGGTTACTCGAGCTTTCAAGCATGTACTCAAAGCCGTCGTTGCATCTGTTGACAAATTTGAGGACTTACCTGCGGCTATTGCTTCGTCCCTAAACTTTTTACTTGGAAATAATGGAGTGGAAGATGATGCTCAAAATGAAAACAATGACTATTTGCTAAAACTGAGGTGGTTAAGAAAGTTTCTTTCTGCAAAATTTGGTTGGAAACTGAGATACAAATTCCGGCATTTGAGAAAACTATCCGTTCTTCGGGAACTTTGCCATAAGGTACTATCTGTTGTTGACTGCTTCAGCTGCTAAGTGCATCAGTTTCTGAGCTTTATTGATATCTTTTTCACCAGATTGGGCTAGAGTTGGTTCCTAGAGATTATGACATGGAATGCAAAGAACCCTTCAGAAGTTGTGATATTATTAGCATGTTTCCTGTTTGTAAGGTGGACATCTCGGTCTTTGTTTTTTCCGAGCTTTCTTTTCGTTTTAAAATCGTTATCTGATTGAGCTAGCTTGTTATGGATTTAACATAACTATGCTTGTGATGATTTACAGCATGCAGTATGTTCTTCTGCCGATAGTCGAACACTGTTAGAGTCATCCAAGAGGGCTCTTGACAAAGGAAAACTAGAAGATGCTGTTAATTATGGGACAAAGGTATTTGCCGTTTATTTTCGACTTTATAGGACTTATGTTCCGTCTCATACTATGTGTTACTTGCTTTTGAAGGCATTGACAAAGATGATAGCTGTATGCGGTCCCTACCATCGAATTACCGCGAGTGCCTACAGTCTTCTTGCTGTGGTTCTCTACCATACTGGTGATTTCAATCAGGTACCTAACATTCTGCTATATTTCAGGTTAAGAATTAAGATATACAAATCTGTCAAATCTAAGTTGTTTCTTCTTGTTTAGGCAACTATATATCAACAGAAAGCTTTGGATATTAATGAAAGGGAGCTCGGTTTTGATCATCCCGATACGGGGAAAAGCTACGGGGATCTTGCTGTATATTATTATCAGCTTCAACACTTTGAAATGGCTTTGAGGTGAGTCAGGGGTTATTGTGGTTTAGCTTTGCATTCAATCTTGCACTTGTAAGACCGATGCT
This sequence comes from Hibiscus tridactylites, assembly GCA_958450335.1. Taxonomy (NCBI): domain Eukaryota; kingdom Viridiplantae; phylum Streptophyta; class Magnoliopsida; order Malvales; family Malvaceae; genus Hibiscus; species Hibiscus tridactylites. Next base: position 78,111,450 of record OY288284.1, on the reverse strand, counting down.
TAGGATTTTCGCCTCGAGTCCTTTTCTTGCTCTCTTGACAAAATTAATGCATTTTGGCAGATACGTAAACCGCTCTTTATTCCTTCTTCATTTTACTTGTGGATTGTCTCACCCGAACACCGCTGCGACGTATATAAACGTGGCTATGATAGAAGAAGGCATGGGGAATGTTCATGTCGCTCTCAGATATCTACATGAAGCTCTTAAATGCAACAAGCGCCTACTAGGAGCAGATCACATACAGGTCTCACTCTATAACTGTATGCATATGTTTATCTATGCGAAAATTTCTCGTGGCCGGATCGTTTTATTTGGTTTCCTCCCGTGACAGACGGCTGCAAGCTATCATGCCATTGCTATTGCTCTTTCATTGATGGATGCATACTCTTTAAGCGCGCAACATGAGGAAACTACATACAAGATACTTCAAGCAAAACTCGGACAATATGACCTTCGTACACAGGTAAAGACCTCGGTTAGATACGGGATATATTGAGATCACTCTATAACTGTAGTTTTTTGTTTTGCAGGACTCCGTTGCTTGGATTGGATACTTTGAATCAAAGGCTTTAGAACAGCAAGAAGCAGCACGAAATGGAACTCGAAAGCCAGATGCTTCAATTGCAAGCAAAGGTCATCTTAGGTATTAATACGGTGTCCTTTAACTTCTAGCTATTCAATTATATCATTTCTTGCAGCACCAAAACCTGTGACCATTTGTTGCAGCGTGTCGGATCTCCTCGATTACATTAGTCACGATCACAATTCTAAAGGAACCGATGTACAGAGGAAGCCGCTGCATGCCAAGGTACTAGATACACAGCACAATTTAGTAGCAGATACTAATGAAATAGGAACGGTGGCTTCTATTTGTCTCGAAGAACCAGAGAAAACTAATGATGTTACTAGAGTTGAGCCGACGGTAAGAAGTGAAGTTGTCGAAGAGATAACTTCTGATGCAGGGTGGCAAGAAGCCAATTCGAAAGGGCGGTCGGGAAATGCTGTCGGAAGGAAGTCCGGAAGGAGGAGAACTGCACTTGCGAACCTAAAGGTGAATGGATGTTCAAACTTTAGAGAGTGTGGTGTGAGGCTAGAAAGTAAAACTGCCTCTAAAAGCATTGTAAAGGAGGTGGTTCCAGTGAAGCAATCCATGTCCCGTAGCTCGACGCCTGGTCGGAATTCAGTTAGTTTACGAGCGAATCTCCGTGCTGTGGCCTCGAAATCTTTGTCTTACAAAGATGTAGCTGTAGCACCTCCAGGGACAGTTCTAAAGCCAGTACAGGATAAGGTAGAAGCACAAAATGAGGGTAAAACCGAACAGCAGATGTGCACCATTCGAGCAGATCATGACATCGATGAAACCGAAGGAACTTGTGATAATGAAAATCAATCAGAAACGGTTCCGGAACTCGGTAATGTTTCGTTTCTTAATCAGGGAAAGTCTGTAGAAACGAAGGGGACTAAGCTATCGGCATTAGCGGAACCATTCAATCCCGGAGCACTCTACATGAACCACCAAATAAATTCAGTTGCTGTTACATGGTGCTGATATATTCGGTCCGAATCCGGTTTTAGTTCCTATGTTTATCTGCAGATCAGCTTGTAGTGTAATGTAGCTAAATAATCTGTTGTAGATTGCTTCTTTTTTTTTTTTTTTGAATATAAGCCAGCTAATCTCTTTATTGGGAAAATAAAACGTTTGGGGACACGTGTGCCGTGAGCCCTGAGACATGTGAAGCGTCTCGGGTACACAAAGCCAGAAAATTAATGAACACAACGATAAACACGCCAAAACAGAAAAAAACAAAAGGACTATGGAGATTAGGCCAGCCGGAGAAGATCGTCGGTAGGGTCGCTGAGGGGAAACCATCAGGGAAATAACATTTTGGTGCCGACGAATCTCCCAAGGAGCGATTGCTAAGCTGATATCCTTGAGAATATGAAGAATCAAAGCTCTTAAAGATCTGAAAACCACCGCCTATCTGTGTTTATGATTTCAACAATCGGCGGCGGCGCGTCCTCCACCCAGAAGCCATCCTCAGACAGTGAACGGCGGAGGTGGGCCAGTGCATGCGCTACACGATTTGAACTCCTCGGAGAAAAAAGGTAAGAGACTCCAGCAAATCTTCTTGAAAAACTTTTCGCCTCCCTGATAATGTTGCTAATCTCTGATTTATCATGCATCTCCGATTTGAGCTTCGTAATCACCGACCGGCTATCGCTCGATATCTCGATCATTGGAAAACCCAGATCCCAGGCGAAACGGAGGCCATGAACTACCGCGTATGCCTCGGCCGCAAAAGGGGAAGCCACATGGAAAACTCTCCGACTCATAGACCCCAAGATAAGGCCCTCTTCATTTCTAATAGCAACCCCCAAATCTGCAAAACCGCTGCTAATGTCATAACTTGCATCGCAGTTAACTCTCACCGCCGGGGAAGAAGGGGGTGACCACCGTACATAGAGAGAAGGGTTAGAGGAACTGAGTTTCGACGAGACAGCCTTCACATCCAACCAGTAACTATGTGTCGAGGTAACAACATCTTCCGGGTTCTTTACTGTTCCTTCAAATACAAAATTGTTCCTTGTAATCCATAGAAACCATATAGTTATGATTATAATCTGCGTATGTTGTTTTTCATTAGTCTGTAACACTGTGGCTAGCCAACTGGCAATATCCGAATCTTGATGAATGTAATGACATTGAATCCCCAGTAAAAACCAAACCCGCTCCGCAAATCCGCAGTTACGGATAACGTGGGCTACATCCTCGGGTTCCTGCAAGCAACGAGGGCAGATCGGGTTATTGGATACGCGCTTTATACATAGGTTTCTTTTTGTAGGGACAAAATTTCGAATGAACTTCCAGCACTGGATGTTCATTTTTGTAGGACACCCAGACCGCCAGACCTGTTTTAGAACAGGCCTGAGGCTAACATTAGTATTTGGTTCCTCTAGTAACAATCTATAGCCGCTTCTAACTGAGTAGACACCATTTCGTTCCCCACACCAAACCTTAGAATCCAAGACATTAGACGACGATAGGGGAATACTTAGGATCTTCCTAGCATCCTGAGAGCTGAACAGACCCCTAATCAAATCTTCCTTCCACGTCATAGTGCCATTATCAATCAACTCAGATACGTACGTGACATTAGTAGGAGACTGAGCTTGAAGCTTCCTGGGATAGTCACTCGGAACCCAGAAATCCGACCACACTCGAACAGTGCTTCCATCTCCGATCATATCTCTGATGCCCTTTTCTAATAAACCCCCTGCGCACCAGATGCTCCTCCACGTATAAGATGGGTTTGCTCCTACTCTCGAATTAAGGAACGATGATGTAGGATGATATTTGGCTCTAAGTAACCGAGCAATTAAAGACATCGGATTAGTGATCAATCTCCACCCCTGCTTGGCTAAGAGGGCCACGTTGAACTTGCACATGTCTCTGAACCCCATCCCCCCATTTTCCTTTAAAGCGCACAACTCAGACCACGTACTCCAATGAATGCCCTTCTTATCCTTCGAATTCCGCCACCAAAACCTAGCCAGAATCGACTCAATACCCCTGCAGAAGGTTTTTGGCAGAAGGAAACAGCTCATGGTGTAGGTGGGAATTGCCTGCAATACCGACTTTATGAAGACCTCCTTTCCCCCCTGTGAAAGGACCCGAGCACTCCAGGAGTTAATACATGCTAGCAAACGATCTCTCAATCCAAAGAAGGCTTGTTTTTTGTTTCTTCCCACCACAGTAGGGAGACCCAAATATTTTTCTGGGTTAATAGCATTTCTGATTCTTAAGGTCCGGGTCACATCCTGTCTAGTATCCTCCCCCACATTTGCGCTAAAGAATAAGCTAGATTTCTCGTAGTTAATGCACTATCCCGAGCACGCTTCATAATCTGTCAACATATCCCTCAGAACAGACGCTCCCCTCATCGAAGCTTCTCCAAAAATAACGCTGTCATCAGCGAAGAATAAGTGGGTGACGGAAGGAGCACCACGAGCTATCTTGTAGCCTATTCCAGACGATTGTTGCCTCAGAAGGGAGGAGAGACCCTCTCCGCAGATAAGAAAAAGATAGGGACTTATTGGATCCCCTTGTCTCAAACCCCTCGACGGATGAAAGATATCCCCAACAGATCCATTCAATATCACCGAATAGGATACAGTGGAGATACAATCCATCAGAATAGAAATCCAAACCTCATCGAACCCCATCTTCGACATCATACTATGCAAAAACTTCCACTCTACTCGATCGTATGCCTTAGACATGTCTAGCTTTGCCGTAAAATAACCATTCTTACCCCCCTTCTTCATTCACATGGAGTGAAAGATCTCGTAAGCTGCTAAGACATTGTCAGTGATAAGACGTCCTGGTACAAAGGCGCTTTGAGCCTCGTCAATACATAGAGGAAGAACTAATTTAAGTCTATTTGCCAATGTTTTTGAAATTATTTTAAAAAGAACATTGCAAAGACTTATGGGGCGGAACTGAGACATACCCGTGGGGTTATCTACTTTTGGCACAAGAACAATTCTGGTCTGGTTTATGTCAGACATCGGTCTTTCTTGCTTTAGAACAGCAAGGCAGAATGTCACCGTGTCATCTCCAATCACGTGCCAAAACCTCTGAAAAAAGAGAGCACCTAAGCCATCTTCTCCTGCTGCCTTAAGGGGGCTCATTGACTTCACTGAAGCCCAAATTTCTGCTGCAGTGAAAGCCTTCCGAAGACTCAGATTCATAGATTCTGAGATACAAACATTGACCCCTTCAAGAATTCTTGAACAATCCCCTATCGCAGAAGATGTGAAGAGGGAACTAAAATAATTCGTAGCCACCTCGAGCATCTCTTTGTCTCCTGCGCACACCTCCCCATCTTCACTCTCCAACGATTTGACTTTGTTCCTCCTTCTTCTCTGGGAGGCACATCTATGGAAAAAGGATGTGTTCCTATCCCCATGTTTCAACCAATTAGAGCGAGCCCGCTGCTCCCAGAATATCTCTTCTTTGTCCAGTTCTAGGTTCATAGAGAGCTTTGTATCAGTGATCTCACCTAACACCTCATCCGAGGGTATCTGCTTATTTAGATGCGCAAGCTTCTTTTTAAGAGCAGCTAGGGTCGATGTTTTCTTCCTTCGCAAATCTTTAAACCACCGATCAAGTCCCTTCTTAACCTGAGCTAACCGGTCCAAGTAATCTCCCGAGGATAACAACCACAGTTTTTGGACCTCAGGCTCACAAGAATCCTCTAGAAGCCACGCAGCCTCGAACCGAAACTGACCCGTTCGAACATGGGAGCTGCTTCCAAATCCAGTGTGACTAAAATTGGGCAGTGATCAGAGAAAGAGTGCTGAAGGTGATAAACTTTAAAATCCGGGAATAAATCCCACCAGCCACCGCTTGCAACCCCCCTGTCCAGCCTCTCCCGAATATTAGTGTTCGAAAATTTCCCTTTCTCCCACGTAAACCATTGCCCCGTGAATCCAAGGTCATCAAGACCACACTCGTTCAAGACAGCACTAAAACCCTCCATCTGTCTAACAGGCCGGTCTCGCCCCCCTTGCTTCTCGGAAGACAATAATATCTCGTTGAAATCACCAATAACCAGCCACGGGATATCAGGCATGTCATCAAGGGATCTCAGAAGGTCCCAAGACTCACCCCGATGCTGCTCTTCTGGGTGCCCATAGAACCCTGTACAGCGCCACTTATTTCCTTCCGAGTCGTCTTCTATTAGGACATCAACATGCCTCACTGAATAAGAACGAAGGGTCACCTTACAACAACTCTTCCACCCCAACGAAAGACCTCCACTCCGTCCGACAGCGCTGACATCAATGCCATTCAAGAAACCACACTTTCTTCTTATTCCAGCCATCTTCGAATCTTTGACTTTAGTTTCAATTAAGAAAATTAAATCCGGGCTCTCCTCTAACAATTTTTGTCGGAGACGCCCCACCGTTCGAGGTTTGTTCAAACCCTGAACGTTCCAGCTCATAAGTTTCATGATGACCGGCGGACCTGATGCAACAGGTCGGCCGATGTAGAGGGAGAAGCACCATCGGAATCAGGAAGACTAGAAACCGTAGGCGCTGAACTAACAACTCTTGGGCGTTTAACACTATCCACATTTTCTAAAGGACACTGCTCATCAGCTAGAAACATTTGGGTATCATTGCTAGGATGTAGTCCACCTACAACAGGGCCAAGAATGGGCCGTTGGCCAAGTAGGCCCAATAAATGTCCATCCGTTCTACTAGGGGGCCGACACCCAGAACCAGCTGTTAAAACGCCCCCCTTTGATCTTGCGTTACATTTCCAGAGCCGGGAATCACGTTTTCTTTATTGTGATCGCCTATAATCGCGCTAATATGATCTGTAAGCGCACTCTCCTCCCGCAACCACCTGCTCTCCGGTAACTGTCTCCGGCGAGGAACGGCCCTTAACGACACATCCCAACCAAAAGTTATGGCCGACGGATCCTTCACCGTTCGCAGAGGGCAAAAACTTTCTCCATGCCCCAGCAGTCCGCAGATGAAACAAAAAAGAGTAAGCCTTTCATACTCAAATCTAACGTAATGATCCCTTCCGTTCTGTAACTTGAGTTTTTTCCTGCGTTTCAGAGGTATACGGATATCCATAGAGACCCGAATTCTCATTATCCCCTTATAGCCAAGAGAAACCGCCATCGAATCATATTCAATAAAAGTTCCCAGAAAATTACCTATCGAAGCCGCAACACGTTCCGACACAAATCCATGGGGGACGTTAAGAACAAGGACCCAGAATTTCACTTTATCTAGTGGAACCGCAACCGGATCTTCACCAGGACACAGGCGATGCAAAATAAGCAGATGGGAGTTAAAATTCCACGCCCCCCCCCCCCCCGCCTCAATCCTATCCGCGTCCATTGCCGTATATAACCTAAACAAAAAACGACCCTCCCCCAGATCTGTTATTGAAATTCCCCCGATTGGGTGCCAGAGATTCGCCAGAGTCGATCTCATCGAAACAAAATGAATAACACTGTTCGTTAAGAAAGAACCCACGAAACAAAAAACGTATGCAAGGGAGAGGTCAACATCACTCTGTTCCAACTGTAACTCTTCTTCCTCCCCTGAATCCAGAGCCAGACGGGCCAGATCTGCTTCAACATCAGCCATGAGTGACAAGGATCGACAGGATCAGGGAATACAAAGGTCAGTAGATTAAAAAACGGAACACGGCGCACAACCGCCGACGAGAAAACCAGAAACAAGCGTGCCACCACGGCAGACAATCAGCGTGCTACACAGAGCAGACAAACAGCGTGCCACACAGAGCAGACAATACTAATAATTTATCCTAAATAAAAACATAACTCTTTTATTAAATTGTAGACAATACTTTGTAGATTGCTTCTTTGTTTACAGATTTTGTTTTATAATAATTGAAGCAGACTGAACAGTTGTTGGAAGTAAGAAAGAAATTCCCTAAAGGAAACAGTGAAATTTATTTACGAGCGATAACAGTTCGGTTCGGATCGATTTTGATTTGGTACTATTAAGAGATTTTCGACTTGTCTTTGTCACACGAAACTATTCGAAGAAATGTTCATGAAGTATCATCCGTGTTCCGATAGGATCGCAAAATGAGAACATGTTAGACGACTAAATAGACATGTCCATAGCTGATGTAGTAAATCAATACATTATATAATTTTTCGGAATAAACAAAAAACACTTCAAGATTTAGAGTAGTTTTGGAAAAAATTAGAAAGTCTTTTGATTTTTAAAAAATCAAATTAAGAATAAATTGAATATAAAAGATAATTAATCAAATAATTATAAAAATTTTAACTTACAAAAACAATTCATTAAAACCAGACATTACTATTCGATTTTCAGTTTTTCGATTTTTTCCTCAAACTTAAAAAAAAATCAAATTTTCGACTTGACTTCAATCATAATTTCATAAATACGACTTGAATAATTTTAAATAAAATTTGAGTTGTACAATATGACTCGAACAATTAAATTTTAATAATTAATGGATCGATTTTCAAATTAGAGTCAAATCAACTTTACTTAATATATGTACATGACATATGAAAAAATATGCATATATGGTTATAAAAAATCATTTAAACTAAAACTAATTAATATCATTATATTATAAATATCTACAATTAAATTTGAATAAAAACTACACCAATTCAATTGATTAGTGAACAGAAAGTCTGCATCCTTGCACGGTTACTTGTCTGCATTTTTGCACGGTTACTTGTCTGATTTTACGGTTTCTGCTTTGGTTTTGGCCCTTCCTCCACGGTGGTAACTGACCGTCGTCTACACACGCATGGAATCTGAACTTGCTGGCCTTAGCCTTGATGATGGTGAAGAGGAAGTATTGCCTCTTCCTCCTGAGTTAGGATCATTCATGAGGATAACAACTTCTGCCTGGTGGGAACATTTTACACAACCAGTGTAGTTCACTTCTTCTCCATGAGAAACACAATGGCTGACATATGGCACCCGTTGGGAGGCGTTTCCATTACAGATTTGGGCGACAAACGCTATTGCTTCAAGTTTTTCAACGAGATTGACATCCAACGAGTCCTCTCAGGCAGTCCTTGGTTCTTCAACAACCATATCCTCCTCCTGCACAGACTGGAAAAGGACGACGACCCATTACAAGTTCCACTTTCGTTGGCTGTGTTATGGGTACAAGTCCATGACTTACCAACGGGGTTGATGTCGGAGATTATGGCACAACAATTTGGGAACTTCATCGGGAAGTTTATAGAGTACGACTCCAAACTTCTCTTGTCTGGGAGACAGCATTTCATGCGTTTGAAGGTTTCCATTGATGTGAACCATCCTCTGAAAAGGAAAAAGAAAATTGCACTGGATGAGAGTCGAAGCACATACGTTCGCTTTCAATACGAACGACTCCCAATCTTTTGTTTTATCTGCGGAAAGATTGGCCATGGGGAAAATTTTTGTCCCTTACGCCTCACATTGAAGCCTGATGCTATTTGTTTCGGTTGGGACTCGTCTCTCCGTGCACCGTCCAGGAGGGCCCCTCCTGCACCCAGTCGTTGGCTACGAGATGGTATCTTTGGAATGCCCCTGATGGAGGCACAGCTCACATCACGTATCACCTCTGCATCCAATGGCCTCCTGCATGGCCCCCAAAGTCATGCACACGTGAATGCCCCCAACTACACTGGATCTATGGAACTGGGGTCAGATGCTGAGTATGACCCCTTAGCATTACAAGACGGGAAAAAACGGCAACGGATTGTGGGGGAGGTGTCTTTGGTTTCTGGAGAAGCAGATTCCACATCACCAATTACTGAGCAACTGATTTCGGCTAGCCCTGTGGTGCAGGGCAGCCGGCCACAATGAGAGTCATTTCATGGAACGTCCGTGGTCTGGGGACACCACGGACCGTCACACGCCTCAAGAATTCTTTATGAGGCCACAATCCCCACATTTTGTTTCTCATTGAAACAAAACTAACAGTAAGGAGAATGGAAAGGGTTCGCCACCGTTGTGGCTTTCGTTATGGAATAGATGTTGCTGCCGATGGTTCGAAGGGTGGTCTCTCACTCGGTTGGAAGCCAGATTGTGACATTACATTATCTAGCTACTCTCAACACCATATAGATGTGATAATAAAGGAGGAGGATACTGAGCCATGGCGTTTCACAGGGTTTTATGGCAGTCCTATAGAGAATGAAAGACCAAGATCATGGGCTCTTCTACGCCAACTCAAAGACCAACACGACCTGCCATGGTTAATAGCAGGAGACTTCAATGAAATGATGTTTTCCTTCGAAAAACTGGGCAGAAGATTAAGGCCAGAAAGATGCATGCAACAATTTCGTGCTGCACTAGACGACTGTGAGCTAGGAGATCTTGGGTTCACAGGTTCATGGTTTACATGGGAACGTGGCAATTTCCCACATACCAATGTTCGTGAGCGGTTGGATCGTGCACTGGCTAATCCGAGATGGTGGGATGCTCATTCCACTTTCTATGTCAAACACCTGCTACATTCAACATCTGACCATTGCCCTGTGCTTATAGACACCTTGGGACATGCTCCTACACGTACCAGATCACCAAGGAAACCCTTTAGGTTTGAAGCACACTGGATCCTTGACGCACAAACAGAAAATATGATTAAAACTACTTGGGAGATGCCAGGGTCTGTGATGCAAAAACTCTCCACTTTGGGTTCCCAGCTTTCACATTGGAACAAGGAAAATAGAGCAACAACACGTGCCGTCAAGGAAGGTCTTCTGTCTCGACTCTCTGAACTAATTTCTTCAGACCCTGATGATGACAACCTCCAAGAATTGATTGAAGTCAAGCTGGGGTTGAACATCGAAGCTGATAAAGAAGAATTATTTTGGGAACAAAGAGCACGTTCAAATTGGCTCTCTCATGGCGACATGAACACGTCCTTCTTCCATAAATTTGCCTCATATCGAAAGCGAAACAACCATATTCACGGACTACTGGATGATGCAGGCAATTGGATAACTTCAGATCATGGTATGTTGCGAGTGGCATCTTCTTACTTTGACCAACTGTTTACAACTACTTCACATGTTGATGCTTCTGACTTCCTTTCAACCGTCCAACCAAAAATATCCAATTCAACAAACGCTTTATTGCTGCAACCTTTCACACCGGATGACATATGGATTGCTGTCAAAGGTATGTCACCAATGAAAGCATGTGGAGTTGATGGATATTCAGCCCTCTTTTTCCACAAGTATTGGCATATAGTAGGCCCGGAAATATCAGATTTTTGTTTGTCAATCCTCAATGGCAACTCAAGTGTCCGTGATATCAATGACACGCTCATAGTCCTTATTCCAAAGATTAAAAAGCCAGAGAACATGACTCATTTCAGGCCAATTAGCCTTTGCAATGTCCTTTACAAAGTCATTGCTAAATCGTTGGCAAATCGATTTTCCGGTACTTTGGATGCTTGCATTGATGAATGTCAGGGGGCCTTCATCCCTTCTCGCCAAATTACAGACAATGTGCTTATAGCATATGAGATCTTGCACTCCATGAAGACTAAACGTGTTGGAAAACATGGGACACTAGCACTCAAAGCAGATCTTAGCAAAGCCTATGATCGTGTAGAGTGGCCATTTGTGGAGAAAATGCTTTTGACACTGGGTTACAATGAACGTTGGGTATCTCTTATAATGGACTGCATTTCTACTGTTAATTACTCAGTGTGCTTCAATGGAACACCAGGGGAGGGCTTCAAGCCAACACGCGGACTACGACAGGGTTGTCCCCTCAGCCCCTACCTGTTCTTGATATGTGCAGAAGGACTTTCGCAGATGCTCAACCAAGCCATGGCTTCAAGAACAATCAGAGGTGCTAGTATTGGACGCGGAAGGCTAGAAATTGGACATCTATTCTTTGCTGATGATAGCATTTGTTTTGCTCAAGCATCAGAGGAAGCTGCATTGGCTCTAAAAGACATCCTTACTCGTTTTGGCAGCATCTCAGGACAAAGAGTGAACTTTGACAAGTCACTGTTGTTCTTTAGCTCCAATGTCCCTACTTCGATATCATCAGCAATAGGATCGATCCTTGGTGTCCGTGTTGCAACCAATCCTGAAAGATATCTAGGGCTGCCTACTATGGTTGGGAGAAACAAGAATGAGGCCTTCAGCTACTACATGGATCGGGTTACTAGCAAGTCATCCTCTTACAGTACCAAGTTTCTATCCATGGGAGGCAAAGCAACATTAATCCGCAGTGTCCTCCAATCTATCCCTGTCTATGCCATGAATTGTTTCCTCCTACCTTCTTCGTTGTGCCATGGTCTCGAGCAAGCTATGGCAAAGTTCTGGTGGAAAAATGCAGGGACCGGCAAGGGAATCCATTGGACCACGTGGAACAACTTAGCACAGTCCAAACATGAAGGTGGCATGGGCTTCAGGAATTTAAGCCAATTCAATGTGGCTCTTTTAGCCAAACAATGCTGGCGCATCCTGAAACATCCAAACTCTCTACTGGCAAGGGTTTTGAAAGCACGGTATCATCCCACTATTGACTTTCTCCATGCGAGATTATGCTCCAATCCTTCATATACGTGGCGCAGCCTTTGGAGCTCAAGGGGACTTCTTGAAAAGGGTCTCACATGGAACATTGGCAATGGTGAATCCATAAATATCTGGAATGATCCCTGGATCCCTAACACAACAGATGGTCGTCCACATGTTGAAGCAATTGATATCAATCACACAAAGGTGGCGGATCTTATTGATACCCCTGCCAAATGCTGGAAACAAGCCGTCTTGCACAACCTATTCCCATCTCATCTGGTGTCAACCATCCTCGAAATCCCTTTACCTGACATTTCTCAACCAGATACACTAGTTTGGATGCATGACAAAGGTGGTGCATATACTGTCAAGAGTGGCTATAAACTGCTACGTTCTACCTCAACTGCATCTACAAGCACATCGCAACTAAATTTGAGGAAGTTCTACACCCAGTTATGGTGTTTACAGTTACCTGAAAAACTGAAGATCACCATGTGGAAATTTGTGCATAACTTCATCCCTACCTTTGACAATCTCCGGAGTAGACATCTGAATATTCAAAAAGGATGTCAGTTCTGCCAATCTGCTCATGAGGATGTTGATCACTTAATTCGAGAATGCTGGTACTCACAAGCTATCTTCGAGGCCCAGGGTCTTACTCCATCTCTGTCGTTTCATAATCTATTATGGCAGGATTGGATAGCTCATTTCTTTGAATCCTTAAATGATGCTGCACGGAAAACCTTTGTCGTTTCTTGTTGGGCAATATGGTATGCCCGGAATAAGGCAGTGCACGATGACCTTAAGACCACTGTTCAGGAATCAATTGCCTTCATTCAAGCCTATATCCGGGAACAAGAAACCTTCCAGTCTGCAGTACAACCACAAGCTCGCATACAATCTCAGCAGTGGCGCCCTCCACAAGGTAACCTAATTAAGGCCAACTTTGATGCTGCATACTGTCCACACTCCAAAATCTCTACATCAGGAGTCATCTGTCGAAACAATGATGGTCTAATCATGGGAGCCTGCTCCATGCAACATACTCACGTCTGCAACGCCTTCTTAGCGGAAGCTCTCTCTTGTAGGGATGCTGTGTCATTTGCATTAGATATGGGATTTGATAGGGTCATTTTTGAAGGTGACTCTCTATCTGTGATCAAGAAGTTGAGATCCAAAGATGAAGACCTTTCTCAACTACGGGTTTTCATTAATGACATCAAGCAAGCCACGTTAAACCTCAGGGATGTAACATACACACATGTGCGACGTGAAGGTAATTTGGCTGCACATGCAATGGCACAGTATGGTCGACAACATACTACACCAACATTCTGGGTTGAAGACGCTCCCACTGCGGTCCTCGTAGTTGTGGCAAACGATAAGCAACGTCTTCACAACTCTTCATAACCAGCTTCATCGAGGATTATGTTCGTACATACGTTGCACCAGTCTTATAACAGTGTTTTACCTGCGTTTATCTGCCCTCATTGCACCTCTCGTGGTTTTTACCATCTGCATTTTCTTGATGCAACCCGAGAAAACCTAGATTTTTGGCGTGGTTTATGGGTATTTTGGTCTAGCTCTATGGCTAAGAGAAGTTATCACTAATGTAAATTGCCTCTCACTGTACTTCTCTTCTTTTCTATTTCAATAAAATAAAATCAGATCTTTTTCAAAAAAAATGAATAAAAACTGAAACAACTCGATTCAACTCAACAAAAAAATTCAAATAAAATTGAACTCATTAACTTAAAAGAAAATTATTCAACTCACTCGAATACTCACTCCTAAGTAGAGGTGACAAATGGGTCAATCGGTTTCGGTTGTTTCGGGTCTGATGTCATTCAGTTCAGTTTTATTGTACTTCATGTCATTTCGGGTCGGTTGATTTTCGGTTCTAACATCTTATCCACTAAGCTTGAGGTTGAAGCGAAAACAAAACCCAACGCAACGATTCGATTCAGATACGGCCAGCCACCTCAGAAAATGTTGAAAAGGTTGTTCAGAACAAACCCACCACTCCAAATCCGAAGAAAATCACAAAATTTTCCCGGTTTTTCTCTCAATTCCCAGCCCCAAATGGAAGTCGAAGTGAAGCTCCGCCTCCCAAGCCCCGAATCCCACCAGCAGCTCGCCAATCTCCTCTCCCCGTTCCTCGCCGGAACCCTCATCCAAGAAAACATCTTCTTCGACACCCCGACCACCGCCCTCGCCGCCGCCAAATCCGCCCTCCGCCTCCGCTTCTACAACCTCGACTCCCACTCCGTCCTCTCCCTCAAATCCAAGCCCAAACTCTCCCAAGGCATCAGCCGGGTCGAAGAACAGGAAGAACACATCGACCCATCACTCGCCCGCTCCTTTTTAACCGACCCGAATGGATTGCTGGGGTTGGAAAACGATTCCCAGATCATGCAAAGAGTGAAAGCTGAATTTGGGGTTAATGAATTGATCTGCTTGGGAGGGTTTAAGAATGTTCGAGGGGTTTACGATTGGAAAGGCCTGAAATTGGAGCTCGATGAAACTGTTTATGATTTTGGGGTTAGTTATGAGATTGAATGTGAGAGTTCAGAGCCTGAACGTGATAGGAAATTGATCGAAGATTTTCTCAAGGAAAATGGGATTGATTTTAAGTACTCTGAAGTTAACAAATTTGCTGTGTTTTTGTCAGGAAAGTTGCCTGCTTGAGTGCAGAAGAAAGAAAATTATGCATTTTTGGATGAGTTTTGTGTTCTTAATCTTAAAGTTTGAGAATTTCTGGTGTTTGTATACATTTTTATGTCAATAATGCATGGAATTTGATCTTAGAGCATGTTCGATTCATTTATATTCACGAACGAATACGAAAAGTCGAAAATTTTGGTCCATCAGATAAAAACTTTGATGTCAACAAAGAACAGTAAATTTGATACATGAAAAAGAACATTCTGTTCTACCAAAAGGGCATAAGAAAAAACATGAAAATTATGAAAATACTATTATGCCATTTACCTTAGATATTGTATATCACAAAATATGTTAAAATCTACATCTTGGGATGTTTGGTCTCAGAGTTCACATATCTTTGATTGTCAAGCTGCAAAATTTAAAGAAAAGAAAAGAGGTTGGTTAAATAGGATCCGATCGGACACTGCTGCCGTCTGGTCGGTCAGTGACCGGACAAACGAAAGGGGATTATCTTGCTGTTGAAACAAGCATACCTAAATTAGGGAGGGTATCCAAGCCAAGCATATAAAAGAATTTGTGCTTTGTTAGCCATTTTTGTTCATCTCTGGGCTTGTTCTGATCCTGGTGGTCCAACCGAAGGTGTTGCTGCCATACTGCTGGCTGAGCCGTTTTCGACCGGTGGAGGCACACCCCATTTGTTTTCGGATTCAAGGGGCTCGAATACATGAACCCCACCATCTGAGAGTCCCAATGCGAATTCATTCGGCTCGGACGGATGTGCGGCGATTACGAGCGGGTGAACATTGGAGCTGCAACATAGAGGGAAAGATGTGTTTGAATACAAACGGTTATAAATACCCAGAATTTGTGCTTTCTTAGCCATACGAAATTGATACCCGAGTAAAAAAGATATCGAAAATACCTGACACTAGCTGGAAGATATGCATTAGGATTTATTCGACAACGCAACCTGAGGTTTAAAGCATTAAACACACAAACAGATGCGTCCGAAAAGCTGGCATACACCAGTTGGCTATCGCAAGAGAACGTTGCATACGTTATTGGAGCAGAAGAATCGCGCGGTGCCCACTAAACAAGAGAAAATTAGCATTAGAAGTAGGACATCACATGATAATGTTGTTTCGTAACAAATCGAACAACAATAAAGCAATACCTGCTTTACACAGTCTAGCTTTGTTGTTTCGTATATGGCAAGCTGAGTCTCGTGTACGACGAGAAAATGTATCTGATCTTGATGGAATTGTACACGTGTGTCTGACAGTGCTGTCGGCGTCCTCCCCGCTGGAACCTGCAAGAATCTACTCTTCTGCTTTTCCCATCCGTCAGTGTTCCACACACAAAGCTGGAGAAAGAATGGTAATATGATCAATGAACAGAAAACAGATTTTTTTAGTTGATGAGAATGCTTTTAACTTCCGAGATTGACGGATTGATTAGCTAGAAATCAAGAAGCAAAAACGAATTCTTCTTTTCCAAACTAGTATTTGCACCATTGGACAATGACCGAGTCACTAAGGAGCAGATTAAATCTAGCATGTAAATATAAAAATAGAAAAAGGAATACCTGAGAATCGGCTCCGGATGAGACAAGCACATTCAGTACATGCGAAAAGGCAAGGCCGGTTATTCGTTTGGAGTGGCCTTTAAGTTTACTCTTCACCTGGAAGATTAAAATAGTAAATAAGAGTGCTATGTCTTCAAAATACAAGTTACTTGTATGATTCTCCACAATATGTATCATACCTCATCCACACGGACATTATATATCTGAATTGTTGAATCGTCCATGCCTATCGCGATAATATTATTGTCTTGAGGGTGGAACGCAAGAAATGTCGCTGCTGGTGGCGGTGGCATGAAAGTTGCCATTGTCTGCAAGACATCCGCAAAAACATCAATACTTAGAGCTTATATATTCAAATTATTGACAAATGGAGGGGAGACAGAGAGGACAAGTTTCCTTGTTCAAACTCCAAATGGGATGTAAAAATCGAAAAAGGAAAGTTATTCCATCATTAATGTGTTACCTTGAACGTCATCATATTAAACAAGGAAATCTTTCCTCCGGATGCTGACATTACATAAGAATCATTTTTGGACAAAGCAAAACATGGTACAGACTCTTCCGGATTTGTATCAGCGACATCATTGGTCATAAGAATCCCGCTTGATGGTTGCCACAACTGAGGGGATACGCTAGCAGTTGCCTACACAATGATGCAACAAATATAATATTGCGGAATACATCATTTAGAAGTATTCTTTTATTACGAAAAAAGTTCCCAAATGATGAGTAGAAACCGTTTCATTGTCCTTGTACCTTGCCATTCGAGTTACGGTCACTTCGCTGCCACTTCCAAAGCAAGTGAATAGCATTTGATGCCAATGCCAATATAGCATTACCTGAATTTGTGAAGATTAACCTCGATATCTGCAATAATCACAGGGAGAGTTGATAAGATAGAGCGTGAACGGAAGAAATGATGGGCAAATGTGATTAAGTAGTTAGCTAACGGCGTATAGAAAATCCGTGAATCGTGAAGGTATGTGAAATTTTTATACCTTGGTCACCCTCAAGTTTTCAGGAAGCCTCAAGGATCGACACTGAGATGGTTCATTGATTTCAGTGAGCTTCCAAATCTTTGATTTATCACTGGATTCTTCTGTTATTCTGGGTTTTACATCCGCCATATTCCGGGCACCCCCGTTCTGAAAAGGACATATGAACCATAAAATTCATGCATCTGAGCTCCAGTACTAAACCGATAAAAGATGATTGCATAACCATAACGACAAAAAGAACACTATCAAACAGACCATTCCAGCAATAGCAGTCACAGAGGCACTTCTCTCAAGTCCAGCACTAGTAGCGGCTGCGGCAGCTGCAGCGGCGGCAGCTGCAGCCGAGATTGGATTTATTGTAGGCTGAAGAAAACAACAAATTATGAGCAAAGATTTAACATACAAAACCAGTATAACGATGTGCTAAAAGAATTAAATGAGATAAACTACCTTCGGGGCTTCAGCTGATCTTGAGGCATCATAAGAAAGATTCTCCAAAGTGCGCAACAATCGCATACCATCTGGATTTGCCAAAATCTTAAGCCCGTTATCATTGGTGGAAACAGCCAAGAGAGAACCATCCTTGTTAAAGCGGATGCGCGGACTTGCCTAACAATTAGGAAAGAAAAATGTAAGCAGCTACTATCTTCGAAATGGTACGAAACTTAATTGAACATAATGAACTTACCGGAAGTCCTCCATCAGCATCGAAACTGGTCAAAGGTTGAACGTTGTCCATATCCCAGAATTTGATTGAGAAGTCATCACCAGCAGCCAAATATCTGTTCTTGGTTGTGTCAAACTGCACAACTCCTAAAGAACGTTTGCGGAACCCTTGATAGGTTCGCTTCACAGCGCCTTCACTTTCATTCCATTCTACGATAAATGATTCCCCATCTTTACTGGTGCCACAAGAAAAGAGCCTACAACACCAACCATCAATTCGAGAAAGATCAGTACAAAATTGAGGCAAAACTCTATCCTGATAATTCTCAACAACTAACAGAACATAAATACGAGATATAGTGCAGGCAAACTAACCTTGTACCATCAGCACTGTAGGCCATGGTTGTGCACCAACGACCAGGAGCTTCATAGTCAACCCGTGAACCCATATTATCATACAACCACGCCTTTATCTTTCCATCTACGGCAGTTGAAAAGATAAACTGAGGCAGAAAAAGTCGAAAGTGAGTACATCAGGAAAAAGAATGGATACGGGCACATGCACATGCACATAGGCCATATCTAATGTTGCTCTGACTCTTCATCTTTTCTTAAAGTTCCCATGTTAGTCACATGGGTATGGAGATATGGCCTCCAAGGATCCTCCAAATACAAGGAAAAGCATAGAAACATATGGCCATGCACTCGAGTCCAAATAACATATGACCATAGTACAGTGCGGAGTACAAGACACCTAAAGCAGTAAAGAAATATTCTTACCTGAATGTTCTCTTTATAGTGAGGGCAGACAGAATAAACAGGAGCCTCGTGGCCTTCAAACGTGTACTGCTTTGTACCATTAGTAGCATCCCACACCTAAAACAAGTCATGAAATTAGCGAGGACAAGCAATTTTTCCTTGTAAACTAATAACCAACCAAGTAAAATGACAAAACAAACCTTAATTGCCTTGTCATCACCGCAAGTTATTACACAAAGTTGCTTATTTGGATGAGAGAATGCAATATCATTTACACCACCGGTATGAGCATCAATCTAGACCGGAATTTTCAATACGATTTCAGTTAGGAAAAAATCAGCAAGAGGATTAGAGTGAAAAAACACATACACACAACCCAGTGGAACTTGCTATAATACATACCTCGAGATGCTGCCGAACCTCCTCACCACCATGATAAGAATATATTTGCACAATGTGCCTTGAGTAAGCAACTCCTGTTTTCCGAACAGTATGACAAGTCAATCAACGTTTCTACTTCACTAATACAAATATACGCATAGGTTCTTGCAGATTAAACATTGAGTAATTCTCACCAAATAAAGAACCGTCAGGGCTCCAAATTACACGGTTTACAGAGACAGCAGGATCTTTGACTAGAGCAGCCTGGATTCAAGTACATGAATTCGTTTAGCACGTCTGAATAAACATGGTGCTAACGTGTATGCTAAATAGTCGACAGCACAAACCTGAAGAGGCATTGAACAAGCACTAAGATCCCAAACTTTAAAGTTTTTGGAAACCAGCCGTTCCCGAGAGCCAACTTCCCACAATGCTATGTCTCCAACGTTGGTGCCAACTGGTTCACAGTATCCAGAATACGTGAAGATAGAATCAACAGCGGACAAAAACAGAAAACCACGTGCAACTATAATAAACAAGACATAAGTATAGCATACCTAGAAGTAGTGTCTGTTGAACAGGATGGAAATCCATGCTCATAGGAGATGAACCCTGGTTCAGAATTCTTGCGACAGCCCTCGGCAGATCATCAGGTGCACTGAAAGCCTGACTGTGACCATGGCCCTGGAATGGTACTGGCAACACATTGACAGGAAGATTTACCTGCACAAGGTGAGCATTGAGCAAAGATCAGTACATAACCTTAGGCAGAAAGAAACACAATCACACGTGGATTACATATCAAATAAGTCGATTAAAGTAAAACTGCAGTACTTCATCAGATATCCCCATTGGCCTCGTCCTTTTGGCAACATGATCAGAGTCCCCGGATGGGTAGTCTACAGATGGATTCGTTGGAGGTGTCCTTGGATGCTTCAATGCAGCTATAAGTCAATAATGAAACATGCCGTTAAAATGAAAAAGAACTAGAAGGAATGATATCGTTATTATGCTAAAACAAAACCTATAGATTAAGCAATTAAAGAAGAAAAAACTAAAATAAATATATAAATAAAGAGGAAGAACCAACTACCTGGTATTGAAGAAGCACCAAGACCAATTGCTGCACCAGAAACGCCTGGATGAGTTACAGTTGAAGGGTTTGACATCCAGCCTGCAAGGGGTGCCGGAACTTGTGCAGGCGTAGGTTGAAAAGGCTGAAGACGTAACCGGGGACATTAAGTACAGGACAATGAAAGAGAAATTAGAACAGTTCTATTGAACTGGATACCCACCCCATGTGCCCCTAGTGGAGGAAAAGCTCCAGCTTTCGGTAGGGATCCAAGAAGTGGATTGTTTGCAGGTGATGGTGCTCGTGCACCATTTGGCTGTCCACATGAGTGATCGACAAAGAGAGTTTTTATATCTGGATTTGGCCTTGGGTTTTTACAAAGCTGATGCTGCCAATTCAAGCTGTAATCACAATAGAAATCAGTTTTCCCTTAAAGGCCACAACTAAAGCAACTCGGGTTCAATAAAAACATCAAAGCTATTAAGAACTCGAGAAGAATGACATGCCGTGTGCTTCGACATCATTGAAAAAGTTGAGGCAACAAAATTATACCCTAAATGTCATGCCATATTAGTGCAAGTTCATAGCATAAATAAAATGTTCATCGAAAACTAGAACCCACCCCCTCCCAACCCCAATGTCTTCAAAGCAGCTAATGCATTGATGATAAAAATTACCTCTGATTAATGAGGGTGCGTAACCTCGAATTTTTAAGGTTCGGGAACTGCAATTTGTCACGGAATAAAGGATTTGCTTCAATAAGTTTCTTGAGTTCAACTAACATGATTGCTCTAGCTGATTTTGTATCTCCATACTTCGACAACTGTTCGTTCTCTCTGTTATGAAAGTTGTGCATTCTTCAGTACTCTCGCTGCCATTGATTTTTTACATAGACACGAACACTTAAACACAAGCGGCATACCTGAAATTCTCCAATGTCAGAAGCTGAGTGATTTCCTTAAAAAGTTCCTCATTGAATGTAGCAAAAACTTTCAAATCCTTTACTAATATCTCCACAGCCTTCGACCGGTCATGCCTAAACCAAATTTGAACATTCGAAATTAAAGTCCCAAACTTCCAATGATTAACAGAACATATCGGAACCGAAGTATGCAAAAGCTTACTTATCCAATGCCTCAAGGTACTTCTGCTTCCTGATCTCGAAAAAGATTTTCATCGAATACCGATTATCATCAACCTTGGTGAAACCAGACAGATATTTCTCAACCTCATCCCAATTTCCATTATGAACTTCATCCTCAAAATATTTCATATTAAAGAAAAACCCAGATTCTTGTTCAAGCCTATTTAAATTCAAACAAGTAATAAGCAAGTATTAAGCCGAAATTGGACACATTTCAAAATTATCAGCTAACAACAACTACAAATCAAACTCAAACCGCACTTGACTAAAACAAATCTTACTTGTGAACAGTTTCCTTAAACTTTTCTTCATCCAGAAACTGTAAGATCAAGAACACTAGCTCTCTACTCAGAGACGACATCGTATCAAGCCGCCGACTTCAGTTTCAGATGAAATTCAAAATCTGCAAATACAAACACTAGATCTGCAAGAAAATCGCCCAAAAAACACAGGAAATGAAAATAAATTCAGCTCAAAATACCTTATAAACACAGTAAAAATCCCAAATGAAACCTAAAAAGATCGTTCAACCATCTTCAACCGAAACATTAATGAAGAAGATGGGGGTAAATTAAGGGGGTTGTATCATAAAAAAACCAACTTTATACCATGTAGAAATCCAAGATGAAATTTTGCAACAAATAACAAAAAAAGCAAAGAGAAAAGACATGAAAAAAAGCAAAAAGAAGAAAAAGGAAAGCTACATGTTTTAAAGTAACAGATTCTCATAAACACACACACACGCAAAACATGAACAAAAGTAACCAGATTTGTTAGAAACTTACCATCTGAGATCGGTTTTTCAGATATATATAGAGAGAGATAAAAGAAACAAATTTCAAAGATTAAATTTTTATGAAAAAAAATTAAAAGGAAAACAACCCCAGGGAAGCAAGAGATTCTCTTTCCCTTTCCCTTTCTCTTTCTCTCTGGAAAACAATCAAAATTCCTTTTTATATAAAACCCAACCTTAAAACCTTGCAGAAATGGCGATTCTTATAGGAAAGGGGAGACAGATAAAGAAGATGATAAGTAGAATAGCTTATCAAATATAGCTTATCAACGATGGATAAATTATTGTGATAAGTGAATTAGCTTATTTATAAGTACAGTGAAATGATAGACCCTATTTAGCCGGCTAAACCTTGTCGAGTCTATCGGTGCGGAATCTCTAGCTGACAGCTATTCTACTTTCGAGAAATAATCGTCTGTGACAATGCGTATTCTGCTTCTCATTTTAAGCCGTCGATTTAGAATTTGATTTTCCTTGATTTTGATCAGACGGTTTTCGATAGGGGTTGTGATGAAGGTGAGGAGCGGGGGGAAATCGCCTGGAAAGAGATCTTTACTATTCTCAGATCTACCGTAGAAAAACGACAGGCTTTTTGATTTAAGGATTTGACCCTGGATTTTGCTGAATATTACGGGACCTGCCATTGGTATAATATCGCGTGAAAGTTTGAGAAATAGTTGGTTTTGGATTTATCGTGAGATATCGGGAGCGAGAAAGTTTTGAAAGCAAAGCAATAATTAATTCATTGAATGGATCTAAAACCGATAATATTTTTGAAAAACCCAACATGATTAGTACATGTATCTAAATATTAATCATTTTGTATTGTTTATGTTCACACCATTTAAAACAAATTGTTTGAATTTTTTTATTATATTCGAGTATAATGTAATATTTGTGTTTGATTTTAAATTTAAATGAACTCACAATATTTTAGACTAAATTGATCGAACTTGGGTCACTTGGGTGGCCAACGTTTATTGAGACTAGTTGTTGTGTTCATATTATTGGACTTTATTCAAATTAAGATGACATGGTTTTGTGTTAGTTTTTATATAATCATTACATGTCTATTTTATGGTCAATGTTTTAAATTCGCGACTCTTTCTTCCCACAATATTGTCTCTAAAGTTTAAATTTAAATCTCTTCTTATGAGAGCAATGTATCCTGCCAATTGTACTAGGGGTGGGAATCGGTCTATTCGAGGACGATTTTGCATTTTTCACTCTGTCCCTAATACTTACGGGTACGATTCTGGGTAATCCTCGTTACATGCTTCGGTGAATTTTTCGTCCCCATCCCCATACACGTCACATCCTCACGATTTTCCGGGAATCCCCATCCCAAAAATCAAACAAAATTTATTATTTTACTAATCAAAATATATGGTCGATTTCAATTTACATGTCGTATATTCAATACACTTAAACATATGGTTCAAAGGGAACAAGGTTTTTTGTGTAAAATAAACAACATAATTAGAGAGATAAATAAATTATATAATTAACAAAAAATCGTAAATTACTAGAGAGGTCACACAAACTTAATAAGGTTTAAACAAAAGAGACAAATATATTGATAACAAGATATGTAGGTATACATGTAAATGATAGTTAATTTAAAAATTTTGTAAAATATCAGGGATCCTTATGGATATTTTTCAGAGATCTCACAGTTTTTATACGGTTATGGTTCAGTTATTCCCACAGTTCGGATATAGTAATCTCCGTCTTCATCCCATTTGAGTTTCGGTGATAGAACTTTCCCTTTCTCCATCCTCGTGTGTGAAAATTTCAGTTATTCTCATCCACATCGATCCGGATAATTTATTAAATTATTTGTATGCTATTATTAGCATGTTTTATTTTGTTTTTTATGTTTCTAAATTAGTGTTGCTTGATTAGGACCACCGAATTAAATTAAGAATTCTGTATTGATAGTGATGTATTTTTGTTGTGGAGACTAACGAGTTAAGGTAGGTGCGATAATTTAAGGTGTAAAAAAAGTCAATTCCGTGATTGATTCTATTCTATTACAACATGTTAATATTGTAATTAATTCTAATTAATTAATATTATTTTCTTGATAAAATCGTAAACCCAAAGCAAGCACTAACATATATTAGTGTCATTTTCGGTGTGTTTGAATGAGGATTTTCTGAAGGAAATTTTTTCATTTTCATCGTTGTTTTAAAAAATAAATTTATTTAATGGAATAAAAAGGCAGAGAATTTTTAATTTTACATGAATTATTCTATGGTAGTATTTATATTTTACTTTTAGGCTTTTAAAAACGCACACCTGTAAATTACGTTGTTCGAATCTGTGTCACCTAGATGGAACATCGTCGTCCTTCATCACTAAGACCACTCAATAAGTTTAAATGTGTGGGTTTTTTTTTTGTTTCCCTCTGGTTTTCAAGGCTTAGCCTTGACTAATCCAGACCGACCCGCGTCGCACACCTGGCTTTGGTGGGTGAGTCTCTCAGCGAGAATTTTCTGCATACACAACGCCTCGAACCCGAGACTTGCTTAAGCGCTATCAAACTGTTTACCACTTGGACCAACCCCGTTGATAAATATGTGAGTTTTTTTAATTCATGCTAATTGCTAACTTTGTTTTTTTAACGCATTTATTCCACTATAGAATAAAATTTTAGATTTTAAAATATTAGTCTATTTGAGATCTACTATTTGGCCTACTGGTCAAGGATGCTCATATTATCACATCTAATATGGGTTCGAATCTCGGTAAATAAATGTAATAACCGCTCTATCTAATAAAAAATATTATTCTATTTAATTTTGATGTATATTTTTACATTATATATATATAAATCTAATGATATTTATGTTGTATATTTATTTGTTTTTAATATCATTGGTCTACTTTTATAAAAGAAAATCAAACTTGTGAAATTTTAATAACCTATTTTAAAAAATATAATTAATTATACAAACAATGTTATGAATATTTATCTATGTGGATGTCTATCATGATAAGGACTTTATCAAAGGAGATTTGAATTATTTTATCATTAGGATTATTATCTACATTAATTAGAGTTTAATGTAATATGTACTTCTTATGCCTATAAATAGATGATTTACTGAAGGCATTGTACACAAGTCAATATTCAGAATAATACAAATCTCTTTCTTTTCTCTCATCCTATTTTGTTCCTATTTCTTCTTGTTCTTGTTTTCACATTATTCACAACACGTTATCAGCACGAGTTTGCTCAGAAGATTTCAGTTACAAATCAAGCTTCTCCAAAGATTTATCTGGTATATTCTTTTTCCATCTTATATATTTCAATTTATAAAATAATATATATACAATAATAAATTAAAACAATATATAATTAATTCCTTGCTTATATTATCATCCATGTGTTGTTATTTATTTTGTTTAATATTTTATTAATCAATTTAATTAATATAAGCTAACAAAGTCATACCTATAATGATAAAATTGTTGTTTGCTGGTATTAAAGGAGAGTAATCATTTTTGTTTAATATTTACTTAATTATCTGTCTGTTATCATCTGTATGTTATCATCCGTCTGTTGGTATTTATGACTTCTATTATATAACAAATAATAATATTTACTTAATTAATCCAATTGTTGTTATTTATTTTGTTTAATAATTTGTTTTAATTTGCCATGTTTGGTTATTATAAATTATATGTTTGTTTGTTTGTTTTAATTCATACCATGCCTATATACAATGAATTTATATGATATTTGTTTTAATGGTTTAATCCGAGTATAATTGGTTGGACATCCCGTTCTGCGAGGCTACTGGTCTCAAAGGAGGTTTTTAAATGACCTTGTGGACAGGTATAACAATGCCACGTATGAGGATTAAATCTTCTTTATGTTGTTTTTGATTATATATATTAATTTATAATTAATCTAATTTGATTGTTTATCTTTTATAGTACATCAATGGCAAATCTTGCAAAGATTGAGTTTGTGGCTCTTGATATTTCTGGAAAGAATTATTTATCCTGGATCTTAGATGCCGAAATACACCTTGATGCTAATGGTCTGGGAAATACCATTAAAGAGGGGAATGCAGAATCTGCCCAAAATAAGGCCAAAGCCATGATACTTCTTCGCCGTCACCTCCATGAGGGGTTGAAATCAGAATATTTAACGGTGAAAGATCCTCTTATTCTTTGGAATAATCTAAAGGAACGATATGACCACCAGAAAACTGTTATTCTGCCTAAAGCTCGATATGACTGGTTGCATCTGAGATTGCAAGATTTTAAATCAGTAAGCGAGTATAACTCTGCTATGTTTCGTATTACTTCACAATTGAAGTTATGTGGTCAAATTATTACTGATGAGGATATGTTAGAGAAAACATACTCCACTTTTCATGCAAATAATGTTGTCCTTCAGACACAATATCGAGAAAAAGGCTTTAAGAAGTATTCTGAGTTAATTTCTTGCCTTCTTGTGGCTGAGCAAAACAATGAGCTATTGATGAAGAATCATGAATATCGCCCAACTGGCTCCGCTCCATTCCCTGAAGCGAATGCGACATTTTATAGCGGAAGAAATAAAGGTTACACCAACCATCGTGGTCATAACTATGGGCGTGGTCGTGGTCGTAGTCACGGTCGAGGACATAGGCGAGGTGGTCGTTTTAAAAATAACTATGTGTCATCGATGTGGCAGCTTAAATCATTGGGCCCGTGCTTGCCGTGTGCCAAAGCATCTTGTGGATCTTTACCAACAGTCAATCAATGGTAAAGGAAAGAAAGTTGAAACAAATTTTGCTTATATCAATGAAAAAGATGATTATGGCCTTGGCAAAGATGATTATGGCATTACTGGCACTAGCAATGGCGATTATGGCTTTACAGATATAGATGTTAATGATTTCCTTATTTCCCCTGAGAAGAATATTTGATTTTTATTTATTTTTGTTTTGTTTATGTTTATTATTATTTTAGGAAAAGTTTGTTAGAAAGATATAATATTTTATTAGGAATTATATATATAAGAATAAAATTCATGGATGTTATTTATTTTGTTTATATTTTGAATATTTTTGTAATATTTATTTTATTTTTCTTTGAAGAATATGGTTCCGTCTCAAATACAATCCGTCAAAAATGGTGACGATTTATGCTTAGCGGACAGTGCAAGTACTCATACTATACTTAAGCACAAGAAATTTTTTTCCCATTTAACAATGCAAGGGAATAATGTGAGTACTATATCCGGAAGTGCTAATATTATAGAAGGCTCCGGAAGAGCAAATATGTTATTGCCAAATGGAACTCTATTCCATATTCATAATGCGCTATACTCTCCAAAGTCGCAAAGAAACTTATTAAGTTTTAAAGATATTCGCAATAATGGATATCATATTGAGAGTAATTGCCAAGGAGATACTGAATATCTCTATATTACAAGTATAACTCAAGGCAATAAGAAAGTTTTAGAAAAATTACATGCACTATCATCCGGATTGTACTACACAAGAATTAGTGCAATTGAAGCACATGCTATTGTAAACTATAAGTTTACCGATAACTTTATTATTTGGCATGACCGGTTAGGCCATCCCGGTTCGATTATGATGCGAAAAATTATCGACAATTCATGTGGTCACTCATTGAAGAACCAACAGATTCTTCAAAGTAATGCCTTTTCATGTGATGCTTGTTCTCAAGGCAAACTAATTATTCGACCATCACCAGCTAAAGTAAATTATGAGTCTATCAATTTTCTGGAACGGATACATGGTGATATATGTGGGCCTATACACCCTTCTTGTGGACCATTTAGATATTTTCTAGTTTTAATTGATGCATCGACTAGATGGTCACATGTATCCTTGCTATCAACCCGCAACTTGGCATTTGCGAGGTTACTTGCTCAGTTGATAAAATTACAAGCACATTTTCCAGATTCCCCTATAAAGACAATTCGTCTTGATAATGCTGGTGAATTTACTTCTCAGAGTTTTGATGATTTTTGCATGTCGATTGGAATAAGTGTTGAACACCCTGTAGCGCATGTTCATACACAAAATGGTCTTGCAGAGTCCTTTATCAAACGACTTCAATTAATTGCAAGACCGTTACTAATAAAGTCAAAACTACCGATTTCTGCATGGGGACATGCCATTTTACATGCAGCATCATTGATTCGCATCAGGCCTGTAAGTTATCGTAATATCTCCCCATTACAAATGGTTTTTGGTCAGGAACCAAATATCTCTCATCTTAGAATTTTTGGATGTGCGGTATATGTTCCGATTGCTCCACCACAACGCACAAAGATGGGTCCTCAAAGGAGGTTGGGAATATATGTCGGTTTTGAATCCCCTTCGATAGTTAAATATCTTGAGCCTATGACGGGGAATTTATTTACAGCTCGATTTGCCGATTGTCATTTTAATGAGTCAGTTTTCCCAACATTAGGGGGAGAAAATAAACAGCTGGGAAAAGAAATAAGTTGGAATGAATTATCGTTATCTCATTTTGATCCACGTACCCAACAATGTGAACTAGAAGTTCAAAGGATAATTCATTTGCAAAACTTAGCAAATCAATTGCCAGATGCTTTTGCTGACCCTAAAAAAGTGACTAAGTCACATATACCAGCTGTGAATGCTCCGATTAAGATTGATGTCCCAGAAGGACAAACTCTAGATGCTAATGAGTCAAACGCACGCCTGAAGCGTGGTAGACCAGTAGGTTCCAAAGATAAAAATCCTCGAAAAAGAAAAGGAGCTATATCATGTGATGGTCTAATCGAGGAATCGATGGATTATGAAAAATCTCGAGAAGAGATTAAAAGGTCTCCAAAAGAGACATTAGACATGAATCAGGTACCTGATAATGATGAGATCTCAATAAACTATGTCATGTCTGGTAACAAGTGGAACCGAAACAAAATCGACGTCGATAATACTTTTGCATGCAATATAGCACTAGAGATTTTGAATGATAATGTGGATCATGAACCATTGTCAATTGAACAATGTAAGCAAAGAGATGATTGGCCAAAATGGAAAGAGGCAATTGAAGTGGAACTAAAATCTCTATCAAAAAGAGAAGTATTCGGGCCTGTAGTCCGTACACCGGAAGGTGTAAAACCTGTGGGGTATAAATGGGTTTTTGTGAGAAAGAGAAATGAAAAAGGAGAAATTGCGAGATATAAAGCTCGTTTGGTTGCACAAGGATTCTCACAAAGACCGTGAATTGATTATGAAGAAACATACTCCCCAGTGGTGGATGCAACCACTTTTAGATTTTTGATTAGTCTGGCAATAAAAGAGAGACTTAATTTCCGCTTAATGGATGTTGTTACAGCCTATTTGTATGGGCCTCTTGATAATAATATTTATATGAAACTTCCGGAAGGTTTCAAACTGCCTGAAGCAGTTAATTCAAGTTCTCGAGAATATTATTCAATCAAATTGAACAGATCCCTTTATGGATTAAAACAATCTGGGCGCATGTGGTATAATCGCCTCAGTGAATACTTATTAGCAGAAGGCTATAAGAATGATCCAATTTCTCCATGTATTTTTATTAAGAGATTTAGCTCTGGATTTGTTATTATTGCTGTGTATGTTGATGATTTGAATATTATTGGGACTCCTGAAGAGATCTCATTGACAGTAGAATGTTTAAAGAAAGAATTTGAAATGAAAGATCTTAGGAAAACAAGGTTCTGTCTTGGATTACATATTGAGCACTTAAAGGATGGAATCCTTGTGCATCAATCAACATACATAGAAAAAATGTTAAAGAAATTTTACATGCATAATGCACATCCATTGAGCACTCCTATGGTTGTTAGGTCACTTGATGTTAACAAAGATCCATTCCGTCCTCGAGAGATGGATGAAGATATTCTTGGTCCAGAAGTGCCATACTTAAGTGCTATTGGTGCATTAATGTATCTTTCTAGTCACACACGACCTGACATATCGTTTGCTGTCAATTTGTTGGCAAGATTTAGTTCATACCCAACCCGAAGACATTGGAATGGGGTCAAACACATATTTCGTTATCTTCAAGGTACGAAAGATATGGGATTATTTTTCTCTAATCTATCCAAAACAGAATTGGTTGGTTTTGCGGATGCAGGATACTTATCTGATCCTCATAATGCTCGATCACAGACTGGTTATGTTTTTACATACGGTGGTACAACAATTTCTTGGCGCTCAATGAAACAAACAATTACTGCTACTTCCTCTAATCATGCTGAGATTTTGGCTATACATGAGGCTAGTCGTGAATGTGTGTGGCTAAGGTCTGTAACCAATCATATTCGCGAAAATTGTGGTTTACATTCTGGAAAAGTAGCTCCAACGGTCTTATATGAGGATAATACGGCATGTATTGCCCAACTTAAAGAAGGATACATAAAGGGTGATAGAACAAAACACATCTCCCCAAAATTCTTCTTCACTCACGATCTACAAAAGAATGGAGACATTGATGTCCAACAGATTCGTTCATGTGATAACTTGGCAGATTTATTTACCAAGGCACTCCCTACTGCTCCATTTGAGAAGTTAATTTATAATATCGGATTGCGTCGTGTCAAAGATCTTATATGATGTATTTATGAGGGGGAGCAAAATACGCGTTGTACTCTTTTCCTTATCCATGGTTTTGTCCCATTGGGTTTTCCTGGAAAGGTTTTTAATGAGGCAACATGTTATGCGTATTAAAGATGTGTGTACTCTTTTCCTTTACTAAAGATTTTTTTTTACGGGATTTTTACCTTAGTAAAGTTTTAACGAGGCACACTGTCTTCATAGACATCCAAGGGGGAGTGTTATGAATATTTATCTATGTGGATGTCTATCATGATAAGGACTTTATCAAAGGAGATTTGAATTATTTTATCATTAGGATTATTATCTACATTAATTAGAGTTTAATGTAATATGTACTTCTTATGCCTATAAATAGATGATTTACTGAAGGCATTGTACACAAGTCAATATTCAGAATAATACAAATCTCTTTCTTTTCTCTCATCCTATTTTGTTCCTATTTCTTATTGTTCTTGTTTTCACATTATTCACAACAAACAAAACAATTTTAATCGTTAGACTTTTTTAAATGCATCGTTTTAAAATATTAATATTCTTAAAAATCATCAAAATTTTAGAATTTTCTCGTCCGTACACATTCTAAAATAAAATAAAAAGTAAATTTTTAGGTTACCCGTAAAAGTCATGTAAGAAGTGTCCAACCTTAACATAAAAAAAGAAAATGACAAGTAGATAAAGTCAAAAGTATTCAATATACCACTTAATTTGTATTTTTGTATAATATTTGTGTTTTATAATTAGATGAAATAAAAGAATTAACAATTTTTTTAAGGCTAAAGGGGTACTTTTGTCCTTGAGTTCGACCCAAAAATGTAATTTCGCCCCTCGCCGAAAAGTGCACTCAATGTGGCCCTCCAGTTCATGAAATCGATCAAATTGACCCTTTGACCGACATTGACCGTTACAGTGCTGACGTGACAGTTAACGGTGATGACGTGGCAGTCCATGATGCTGACGTGGCGGTCAACGATGCTGACGTGGCAGTACACGTGGGATGATGACGGGGCAGGAGGGGCTGAATTGATTATTTTAACTGAATTCGAGGGCATAATTGATTTTTTCCTGAGTTTAGGGGCATAATTGATTTTAATTAAAAGTTTTATAACTTATTTAATATTTAAGTTGAAAAATAAGAATTTATGAAATTATTAAAATTTTAAAATATTAAAACTAGATAAATAAATTTATTAAGTGAGAATAATTAAAAAATAAAGTGAAGACTCTCACAGAAGATCAAAATATTCTTCAATTTATTTTATAAAAATTCATAAAATTAATAAAAATAAATAAAATATTCTAAAAGTTACTGAAAATAAAAATTATATAAAAATTAAAATATATTATGAATTAAAAAAAGATAAAATTTAATCTAAAAATTTAATAATTTTTTTATAAATTATTAAAAAAGTAAATACTTTTATCGAAAAAAAATCGAATTCGTCATTTTGAGTATTACTATTCGTTAGATTTTTTTAGTGGAATCAACATTGTACTAGAGTAACAATAGAATTCAATTTTTTTTCACTTTTTTACATCAAATTGATGCTCATTAATATTTGATGTACAGAAATGAAAGAGAATTTTGGCTTTATTAATACTTTAATACAATGATGCCTCAATTGAAAATATGTTCAAGGAACATTAGTACGCGCAGCATAACGAGAAACAATCGAAAGATTCTCTAATGGTTTATAAATATTTTTAAATTTTTTATATTTATAACTTTAATGTTTTTACTTATATTTAATTCATTATAGTGTTTTTATTTTTTTTAATATTTTATGAATATTTAAATATTAATAGTTTTTATTTTTTTAGCTTAAAGATTAAATAAGTTATCGAACTTTTAATTATGCCCCTAAACTCAGGAAAAAAATCAATTATGACCTTGAATTCGGATAAAATAATCAATTCAGCCCCTCCTGCCACGTCATCATCCCACGTGTACTGCCATGTCAGCATCGATGACCACCACGTCAGCATCATGGACTGCCACGTCATCACCGTAACGGTCAACGTCGGTCAAAGGGCCAATTTGATCGATTTCATGGACTGGAGGGCCACATTGAGTGCACTTTTCGACGAGGGGCGAAATTGCATTTTTTGGTCGAACTCAGAGGCAAAAGTACCCATTTAACTTTTTTTAAGTATAATTGCAATCATAACTAAAATTTTAAATATTTTGTCACGTTCATTATATGGGTCGAATAAATTATTTTATATAAAAAGTTATTTTCATAAGTGGTTATTGGTATGAAGGTAAAACATTTGTTTAAAGTCCTAATATTTTCGTTAATATCAAAAGAAAAAAGTTTTTTAGATTTTTTACCAATTGAATATGTACTTAAAGACTTAATAATAGTTATATATACTCAAATAAATACGATCAAAAGTAATCATTATAACTAACAACCAGTTAATCTATTGTGATGATGTACTAAATTCTTTAAACAAGATCGGTTAAGAGTTTGAATATTGACATTGTGAATAAAACAAATTGAATTGAAAAGGACTGCAGAAGTCTCAATATGAATTATTAAACTAATAAATTGAGTACTGGTGATTATAAAAAATTAATTATTATAAAATATAATTAAATTAATAAACAAAATATATTTATATTTAAATCAAAATAAATACAAAGTTGACCAACATATGAAATTTCAAATCCCTCGCTATCATTGATATCAGTCAAGGTCAAGAAAGTAATTTACTAAATACAATATGCTTTTTCTTTTGAAAAATATAATAAAATAATCTAACAACAATGAGTTGAATCCAATTATTTGGAGAATTTAATATTTTAAATTGTTGTGTCCACGTCACATGTTCAAAGCACCACATGATTGTTGAGATCAAATCAACCACTACAAAAAGAATAGTAATTGCTAAAAAGTCCAAATAAATCTCTATTTTAGGACTTAATGTTGCCTTAAATTGCATAAAATCTAAAATATGTTTTCCCTTTTTTACAATATTTTTGAATTAGTCAAGGTCTTAAACAAAGATGGTTTTAACCGGAAATGGTAACAGAGCGAGACGAGTTTTGGGTGCTTGATCCCAATATTTTTATGAACTATTTAGGTAATTTATTCTTCTTTCAGATCAGTCTTCCGTTAAAGTTAACGACAATAGACGTTCAAGGAAACATAAGTGACAATTCCAGTAATTAACCCTTAAAATAATATACAATAACTATTAAGTCCCCTTAAATTTTTAAAAAATATTTTATTCCCATGCGTCAAATATTTCACTACATTGTCATTCCATATAAAACCAGGTTCTGAAAATGGAAGAAAATGATTGGGAATTTGAAGGACGAAAAACACTTTTTTTTCTTCTGGTTTTTCAAGGTTGTGTTATGACTAATTTAGATCGACTTACGTAGTATATTTAGTTTTAGTGGGTGAGTCTCTCAACATAATTTTCTATATATTCAAGTCTCTCAACTGCTTACCCATTGGACCAACCTGTTGGTTAATTGTGTGTGTTTGGATGGGCATTTGGAGGCCTAAAATCCCGATTCAATGGGATTTTTGGCCTCGAACGTCGTGCCGCATGTTTGGATCCAAAATTTTAAAATCAATTCTGGAGCTCAAACGTGAGTTTGGGAGAAGCAAGGTAGAAGTAGCTTTTGCGTTTCGTCGTGATTTTTACACTAAATTTTTATACAATCGCGATTTTTAAAAAAAAAAACTCTCAAACATAAATCACGTTACTTTAAAATCAATATTACACAAAATCAATTCTATAAAATCAAGTTAAACCAAAATCAATTCTACTACCGCAAAACCAAACCCACACTTAATTGTATTTACTACTCTTATCACGTGCGGTGGAGGAATTGGAGTACTATCATATGTGTACCATTTGATTTGATAACCAATAATTCATTATTCTCACCTAATGCCCAAGAAAATAAAAAAAAATGAAAAATTAGGTACACCTTTTAATAATTTTATAAGATATATGTGTATACAACTTAATTTTGTTAAATTAAAATATTTAATTATTAATTTGTGAGTAAAAGAAAAGGCACTTTCAAAATCTCAGCCGTCCACATAAAGATGACTAGACGAGATGACAATAATTAGTTTCATGCTAAGAAACGCTCTGAAACGATAGGAAATTTATCGACAAAAGCGATTAGGGTTTCGTCATGAGGGCTCCGGGCTTTCAAGAGGCCACCGAAAATTTGAACCCCAATATTCCGATTAGGGTTTCGTCGGATTCTCTGGTGTTTGCGGACTCAGGCGGACGGCCACCAGATGATGGGTGTTGCGGGAACAGTCCCGTTAGGAGAGAAGGAATTGGAGGCGTGGGAAATCTGATGGTTCCGACCATCTCGACGGAGGGAGCGCTGGAACGACCGGGATCGCCGGTGGCCATGGAAATCCAAAGGGAAGGTAAGCGTTTGAAAGAGGGGATTCTGGAGGAGCCCAGCGGCGATGGTGAGTTTGGGGTAGGGGACGCGCGTGGGGCTGAATTTGTTGAAGGCCACATGCCGGCTGATGCTACACTATTGGATGCTACACGGTTGGATTCTACACTGTTGGCTGCTGCACGGTTGGATGCTGTGGGACAAGGGACGCTGCGTGGGGTTCGGGATGATGCTATGCAGGATGTTCACGAATTGGAAAAAAAGGATGATAAACCATCCTATGCGACGGTGCTTAATGGGGAGGGGAAAGAAAAGTGTCGACCGACACAGGAAGATACTGTGGCTGATGTCATTGTCCTCGATGAGGATGTTATAGTTAAAGAAGATGGACCATATCCAGTTATCCGTTTCTCTGATCGTGTCCATGAGTCTATAGATCGAAGTATGGGGCGGACGCTGATAATCCGGCTTCTTGGGAGGGTAATAAGTTATCGAGTTTTGTGGAATCGGTTGCATACTTTATGGAAATTAGGTGGGCGAATTCAGTTGGTTGACCTTGACAATGAATATTTTTTGGTGAAATTTGAAAAGGAAGAAGACTATGTTGAGGTTTTAACCGCGGGACCATGGACAATCTTTGGCAGTTATCTCACCGTTCAACCTTGGAGTAGGAGTTTTTCGACTGATAAGGCTCACCCATCGCATGTGGTTGTTTGGGTAAGACTTCCGGGGTTACCCATACGGTATTACACAAAGAGCTTATTTCGGCGGATTGCTGATATCATTGGGAGGGTGGTGAAGGTGGATTATAATACTATGGCCGGTGAGAGAGGTAAGTTTGCGCGCCTGGCGGTTATGGTGGATCTTACTAAGACACTTCTTCCGTGCATTGGAATCGATAATTTTGTGCAACGTCTTGAATATGAGGGGCTTAGTCAAATTTGTTTCCATTGTGGGGTATATGGGCATACGATGGAATCTTGTGCTACTAAGGTAACAGAGAATGCGGAGAAACCCCCTGAGTCCGAGGTTGAGAGGGCTCGTAAAAGTGATCGGGCTGAATTGTATGGACCATGGATGGTTGTGGAAAATAAGAAACGGCGACCACGAGCCAGTGGAGGTAATGGAGGAGGGGGAAAACATGAGGATGCGGGGAAGAGCAACTCACGTTTTCATTTGTTGCGGAATTTGGATGATGATAATCTGGATAGAGAGGATACGGGGGTTGAGGATATTTCTTGTGCTGAGGATTCCGGTGACATGGCTAGTATGTTTAAGGGTAAACAAGCCGAAACTATAGAAAAACCGAAGAAGCAAGTGGAACGAGGGAGTTCATCAAGTAAGCAGAGTACTCAGAAGGTGGTTGAGGTTCCCCCCATGAGTGTGCATCCGACTGTCCCCGGGAATGTCCCGTGTGTGAGCGAACGCGAGGTGACGGAAACAGGTTCGACGCATAAGGTGGTTGTTATAGGTAATGATGGTCGTAAAGTTCACATGGCAAACAAGAATGGCGCAAAGGTGAAGTTTCAAGGTGTTCAAAAGTCTAGTCGTGGGGTAGCTAAGCCTCTCTTACGGGGAAAGAAAAAAGTTGATCAACCGCAGGCGAAACCGCTTCTTTCTGCATGGGTTCAAGCAGAAACAAGTAAGTTGGATGCGTTGCAGCAAAACCCTCTACATTCTAGACCGCCGGATACTTTGAACGGCGGGCAGGAGAGTGTTGATGTTCGCGGACAAGGAACGAAGGATGCGGAGGAAATTGTTAACATGCCGTGTGACGGGAAGACGGACGCTAACGATGAGGGGGCATCGACAGCCACCATGGTTGTGGATTAGGTTGGTATCCACTACCTACATCTTTATTTTGTTTTAATGATTAGTGTCTCTGTTTGGAATGTGCAAGGGGCAGCGGGCTCCGTTTTTAAGGATAGCTTTCGAAGGCTTGTTAATGAGTGTAGGCCTGATTTTGTGGCGTTGTTGGAAACTAGAGTAAGTGGGGAACGGGCTGATCGTATCATTAGTAATTTGGGTTTTCGATTTTCTTTTCGGATTGAAGCTCATGGGTTTAGTGGAGGTATCTGGCTTGCTTGGAATGGGAATTGGGTGGTTAACGTTTTATCGGTTTCAAATCAATTTGTTCATGTGAAGATTGAAGGAGAGATGCTTCCTTGTCCTATCTTCTGGACTATTGTCTATGCTAGTCCTCAAATTCAGTATAGACGATATCTTTGGCCGCAATTGCGTGATCTTAATCCGGGCGATGAGCATCCTTGGATTTTAGGGGGTGATTTTAACGCTATTCTGCATATGGAGGATCGTCGTGGAGGTGTTGTGGGGAGAAATTACATTAGCCGTGACTTTCGGAATTTTGTTTTCGATGAGGCTCTTATGGATGTGGAGTTTAAGGGCCCCCGGTATACCTGGGCTTGGGGGAATTTATTTCAGCGATTAGATCGTTTTCTTATGAATACGAAATGGTCGTCTGTGTTTCCAGGGACTTTAGTGCAACATCTTGATCGGATAGGTTCCGATCACCGTCCTATTCTTCTGCGGACAGATTCGGTGTTGACACGTGAGGATGATAAGCCGTTTAAATTTATTTTTGCTTGGCAGCATGACGAGGGTTTTGAATCAGTGGTTGCGTCAGTTTGGGATAACTCGTTAAATTATGGTGATAATATAATGAATTTACAACGAGGATTGGCGGATTGGAGTAAGAATTTTTTCCGTGAGATGGGAAGGAAAAAAAGGCGGTTGCTGGCTAGAATTCGTGGTATTGAGACTGCTTTGGATCGTCGGCACTCAACTTTTTTGTGTGAGCTTGAGAAAACCCTTAAGAAAGAGTTAGAAGAAATTATCATGCTAGAGGAGAGTTTCTGGCGGCAGAAGGCGAGGTGTGAATGGATTAAAAGTGGTGATCGAAACACCAAATATTATCATGCGATTGCTAATGGAAGAAGGAGACGAAATTCGATTATGTCCTTGCAGAATGAGGAAGGGGAGTGGGTTTCAGATCCAGTGGTGCTGAAGCGTATGAGTGCAGAGTTCTTTGGTACTTTATTCACGTCGGAGGGAGTGCAGGGTTATACGTATAATTGTCGTGGGAAGTTTACTTCTCTGTCTCACGGTGAAAGGGGTTTTTTAGAGCAAGCAGTAACTAAAGATGAAATTCGCCAGGCTCTGTTTCAAATGGCCCCATCGAAAGCGCCAGGTGTGGATGGTTTTCATGCGATGTTCTATCAACAGAATTGGTCAGTAGTGGGGGATACTATATGTAAGGCTGTTCAAGATATGTTTATTAAAGGGGAAGTTGATCCAAATTTAAACCGAACGCTGCTTGTTCTTATACCCAAGGTGGAATCGCCTGAGTCCCTATCCCAGTTCCGGCCCATCAGTCTGTGCACAGTGGTCTATAAGATTTTGAGTAAAGTTATTGTGAACCGATTGAAGCTGTTTCTGCCAGCATGGATATCTGAAAACCAGACTAGCTTTGTACCAGGCAGGTCTATTACGGATAATGTTATTGTGGCCCAAGAGATCATCCATTCTATGCGGCGTAAAAAGGGGAAGAAAGGGTGGTTTGCTATCAAAATAGATCTGGAAAAGGCTTATGATAGACTGGAGTGGTCTTTTATTGATGATACTTTGGGGGAGATTGGGCTTCTGTTACATCTTCGTAAGTTGATTATGAGCTGCATATCTTCTGTGTCCACACAGGTTCTCTGGAATGGGAGTAAATCTTCGAGTTTTACGCCATCTAGGGGAATTCGCCAAGGTGATCCACTTTCGCCGTATATATTTGTGCTCTGCATGGAAAGACTTGCCCATGCTATTCAGAATGAGGTTGATCAAGGGGCATGGAAACCTTTTTATTTCCGTCGGGGGGGCCAAAAGATATCGCACTTATTTTTTGCAGATGATTTGATTTTGTTTGCAGAGGCTTCGATACAACAATTTGATGTGATCAACCGGGTTCTTAATGATTTCTGTGTTTGTTCTGGGCACAAGGTTAGTATTGCAAAGACCAATATTTTCTTTTCGCATAATGTGCATATAGCTTTAAAAGAGGATATTGGAAGCGCTTTTGGCTTTCAATGTGTGGCTAATCTTGGTCGGTACTTAGGGGTGCCTCTTATTCATGGTAGAATTACTAAAGCAACTTATGACTATTTAGTTCAAAAGGTGTCGGATAAGTTAGCAGGGTGGAAGATTCGACTTCTTTCTTTTGCGGGGCGCATTGTCCTTGCGAAGTCGGTTCTTGCCGCCATTCCTATATATGCGCTACAGTCGGTAAGGTTGCCTAAAAATGTGTGTGAAGCTATTGAACGAATTATCAGAAATTTTGTTTGGGGGCATAGTAGTGATTCAAGGGGGATGCATGCTGTGAATTGGGAAACGGTTTGTTTACCGAGTGAGGCAGGAGGCTTAGGTTTTAAGCGGATCGAGCACCAGAATGATGCATTCTTATTAAAATTGGCTTTTTCTATGGTTGATAATCCGAGCCGTATGTGGGTTCAAGCCTTGAAATCGAAGTATAAGGTAAACGGGATTTTGCCGACAGTGCTGCCATGTAGAGCTGGTTCGTCTCTTTGGAAAGGAATTTGTTTGGTTTGGGAAGACATGCGGCATCATTTGGTATGGAATGTTGGTGATGGGCGAGAGATAGACTTTTGGGACGACGCTTGGGTGGCTAATCTGGGCCCTTTACGCCATTATCGTACTGATGGAATGGTGCAAGCCCAGCGAAACACCCCTATTTTCACCATGATTGATGATGCAGGTGGATGGCGATGGGAGAGCTTTGCTCATTTGTTACCACAACGTGTTGTGTGGGGGGTAGCTGCGGTGCAACCACCAGGTGCGTTCGGGGTGGCTGATAGGCCGGGTTGGGATCTGGAGACCTCACGTCGGTTCTCGGTGCGTTCGGCGTATATCTTGCGTGCAGCGAGTGCTGCTGATGATGGTGATCGCATATGGGTTGTGCTGGCAAGGTACAAGGGACTGCCGCGAATTAGGTTATTCTTGTGGCAAGCTTGACATGGAAGACTTTTAACGAACGCTGAACGGGTGCGACGACATC
Source organism: Hibiscus tridactylites (assembly GCA_958450335.1). Taxonomy (NCBI): domain Eukaryota; kingdom Viridiplantae; phylum Streptophyta; class Magnoliopsida; order Malvales; family Malvaceae; genus Hibiscus; species Hibiscus tridactylites. The sequence continues at coordinate 78,071,241 of OY288284.1, read as the reverse complement.
TTGCACACGATACTAGCTGTATGATTTGTGGAGCTGTAATGGAAGATGTTTCGCATGTCCTACGGGACTGTTTTGAGGTAAAAAGTGTGTGGTGTCGGGTGGTTCGGCCGGATCGACTTCAACGATTTTTTGAGCTGAATATTAAAGAGTGGATGTTGATCAATCTTTCGGATCAATGCTACTTCCCTAGGGATACCGTCGATTGGGACATTTTGTTTGGTGCCATTGTTTGGATGGCTTGGAAGCGGAGAAACTGCTTTATATTTGAACCGACGAAAATGGGTTCGGAGGGGTTACTGCAGGCTGCTGTACGCGTGTGCAATGACACAATTCAGGTGGCTCGTTTGGATCGATGCAGAGAGGATATGATGGTGCACTCGCGGCCAGTGATGCGATGGGTGAAGCCGATTGTGGGATGGGTGAAGGTAAATGTGGATGGCGCGGTAAATACTACCTCAGGTTTCGCATTTTGTGGGGGTGTTGGCCGCGATAGCATTCGAGGGTGGCGCTTTGGTTTCGCTAAGAAGATTGGCATTTGTTCTAGCTTTGAAGCAGAAGTGTGGGCGGTACGTGAGGGGCTTATAACGGCTTGGGCGTTAGGGCATACTCGTGTGATTATTGAAACGGATAATAAGGAGGTGTACGAGGTGCTTGCAATGGGTGATCCGACATGTCTTCCGTCATCCCTCCGGGGCTCGTTGGCATCGATTCTGTCTAGAAATTGGGTGGTCTGTTTCTCGTGGGTTCGCCAAGAAGCAAATACGGTAGCAGATGCCTTTGCTAAGTTGGCCAAGGAGCTCCCTTTATCGTATTATCGTTTTCTTGATCCTCCAGTAAGTATTATGGGAAATTTGAATGCGGATTGGGATGAGGGTTAGCATTTTGTGTGAGCGCAGGTTTATTTTGTTTCTTGAAAAGCATGGGGTGGGATTTTTTAGGTGTTTGTAGTTTATGTCTATTTGATATCATTAGGAGTGGTGTTTAGGTGTGCTCTTGTAGCAGGTTAGGAGGTGTTTTTCGGATCTTTGTTTTCGCTTGTTTTGTTTCAATCGCCCTAGATCGCGTACTCTTTTTCCTCCATTAGGTTTAGGGAGGTTTTTTAATGAGGCGTGATTTAGGTGCGTTCCCTTCAATTCAAAAAAAAAAAATTAGTTTCATGCTTTATATTCCAAATTTAAAGGTCCAATATACTAATTTAATTTAATTTGAATAATATTTATCTTAAAAAATTCGGGGTTCAAATCACTATGTCAGCAAAATATGTGTGCACTGTTAAAATGTTAAGAATATATATGACCAAATATTGTCTTGTAATCACCTTTAAATTATTAAAAATTTAATATGTTTAAATTTCTATTTCAAAGTGAAAATAATAGTAAATTTATTCCCATTTTTAAAGTAAACAGTTAAAATTAATTAATCGTGATTTTAATATTATATTTATTTCTTTATTTATTCGGATATTGAATTATTGATAGACTCTTCAGACGTCATCCAACAATCCCCATTTTTGCATGATTTGGCAAAGAACCGACAAAAGAAAGGAAGGATTGTGACCAAGAAAAAAGCCATTTTCATTTTGATTTGATTAATTACGGTTTAACCATGTAGATTTTATTCGAGTTAATTACACCACACACTCAGTTATGACCCTTCTTCTAAATTGATCATTAACCGTTGAATATTGTAATTTTATCTCTAAATTATGGTTCCCATGTCCTTAAATTTTTGGATGCTCCAATTTTATTATCAATTTTATCATTTATGACACGTCATATTGTTACATAATAAACATAAATGTTTGCATGACAAGTAATAATTTTTGTAACGGTTTTATTAACATGAGATATGATGCATGTACTGATAATTTTTGAACGAAATTGGAATGTTCAGAAGTTTGAACGACCAAATTAAAATAAGTCATAGTTTGGGAATGAAATTTGAATGTTCAGAAGTTTGGGGCCAATTTAGAATAAATGTCATATGTTGATAATTAAATTGGAATACCAATAAGTAGTAGTAGTAGTAGTAGTAGTAGTAGTAGTAGTAGTACCCGGTCCCGGTCCCGGACCCGGTCGGACCCGGTGGATTTTTACCCGGTATTGGTTTCGGTGGGACCGGGACTGGATCCAAAATTTAGGTCCCGATTGCAACCGGGACCGGGACTGGATCTTGCTTTTTTGGACCCGGTACCCGGTGGGTACCCGGTACTGGTCTGGTACCTAATGGCGTTAAAGAGGTTGAAAGCAACTGAAGGCGCTCCTTTATTTCTCTTTGTGTATGAATATTATGAGTATGACTCGTTTTAAGACTTCAACCTTCAAGCCTACAATATTCTGACTTTGTTATTTAATATTATTATCGATGGTTAGAATTTTTTCCCCTGCTGCTCAAATTTTATTAATAATAGACTAATTTACCGGGTACCCGGTATTGATACCGGTTCCCACCGGTACCGGGACCGGTTCCCACCGGTACCGGGACCGGTTCCTGAAATCCTAGACCCGGTCTAACCGAGACCGGGACTGGTTCTAATTTTCAGGAACCGGTAATTACCGGGACCGAGACCAATTCTAGGCAAATTGGCCGGGTACCGGTCTTGCCCACCCCTAGTAGTAGATGGGGTGATAAAAGATACGTGTAAAATTCATTAGTTGGGTGCTCAAATCTAAGTAGTATGGTTTTGTTGTTTTGTTTACAATTTTTTTTATAAATTTTTGAAAAAATATAAAAATGCACTTATAATATATTAATTATCATTTATAATAAAAATATTTTAATTATTTTTCAATTAAATTAGATTAACAGACAACACTAAATTATACAAATTATAAATATTATACATATATATGGGAAAAATTTATGATGCACAAGTTGTGTTAGTTTACACAAATCTATTAGGCTTAGTGTTTACGGATTTAAATTGTACGACGTAGAATTTAGGGTTAGAGTTTATGATTTAAGGTAAAGTTAAACGTTTCAGGTTTATAATTAAAATTTAAATTTTAAAGAAAATTTGTGTAATATTTTTTATATAATTTATGTATCAAAATACAACTATATATATTCGAATAGATGTTTTACCTTTGATTATTTAAACCCAATTTATTATATTTTATTTTTATAGGATAGAACTTAAAATACATCATTGTCTGTGCTTTATTCAACCCCAAAAAGAAAGAAAAACAATATGTCCAAACTTCAACGTTTATCGAGAACGTGGTGTCCACGCGCCATTGGGATGGAGAGTTTGTGTGTACAAATATTAATTGATTTCCAAGGTCATACTAAAATTATTCATAATTATAAATAATACACGTCCAAATAATTATATTTAAATGTAATCAATATAAAGTATAATCAAGTTGATAATCATAATATGTTTAAATTTAGAAAATAATAAGTATGGACATGGCACTAAAGGCACAATAAAAAATTAAAAATTTTATACACATAATGCTTTAATTGGTCAAGTGATCAAAGATATTATTCACTTTTACATTATATGAGTTCGAATCTCAGTATTTACGAAGAATAACACTCAAATGCGTAAGTTGTAACCGTACTTGTAAATGTATCTAATTTAAAAATATTGTCGATATGTCAATTGAGTTTAACTTAACAGACATTGTCATTAGTATAACATATAAAAGAACATAAAATCGAACATAGTTAAGTACTTAATATTTTCCTATTTATAGGTAGGAGTGGCCTGCCTAATATAAGCATGGTGCCAAACTCAATGTTAAAAAAAACATTGTCATTATTATCAATAATAAATTAGTCTATGGCGTGAGATAATAGGTCCCTTAAATAAAATTAGATGTTCGAATTATAATGTTGTGAATGAAAAAATTGAGTTAAAAAAATCACATTATATTAGACATATATAAAATTTGATCCGAACTAACCGGTTAATAAATTTAATACTAATAATTTAAAAAGAAAAACATTGTCAATATTAAAGATATTTTTTTGAATAGGATATTAAAACATTATTATTATTAAAATAATCCGACAGGTTTGGTCTCTAGTTTTGGGTCACCAATTTATCGAATTTATCTTTGCTAACATAATTTAAATTGTCAGTTGTCAGTCGTCAAGCAGTGGGTCTCCCAGCTTTAGTTGAGAAAGTGGAGTTCAGCAATCAATCACTTTCTCTCTTTTTTTATTAATTTTTTTTTCTCTAAAAAACTTTTTTTAAAATAAATACCGATCATCGATAAATCTAGTAGAACGATACATTATATTTTTAAATGATGTTTAAAGTTCGTATTTTAATGTTATGAATGAAACATAACTAAGTCGAAAGAGACACTCTTACAATGAGATGTAATATCGGTCCAAATTAATTAATCAGTAGATAAAAATTCAATGATTATATAAAAACATTATTATAATTAGAAGGTGACCTAAGTGTACTTATTCCTAATTTTTTTCTAACAATAATTTTAATATGATAAAAATATGGATAAAATATATTTTAACACAATTTGGTTATCGTTTAAATTTTTATAGAAACAACCTCTCAAAATTATATGTTAATGTTTTCATTAAAATAATTTTATATAACAATACATTCTTGTATTAATTGAGGAAGATTACTAGATAATTTAAAAAATGTTTTATAAAGTTTGTTTTGTTATTGAAATGTAAAACAATGGAAATTTCAATTTTAGTGGGTGAAAGTGTGTTGAAAGGGGATGGATCTACACTATTCAAATGATAATAAATAATATTTTAAATATTAATAATGTTTTCATCATGTTTATATAAGTTTTAATAAAATAATTAAAAAATAATATTCAAAGATTAATATTGTTCAATAAAGCTGGTTGAGTTTAACTCGTGTGACATGTTCATGATATAATAAACAGGAAGACCTGAGACTAAACATGCTTAATTAATCAATATTTGTCTATTCATGAGTGTGGAGATGTTTTGATGAGTAGTATATATATTGTATCAAATTGTAGGGGTGTTCGCGGTTAACCAAAATACTATAACGGTTAACCTATAAGTTATGTTCTTAGCGTAAAAGTTATATGTTCTTAATGTAGTTAAAGGAAAAATGTATAGAGAATGTATCTAAGAATGCATAGAAATTAGGGACTCATTCTTAATGGTTAACCAACGGTTAACCATGAACACCCCTATCAAATTGTATGTTAAAAATATTGTTTAATAATATTTTAAATACAAACCATTTATCACTAATTTTTTCTACTCCCTTTATCCCCACTAAAACATTACATGTTGATATTTTTCGGGTCATTTTTTAATTTTTATATAATTCATTTAAAATTTTTTAATTAATTAAAATTTACAAAATATATGTTTAAAACTAATTGATCAACGATATTTAAAATATTATTTTCATATTTTTATTAATAATAAAATTTAAATTATAGGAAATCAAAATTGATTTTTTTATTAAAGAATATTAACATCTGACAGTTGTAACGTGACAAAGAGAATATACAATATTTTTATTCGTATATATTATTAGTACAAAAGGGAGTGTTACTATCTTCAGACGACCCGAGTTCGAACAATTTTTTTGTAGTTATGTGTGTTATTAAAAGACTAAAAAAATTGAATAAATACTACTGTATAATTACATCACACGCTAAAAAAACAATAAAATAATACAAATAGAAATAGAATTGTACATGTATAACTACAATTAAAGTGTCAACATTATTGCAAATTCACACGTTTTCACAACTCATTCCGGCCTTTCCGAGTAATAAAAGAAACAATATATAGAAGTATAATTAGTACGGGTATGGAAATAATTTTCTTATTATTATTATTTTAGGATATTTTTTGTATTTTTATATGATTTTGACATAATGTTTTTGAGACAATTAAATGTTATAAATAACTCATATAGAAACCATTGTGATGCCACTCTTTAAAAAGCTAAAAAATGCCTTTCAATTAGATGACCTTTAATTGTTATTTTCCCCCTTTTTTGGGGTTCACACAAAAATGAATATTATATACACGAAAGAGGAATTATTATTATTATTTTCTATTAAGTGGTAAAAGTAGCACATTGGGTCCTTTTCACAAACGGCTAGAGTAGGGTTCCATCATGCAATGTCTCATAATAATGACAACAACCTTTATTATATATATATACGAACCAACTTGCCCCAATGATTAAGGGAACGAATGTTGTTCTTAGAGGGAGAGAGATCCAGTTACACAGTGTAAAACTCTGTTAAGTTTTACATGTTTTTTGGATCGTTGGATGAGTGAAACGGATGGATGAGATTAACAGTAGAATATGTGAATATTATCACTTAGGGAGAAAAAGTAAGGAGTTAACCTCAGCCATCCGTTTTCCTCATCCAACGATCCAAAAAACGTGTAAAACTTAAAGAGTTTTACACTGTGTAAGTTGATCGTACCCCCATATATATATATATATATATATATATGATCTTTTTACACTATGTAAAACTTGAAAGATTTATATTTTTTGGACCATTAGATAAATATAAATGTATGTATAAAATTTACCATATGAAAAATATTACTTAAAAAAATAATTTTAACCATTTATTACTATCATTTAATGGTAAAAAATATAAAAGTAATTAAATTTTACAAAATGTAAGTATACCACACCCATATTTTTTTGAAATATATAATTTTATTTAAAATAAAAGTCAAAGTTATCTATCGGTCGCTGGATTTTTTTCTCTTATTTTATTTTGTGTTATATTATTTAGTTAAACATTTTTATATGTTATTGTAATATTTGTTCTTGTTTTTGTGACATATTTTTTTCTTGTTTAGTTCTTGTAATTATAATTTTTTTAAAGTTAATTAAATTTTGAGTACATACCACCAAAATATTATCAATTTTTGTGTACATTTCTTTAAACCGTGACATATTGGCGTGTAAGGAAAATGTTACAATGTTTTTACAATTTACGTATATTAATAAATTAGATATCTATCAAATGCTGAAGGCTGTAGATTCTTTGCCCTAACTTTTCTTTTCTTTCTAAACGCCGCCGCTCTCTATTTTAATTTAAACTAAGGGCGGCGGGGGCATCAATTTTAGGGTTGTTTTGTCGACCGTCGGCCGCTCACTTTTATTTGTTTGTTTCGTTCTTTTATTTTTTAGTCTTTTAATTCAATAAATTTGTCTTCATGACACGTTTTTTTCTCTACCGTTTGGTACGTTTCTCTGCTTTTTGGCACTTTTTTTTATTTGTTTTCTATCAGGGTTGGATCTGACGTGATGATCTCCCTGTCTCGGGCTCTTGAATCGGATTCGGATACGCGATTACATCTACCGTTTATTCGCGATTGAGTTGTGGTAATGACCTTTTTGTCAACGTACGTTCACTGTAATATGCATTTATCAATGTTGTTTGTTGATGGTTTTACCCATCATCGTCGATTTGGGGATGTTTGTATCCGTCTTTTGTTTCGAGTCTTTGGATTAGGTTCTTACCTGTTCTTGTATGGTCCTATTATGATCTAGAGCCGCTAATTTAGTTTTTGGATTTGTATCTGGATTTAGATGTTCGTTTACTTAGTGATAAACTTTCATTGTAATTTTAGATATTCTCTCATTTAATTTAGTGGATTCAATTTCAAAAAAAAAAATATCTATCAAATGCTTAATCAAATAAGGTAAATGCAATAATCTAAACAATAATTACAATTAACCAATTCATTATCAGTTAAAAGACATATTTCCTCAAGGGTTGGCCCCAAAGAATTTCAGGCAAAAGTTGAAAACCTGCAAATACAAAGAATTTTTTTCACTCTATTTTCTACACTCCCCCTGTTCCACACCAAGGAATTAATCAACTTTTTACTACTTACAAACCTTAGGACTCTATTATGTTAATGCTTTAGCTACCACTTAATCTTTTTTGGGGGAAAAGAATGGGATTTTCTCACCTATTTCCATTAACAAACTTCAAAAACCCGAACCATCCTCGACCGGAAGATTGAGATCCGGCAGCGCAAAGGATGTTTCGTTGCAACTTGCCATTGCCATACCTTGTGCTTCGGAACATCCATTAGGTTTATGCGGTTGCGATTGATAATCGAACTGCAGAGTGGAGAGAAATGAGAGTAAGATAGTTGGAAGTTGGAAGCACATGAAGAAATGTGTGTTGGTAGAAAAGGAGGAGAAAACTCTTTCACCTTCATTCTCTTAGAGCTTTCTTTCATGGCTCGGTCTTTCTCGGATTCGAGCTTTCTGCTCAACGTTTCATTTTCGGTTCTGATGTTCTCGAATTTGAGCTTCACCATTTCCAATTCCTGCTCAATGGGCATAGTGGAAAACATTTCAAAAAGAAAGAAAGAAAAATCCCATCAAATTAAGAAGTTAAAGATCATTACATTCTTCAAACTCTTGTTTTCCTTCAAGTGTGAACTTATCTCCTCTTTAAGTTCAGCTAATGTCTGCATACAACCAGAGAAATTAAGCCACTCTCAGAAATAAATATAGCAATGGAACCCTGAAAAAACAAAAAACCCAAACCCAAGAGAATACGTATCATTTTCTGGACAAAACGGCCATCAACCCTTAAACTTGACCATATATATATATACCTTTTTTAGTCCTTTTGGTGCCATTTGACACACTCTTATAATACCACACCATGGAAAGGACTAAAAATGACCAAAAATCAAGGTTAAGGACTAATGTGGATGAAGAATAGTTCAGCTACTAAGTTTAAATAAATTAAACATTTTCAAGCCACCAGTATGATACATTCATGGACTCCAAGATGACTACCATTGGCATCAATGGAAACATCAACAACGCTAAATGTGGCGACTTCATTATGCGCAGGGATAGACAAAAGGATGTTAGGGGCAGTCACACCCCTAAAAATTCAATTTTTTTTTGTATTTTATATTAATGATCTAATCTCGCACTCTTCTCATATAATTTTAATAACTACAAAAATTATCACTCTAACATAAAATCCTGCATCCGTCCCGAATTATACGGTCAATTGCAGTCCATGGAAAAGAGGGTTACAATATTATATATAACTGCATGATAAAGCCAACCCTATTCCATATATGAAAAAAATATACAAATGGTCAAAATGTCTTACCTTTTTCCTCCTGGACCGCTTGGGAGGAGTTATCTCGTTTGTCCTCGCAACCTGAATAAAAAACGTGCGGACGGAATGTGGTAGTCAATAATCATACTCTTTGCTAACATAATTATTAGTATATGGTAAAATTTCGTCATTAGTCCCTATACTAGATATAAAAGTTAAAACTTTAGCACATGTATTCTAATTTCAACAATTTTAGTCATGACTCACATAATACTAGAAAATATAGCAAAACTACAAGAGTTAAAATTATCAAATTAAAGATCGAAATTTAAATCTACGACTTACACATAATACAAGAGTAATAGTAGAATTCAACTTGATAGATTCCATAGCTAAATTTTGAGAATCACATCTGCTAAAACCTATCAAATTAGAGTACAAAGACTTAAATCCAAGATTTATGTACTTCTTCTATCCCAATACGAAAAAAATATGGATATGTGACAGTTTTAGTATGACAAAAAACGACGTCGCAATACCGAGTTCCCAAAAAGAAGTGATATTTAGGGTTTGGTAGAACGAACTAATAACCAACCAACCAGCAAACAAGCAAACAAGAGCTTATGCCATAAATTTGGTGGCAAAAGTGGTCCCCACTTAACCCACGGTTTTCCACCTAAATATAGTATTTGCCTCCATTTTTGTACCCAGGGGTATACCTTTTTTTCTTCTCTACGACAGCCTGTTCACTCTTACATATCACTGCCCAATCAAAAAGGTGTCTTGGTTTTCCGTATAAAAGCCGTCGTGTGAATCCAATGGTGTGCTATAAAGACACGTCAGATCGAAGAGAAAAGTTTCTGGTTGAGAGCGCACTGAATTATTACCCTCTCCACCTTCTATAAAAATAGAGCCGATCGAAACTCGGCAACTCAACTAACTCGAATGTTTTTAGTTGGACTCGATTGAATAGTTACACTAATAAAAACAGCCAAACAGAAAGCCTTTTTTTGAAGTATATAAAGCTGAAAGCCACTGGCATTAACCAACCCTAAACTACACGCAAAACCCTATTTTATTTTGCCACGACAATACGCCACCCGTAATTCAGGCCCATCGTGTTGTCTTTTGACTATGTTGCCCCTCGAAAACTCCTAATCGTTCGGTTGTTAAGGCTAATTTCGTCAATTCGACGTTTAAGTATTGGCTTACAAGAGAAATCTAAAAGAAAATCTCTGGTATAAATCTAAACACAGTTTGATTTCAAATGTAATTAAAGTTAAACATAGTGGAAATATAATACTCTAATTAACGAAAGATACTATAATGACCAAAATGTCCAGGGAGGGAAGGGTGTTTTGGACTTTTCGAGGAGTGGATACGACGCGGGGAGCAATTTGAGAATGATGAAAAGACAAAAAGTGAATCTATGCGTTGAACGGAAGTCGCCGGGAATTCTCTTCGAAGAATAAACGAAAAGGCCGGGAAATAACGGTCCGGTGGCCGGAAACGATGCTCGATCTGAGTTAGAATGGCGTCAAAAATACAAATCACGGCAACAAGAAGAGAAACTACCGAACTGGAAGCCAGAGTCAACAACACGAGTCACTGAGTCCAAAAAAAGAAAGAAAAAAAAGAGATGCGAACCTTAGATCTAGTGTTGTCAACAGGCTTCAAAGGAGGACGGCTAGTCTCCTCGGAGCCGTCACCACTACCGCTTCCGCTAACAGACACGCTGACGCCGCCGCTCCAAGAAAGCGGCGTGTTTGGGCTGGCACGTGTCGGTTCGGCTTTCTTCTTAAGAGATTGCTTAGACCGGCGTTGACGTACGCTCCACTCGAGTTTTAAAGCTTGGGAGGTGGCGCTGCCTGACCGCGACGGCGGAGACTCCGATCGGAAGAGGTTGAGTAAGACCTTTGCCGCCAACGTGGAATCGGTCAAAGCTTGTTTGACCCACTCATCGTCACTCATACTCCAACTTCGTTGAGTGTTCCAAAACGGAAAAAAATGGAAGATTAAAGCAAGGAATTTGGAGAAAGAAAATGGTGGCGAAGAAGAGAAAAACGAAGGGAAAATTTTATATTTATATCGAAAGAAGAAAGGAATAGATGCTTGGTTTTAAAGTCATGCGGATTGTTTTTTTTTTTGGGTCAAAATATTTTATCGATCCCTCTACTTTTGTAAATTTGACATATAATCCTTTTACTTAAAATGTTAAATGTTAAAATCTCGTAGATGTTCATCGAATGATCTTAGTTCAATTGGTATATCTTGGAAGTTATTTTCTCCACTTCTCCATTTTTCTGAGGCAGTTACAAAATTATTTTAAATATTTTTATCGGCGGCGGCCTTTGGTAATTCTGCTGGTTTTGTATATAAATAAAATTCATCTTTTTCGATAAATGTTTAGTTTTTTCAAGTTTGTTTCTTGTTTTTATTTTACTTTGTCGATTCTTATTCAAATTTACTTTTATGGCAGTTCTTTTGTATGTTTAGTGGTAGTTCTTTTATCTGTTTTTTAGCAGTTCTTGTCTGTTTTTATGACAGTAGTATGTCTTTTGACAGTTACGCGTTCGAGTGACAAGTGTCAATGAGCGCTTTTCAACGAATGAGGTCGTTCTATACATGTTATGATTCCCTTTGGTGGTTGTGCCGACATGCCAAGATCAAGTAGCGGAAGAATTTTTGCTATATTCAAAGAGCACTCAAGATAAAGTATAGTTTTTCTAGATTTTTATTTCAGAAGATTTATTCTAACAGTGTTAAGTTTGGTATGTTCAACGTCTTTCACACCTCTATATTTTTGTTGTTTTGTTCTGCACTGTATTTCTATTGTAAAAGGTGCGAGTCTTTAGTATTCCTTTCGTTGTTGAATATAATCTAGATTATAAAAAAAATTGGTATATGTTGAAGGCATAACTCGAATGAGTTTAATTAGTAGTATTTTTGTGAAAATTTTCTAATTTAGTATGTTTAGTTTTCATCAATCATATGACATGTCACATGATGTTTTTATAACCACATATATCTGATTGATTATTACAGAGACAAATATTTTTTAATCTAATATATTTTATCGACTACATATATGTGATTGATTATTACATAGACAATTATCCTTCTAGACCAATTATTGATTGATAAACATGTTAAGTTGGCAAAAATTTGACCGAAACTACTAATTCGGATTAGAATTTACAAATCGAAAGAGGTACATATTTTATTTTTTAAAACTCTTTTAAGTATATGATAAAACCTCAAACATTATTAAAGTGCAAGGACTAGTGGTATATTTTAACATTTAATTATGTTTACATGTAATTGGACGGTTAGAATGACACGTGGCAAAAACTGTCAAGAGCTCGAGGTCACGTGATGTTTGGATTAGTTGGGACTTAAAAGGTCAAAATGTTAAGAGGCAAAGCTTGAAGGCTTTCCCAGAATTTTTGTGTATTTTTATTTATGTTTCTTTTTTCTTTTTTATAAAATTATAGTAAAAATACAAATATAATAAATTATTATATACGTGAAAAATGTACATATTGAATGTTATGAAATATATTTAGATACATTTTATTATCATATCATATGGTTGTTTATTGAACAATTATTTTTTAATCATATGATGTTATAACTATCATTATGTTTTTCTGAACTATTTAGTGTTATTATAGATATTACATGTTCATTCTAACCTTTTAATAATGCATATACACAATACAAATAAATTGTTCGAATTCAAGACATTTAAAAATAACAAAAACAAACCTAAATTAAACTAATATATAGAAAATAATTTTTTTTTGGCAGAAAGCCAAACTTTGCCCCTAACGTTTACACTTTTTGTCATTTTTGCCCTAAATCTTTTTTTTAAGCACCTAACCCCTCAACGTTTTTTTTCTGTGCAAATGCACCCTTAGATGGACGGAATCGTTAGTCAACTAACGGTCAACCGTTCTCACACACATGGCAGGCTGATGTGGCAAGCCCACATGTAGTGGAGGATGACGTGGCAATTTGCTGGCGTCATTTATTTATTTTAAAAAAATAAAAAAAATATATTAACCCATTGCATTAATGCCTTAGTGGAGGTTTGAACCCAAGTCCTTAGGTAAAGCAAGCAGATAACTTAACCACTGAATCAAGTAACTTTATTTGATGTTTACTAAACGCTATAATTTTTAAACAAAACGCAACACGTGATTATTTAAAAAAAATTAAACATACAAAAGCATGAATGAACTCCAAGAATCCCCAAATCAAGTCATTTGGGTTAGTTCTTAAACCTAAATTGTCAGAGAAAACCCCACTCTATCGCCACTTTTCTTAAACTCAAATTGACAAGAAAACTTAAATCGAATTGTAGAGAAGATTATTCTGAATCGGAAGACAAGAGAGATATTTTCGTTGTGGTTTAAGAAAAGTGGCAATGGAGTGGGGGTTTTCTCTAACGATTTAGGTTTAAGAACTAACCCAAATGACTTGATTTGAGGATTCTTGGGGTTCATTCGTGCTTTTGTATGTTTAATTTTTTATAAAAATAATCACGTGTTGCGTTTTGTTTAAAAATTATAGCGTTTAGTAAACATCAATTAAGGTTACTTGATCTAGTGGTTCAGTTGTTTGCTTGCTTTACCTAAGGACTTGGGTTTGAACCTCCACCAAGGCTTAATGTAATGGGTTTTTATTCATGCCTAATAAAACGACACGTGGCAACCTATGAGTGGTTGCGCAAAATATATATATATTTTAAAATAAATGAATGACGTCAGCAAATTGCCACGTCATCCTCCACTACACGTGGACATGCCACATCAGCCTGCCATGTGTGCTAGAACGGTTGACCGTTAGTTGACTAACGTTTCCGTCCATCTAAGGGTGTATTTGCACAGAAAAGAAAACGTTGAGGGGTTAGGTGCTTCAAAAAAAAGATTTAGGGCAAAAATGACAAAAAGTGTAAACGTTAGGGGTAAATTTTGGCTTTCTACCTTTTTTATAGAAAGAAGTTAGGTATGCCTATAAGCTTCGTTAAAAACCTAAACCTAAATGGAAAAAAAAGTGTACCTATCAAAATACCAATACAAAGAACAACACGAGCAAAACCTCGTCTACATAAGCCTAATCACAAAACTACAATAGTCATAGCTTTAAACACCATGAAACAAGCGACACAAGCAACCCTCTTAACTACCGGGATCAACATGCAACCGAGCCTCAGCACCATTGTCTAAGTGTTGCTCGGCTTCCACCTTCAAATCCCCTCGCAAGCACAGACCACGATCCGCGACAACCAACGCCATCACAAGTAGAGGAGGCTCCAAGTAAGTCGACACAACAAGGGCCTCATCCGACTCATGGACGTAAGTTTGTCGGCAATATCATTACTCTCTCGCTTAACATGATTGATCATAATTCGCCAATCGCGACAAATCAACTTCCTAATATCCTCAGCAACACACTACTGGCCAAAACTACCAATTTACCGCCAATAATCTTCGTAATCTTTTTACAATTCGTTTCGACTTTTATACATCTATAACCTCTCGTCTGTGTATAAAACAAGCCATCATGCAACGCTCATAATTTCACTAGAAGAAATGATATTTTTTTTACCATGAATACGTAAAATATTTTCCCTTAATATCAATATATTATATTATCATGTTTTTGAAAAATACACAGATGAAACATCTTAGTAGAACGAGGCTTCTAAGTTCTACCCAAAGAAAGAACCGGATCGGTCCAAACCCTAAACCCCTTTTCACTATATTCACCACTCCTCAAAACCCTAAATTCAGCCCTCTTCCAAACCCCCATAACGATGGCACTCCATCTCGCCCGATCCAGGCACCGATCCCTCACCAACCCATCACTCCTCCGCCTTTTCTCCACTTCTTCCAATGACCCAAACAACGGAAACGCCGCCACGAACGGCAATTACTCCGCCGACAACCCCTCCTCAGTCTCTTCGTACTTCGGCAATGCCAGAGCCAACCGGCAGAACCTCACTTCCAAACCCGTTTCCACGACCGCTTCGTTGAATGAAATCCGCAACAATCTCTCCGAGTTCCGCCGGCGTTCCGCCGTGCCGCCTCCCGCTGAATCCTCCCGCACACATTCACAATCGGAGCCCCGTGTTTCATTCCAGGAAATACACAGACGAAACATCTTAGCAGAACGAGGGGAGTCCAACGAAAGCTCTGATGGGTTTGGTTCTGGTAGGAAAATTTCGTTTGATGCTATAAAGAATAGTATGCGGCAAATGAGTCAGGACTCCGGAGCGAATAACGTGTGGAGAAAACAAGGGTCGTTTCCGTCTTTGTCTGAGTTTAAGCGTACTTTAAATTTGCAGCCTTCGGGTGACAAAGTGGCCTCCCCTGTGATCGGTGGGTCGTTGACCGATCTGCCGGCTTCGATTTTCGAGAAGGAGATGAAAGATAGAGCCAAGGGAGGAGAGCTTGCGATGAAGACGGAGTTTGTTAGGACGTATAATTATGAAGATTTAGGGGAGAAGTTGAAGCAATTGCGGCCGCCGGAGAAGAAAAAAGGGGGAGGGTGGTTTTCTTTGCAGGAGTTGAATGAAAGGTTGGTGAAGTTGAGGGAAATCGACGAGAAGGAGGCCGTGGAGGCTCGGAATCGTGGGAATTTGTATGTGGATATAAGACAGAGTTTACAGGCTTTGAAGATTTCTGATGCTGAAAAACGGGAAAAATCCTTAGGTAAAGTTTTCGACTTTATGATTTTTCATAATGTATTTTGCGTTGTTTCATGAACTAGATGGTTGAAAAAAGTCATAACTTTTGTATTCAATGAGAACTGGGTGGTTAAAAAAGCCTTTAGCTTGTTGTTTCATGGAATTTTCATGAAATGGGGTTAAAAAATCTTGAATTTGGTATTCAATTACTAGGATTGATTGCCAACGATATGAATGAATGTTATAAACTGGAAATATGGGATTTGTAATGAAATGGGAATACAAAAATCTTAAATAAGCAGACACTAATTCTGAAGATGGTTTTTCTGTTTTTTGAAGGATAAGAAAAACTCATACTGAAACCTCTCTGGTTTTACTAATCAACCTATATGGAAGGGTTACTTTGTTGATTTTCGGTGTTTCACCTAAAGTTATCGTGTGGCAACACGCAACAGTTTCAAAGTTGCAACTAATAACTTTTAGAGCAGTGTTTCGGATTTCTTTCTGATTTGTTTATGTTCAAACTAAATGCTATAATGGTAAATCAATGGAACTATTCTACTCTGGTAATTTTCGGGTCTGAAATCTGAGTGAAGGAGATAATTTTGTATGACTAGGAAACTCAGTTAGGTGTCCATTGTCTTAAGCCTACTGGTTTCTTTCTGAAGGGAAAAATTTCTGACATACTCTGTGCTCCGGAGGATGACATGTATAATATCATATAATATATTGATCTCTTATTCTTTCAGCCCGAAGAGTTGAAATATTGGACGTTTTCAGTAGAACTCCGGCCTTCATGATGCACCCTCCAAAGGAGCATTTAGTTGAAAAGGCGAGTATAACTTTTTCCCCTTTGCTTCCTGTCCTTTACTGATTGATAGTTAAAAAAATCGAGTCTCGTTGGTTAATGGTCTCATTGACTCATGCATCATTTCCTATGCACATTTCTCGTTGATAGAATTGGAAATATGAAAACTCGGTACTATTTGATGTGTGCTTTATTTATTATGCAAACAATTTTCAGTGGTTACATGCTTGTTGTTCATTATGTCTTTTATTTTTGTTTTCATCATTTGGATGATTGAAGTGACTGACCTCTAGCAAGACAGTTTTTTACTTGTTGGCCTAAAAGTTAGTGCTCGGGTCTATACCGTAATCAGTCAACCTATCCCTGTATTACTATGGTTGAGTCGTGTTAGTAGTTTTATTTTATTAAAATCATCGGTATTTAAGCTCTAACACGGTTATAATGCTTTTGCAGTATTTCCATCCAGATAACATGTCTTCTGGTGAAAAAATGAAAATCGAGCTTGCAAAAGTTAGAGATGAATTTAAGATGTCAGAATCGGATTGTGGATCCGCCCGTGTTCAAGGTAAAGTATGCCAATTCTTTTAGTGGTATATATATCCATTTAGGCAAGAAGCATTCCCTGATTGTTCTTGTGCCATAGACTATATAACCTTCACCTTTCACTTGCATGCTTATTGCTACTTTGTATGTACTGTTTTCTAAGTTAGATAATTGGTTTTAGTATGGATAAAGAATACAAGATATATGATAATTGTGTCGGTAATTACTTCGAGACTTCGATATTAGTATTGTTAGTCCGCGAGTCTATTTTTTATTGCATTAACTCGTATTCATCATCAACGATCCTTTTATTTTCTGGCCATTGATGCCTTTGGCTGGTTTTCCTGCAGTTGCACAACTCACTACCAAGATCAAACATCTTTCATCAGTTCTACACAAAAAGGTGACATTACAAATGATATTTTCATTATATTTAGGTCCTTTTTATGCAATTTGTTGTTTTTTTTTCACTTCACCTATCGTGGTCGAAATCAGAACAAATCACAAGGTGGTTTTTTTTTTTTTTTTTTTAATGATTGATCAGCATCTTGTAGGTTTGTAGATTATTTAACTTGATCTCTCAAGTATACATGATCGTTAAAGCAAGCAATTTGTTCATCTGAAACTGATACCTACTGTCTTTTTTTCATAATTCCGCCGGAACTTTTGCTGTCGCCGAAGTAGAAGATAACATTGTGTTATAAGATGTCATTATAATTTATCATTTTTGTATAGGATAAGCACTCAAGAAAAGGCCTTCAAGCAATGGTGCAGAAGAGGAAGAAGCTGTTGAAGTATCTCCGACGAACCGACTGGGATTCTTACTGTTTCGTTCTCTCGAAGCTTGGTCTCAGGGATACTGCCGATTCCAAGAACTAGAACCGGTAAGCCGATGTAGTGCGGAGAACTTTCGGAACCAGTGTACATCACAGTGCAACCTGCTTTTATGAAATTCAGTGGTTGACGGTTCAATTATTATTTTTTGTTCAACTGAGTGTAGTTGCAGGCTTACCTGAGTTTATGAATTAACAACCAAAAGTATTTAATAGGGGAAATGTTGGAGAAATTGTTTTTATTAGTTTCCATCAATAATATGATCAAATAATCGCGGTGAGAGAGTATCTTTTAAGAAAAATAAAACTTCACAAAATAATATAAAAATAAATTCCAATAATATGATCAAATAATTTAGTATTAAAAATTATGATTTGATTTTAATATTGGGTATAAAAAAAAGCACAGAAAAAGACGGTAACCTGTTGCAGAAGTAATTGGAATTTGGACGGTGCACTAAATGCAAATGTTCCTTTGGTTAGCCAATTTGGCACTTTCCGTTAATAGATAATATCAATACATAGGTCCACTACAAATTGCAAACCTGCCCAGTTCGGAAATTGAATCCAAGTCCTCAAACGGGAAAAATTATTAGATAATTAGTTGAGATTCACTCAACAGGTCATTTATGGTCCGATCCAATGAAATTTTTTCATCTTATTTTTTAGGTGAATCTTCACCTCTTTCTTACATGTAATTAAATAATAAATAGATGAATATTATTGGATGGACCGTAACCTAGGGGTGTTCATGGTAGGTTAACCGTACCGTTTAGCTTAAACGGTTGGTTAACCGTTATAGCGGTTATTATTCGTAACTTAACCGTTACTAACCGTTAAGAAACGGTTAACCGTTAATTTTTTAAATGGTTAACCATTATAGTGGGTAACCGTTAAGGAACGGATCGGTTACAGGTTAACCTGTAACCTATTACGATTTTGTTTTCAAATGTTCATTATTTCTTTTTTAGAATAATAAATATATCTCCCCGATAAATATTGTATTAGTTTTTTTAAAAAAAATTAACTTAAACAGAGAAATTTTAAACACAAACTTTACACTTAATTAAAATAAAGTACCTATAGGTTAACTATTAACCGTCTTTTTTAGCGGTTCGGTTAACCGAAACCGTTTAACCTTAACGGTTAGGTTAATTAACCTATAAAATGAACGGTTATACCAGTTAACGGTTACGGTTAACGGTTACGGTTTATTTTGCACACCCCTGGCGTAACCTATGCACATCAAGCAGTTGCGCGTTGGCCTAATAAACTTAAATGAAAGGCCTAACAGAAAACGCGAACGCGAACGACACTCGCCCTCATCTACGCAACCTGTATGATGCATGTTTATTTAAAAGGCCAGACATGTTTGCGGTACTCCCCAAGAGCCCACAATGGGAAAGCATTCCTGAGTGATGCAAAGTGTAACAAGCAATTCTTGAAGAAACTTCCACTCGCTCCCTGCAATTTTTCATTTTTTCCAAAATTTATACACACAGATATATGCAAAGCATATGTAGTGTTCTATATATGCATGAAAATTGGAATTACCTGCTGGGGAAAATCACCGTTTGGCAACTGAGAATTTATCAACAATTTTGCAGCTCGATGCAGAGGTGTAGGGTCCCGCTCAGCCTGTTCAGAACCATATGTATGTGTGTACATATAATCATTAAGAAAATCTATGTATGTGTGTATGTAAAGCATACCTGGCCAGCAAAAATTAAACCCATCAAGGCCTGTGCAGTATTCACCAGGTTGGATTCTTGTCCTTGGATGGGTACATATACCTTTCTAGGAGAAGAAAGATGGCTCTCTCCCCAACCTCCATCTTCTCTTTGTGTTTTAAGCAAAAACTCAACCGCTTTACGAATAGCTAAACAGTTTGTGTACTTCTTCCCAGCTGCCTCGAGGCCGAGTAGTGCAAACCATGTGCCGTAAAAGAAGCAAACCCCCCAGTTTCCATACCTATACATACATAGGAATTATGTATGCTTGTGATTATGGTGAAATCCCATCAAATTCATGTTTTGAAGAAGAGAAGAAATCATTACCAAGAGCCATCAGGGTATTGTGAATCTTCAATGAACTTTGCAGCTCTTTTGATGCAGTTTTCGATCTCTTTTGTTCTATGTTCGGGGTATAATTTCTTGGCTAGAGCCAGTGCCTGCACTGCAGATGATGTGCACTCTACATGCCTGGATTTCACAAAATAAAACAATCCTTCTCATCAGTATGAAATTTATGTTTTCGAGTACATTGAAATAATTAATGCAAATAATTGAAGAAAAAAATACAAGAATCTTACTCATGTTCTACGATTAGATCCTCGAGGAACTCGATTGGATTCAGCCACTAAAAAGATGGTTCAAGGTGAAAAGGTGTGTTGATTTAGTTCAGATCATATTATATATACATTAAGGTTAGTACACATTTGGAAATGGTTATTACCTCCCACCAAAAACTACCTCCTGGTGTCTCCCAAGCTGGATAGCCACCATGTTTACCCTGCAGCAACGCTATAAATTTATTTACGCAGTTCGAATCGATTTCTACTTCAGTGGAGTCTTGCTCAGAGAGTAATTAGTGGTTTTCCTAGCTTAGACATTGTATGTACTATGTACCTTACCTGTAAAGATAGAAGCAAATGGACAGAATCAAAAATATGTTCTGATTCAATTTTCTCACCAACCATTTCTGGTGCCATCATTGCAAAATGTAGGCAGCACTGCAGCACAATTAAAACATTTTTAAGAAAATCCCTATTGCAAACTTGTTTCAAAATCAAAATGACTATGTTTAATCATACAAGACGAGACAACATTACCTTTAAAGCTTCTGCAGTACAATCGGAGACTTGCCATCCATGGTCTCGATCAGAGAATGTCCATGATCCTTTAGAAATGTGTCTAAACATTCTTTTAAAGTCTCCTGGAGGATTCTCCCTAACCTTCAGATTTCAACCAAACTGTCAATATCCCATTCCTGTTGTGTGGAGAAAATTAAAGTAGTTAAGAATGTGTATGAATAAGGATACCTGTGAGTTTTTGAGGAAGTCGTGCCCCTTCTTTAAAGTAGGCCCGATTTCATCGGATAAATTGCTAGCAAGCAAAGCCTGGAGAAAGAAACTAGCATCCCAAACTTGACTTCCAAAGCTCTGCATGGTGAAATATTGAAAATATTTTAATGAACAAATAAAGTAGTGTTCCACCAAAGTTAGGTGTGCGACGTGGATCGGTCCGAATTAATTAGGACAAAGTCTTGGGTTGAACAAACCTGCATCTTCATCCCATCTTCTGCAAGCCACAAATATTCAACAACTCTAGCAAGATGCTTCTTAAAATGGATTCCATTTGGATCTTCAACCCAACAAGCAAGCATACACAAAGTCTGCCCAATGTATCATTCAATTGTCATATACTAATAATCAAGACTTAACTAATTAAATAATTAGTTCTAATCTAATTGCATAACCTTTTCCACACATCCAATGGTAATATAACGACTGCTTTCGTCTTCGTAATGAATGTGATCCATTGTTACTTTAAGAGCTTTTTCTCTCAACTTATTGCAGGGCCAGCGGTTCAGTAAAGGCTCTGAGAATGTGTAGAGACCATCCCACAGCAATATTTGCAGCAATGTATGAGGATAGTGGAGATCTTCCTGCAGCCAATAGTATAAACATATGTTAGTCACATTTTGATTTTCTATGGTTAAGAACATTATATTATGATTATGAATTTACCTTTGCACATAAATGCCGCTTTGTACTCCAATTGATTTCATTGTATGGTTCAACGTGGAGTTCTTCTCTTAACTGTTGAATGAGAGGTGTGATTGGACCAACAAATTTCTTACCGTACAAGTACGACATCGGCATGTAAACTATTCGGCAATAACACATCATCTTTGCTGCATTTCAATAACATTGTTTGGTAAATGGTAAGCCATCAAGAATTTCATTTATAAGAAAGATAATTGGAAACCTGGATGGACAGGGAAATAAGTAGGAAGGAGCCAAAACTCTGGGGGGCATTGGATTGCAGCCAGACCATTCAAAAATTCCCAGTATCTGCAACAATATTAAAGAAATATATATGAAAGCATGTTCTGATCTGTAGAGATTAAGTTTGATGATAAACAAAAGAAACACTGCATACTGCAAGCCAAGTCTTCCCCCAAGAGGGAATGGACGTGACACCCCCTCGGTCGAGAATCCATTTCCGGGCTCTCTCGCAAGCATTATCGATGCCACCGTCAGGTTCCACTCCCAGTAAACGCATGCATATGTAGTTTAGAGCTGTGCAGAACATTGAACTATGACCCCCTATGTACAATCCCCAACCTCCATCCTTGTTCTGCATGATTTATGATAACATCTTATTACATATATATATTTGTATTCTAATGAAGAAAAAATATGTTCGAATTTGTTACCTGTTGACAGTAAATGTAACGAAGAATCTCTTTTCGATGCTCTGCAGAGAATATAGTGTTAAGATGACCTGTGATATATAGACACATTACCTGCATTGCAAAATATTAGTGAGTTTGATACTAGGGGAACAAGAAGTCGAAGAAATATATGAACAAAAGGTAATGGTCTAATGGATTAGAGCAGATACCAAAGGAGGCATAAAAAACATGGGACCAGATTGCTCAGAAGGCCAGTGGCCATGTTCTGATTGCAGAGTTGAAATTAAGTGCAAACTTCTCTTCATTGCTGCAGTTGTGGCTTCATATGTCACTTCATCTTCACCCTCTATCTTTGGTTGGGGAATGGTTTGCTTCATCTTCTTTTCTCTTATAAACTGCGTCATAGTTTGAGGATGAAATTTTCTAACTGAATTGATGTTGAATTGACTCATGATATTAAATTTAATTGGACATTAAGTAATATATAGATACAAAAATTATATTAAAATGTAAAAGATATAATATTTAAATGAACCAGACATTGTTTGTGGATGAAATTGGAATGTTCAAATGGTGAGTAATTTAGAATGGGGTCATAGTTTGAGGATGAAATTGTAATATTTAAATGTTTGAAGACTACTTTAAAATGAAAGTCGTAGCTCGGGGACGTGTTGTGTAATTAACTCTAATTTTAAAATTTTGGGTATATTTTCTAAGTGGGAATAATTATTACATAAAATTTTATTAACGAACAGTAAGATTTATATATAAATGTATCAATCTTGTATTAAATTTTAAACAATATTTTTAGTTTTTTTATGGGTAATTACATAAATAGTTACTGAACTTTTAGGAAATTTTCATTTTAGTCACCAAACTTTTAAAACTTGTGTTATGGTTATCGAACTTTTAGTTTGCTTTCCGTATGGTCCATTCTGTTACCTTCGGTTAGAAGTTGGTGACATGGGCAAGTTAGTTTTCAATTTTCCTGAATAAAATAACGGGTAAACTATATTGTTCATCACTCAACTTTCTTTTCACTCCTATTCTGGTCACTGAAGTTAAAAAAAAAATAGTTTTATAGCTTAACTCTCAAATTGCTCCTATCTTGATTACTCTCGAATGATATTACTTTTTATCACGGGAGAGGAGAAATTTCAATCCCTGTTTTTAATTTATTCTTCTTGGTTGAAAGAGTGTTATGAGAAAAATCAAATGGAAAAGGCAATGGAGAATAGAAATGGCTTTTGTTGTTGTTCAAATTTTATGTTGTTGTATAATACAATATACAACCAAAAAAAATCTGTTGAGAATTAAGGGGATAATTTGTTGGTTTTAGGGACCAATTTCAATACGTTCTAAACATACACAACATATTGAATTGGTGAAAACATGTAACGATTGTTTGTGGGTGTTGGCTTTTGTTGTCTTGGATTTCCTATTGGAATTATGTGTTTTATTGTTATGGTTAGGGTTGTGTAAAATCAAGTTCGATTAATCTTTTAAAAATATTTTGGTTAATTGGTAAATTTGTATTACTCAATTCTTGATCTTATATTTTAGTTAAAACATTAAATATGGTAAAATTAGTAATTGTTTAGTTGGGATAAAAGTGTAAAAACAACTAGAAAGTCAAAAATTGAGAGTTCACACCTAATAATTCTACCCAAAGCCAAAACGTCTTTAAAAACTCATAAGAGTATCAAAATCACTAGATTATAAGATATTTTAATGAATAAAATTTACAAATGTTGTATATAAGTATAACTAATCAGATCGGTTGATCGATTTTGCTTAAAATTGTGAGTTGTAACCAAATCGAAATAATTTATTTAAAAATTGTACCGAAATCAAAATTTTCTGTTTCTATAATAATGTCAGAGTGACTAAAATATGAACAATTTGAAAGTTTAGTGATTTTTTTTAAAATTTAGTGACCAAAATAGGAGTGAGAAGAAAGTTGAAGAATGGACAATGCAGTTTACCCATTATTTTATTTGGGAAAATGAAAATTAACATTTTATATCAGTAGTTTCTAGCGGAATGTAACGTGAGGGACCTTACCGAAAGCAAACTAAAAGCCCAAACTAAAATTCTGGTGACTAACTGATATAATACAAGTTTTAAAAGTTTGGTAACCAAAATAAAAGCATCATAAAAGTTTGATAATCATTTCTACAATTTACCCTTTTAATTTAAAGACTATGAAAACATTCAAAGTTAAAAATATCTTTATAAATAATTATTATCATTTAAATAAAAAATTCTATAATTTTCCAACAAACTCAATCAGACTTTACTAATTAATATAAATATTTAATTAACTTATAATGCCACCATAATATTTTATGCAAAAATCCTCTACCCCTAATCATGCCTCTTTTTATGCCCATACTAAAAATTAAATTTTAAACTCTTACCCTAATTTTCGTAACATAAACTATAAATTCTAAAAATACACCATACCTTTAATTCCCTAAACCCTAACCACAATCTCTAACCTTAAACTCTAAACTTATTTTTGTAAAAGTAGAGCACCAATAAAAATATAATTTGGGGCCAGACAATTTACATCTAATATTTTGTGGGTTTATTCACTGTGAGAATTACTTTCATCATTATGATAAAAAAGAATTATTTTCATCATTACTAATTATTATTTGGTTTAGTGTGATTTCAATTGAGTATTAGTTCAAGGGGTACTATTATTATTGTAACGACTTAAATACTTTGAGTTTAAGTATGTTTAAACGTACTAAAAATTAATTGTTGTATTAAGGTAAAGTATACCTGCATTTGCCAGATAAGATCAGAACTAGCCTGAACTTTGAACCTATTATTGTAAAAGTTGATGCGAGCTTCTTCAACCTCAGCTCGCTCCTCAGGAGTGCCTGCATTTGAATCGAACTCCCATGTTTGTCTTCCCAAGTAATTGTTGGTACTGAAAATGTAGGGACTATTCCCACCTTCCCCTATCTTCAGCCTCCACATTTTCTCCCCCTTTCCCCTTAATCTCTTGTCTCTAAATTTAGTGGTTCTAAGCTGATGGAGAAGAAATATGGATGCCATTTGATGAACAAAACCTCCCACTTATATAGACTTCTACTACACATACGGATGAAAATCTTTTGCCCATTTTCGGTGCTCTTACTTATGCCCTTACACCGATCAAAATTAAGTTTAGGGTTTAAGTTAAGATTTATGGTTAGAGTTTAAGGAATTTAGAGTAGAGTGTATTTTAGGGTATAGAGTTTAGGGTTTAGAATCTAAAATTTAAGGTTAAAACTTGAAATTTAATTTTATAGTATTGAGACATAAATAGAAAAACAAAAAAGGCAGAAAAATTTTATCTTACACATACTGCTTGTTGTGGTTGATATTGCATGGCTGATAAGGCAATAAATTTTGTTTGGTACAGTCGCATCAATAAATATTGGTTGATAAGTCGGTTTCAATTCTTGTAAATGCGATTGTTTAACCAAAATTCAAGAGCATGAATACGTATGGAGAAAGATTAATACTTTACGACGTTTGTAAAAGACGGTGTTTACTTGATTACGAACAAATTATATATGTTCGTTCATGTTCGTTTATGTTCGTTTACCATTTAAACGAATGAACATGAACGAACACGAACAAGCTACATTCCTTAATGAACGAACACGAACAAGAAATTTTGTGTTCGTTTATGTTCGTGTTCATTCATTTGTTCGGTTAAAGTTAAACGAACGAACATGAACACACCCTCATTCGTGTTCGTTCGGTTCGTTTACAGCCCTTAATGCTATTTTATAAATTAGTTTCTAAATTAACACGAGATTCTCAAATTACTAAGAATGTTGCTAAAATCTCGGACTTCTAAGAGAAATGTAGTAAACCCTGATTATTCAAAAATCTACATATTAACTTGGTGAATAAGCAATATCTTTCATATGAAAAAAAGCTTAATATCCTCTAACGTATAGAAATAACAAGAAATGATATCATATATAATGTATATAATATCTTATTTGTATAATAACGTTAGAGCAACCAAAATAAGAACAATTCTTAACAACAAATATTCATTTGAAATGAATGATTAGTAATCATAAATACTCGTTGATAAGTCTCAATACTATAAAATGATTAACATTGTATTAAATATAACGTGTGATTGTCAAAACCTATACAAATCAAGCAGTTCAGCGTTGGCAGCTTGGAAATTTCATTCAGAATGTCCTTTCATAAGCGTTGCCATAATGACCCATTAATTACAAGGCGTGATATTTTTTTCGAATGGTATAAAGGTGATTACAAGGTAGTATTTGTTCATGCAAATTCTTAACTATTGACCATGCACATACACATTGTATACAAAGCGAATCGAATCCATGTCTCTTAGGATGATATCATACGTTTTTCTACTAGGATACTTGTTGGGTTCACAAGGCATGATATTAAAAATTATCTTTAATGTTTGATTGAATAATTATTCTAGTCTTTATTTTTTTAAGCATTTTAACTCTTAATATTTTATTTGGGTCAAAATGACTCTCTGGAGATAAAACTGTTAGTCAATTAATATTGAATGGTTTGGAATGACATGACAGTGCACGCTGACATAATAGTGTCATTTAGACAAATATGTTGACTTTGCAAAATGACACATTAGTTAAAAATAATTTTATGAAATTATATAAAATATAAAATTATTTTAAGTTGTTTATCGTCAGTTGACTGATAATTTTTATCCACAAATAGATTATTTTAATGTGTAAGTAGATAAAAATCGTCTGCCCCTTTCCGGTACTCCTTTCAATGCCCTAACAATAAAAAATATTAAAAAATTAAATTTCAAGCCCTAACCTAAATTCTAAATTTTAAACCCTACACCATATACCTTAAAAAATACACCCTAGCCCAAATTCTCTAAACCTTAACGACAACCGCTAACCCTAGACCTTAAACCCTAAATTTAACTTTTTAATATAAGGCATAAATAGTGAGACTAAAAAAGTCATATAATTTCTATTTATGTGTAAGTGTGACTTGAAAAAAAGCATATGATATGTATTAACTTAATTTGTTGGACCTATATCTTAGATGGTAGGAGAGAAATCTAATATAAGTTATACTCCCTCCGTCCCACTAAAACTGTCACATGTTGACTTTTTTTGGTCAAATTTTTTCAATTTTGACTATAATTTATTTAAATATTTTAATTAATTAAAAATTATAAAAAATATATTTAAAAACTAGTTGATTCAAAGTTTTTAAAATATATTTTTTTTATATTTTTATCAATAATAAATTTTAAATTATAAGAGGTCAAAGTTGAAAAAGTTTGACCCAAAAAAATTAATATGTGACAGTTTTAGTGGGACAAAGGGAGTATTAGATTAGGTGTGTGGTAGTAATTTCTTGTCGGCCTGTCCTCTTTATGGCAGTTTACGAGGTCTATTATACAGGTTAGGTTAGCCAGCTAAGCTACCGAAATATCTTTTTTTAGTTTATTTAGAATAAAATGACCGATAAATTTAGAGAATAATCCAAATAAAAATAATATTTAGAATGT
The DNA here is from genome assembly GCA_958450335.1 of Hibiscus tridactylites. Lineage (NCBI taxonomy): Eukaryota > Viridiplantae > Streptophyta > Magnoliopsida > Malvales > Malvaceae > Hibiscus > Hibiscus tridactylites. The sequence continues at coordinate 78,043,331 of OY288284.1, read as the reverse complement.
AGTAGATGTTGAAGAATAGTTAGGGATATAGACCATTTTTACAATATAAGGGGACCTCGCCATGTGCAGGTGGGAATGTACCATTTTTTAATATTTTTTTCAAATCCCGCCATGTGTAGGTGGCGAAGTTTCCTGTATACTGTAAAAAAATAGCATATATCTTCAAATATTTTCTAACATTTCCTATATTCTAAATATTAACTTCTATTTGATCTAAAAATCCAGCAAAACTTAAAATGACAATCTATTTCTATGTGTTTTTGTACGCTGACAAGAATCTAACCTTTGTAGATACTTACTAATACTTCTTGCTGTTTTTTTTTACAATTCCTTTTTGACTTTGCCGAAAACACTCTAATCTACCTGGTGATTTTTCTGGTTATCGTAGAATAAGATTTTAATATTTTAATTGAGTTGGTACCAAGCTAAGTCATGATATCAATTCAAACACGAATTTTAAAGAAATAGAGATAAGATGTGGAGTAGAGTGAGAGTCTACCAAAAATAACATAATTAAAGGATGTATAAATCAGTAAAAAAATCATGAAAGCAAGAAACTAAGGAAAGAGCACACATGTGGCAAAACATGTTTGATAATCTAAAAGCTATTTGTTAGAATTTTTTTTATAAAAATGTGTGAAAATTAATAATATTTAAATGTAAACAAAATATCAAATAAGTGTAAGATATTGGATTAATATCCCAACTTTCTTTCTTTCTTAAAAAAGTGTTTTTAGTGGATCAAAAATGCATAACTTAAAAGAATATAAGAAAATAAAGACGGACAACTTGACTAACCTGCCAAATGTGCTTACTTTAACTAATGCATCAAATATTTTTATCCTTGTTTGTCATGAAATAATGCATCAAATTAACATTTTCGACAAACTAATAAAAACCACTTAAAACTTTTCATAAAACCAACCAACAACTTGTATTTTAAAAAAAATCATAAATTTATTCATAAAATTAAAAATAATAATGAAAACCAACTAATTAAAGACAAAAAAGGCATTTATGAAATTAAAATGGTTAGTTAGGGTTTGAGCCTACCGAAATAAAGATCATTTATTGCGGGTCAAATATTTCTGTGGTTTTAGTCGGTCTTACGTTTCTGGGAATTTGGATGAATATTCCGGGAAATTATTTAGACAAATACTTTCTCCAGAAATTATTTGAAAAAATACTCTTATTTAGTATGATAAGATAAATTCGCGTTTAGCTAAAAGCGAATTCTGTATTAAGTGGGTAGGTAAAAAATAAAAAAATTAATTTATTAAGTTTTTTTTTTTTTTTACACAGAACTCATGTTGGAGAGTACCGCAACCATTTATGGCCTTCTAAATAATCATGCTTCGGGATGAAACAAGATGAATTGGAAGATTATTTATAATAAAAATTGAGAAAAAACTATGTATGATTAGCTGCATTTAGAGACATAGAATGGGCACCATACTGTTTGACTCGATTCTATATGCAACGATACGAATTTCCGAGGAGAAGAAAGAGGAGTGGAATACGTGCATTTTGATACTAATTTTTGTCGCAAAATATTGATCGGTGACGAGGTTCAAAGATTTTAGGGTCATGTGCAATTTATTAAAATTGGACTCTTAATTTATAATCAGTAATAGATATAATTTTTTTTAAAAATTTACCTTAATACAAAATAATATTATTAGATTATTCTCTTGAGCAACAAAAAAAATGACTTATCAACGGATATTTATTGACTTATCAATTCCAATGGAAACATGTGTGGTAAAAGTGTATATAAGTGGGAGGTTTTTGTTCATCAAATGACATCCATATTTCTTCTTACTATCTCCATCGGCTTAGAACCACTAAATTTAGTTGTTCAAGAGATCAAGGAAGAAAATGTGGAGGCTTAAGATGGGGAAAGGAGGTATAATCCCTACACTTTCAGCTCCAACAATTACTTGGGAAGACAAACATGAGAGTTCGATCCGAATGCAGGCACTCCCGAGGAACGAGCTGAGGTCGAAGAAGCTCGTATCAACTTCTACAACAATCGATTCGAAGTTCAGCCTAGTTCTGATCTCCTCGGGCAAATGCAAGTATAGTTGACCTTAATGTAACACTTAAATTTTAAGTACGTTTAAACATGCTTAAACTAAAATGTTTAAGTCGATGCAACAATAATAGTACCGTTTGAATTAGTATTGAATTGAAATCACACTATTGAAGTAATTTTTGTATAACCTTGTGTATCTGTTTTATTGCACGACTAATCTAGACCTAGTATTGCGGATGTCTATTATGGGGCGACTCTTTCTATCCAGTTTACTCTATTCACAACCTCTAAAATCAAACATAGACATTGTTTAAAAAACCTAACGTGTTACTCCATTAGACCAACTAATTGTTAGTACGCAAAAGTAATTCTCATAATGAATAAGCCCACAATATATTATGGGTTTTTTTTTTCTCAACAAAATAATTTTGCTGCTCATTCTCAGATCCACCGACTTAAAATTTGGAGCACGTGTAAAAATACAAATTATAACATCATTCCAACGTTTTATTTGCTCAAACATTACTCTCATTAACTATGCTATTATAAGATAGCATTATTATGATAGTAGAAAGAAATATTCTACAAATTTTTAATATTTCTATTTATGTCAAAAAATATGTTTATAGTTTAAGCTTCGGTGTAAAAATACAAAACACGTGGAAACACTCCATTCAACACATCAACCTACCGCAACGAATTATCAGACATGCAATATCCAGCATGGCAAGCAATATATAAGTGGGAGGTTTTGTTCATCAAATGGCATCCATATTTCTTCTTAGAACCACTAGAAATTAAGGAAGAAAATGTGGAGGCTTAAGATGGGGGAAGGGAGGAATAATCCCTACACTTTCAGTACCAACAACTACTTGGGAAGACAAACATAGGAGTTCGATCTAAATGCAGGCACTCCAGAAGAACGAGCTGGGGTTGAAGAAGCTCGTATCAACTTTTACAACAATCGGTTCAAAGTTCAGGCTAGTTCTGATCTCATCTGGCAAATGCAGGTACAATTTACCTTAATACAACAATTAATTTTTGGTTCAAAGACCAAAAGGCATCACTAGAAACTCGTAATGCCCGTATCTGGTACGAATGACCGTCTTAGCAACATCAGAATCTTTTATTTTCAATTGATAATACCCAGATCGAAGATCAATCTTTGAGAAAACAGTGGCTCCCCGAAATTGGTCAAATAGGTCATCAATCCTGGGTAACGGATATTTGTTCTTCACAGTCAACTTATTCAACTTCCGGTAATCAATACATAACCGGAGTGAACCATCTTTCTTCTTCACGAAGAGAACAGGAGCTCCCCAAGGTGAAGAGCTGGGTCGGATAAAGCCTCGGTCCAGAAGCTCTTGCAACTGGACTTTTAACTCCTTAAGCTCTTTTGGGGCCATACGATAAGGATTCATGGATACCGGCGCAGACCCTGGATAAGTCTCGATTTCGAACTCAACATCCCTGTCTGGTGGTAGCCCGGGCAACTCTTCTGGAAAAACATCAGGAAACTCGCTAACAGTGCGAATGTCCTCAATCTTAGATAAAGAGCCCTTCGTGTTCAAGAAACAAGCAATGAAGGTTTCATATCCTTTCCGGATCATCCTATCAGCAGTCAGAGAGGATACCACATTGGACAAGTAACCTCGACGCTCTCCGACTAAGATCACTGATCGGCCATCTGAAGTCTTCAAGGTAGCCCTTTTTGACTCACAATCCAGACTAACCCGATGCTCCGCCAGCCAATCCATACCCAGAATCAGATCGAACTCCTCCAACGAAAGTTCCATGAGATCAGCCAGAAAGATTTCCCCTTGAACCTCAAGAGGACATCGCTTAAGTACTTTGTCCACATTAACTGACTGACCCACTGGGCTCATGACTGTAACAACACTTCCTGTGGCTTCTAAAGGAATCTGAAGGTCTCGGGATACTGATCTTGAAATATAGGAGTGGGTGGAACCATTGTCGAGCAATGCAAAGTATGGAACATAATAAATGGTAAAGGTACCTGCAATAACATCTGGCTCGTCTCTGTCATCCCGGCGTCTAGTGGCATACACAAGTGCCGGCTGTCTAGCCTCAGATAAAACTGGTCCTCCACTCTGATATGGTCGAGCTCTGGTATCAGTCCTGACAGCAGATGCAGAAGGTCTACCCTGACTACGACCCCTAGCTGGAGTCTGAACAGAAGCATGTGAACGGGCAGGAGTCTGAGGAGATGCTCGATAAGAAGATGGTGGAACAGGGCAACTCTTCAAGAAATGATCTCCAGAACCGCAACGGAAACATGTGCCCGCCTTCCTCCTACACTCCCCTTGATGCCACTTGCCACAATGCTCACAAGGAGGTGCCTTAGAAAAACTTGATGAACCACCTCGACTAGCTGTCGAGGGCTGAGGGGCTGGAGGCCTAGAACTGGTGTCACTCCTCGGAGGTGCAGTAGTGCGAGCCTTCTTACTTGCCCGTGCTGAAAACTCAGTGCTAGAAGGCCTCCTAGATCGCTCTCGATCTACTCTGTCGCTCTCTGCGGCCATTAACTCAACTTCCTCTAAATCTTTTACCAACTCGGTCACCTTATCAAAATCCTTATCAAGGTGGCCGATAACCTGTACGTACAACTCATGACGGAGTCCGAGTGCAAACTTGCGGCATTTTTCTTTTTCAGTGGGCACCAAACTGGATCCAAACCTCAAGAGGTCTAAAAACCTCGTCTCATACTCAGATACAGTCATATCCCCCTGTGTCAGAGTCCTGAATTGCTCTTGCATCTGTCTCATATAACGCTCTCCGATAAAACGGCTCTTGAAGCGTTCTTTGAAGAAGTCCCATGTCAGACGAGTAGTAGAGACGCTACTCACAACAGACTCCCACCAAGTTCGAGCACTCCCATAAAGCAGTGAAACAGCTCCCAAATATTTCTTGGGCGGCTCAAGGCCCAACGAATCCATGCGTCTCTCAAGATCATGAAGCCACTCTTCTGCCTCAGTCGGGGCTCCACCAGTAGGTCCATCAAAGGTCTTAGCCCCGTTAGTGATTAGGGTCTGAGAGATAGGAACTTCAGGCACAACCCCCGCAGCTCTAACTGCACCATGAATCAGTTGTAAAAACTGCCTGCTAAGAGCCTCATCAGACACCATCGTGGATGGCTCGGTACGGGGTGCGGGTGCTCCTCTAACCGGAGTCGTCATATCGATACCAGAGGTAGGTGGTGGATCAACCGGGGCTGTAGGACTTCTAGGGGCAAGAGGATCTTCTGAGGCCGGAGGATTGTTAGCTACATTGTCAAGCGGGTCGGAAAACCTAGCAGGTCGACCTCGCCTCCGAGCAGGTCGAGAACCACGTCTAGTACTCATCGGTTGGTCTCGGCTCTACAAAAAGAAGAACCTAAGGTCAGAACTGGCATTGGAGTACCGAGCATAATTTAAACATATAAAACTTGGTGACATGGCCTTTTTCTGAAAATATATAAGTATTTAAATCGTTTTATAAAACATAGCATTTAGGACCCACTCACAGTCCGAGGTTTATAAAACCAAAAGCTCTGATACCAATTAAATGTAACACCTTATACCTGCCTATGCGTTATACCTAAGTTACCAAAGATTATCATAACATATATATGTGACATGTATTCAGTTTTCATAAAAAATCAGACATCACTATAGAGCAATCACGATAATGATAGATAAAAACATATCCATTCTAAAGTCCCGTAACGATGATACTCACACACCATCGAATCATCTGTCAAGTACATAATCTAAAACCATTTCAAAGTTTAAGTTACAAAATAACGCCATCATGGCTAACTAGTAAAGTATATCATAACAAAATATAGGCTCATGTCACCCAAAATAGACAGTATGGCGGATAAGAACATTACAACAAAAGTATAGTAAGAATGTGCCGATCCTCCAAGTGCCAAGTCCACGGGTAGCCTATCCAAAAGTATCTGAAAGGGGAAAGTTTGGGGGTGTGAGCTAGGGAGCTCAGTGTGTTCCAATAAGTGCAAGGAAAGATATATATATATATACAGTTCAGATATGCATCAGACAATACAAACATGCCATAAGAGCAACCAAGGTTCCATTTTAACCTATCTACCCTCCAACCGAACACCAAAATGCAATTCCCCAGGAACTGCATACCGAAGGACTTATCCTAGGCCCGAAGGCGTAGGAGCCTACCCAGAAAGTCTTACCCTAGGCCCATTGGGCGTAGGAGCTTAACCGAAGGTTTTACCAGCTGGATCAGGGCTGTACCTGCAGACACTTCAATCATATCCCAAAAGTATACCCCAAGCAGAGCAATTCAGTTCAATATACCATCAACAGAGCTCAGACAACAGACATATAACATTTCTATTTCAGATCAGACATGAGGCATACCTTCTAACATATCACAATAAACAGGCTTTCATCACATTATAATCATACTTTTCAAACAGAAGGTAATCATGCTTTTCAAACGGAAATCATGCTTTTCAAACGGAAATCATGCATTTCAAGTACAAGTACAATTTATAACATTCAGTGAATCATAACAGGACCCATGTATACATATATGTATATACATAACAGAAATGTAGCACACATGGAACACACCTCAAAAACTGGTCAGCAAATCTATCGGGCTCCTGTCTCGCTATGGTCTGCCGCTGAGCTAGATCCTAAATCAATAAAGGACCATGGTTACTACAAGGAATAAGTGTTAACTCTAATAGCTTACAAGGTTCACAGATTCATACTAGTAACTATCGGAACGCGCGGAGGAGCAGATCGGGAGGAACTAGGCTGAGCAGACGAACGGTCAGGGGAGTCTTGATTACCTTCAAACAGATAAAAGCGTATATTAGACATTTATTCGATTTACTGATATCTGAATGGAATAATTAAGTACATATGCATGATTTGAGTTTAAGGTCAGATTCGGAGGTCTTAGAGTCGGAATTTCGCAAAACGGGCTTCAAAAACGGACTCAGGACGTCGAAAAACATAAAATATGGCTTTTTCGGAAATTTTGACTTTTTGGTCAAAGTCAACGCTGACGTCAGCAGTCAAAGTCAACGCTGACGTCAGCATGACGTCATCAGACAAGGTTAACTGAGTTGACTCGGCGTGTTAACTCACTGAGTCAACTCGGGCGAGTTGACTCACTGAGTTGACTCGGCGAGTTGACTCAGCCGGGTCGGTTCGGGTTATAGGCGGGTCGGGTCTGACTCGGGTTTGGGTCAACCGGTCTGGTCGGTTAAGGCCGGTTCACTTACCCCAAACGGAGGTGTCACCGGAAGCTGCCGAAAAAGTCGCCGGTGACGCGTGTAGCTGCGATTCTGCCGAGAAAAGCTAGATCGTTAGCCCAAGGTCTTAACCTACTCAAAATTATCCGAAAATAAGTCGGAATGTCGCCGGAATTTACCTAAAAAGACCCACGACGGCCGGAATTCGCGTAGCTTCGATGATGGGCTTACCGGTGTCGGACGGGCGAGAGATCGACTGGGTTTTGATCAGCTCGACGAGTGGAGCGTCGTCGTACCAACGACCAGTCAAGACGGCGGCAACACGGACGGGAAATCGGAGGCGGTCCGACTCGAACTAAAGCTCAACTTCTGAAACAAACGGAGGCACGGAAGGGCGCGTCACCGACGGCAAAGGCCCAGAGCGGCAAGGTGAGTTCGCCGGCACAGGCGGTGACGCACACCGGACGGCGGTGTGGACGGCCAAAGGTTGCCGAAATCTGGGGAGAGGGATTTGTGAGGGAGATGAGGGGACGGTTCTGATTTCGAAGGTGGGTGGAAATTAATTACGGGTAGGTGAAGAGGCAGATAAAGTTTAATATGTTCAGAGTTATTTTTAACTAAGTTAAAATATAAAATTTGGTATGCTTTGACAGAAATGAGCTCTTAGCTCAACGGTAGGAACATTGAATGGTGAGGGGTGAGGTCGCGGGTTCGAGCCTCCACACCCTTACCTAGATTTCTTTTTTTTTAGCATACAAATATATATATGTATATATATATATTTATCAGGGTGTTACACAAAGTATATAAGTCGTTGCAACAATTATTGGGACGACTTAAACTCAATTGAAATCACACTAATGTAAGTAGATTTTGCAATAATATTATGTTCAAAATGATCATTTATCTTCTTAAAAGTACTTTTTGAAAGTACTCAAAACTTTTAAAACACTTTTAAAAATAATTCTAAAAAGTACTTTTCAAAAACAATGCTAACTCACCTGAGTATTTTTGCAACAATTATCGTGTTTAAATAACCACGTTTAAACATACGCCTTAAATTGTATCTGCATTTGCCAGATGACACCATCCAGGACTAGAGAAAGAGAACAAGAAGACTTCAAAATCAAACCCAACAAGACTATAGGTCTAAACATAAGTAACCTCAAATTTTAATTATCAGAACCCGAACTATAAAATCGAAACTCGAAACTAGGACTGTTACATTATATATTTCACCTCAAAACACCAAATTTTATGTGAGGGGTGTTGATTTTGTAAGGATGGAAGTTATAAAATTTTAAGCCTGCGTTAGATTAACGATGCAAAATACGGAGAAAATAACTAAACTATATAAGGATGTGAAATTTTCAAGGATATGATCATCCCCAAATTTAATACCCAGTATTCAAGGGTTAGGACACGGGTCGACAAATTTAATACTCGGATTTGAACACCACTACTAAACAACTAAAATTTTCAGAGAAAAAAATGCTTTTGAAAAGTGTTTTTAAACTCAAATGCAAAAGCTAAAATTTCTAGCTTTTGTGGTTAGAAAAGTGTTTTTTGGGAGCCAAATTACAATTTTAACATTCATTTGCTATTGTGTTTATTTATAATTTTATAATTTCTTACGAAGACATAATTATATAATTAATAAATTATTTTTTAGTTTAAAATTATATATATATATATTCATGTCAAGTTTTTAAATTAAAATATTTTAAATTTATTATATTTTCATGGAACACGTACAATTGTTAGAAAAATATGTATTGATTAATAAAATATTATTTTATACTTTTATGATAATTTAAGCCGATAAATATCATATACTATAATTTTAAATAATTTAGATATCATATATATATATATATATATATATATAATTTACAATATTATGTTTAAAATGGTCATTTATATTTTTAAAAGTACTTTTTGAAAGTACTTTTGAAAAGCACTCAAAAGTTTAAAAACACTTTTGAAAAACACTTTTAAAAAACAATTCTAAAAAGCACTTTTCAAAAACAATGCTAAACTTACCTGAGTATTTTTACAACAATTATCGTGTTTAAATGAGCACGTTCAAACATACGCCTTAAATTGTACTTGCATTTGTCAGGTGACACCATCCACACTTGGGCCAGAGAAAGAGAATAAGAAGAGTTCAAAATCAAACCCAACAAGACTATAGGCCTAAACATAAGTTACCCCAAATTTCAATTATAAGAACCCGGACTATAAAATCGAAACTCGAAATTAGTACCGTTACAATATATATCTCACCACGAAACACGAAATTTTATGTGAGGAGTGTAGGCTTTGTAAGGATGCAAAGTTATAAAATTTTAAGCCTGCGAAATTAGATAACGATGCAAAATACGGCGAAAATATCTAAACTATATAAGGATGTGAAATTTTCAAGGATACGATCGTCCCCAACACTCCTTTGTGTAAATGTGCAGTTTATAAGAGAGAAGAAGATGAAGCAAAAGATTCCCCAACCAAAGATAGAGGATGAAGATGAAGTGACATATGAAGCTACAACTGCAGCATTGAAGAGAAGTTTGCACTTAATTTCAACTCTGCAATCAGAACATGGCCACTGGCCTTCTGAACATTCTGGTCCCATGTTTTTTATGCCTCCTTTGGTATCTGCTCTAAATATAAACCCTTACATTTTGTTCATATATTTCTTCTACTTCCCCTAGCATCAAACTCACTAATATCTTGCAATGCAGGTAATGTGTCTATATATCACAGGCTATCTTAATATTATATTCACCGCGGAGCATCGCAAAGAAATTCTCCGTTACATTTACTGTCAACAGGTAATGTGTCATTGAATTTTGCATGCATTGGATTGCAAGTAATATGATGTTATCATAAATCATGCAGAACAAGGATGGAGGTTGGGGATTGTACGTAGGGGCTCATAGTTCAATGTTCTGCACAGCTCTAAACTACATATGTATGCGTTTACTGGGAGTGGAACCTGACGGTGGCCTCGATAATGCTTGCGAGAGAGCCCGGAAATGGATTCTCGATCGAGGGGGTGTCACGTCCATTCCCTCTTGGGGGAAGACTTGGCTTGCAGTATGCAGTCTTTCTTTTGTTTACCATCAAACTTAATCTCTACAAATCAGAACAGGGCTTCATAATCATATATGTTGCAGATACTGGGACTTTTTGAATGGTCTGGCTGCAATCCAATGCCCCCAGAGTTTTGGCTCCTCCCTTCTTATTTCCCCGTCCATCCAGGTCTGTAATTGTCTTTCTTATAAATGAAATTCTTGATGGTTTACCATTTACCAAACAATGTTATTACAATGCAGCAAAGATGATGTGTTATTGCCGAATGGTTTACATGCCGATGTCGTATTTGTACGGTAAGAAATTTGTTGGTCCAATCACACCTCTCATTCAACAGTTAAGAGAAGAACTCAACGTTGAACCATACAATGAAATCAATTGGAGTACAAAGCGGCATTTATGTGCAAAGGTAAATTCATAATCATAATCATAATCATAATCATAATATAATGTTCTTAATCATAGAAAATCAAAATGTGACTAACAAATGTTTATATTATTGGCTGCAGGAAGATCTCCACTATCCTCATACATTGCTGCAAATATTGCTGTGGGATGGTCTCTACACATTCTCAGAGCCTTTACTGAACCGCTGGCCCTGCAATAAGTTGAGAGAAAAAGCTCTTAAAGTAACAATGGATCACATTCATTACGAAGATGAAAGCAGTCGCTATATTACCATTGGATTTGTGGAAAAGGTTGTGCATTTACATTCGAATAATCTTTGTTAATATATTTAATTAGTATATGACAATTGAATAATACACTGGGCAGCCTTTATGTATGCTTGCTTGTTGGGTAGAGGATCCTAATGGAATCCATTTTAAGAAGCATCTTGCTAGGGTTGTTGACTACTTGTGGGTTGCAGAAGATGGAATGAAGATGCAGGTTTGTTAAACTTCCATTGAAATGTTAAGAGTACTTTAACTGTTCCTGTTGTCTCAGCTAACTTGTATGTATATTTTCAATATCTCACCATCCAGACCTTTGGAAGTCAAGTTTGGGATGCTAGCTTCTTTCTCCAAGTGACACGCGTCGTGACGTGTCAAGAATAATTTCCTTCTTCCAAATAAATAAAATAAATAAAGAAATTAAATTGAGTATAGATAGGGGAGTAGGAGTCGAACCCACAGGGACTTAGAACTTTCTTTGTCGCGCTTTTGTAGTTTCTGAACCAAGAGTTGTTGTTGGAGCTATGATAATGTGATTTAGGCGAGGGTTGTAATGAAATGCAGTTGTTTAAGAAAGTAAAAGAAAGCTTTGAAAATAGTTTAAATTAAATATGAGATTATCAGCCTCGGGCTTCCGCGTTGACTTGTTCTACTCGGTTCCTTGGTAAAGATTTTTATTTCGAAAAACTTGTTGGCAAAATTACTTCAAGGTCAATACTTGGGTTTTTGTTTGTAAACTGAATTTCCAAAATCAATTTTTGGTTTCAGTTTTGACAATTTGTCTAACTCAACTCAATGTTTGAGAAAACAAATTACTTAAGCTCGTAACCAACTCGAAAAGTCATTTCTATAAAAGACGATTCGATCTCAATTTTACTTAGTAATCTATTTACTAAGTGTGTTACTTGGAAGTCGGATTTGTTTCAATAACCGATCTTCCCTCCTACTTGATAGATCAAAACAATTGTTTTTTTCAAAGTCAATCTTTGGGTTTTAAAAATCATTTTGATTTAGAAAATAAAGTTTAAAGAAATTGAGAGAAGTTTTCGAAACGGCATTCGTCGATAGGCGAAGGTCCCGAATGGGCACGTAAACGTGGTCTTCTCTTGGTCTTTAGGGGCTACGGGAATTTGAAAGAAACCTGAAAAGCCATCGAGACAACAATAGTGAGATTTACCAGCTAATCTTTCAATCATTTGATCAATATATGGTAAGGGAAAGTGATCTTTTCGGGTTAGAGAATTCAACTTCCTGTAATCTATGCAAACTCGCCATCCATTCTGAACTCGAGTTGGAACTAACTCACCTTTGTCATTTCTGATTACCGTGACACCGGTCTTTTTAGGAACAACATGAATAGGACTTACCCATTCGCTATCCGAGATCGGATATATGATATCAGCGTCTAAGAGTTTTTGAATTTTGTCTTGTACTACCTTCATCATGGGATCATTCAAGCGTCGCTGACCTTGTCGTGATGGCTTTGCCCCTTCCTCAACTTTGATTTTATGCATACAAGTTGAGGGGCTAAGTCTTTTTATGTCCGCTACCGTCCACCCGATTGCTTCCTTGTATTTTCGCAAGACTGTGACAAGATCGACTTCTTCCTCTCCGGTTAATTCGTTCGAAATGATAGCCGGTAAGGTATCATTATCTCCCAGGAAGGCGTACTTAAGCTAAATCAAAATTAATAAAGGAAACATATTCGTCCTCATTTTCTGCTTCATCGTCGCAAAGCTCATAGTTCATATCAAAGTTATTAAAAACATTAGTATCTGCATACTCTTCTATATATGAATCAACAATATCAATTGAGTTAACAGATTCAACCTGATTAGGATACCTCATTGCCTTATAAACATCGAATTCTACTACCTCACCGTCGAATTCCATGGATAAAAGGCCGCTTCTTACTTCTATTTTCGTGTTTGCTGTGCTAAGGAATGGACGTCCCAACAACACTTCGGAGCAAGTGTTTGTTCTATCGTGAGCCATATCGATCACGTAGAAGTCCGCAGGGAAAACTAAGACATCTACCTTTACCAAAACATTTTCCAACACTCCTTCTGGATAGATGACTGATCGATCCGCCAACTGTATCGTAATCCTGGTTTCCTTCAAAGGATCGTTAGTTATCATTTTATAAACAGAAAGCGGCATTACATTTATTGAAGCCCCAAGATCGCACATAGCACGTTTAATAGATATGTTACCAATTTGACAGGGTATAACAAACATACCTTGGTCTTTCATTTTGGGTGGTAACTTACGTTGAAAAACTGCAGAAACATGTTCTCCCAAATTTACCTTTTCGTTCCCGGTGAGTTTTCGCTTGGTTGTACAAAGCTCTTTAAGGAAACGAGCGTACCTTGGCACTTGGCGAATGACTTCCAAGAGGGGAATGTTCACTTGGACCTTTTTAAATACTTCAATAATTTCTCTCTCTTCAGCCTTTTTGTCACGTTTTACTAATCGTGATGGGAAAGGAGGTGCGACTTTAAGAGGTGGAGAAGGAGGAGATGATGGTAGAGGGTTATTTTGTTTTTCGTTACCTTCTTCAATGACAGGTGTGGGATTGTTGTTTTTTGATGGTTCTTTTGGAGCTATAACTGTCTCACTACGGAGTGTGATGGCGCTTATATTTTCCCTAGGGTTTGTCTCGGGTTGTTTACCTTTGGAATCAAGACGGCTTGCTAGCTGGCTTATTTGTTTGTCTATCTCTTGTAAGTGGACCTCGGTATGAATTTGGAATTTCTCTTGGGACATCGCTAAGTGCTCAACTAAAGTTTCTAGAGATGTCTTTTGTTGTGGGTTGGGTTGATTTTGTCTTTGGTTGTTTGCGTATCCAAAGTTTGACTGGTTTCTCCACCTTGGATTGTATGCATTTCCCATGGCATTGGCTTGGGAGACATCATCTTCCTGAATCATCGGACAACAGTCTGTCGGATGTTCTAGGCTAGTACAGATCCCGCAAAGTCTAGTTGTTCCCTTTTTTCCTGCAAGAAGAGTTTGCACTATTTCAGCTAATTTATCAACCTTATTTTCTAAAGAAACTGTGCTTACCTCGCGAACACTTCGAGATGGTTCGCTAGATTGAGTAAACCTTTGTGAGTTGGCAGCCATGGTTGATATCAGTGTTTTAGCCGCTGTTGGGGTCATATTGACTAGAGCTTCGCCACTTGCCACATCCACTACTTTCATATCCATAAGCGTCAATCCTTCATAAAAATACTGAAGGAGAGTTTGTTCCGATAATCCATGTTGTGGACAATTTGAACACAACTTTTTAAACCTCTCCCAGTATTCATATAAAGATTCAGCTTCTTTTTGTTGAATGCTCAAGATGTTGCGCCTAATCTCGCTTGCTTTAGCTGCAGGGAAAAAGAACCTATCAAGAAAAAGTTTAGCCATGTCAGTCCAAGTTGTAATAGAATTAGGGGGTAAATCAAATAACCAATCTTTTGCTATATCTGCTAAAGAAAATGGAAAAGCTCTAAGTTTGATTTGGTCATCGGATACTCCATGTGGCTTTGTGCTTAGACAAACCATGTGAAATTCCTTCAAATGTTTGTGTGGGTTTTCGTTGGGCAAACCGTGGAAGGTTGGTAGTAGATGAATCAAGCTCGTTTTTAGATGAAATGGCGTTTCACCATTCGGAAAGGTTATGCACAAGGGCTGATTGTCCTCTGTTGCCCTAATCAGCTGATGGATCGTCTGTTCGTTGTTTCCCATTTAGCTTTGATTTTTGGGATGTATTTAACCTGTTCTTCCGGATTTCTCCTGGTCATAAACAATAAAAAACAAACAGTAAAAGTTGCCGAAGTCCCCGACAACGACGCCAATTTTGACACGCATCGTAACGTGTCAAGAATAATTTCCTTCTTCCAAATAAATAAAATAAATAAAGAAATTAAATTGAGTATAGATAGGGAAGTAGGAGTCGAACCCACAGAGACTTAGAACTTTCTTTGTCGCGCTTTTGTAGTTTCTGAACCAAGAGTTGTTGTTGGAGCTATAATAATGTGATTTAGGTGGGGGTTTGTAATGAAATGCAATTGTTTAAGAAAGTAAAAGAAAGCTTTGAAAATAGTTTAAATTAAATATGAGATTATCAGCCTCGGGCTTCCGCGTTGACTTGTTCTACTCGGTTCCTTGGTAAAGATTTTTATTTCGAAAAACTTGTTGGCAAAATTACTTCAAGGTCAATCATTGGGTTTTTGTTTGTAAACTGAATTTCCAAAATCAATTTTTGGTTTTAGTTTTGACAATTTGTCTAACTCAACTCAATGTTTGAGAAAACAAATTACTTAAGCTCGTATCCAACTCGAAAAGTCATTTCTATAAAAGACGTTTCGATCTCAATTTTACTTAGTAATCTATTTACTAAGTGTGTTCCTTGGAAGTCGGTTTTGTTTCAATAACTGATCCTCCCTCCTACTTGATAGATCAAAACAATTGTTTTTTCCGAAGTCAATCTTTGGGTTTTAAAAATCATTTTGATTTAGAAAATAAAGTTTAAAGAAATTGAGAGAAGTTTTCGAAACATTTGAAGCATAGTTTCAAACCTCGCCTTGAGAACGCGTCATTGCAAAAGCCTTCGGCTTAAAAAGATCTAGCCGAGCATGGTTATTAAATTAATCATGCTCGACATTTAGGAATAATTAAAAGAAAAGAACTTTAAGAAAAACTAAAAAAAAAAGAAGAATTTCCAAGAAAAGAAGAAGTGATGTTTTATTGCTAATTGAATGATGATTTAATTCACCCCAAAGTGGGGTATTTATAGTAGTTGAAAACCCTAAAAACCTAAGATGATAAATCCTAAATTTAAATAAAATTACATAAGATAAATATCCAAGTTTTGAAATTTAAAATAAAAATCGGATGATAAGCTATCTTGATAAGTGGACTGATAAGTTATCTGAGTTGCTGACGTCATCTTCTAGAAGGTGCTGACGTGGCGCCCAGTCATCATTCATGCCCTAGTTCATGCCCATGAATCTGCCCACGACTCCAGTATTTTCTGTAGCATTTCAACTTATTTCCTGCATTACGTCTCTTGCATGAAAACATCATAAAACAAGCCAATTAAGTCCCTTAAACATATATTCGATCAAAATAAGGACTAAAAACATAACCAAAATAAATACTTATCACCAAGCTTTGTTTGCTAGCAATTTATCCGATGAAATTGGACCTACTTTAAAGAAGGGGCACGACTTCCTCAAAAACTCACAGGTTTAACTAAACTTAAACCATAAACGCTACATATAGAGACTCTTAGCTACTTGAATCTTCACTGCACACGGCGATGTTGCGATTAATTTCCCCGGTTTGGTTTGAAACGTGAAGGTTAGGGAGAACCCTCCAGGAGACTTTAAAAGAATGTTTAGACACATTTCTAAAGGATCATGGACATTCTCTGATCGAGACCATGGATGGCAAGTCTCTGATTGTACTGCAGAAGCTTTAAAGGTAATGTTGTCTCGTCCCGTTTGATTTTAAAACAAATTTGCAACCGGAATGATTGCTTAACAATGTGTAAATTGTTGTTCTGCAGTGTTGCCTATTTCTTGCAATGATGGCACCAAAAATGGTTGGTGAGAAAATGGAATCAGAACATATTTTTGATTCTGTCCATTTGCTTCTATCTTTACAGGTAAGGTACATAGCTCATACAATGTCTAAGCTAGGAAAACCACTAATTACTCTCTGAGCAAGACTCCACTGAAGTAGAAACCGATCCGAACTGCGTAAATAAATTTATAGCGTTGTTGCAGGGTAAACATGGTGGCTATCCAGCTTGGGAGCCACCAGGAGGTAGTTTTTGGTGGGAGGTAATAACCAATTCCAAATGTGTACTAACCTTAATGTATATATAATCTGATCTGAACTACATAAACACACCTTTTCACCTTGAACCATCATTTTAGTGGCTGAATCCAATCGAGTTCCTTGAGGATCTAATCGTAGAACATGAGTAAGATTCTTGTATTTTTTCTTCAATTATTTGCATTAATTATTCAATGTTTCATACTGATGAGAAGGATTGCTTTTTTTTTTGGTGAAATCCAGGCATGTAGAGTGCACATCATCTGCAGTGCAGGCACTGGCTCTAGCCAAGAAATTACACCCACAACATAGAACAAAAGAGATCGACAACTGCATCAAAAGAGCTGCAAAGTTCATTGAAGATTCACAATACCCTGATGGTTCTTGGTAATGATTTCTTCTCTTCTTCAAAACATGAATTTGATGGGATTTCAACATAATCACAAGCATACATAATTCCCATGTATGTATAGGTATGGAAACTGGGGGGTTTGCTTCTTTTACGGCACATGGTTTGCACTACTCGGCCTCGAGGCAGCTGGGAAGAAGTACACAAACTGCTTAGCTATTCGTAAAGCTGTTGAGTTTTTGCTTAAAACACAAAGAGAAGATGGTGGTTGGGGAGAGAGCCATCTTTCTTCTCCTAGAAAGGTATATGTACCCATCCAAGGACAAGAATCCAACCTGGTGAATACTGCACAGGCTTTGATGGGTTTAATTTTTGCTGGCCAGGTATGCTTTACATACACACATACATAGATTTTCTTAATGACTATATGTACACACATACATATGGTTCTGAACAGGCTGAGCGGGACCCTACACCTCTGCATCGAGCTGCGAAATTGTTGATAAATTCTCAGTTGCCAAACGGTGGTTTTCCCCAGCAGGTAATTCCAATTTCCATGCATATATAGAACACTACATATGTTTTGCATATATATGTGTGTATAAATTTTGGATAAAAATGGAAAAATTGCAGGGAGCGGGTGGAAATTTCTTCAAGAATTGCTTGTTACACTATGCATCATACAGGAATGCTTTCCCATTGTGGGCTCTTGGGGAGTACCGCAAACATGTCTGCCCTTCTAAATAAACATGCTTCTAAATAAACATGCATCATACAGGTTGCGTAGATGAGCGTTTGCGTTCGCGTTTCCTGTTAGCCCTTTCATTTAAGTTTATTAGGTCAACGCGCAACTGCTTGATGTGCATAGGTTACGATCCATCCAATAATATTCATCTATTTCAGTGTAACTTCTAAATAACCACCCACTTCTTAATTATATGTAGGAAAGAGGTGAAGATTCACCAAAAAATAATTTTTTTCAGTCTGATTAAGATGAAAAAGTTTCATTGAATCGGACCATGAATGACGTGCTGATTCAATCCCAACTAATTATCTAATAATTTTTCCCGTTTGAGGACTTGGATTCAATTTCCAAACTGGGCAGGTTTGCAATTTGTAGTGGACCCATGTATTGATATTATCTAGTGCACCGTCCAAATTCCAATTACTTCTGCAACAGGTTACCGTCTTTTTATGTGTTTTTTTAACCCAATATTAAAATCAAATCATAATTCTTAACGCTAAATTTTAAACCATAAATTCTAAACTTTAAACTTTAAAAAATACACCATACACTAAATACGATAAATTTTAATCTTAAATTCTAACTTCAAATTTTAACCCTAAATTTTAAATCTAATTTTTAATGTCGAGACATAAATCAGCAAAAACGCCGCACTTTTCCACTAGTAGGGACTAGGGATGTCAATAAACTATTAAAAAAAGGATGTCAATAGATAGAATTTGAATCTGACCCTATAAAGTACAAGTCCAAAACAGATTACAACCGGACTCAAACATTTTTCAGATTCGAATTTGTATTTTTTCAATCAAATTTTTTCAGATCAGATTTGGATTAAATTGACATCCATATTGTTGACCCGAGTTTGGAATAGATCCGCGGATTTTAGCGTATTTAGAGTATATATTGTGTTTCGGTCCTCTGGTATTTTTATTTTAATACAAATCAGTCCATAATTTTGTGTATTGTATTTCTTACGTTTTTAATTTATGTCATTTAATTCTGTATTTATTCATTTTCGTCCATTGTTCGTTGACTGTTTTATTCACTAATTTCCTTAATTAATTCATTAGTATTTACATTTATTTATTCTTGCTCATATGGAGTGTTGAACCCATAACCTAGGGAAGGGAAAGATGTCAACTAAGAGCTTTAACCACCTCCTCTAGAGATTGTTGACAATTTTATCTTACATTTTTTTTTTCATATTTATGTATATATGCATAGGGTTTACTATATACATAAATATATTATAATATATTAAGTAGTTAACATATACTCCTATAAATCATAGTAAATATTATTATCATTTAACTTGCATTTTAATATATTTATATTTTTATTATCACTTTTAATATGGATATATATGCAAGTTGATTTTATTAATTTACCATTATTCTAAATTACTTAAGATGTATTTATATTTGTTTTAATGTATTTTGTTTATTTTTTATTCTATATATGTTGTTTTATTGTTTTAACGTAACTATTATAAGTGATAGTAATTTGTTTTAAAGAATTAAAGTCATAAATATTTTGATTCGAATTCGGATATGAATCAAACTTAGATCGGATTTGGATCAGACATAGACCAGACTTTTTTCAATCAAATTTTGATTTGATTTCTTTTGGATCGAATCGGATCGAACTTGAATTAAATTCACGTCATCCTTGTCCATTAGTTGGTTTGAACGAAATTCAGAGACCATCGTTGAGTCTTTGAAAATTCATAGAAAACAAAATGAGGAAAGAATTATTCAAATCAAATTCGAATTTTTATTTTAAAATATAATTAATTTTATGTTGAATCTTTAAAAAATTCTAATAATTATTTAAAAAATGTTAAAAAATTTAATAATGTGCATCGACATAAACATTAATAGTGTATAACAACTTGGATCACCCTAATTTTCCTATAATTAAACATCACTATATAAATGCAGTCATAAATATCCAAATTGCCAACGCTCAACTGTATTGATAAACCCAATTAATAAGCACCCACTTCACAAATAATAATCCTCTAATGGGGCAATTGTTTGACACATGCAAGTCTTATTTAATTTGTTTTTCTTTCTATAATTTTATTTGTTTTAAATTTTAATTTAGGAAAAAAATTTCTCACTCAAGATAGCAAAATCTTAATAGCCATTTCATTTTCATTTTCTAATTTAATTTCATATTGTTTCTAGTATGAATTATACGTTTTAAAATCTGATGCAATAAAAAAATGTGTTTTTTTTTTGCTCGGCAATGTTTTATGTTATTGATAAATTAAAGGCTATCATGCCTATTACCGAATTGTGCGTCTTGTTAAAAACATTCTTAAACTTAGGTGGAGGAAAAGAGTACGACACAAAACAAGTAATACATAATCTTTCAAAGCTCTCGCACCTGCACGTACATCGCATTTAATACAATATTCTCAACTAGGTAAAATCAAACTCCACACCATACTTTCTCACGCCTATCAACTCTGCCTAGACCAAAGAAAGAAAGCAGAAAATGATGATAGTCACTAGTGAATCGAATTCTCCTACAAGGCGGCGCAACACCGAGGCAAGTTAAAGCACATCTCTTTCCATCATCACCAAGTCTTTAAGACTGCATCTCGACATGAGTCATCTCTCGCCGGGCAACCAACAAGCAAATTACACCTCCTTTACAATTTTTTTGATCAGCTTATGGATATTCAAGAATAAAATCCGACATGACTACGCTCTATGGATTACTTAATGGATCCAGTTTAACGCCAACTTCGAGACCTGAATCAACGATCCTAATTCCACGATCAACATCACTTTACCTAGTCACACAGCTTCAGTAGACACTCAAAAAATGTGTTAAAAATGATGGTTGAAAACTTTAGAGTGCATATTATGTGGTTCATATGCAAGGCGGTTTCGGATAGGAGAGTAAAACGAACGTCTGTTTAAGACTTTACATTTTACTTTTACAATCACAATAATTTTTAAAGTGATTGATTATTATTATTTTAGTTGTATTTAAGATATTTAAAAAAAATTAAAATAATGTTTTTTCTAAAGAAATATTAAATTAATTTTAGAAAAAAATAAAATCTTTTTGGTTCTAACACCATTCAACACATCAACCTACCGCAACGAATATTTATTGTTGCGAATTAATGAAGCAAACAACATTTACTGAATTATCCGCCATGCAATATCCAGCATGTGTCGTAAAAGTGGGTGCTTTTGTTCATCAAATGGCAGCCTCAAACTGGTGTGACAATAATCTATGTGTCAATTTCAATTGAAACTGACTTATCAACCAATTGGCGTAGGTACCGACCTAAGGGTTTGCCTTAGGTTCCGGGCGAAATTACCCTAGCCGAAGTTAGGAACCTAATACAGGCGTAATTACCCTAATTTAAGTGTCAATTTCAATTGGAACTGACTTATATCAACCAATATTTATTGACTTATCAATTTCAATGGAAACAATATGTGTGGTAAAAGTGTATATAAGTGGGAGGTTTTGTTCATCAAATGGCATCCATATTTCTTCTTAAAATCTCCATCTGCTTAGAACCACTAAATTTAGTTGTTCAAGAGATTAAGGAAGAAAATGTGGAGGCTTAAGATAGGGGAAGGTGGAGAAAATCCCTACACTTTCAGTACCAACAACTACTTGGGAAGACAAACATGGGAGTTCGATCCAAATGCAGGCACTCCAGAGGAACGAGCTGAGGTCGAAGAAGCTCGTATCAACTTTTACAAGAATCGCTTTAAAGTTCAGGCTAGTTCTGATCTCATATGGCAAATGCAGGTACAATTTATCTTAATACAACAATTAATTTTTAGTACTTTTAAACACACTCAAACTCAAAGTATTTAAGTCGTTGCAACGATAATAGTACCGTTTGAACAAATACTCAATTGAAATCTCACTATGTAAGTAATTTTTGCATAAACTCTGATATCTGATTTATTGATTGATTAATCTGGACGAGTACTGCATGTACTCATTATCGAGATGATCCTCCTAACTTAATTTGCTCCATTCACAACATGTGAATTCAAACTCTGGACTTTGTTTAAAAAATCTAACGTATAATATGCATTAATTTAATTTGTTGGACCTATATCTTAAATGATATGAAGGGCATAGAAACTTTTTACCATACCAACTATAATTATTTGTTGATTTACTTTTACTAAATATAACATTGTACATGGAAATTTTCTTCTTTAAGTTTAAAGTTACTATTGAGCTTGATATCACTTGATTCAATGACATAAATTTAGTTGGAAAAGTATGAAAAATTACTTTTGGACGAAGTGAAAGCGACATTACTGAACTCGAAAATTAAGTTTAATGAATTATGTTTACGAAAAAGTAGTACGATTATGGTTGTCGACTTTTTAAGTGGTTCACTCTTTTTGATTTGGACGAAGAGCCACAATCAATAGTGGTCGTGAAGAATAAGAAGTGGAGAAATAGTGGTTCAGTTCTTGGTTGGCCAAAATCCACTTCGCATTTTTGCTTGCTTAGGGGATACTTTGGGGGAGACGATGGTCTCTCTTTGTGGTTATATTGAGTGAGGTCTGATGGGCTCGTCAAGTTTATGCTTTGTAGGACATAATAAATGCAGTGATAATGTGATATAGCCTTGAGCCCTTGACTGCCGGTTAATACGCTTAGCCGGTGGGTGAGTCTCCCAACGAAAAATTTCTGTATACACAAGACTTCAAACTCAGATATATTTAAACGATACCAAGCAGTATACCACTTAGACCAACCCGTTGATTAATATAACAATATTTAATTATATCAAACACACATTTATTCAATCTTCTTAATAAAAACTATGCACCCATAATTATGTTAGCCAATTTATATATCTCACCTTTAGTTGATTAAGCACATTTGACCGGCTGGTCAAGCTGCTTTATTTACATCATTCAGTCAAAGGGTATTTTTTTTTTTATCATTAACCATGTTTAATGGATGCAGTTTATCAGAGAGAAGAAGATGAAACAAACGATTCCCCAACCAAAGATAGAGGATGAAGATGAAGTGACATATGAAGCTACAACTGCAGCATTGAAGAGAAGTTTGCAGCTCCTTTCAACTCTGCAATCAGAACATGGCCACTGGCCGTCTGAATTTTCCGGCCCCTTGTTTTTTATGCCTCCTTTGGTATCTGCTCTAAATATAAACCCTTACATTTTGTTCATATATTTCTTCTACTTCCCCTAGCATCAAACTCACTAATATCTTGCAATGCAGGTAATGTGTCTATATATCATAGGCAATCTTAATACTATATTCACCGCGGAGCATCGCAAAGAAATTCTCCGTTACATTTACTGTCAACAGGTGACAAATTCGAACATTTTCTTTTTTTTTTCTGTAAGAAAGGACCGTCTTTGTTCTTCATTAGAATTTATATATATATGTGTGTGTATCTATCACCAATTTTTAATAAGATGTTATCATAAATCATGCAGAACAAGGATGGAGGTTGGGGATTGTACGTAGGGGCTCATAGTTCAATGTTCTGCACAGCTCTAAACTACATATGTATGCGTTTACTGGGAGTGGAACCTGACGGTGGCCTCGATAATGCTTGCGAGAGAGCCCGGAAATGGATTCTCGACCGAGGGGGTGTCACGTCCATTCTCTCTTGGGGCAAGACTTGGCTTGCAGTATGCAGTCTTTCTTTTGTTTACCATCAAACTTAATCTCTACAAATCAAAACTCATGTATTTCTTCAATCTTGTTGCAGATACTGGGTGTTTATGAATGGTCAGGCTGCAATCCAATGCCCCCAGAGTTCTGGCTCCTTCCTTCTTATTTCCCTATTCATCCAGGTTTGCAAAGTTCATTTGTTTATGATCAATTGCAGCTTTCTTATAAATTGTTTATGATGTTCTGTTATTGCAATGCAGCGAACATGTTCTGTTACTGCCGGTTAGTTTACATGCCGATGTCGTATTTGTACGGGAAACAATTTGTCGGTCCAATCACACCTCTGATTCTACAGTTAAGAGAAGAACTCCACATTGAACCATATAATGAAATCCAATGGAGTACAAAGCGACATCTATGTGCAAAGGTAAATTCATAATCATAATGTATTGCATGCAAAGGTAAATTGATTGTCCATGTTCATAACATTGCAATTGCATGCAGGAAGATCGGTACTATCCTCACACATTGCTGCAAACATTGCTTTGGGATAGTCTCAACACATTCTCGGAGCCTCTCTTTCGTCGTTGGCCCCTCAATAAGTTGAGAGAAAAAGCTCTTAAAATAACAATGGATCACATTCATTACGAAGATGAAAGCAGTCGGTATATCACCGTTGCCGCTGTGGAAAAGGTTTTATGTATGCTTGCTTGTTGGGTGGAAGATCCGAATGGAATCCATTTTAAGAAGCATCTTGCTAGGATTCCTGACTATGTGTGGGTTGCAGAAGATGGAATCAAGATGCAGGTTTGTTGATTATGTAATTCATTAAAATTTTAAGACTTTATTTGTTCATTATTATATATCTCAGCTAACTAGTAGTATGTATATTTTCAATATCTCACCATCCAGACCTTTGGATGTCAAGTTTGGGATGCAAGTTTCTATCTCCAAGCTTTGCTTGCTAGCAATTTGTCCGATGAAATCGGACCTACTTTAAAGAAGGGGCACTACTTCATCAAAAACTCACAGGTTTCTTTCTTAAACCCTAAACCGTAAACCTTATTCACTTTAATTTTCTCCACACAACATGACCTGTTCGGATATTGACGGTTTGGTTGAAATCTGAAGGTTAGGGAAAACCCTCCAGGAGACTTTAAAAGAATGTTTAGACACATTTCTAAAGGAGCATGGACACTCTCCGATCGAGATCACGGATGGCAAGTTTCTGATTGTACTGCAGAAGCTTTAAAGGTAGCCTTGTTTCGTTTGAGTAAAATCTGCAACAGGAATTATTGCTTAACAACGTGTTAATTACTTGTGCTGCAGTGTTGCCTACATTTTGCAAGGATGGAACCAGAATTGGTTGGTGAGAAGATGGAAGCAGAGCATATTTTTGATGCTGTCAATATGATTCTATCCTTACAGGTAAGGTACATACAATTAGGGACGAAGACAGAATTTTATGCCGGGGGTGCGAACTATTAGGGAATTATATTAGACTCCGCAGAAATGCTAAATGAACATATTGTATAAATTATTGCAGAGTAAAAATGGTGGTTTTTCAGTTTGGGAGCCAGCAGGAGGTGGATTCTGGTGGGAGGTAATAACCATTTCCAAATGTGTACTGACCTTATGGATTAAATAAACACACTTTTTCACCTTCAACTATCATTTCAGTGGCTGAATCCAGTCGAGTTCCTTGAGGATATAATGATAGAACATGAGTAAGATTCTTATTTCCTTTCTCTAATTAATTCCATTGATTGTTCAATGTGATGGAAAATCCAGATTTTATACTGCAATGCAGGCATGTAGAGTGCACATCATCTGCAATGCAGGCACTAGCTCTTGTCTCGAAACTATACCCGGAACATCGAACAAAAGAGATCGAAAACAGCATCAAAAGAGCTGCAAAGTTCATTGAAGACACACAATACCCTGATGGTTCTTGGTAATGATTTCTTCTCTTCTTCAAAACATGAATTCGATGGGATTTCACCATATATAATCACAAGCATGCATATGTATAGGTATGGAAACTGGGGATTTTGCTTCTTTTATGCCACATGGTTTGCATTACTAGGCCTCAAGGTTGTTGGGAAGAAGTACACAAACTGCTTAGCTATTCGTAAAGGGGTTGGTTTTCTGCTTAAAACACAGAGAGAAGATGGTGGTTGGGGAGAGAGCTATCTTTCTACTCCTAGAAAGGTATACGTACCCATCGAAGGAAACGAATCGAACCTGGTGAACACTGCACATGCTTTGATGGGTTTAATTATTGGTGGCCAGGTACGCTTTACATACATACATACATACATATATATATATACACGACTGTGTAGATTTTCTTAATGACTATACATACACACATATGCTTCTGAATAGGCTGAGCGGGATCCCGTACCTCTGCATCGAGCTGCAAAGTTGTTGATAAATTCTCAGTTGCCAAACGGTGGTTTTCCCCAGCAGGTAAACCATACACATATAGGCTATAGTACACTCATCATATACTATGTATGCTTTGAATGTGTGTATAAATTTTGGATAAAAATGAAAAATTGCAGGGACTGACTGGAACTTTTTTGAAGAATGGTATGTTACACTATTCATCATACAGGACTGCTTTCCCATTGTGGGCTCTTGGGGAGTACCGCAACCATTTCTGGCCTTCTAAATAAACATGCTTTGGAAGATTATTTATAATAAAAATTGAGTAAAACTATGTATAATTAGCTGCATTTTGGACTTATTGTAAGTAAATGTGTCTGCATGTTTGGCCTTGATTCATGTTCAATGCAATGTATGAAGCATACTATTTAGATAGAATGGGCACCATACTATTTGACTCAATTCTACATGTAACGACACGGATTTTCGAGGAGAAGAAAGGGGAGTGAAGTACGTATATTCTGATACCAATCTTGTCGCAAAGATTAATCGGTGACCTGTATGAGCGGTTCAAAGGTTTTGGGGCAGACTCTTAATTTATAATCAGTAAGAGATATAAGTTTATTTGTTTTCAAAAAATATTATTAGATTATTCTCTTGAGCAACAAAAAAAAGACTTATAAACATCTAAAAATCAAACATTTTAACTTAAAAAGTGCCACTATTTCATTTGTATGAATTAAGCCAAAATCAAAGTTTAGTGCTATAATTAATTAAATTGAAAATTCAGTAGTATAAACGATACAATGCCTAAAATTCAGTGGTACATGGTGTAGTTTATCCTAGTAATTAAAAGGTTTAATACACTTTCCCCTTAAACTTTACATGTTTTCCCAATTTGACACCTAAAGTTCATTTTGACCACTTTTTTCCCTAACGTTTTCGCCATTACTCATTTCACCCAAAAAGCTAACATCGTTAAAAAAATTTGTCTTGACCAATCAGATCGCGCCACGTCACCTAATTATTATTAATTTTTAATTTTCTATTTAATATATTAAAATATTCATTAAATTGATTTGTTTTACCAAGACTACCCTCGTATCCTTCCCCAAACCCCATCCCCTCATTCTCTTCCCCCTAAACCCCAAATTTTCCCAGATTCAGAGATTCAGGGGATATTTTTGACACAAAAAATTCACACTAAGGCTCGGTCACCGGCAATGTTGATACTGATCTTAAAGTTCTATTGAAACTTACACTGACGGAGATGAAGAAAATTTCTAGTCGTGGAGTCCCAAACCTTTGGGTCCAATCATCGATTTACTTCGCCCATACGAATCGATGTGATCGTCGACCAGAAAATAAGAATTTATGAAATTATTAAAATTAAAAAAATATTAAAACTGGAAATATAATTTAATTAAGTGGAGATAATTTAAAAAAAAAGCAAAGTGAAGACTCTAAAAAAATCAAACATTTTTCAATTTTTTTTATAAAAATCTATAAAGTTAATAAAAATAAATAAATATTATACAAATTACTGAAAATAAAAGTTATATAAAAATATAAAATGAATTATAAATTATAAAATGATAAAATTTAATGTAAAAACTTAATAAATAAAAAATACTTATAAAGTATTAAAAAATTGACCACTTTCATCAAAAAAAATCTTCGACTTCGTCAGTCTGAGTATTTGCATTCGTTAAAAAAAGCAGTGTAATCAACATTGTATTAGAGTAACAATAAAACTCAAATTTTCTTTCACTTTCCTTTATCAAATTGATGCTCATTAATATTTGATGTACAAAAATGAAAGAAGATTTTGGTTTTATTACTACTTTAATACAATGATGTTTCAATTGAAAATATGTTCAAGGAGCATTATGACGCTTAGCATAACGAGAAACAGTCGTAGGCTTTTCCAATGGTTTATAAATATTTTTAAAATTTTAAATTTTTAATATTGATAACTTTTTATATTTATAACTTTAATGTCTTTATATTTTATAATTCATTATGATGTTTTTTGTTTTTTTAATATTTTATGAATATTTAAATAAATATTTAAATATTAATATTTTTTAACTTAACAATTAAGTAAGTTATCAAACTTTTAACTAAAATCAGTCATGCCCCTGAATTCAGTAAAAAATTATTTATGCCATTAAATTTAGTTAAAATAATCAATTCAGCCCCTTCTGCCACGTCATCATCCTACGTGTACTGTCACGTCAACACCGTAGACCACCACTTCAACATTTTGGACCGCCACATCATTACCGTTAACTGCCACGTCAGTACCGTATTGGTCAACGTCGGTCAAAGGGTCAATTTGATCGATTTCGCGGACTGAGGGGCCACATTGAGTACGTTTTTCGGCGAATGACGAAATTAATTTTTTAGGTCGAACTCAGGGACAAAAATACCACTTTAGCTAAATTTAAAAAAAATACTCCACTTATACAGACGAACTCACCAACAATCGCGTCCGTTGTAAAGATCTTTTTTTAACACATTTTTTATCGCATCAGATTTTAAAATGTATAATTCATACTAGAAACAATATCAAATTAAATTAAAAAATGAAATAAAATGGCTATTAAGATTTTGCTACCTTGAGTGAGAATTTTTTTCCTAAATTAAAATTTAAAACAAATGAAATTATAGAAAGAAAAACAAATTAAATAGGACTTGCCATGTGTCAAACAATTGCCCCATTAGAGGATTATTATTTGTGAAGTGGGTGCTTATTAATTGGGTTTATCAATACAGTTGAGCGTTGGCAATTTGGATATTTATGACTGCATTTATATAATGATGTTTAATTATAGGAAAATTAGGGTGACCCACGTTGTTATACACTCGCTGCACACTATTAAATTTTTTTAATAATTTTTAAATAATTATTAAAATATTTTTAAAGACTCAACATAAAATTAATTATATTTCAAAATAAAAATTTAAATTTGATTTGAATAATCCTTTCCTATTTTGCTTTCTATGAATTTTCAAAGACTCACGCTCGTCTCTGAATTTTGTTCAAACTAACTAATGGACAGGGATGACAATTTAATTCAAATTCGATCCGAAAAAAAAATCTAATTAAAATTTGATTGGAGAAAGTTAGGTCCAAGTTCATGGTCCGATCCAATAAAAATTTTCATCTTATTTTTTTAAGGTGAATCTTCACCTCTTTTCTACATATAATTAAAGAGTGGGTGGTTTACTTAGAAGTTACGTTGAAATGAAGAATATTGTTGGATGGACTATAAATGATGTGGTAAGCCGGGTCCATCTAATAATTTATCCTCAAACGAGCTCAAAATTTAAATAATTTAATCAAGGATAAACTACATGAGACATCACAAAATAATTAGCATGTATTGTTTATATCATCGAACTCTGATTAAGATCCACCTGAGCCCATATATATCCTTTCCAAAACACCCACGCCAAAAAGAATCACCAACCCAAAATAACTTAAAAGAACAACCACCACCGGGTGTTTATTTTCAGATATCGGGTCAGATCTGATTCGAAATTTTGAATATCCAAAAAATTCACCTAAATAGTGATCCATATCTGATCTAAAAAATTAAATATCCGAAAATTCAAATTTTCGGATTGGATATTCAGACATCCGAATATCTGAAATTTATGACTTTATTTGATTTTTTTAATTTGACGGTCCTATCCATAAAAATTTTAGGTTTTCGAATATAACAATCAACAAATGAATATAACAATATTTGTATCCATAGAAATTTCAATTCTTCATATATAACAAGTAAAAATATCGAATATAACAAGATACATACCTATAAAAAAATTAAATTTTTAGATATCCGATCCGAATATGAAATAATTATCTGTACCCGACCCAAAATTTTCGGATATCCGATCTGAATTATCTGAAAAATAAAAAACAAATCAAATATCCGAAATATCGGATCGAATCAACGAATAATCGGATCAGATTTTTTTGCACACCCCTAACCCTACTATCCCGAATCATGGTCGAGACCCTACAAACTTTCTTCACACATGCAAGCTAATCATACATAGTTTTTACTCAGCTTTTATTGTAAATTATAATCTTCCATTCGGTCTTGTTTCATTCCGAAGCATGTTTATTTAGAAGGGCAGACATGTTTGCGGTACTCCCCAAGAGCCCACAATGGGAAAGCATTCCTGTATGATGCATAGTGTAACAAGCAATTCTTGAAGAAACTTCCACCCGCTCCCTGCATTTTTCATTTTTTTCCAAAATTTATACACACAGATATATGCAAAGCATATGTAGTGTTCTATATTTGCATGGAAATTGGAATTACCTGCTGGGGAAAACCACCGTTTGACAACTGAGAATTTATCAACAATTTCGCAGCTCGATGCAGAGGTGTAGGGTCTCGCTCAGCCTGTTCAGAACCATATGTATGTGTTTACATATAATCATTAAGAAAATCTATGTATGTGTGTAGGTAAAGCATACCTGGCCAGCAAAAATTAAACCCATCAAAGCCTGTGCAGTATTCACCAGGTTGGATTCTTTTCCTTCGATAGGTATATATATCTTTCTAGGAGAAGAAAGATGGCTCTCTCCCCAACCTCCATCTTCTCTTTGTGTTTTAAGCAAAAACTCAACAGCTTTACGAATAGCTAAGCAGTTTGTGTACTTCTTCCCAGCTGCCTCGAGGCCGAGTAGTGCAAACCATGTGCCGTAAAAGAAGCAAACCCCCCAGTTTCCATACCTATACATACATGGGAATTATGTATGCTTGTGATTATGTTGAAATCCCATCAAATTCATGTTTTGAAGAAGAGAAGAAATCATTACCAAGAACCATCAGGGTATTGTGAATCTTCAATGAACTTTGCAGCTCTTTTGATGCAGTTGTCGATCTCTTTTGTTCTATGTTGTGGGTGTAATTTCTTGGCTAGAGCCAGTGCCTGCACTGCAGATGATGTGCACTCTACATGCCTGGATTTCACCAAAAAAAAGCAATCCTTCTCATCAGTATGAAGCTTATGTTTTCGAGTACATTGAATAATTAATGCAAATAATTGAAGAAAAAATACAAGAATCTTACTCATGTTCTACGATTAGATCCTCAAGGAACTCGATTGGATTCAGCCACTAAAAAGATGGTTCAAGGTGAAAAGGTGTGTTTATGTAGTTCAGATCAGATTATATATACATTAAGGTTAGTACACATTTGGAAATGGTTATTACCTCCCACCAAAAACTACCTCCTGGTGGCTCCCAAGCTGGATAGCCACCATGTTTACCCTGCAGCAACGCTATAAATTTATTTACGCAGTTCGAATCGATTTCTACTTCAGTGGAGTCTTGCTCAGAGAGTAATTAATGGCTTTCCTAGCTTAGACATTGTATGTATCTTACCTGTAAAGATATAAGCAAATGGACAGAATCAAAAATATGTTCTGATTCCATTTTCTCACCAACCATTTCTGGTGCCATCCTTGCAAGAAATAGGCAACACTGCAGAACAACAATTTACACATTGTTAAGCAATCATTCCGGTTGCAAATTTGTTTTAAAATCAAACGAGACAAAACAACATTACCTTTAAAGCTTCTGCAGTACAATCGGAGACTTGCCATCCATGGTCTCGATCAGAGAATGTCCATGATCCTTTAGAAATGTGTCTAAACATTCTTTTAAAGTCTCCTGGAGGGTTCTCCCTAACCTTCAGGTTTCAAAACAAACCGGAGAAATTAATCGCAACATCGCCGTGTGCAGTGAAGATTCAAGTAGCTAAGAGTCTCTATATGTAGCGTTTAAGGTTTAAGGTTTAGTAAACCTGTGAGTTTTTGAGGAAGTCATGCCCCTTCTTTAAAGTAGGTCCAATTTCATCGGATAAATTGCTAGCAAGCAAAGCTTGGAGAAAGAAACTAACATCCCAAACTTGACTTCCAAAGCTCTGCATGGTGAAATATTGAAAATATTTTAATGAACAATTAAAGTAGTGTTCCACCAAAGTTAGGTGTGCGACGTGGATCGGTCCGAATTAATTAGGACAAAGTCTTGGGTTGAACAAACCTGCATCTTCATCCCATCTTCTGCAAGCCACAAATAGTCAACAACCCTAGCAAGATGCTTCTTAAAATGGATTCCATTAGGATCCTCTACCCAACAAGCAAGCATACATAAAGGCTGCCCAGTGTATTATTCAATTGTCATATACTAATTAAATATGTTAACAAAGATTATTCAAATGTAAATGCACAACCTTTTCCACAGATCCAATGGTAATATAGCGACTGCTTTCGTCTTCGTAATGAATGTGATCCATTGTTACTTTAAGAGCTTTTTCTCTCAACTTATTGCAGGGCCAGCGGTTCAGTAAAGGCTCTGAGAATGTGTAGAGACCATCCCACAGCAATATTTGCAGCAATGTATGAGGATAGTGGAGATCTTCCTGCAGCCAATAATATAAACATTTGTTAGTCACATTTTGATTTTCTATGATTAAGAACATTATATTATGATTATGATTATGATTATGATTATGAATTTACCTTTGCACATAAATGCCGCTTTGTACTCCAATTGATTTCATTGTATGGTTCAACGTTGAGTTCTTCTCTTAACTGTTGAATGAGAGGTGTGATTGGACCAACAAATTTCTTACCGTACAAATACGACATCGGCATGTAAACCATTCGGCAATAACACATCATCTTTGCTGCATTGTAATAACATTGTTTGGTAAATGGTAAACCATCAAGAATTTCATTTATAAGAAAGACAATTACAGACCTGGATGGACGGGGAAATAAGAAGGGAGGAGCCAAAACTCTGGGGGCATTGGATTGCAGCCAGACCATTCAAAAAGTCCCAGTATCTGCAACATATATGATTATGAAGCCCTGTTCTGATTTGTAGAGATTAAGTTTGATGGTAAACAAAAGAAAGACTGCATACTGCAAGCCAAGTCTTCCCCCAAGAGGGAATGGACGTGACACCCCCTCGATCGAGAATCCATTTCCGGGCTCTCTCGCAAGCATTATCGAGGCCACCGTCAGGTTCCACTCCCAGTAAACGCATACATATGTAGTTTAGAGCTGTGCAGAACATTGAACTATGAGCCCCTACGTACAATCCCCAACCTCCATCCTTGTTCTGCATGATTTATGATAACATCATATTACTTGCAATCCAATGCATGCAAAATTCAATGACACATTACCTGTTGACAGTAAATGTAACGGAGAATTTCTTTGCGATGCTCCGCGGTGAATATAATATTAAGATAGCCTGTGATATATAGACACATTACCTGCATTGCAAGATATTAGTGAGTTTGATGCTAGGGGAAGTAGAAGAAATATATGAACAAAATGTAAGGGTTTATATTTAGAGCAGATACCAAAGGAGGCATAAAAAACATGGGACCAGAATGTTCAGAAGGCCAGTGGCCATGTTCTGATTGCAGAGTTGAAATTAAGTGCAAACTTCTCTTCAATGCTGCAGTTGTAGCTTCATATGTCACTTCATCTTCATCCTTTATCTTTGGTTGGGGAATCTTTTGCTTCATCTTCTTCTCTCTCATAAACTGCACATTTACACAAAGGGGTGTTGGGACGATCGTATCCTTGAAAATTTCACATCCTTATATAGTTTAGTTATTTTATCCGTATTTTGTATCGTTAATCTAATTTCGTAGGCTTAAAATTTTATAACTTTTCATCCTCACAAAGTCTACACTCTTCACATAAAATTTGGTGTTTCGTGGTGAGATATATAATGTAATGGTCCTAATTTCGAGTTTCGATTTTATAGTCCGGGTTCTTATAATTGAAATTTGGGGTAACTTATGTTTAGGCCTATAGTCTTGTTGGGTTTGATTTTGAACTCTTCTTATTAGGGGTGTTCATTGTCGGATATCGGATCGGATCCGATCCGATTTTTTCGGATATCCGGGTTTTCGGATCGGCAATATAGTGATCCGTATCCGATCCGGAAAAAATCGGATATCCGGTTTTTCGGATACCGGATAACCGGATCGGATATTCGGATATCCGATTATCCGAACATATAATTTGATTCAACTATTTTTTCGAATTTGAATGTCGTATTTATGAAAATTTCGAAATTTCGAATATAACAAACTACAAATTGCTAAATATAACAAGATTCACATCTATGAAATATTCGATTTTTTAAATTTTCGGACATAACAAGCATCAAATTGTTAAATATAACAAGATTAATATTTAAAAAATATTAGATATTCGGATTTTCGGGTTTTCGGATAATCCGAAACTTGTAATATTGCGATCCGTATCCGATCCGGAAAATCTATAATCGGATCGGATATCCGATCCAAAAATAAAAATCGGATCGGATATCCGAATTTTCGGATCGGATCAACGGATAATCGGATCGGATCGGTCGGATCGGATATTTTTGAACACCCCTACTTCTTATTCTCGTTCTCTGGCCCAAGTGTGGATGGTGTCACCTGGCAAATGCAGGTACAATTTAAGGCGTATGTTTAAACGGGCTTATTTAAACACGATAATTGTTGCAAAAATACTCAGGTGAGTTTAGCATTGCTTTTAAAAAATGTTTTTTAGAATTACTTTTTAAAAGTGTTTTTTAACTTTTGAGTGCTTTTAAAAAGTACTTTGAAGATAAATGACCATTTTGAACATAATATTGTAAATTATATATATATATAAATGATATATAAATTATTTAATATTATAGTATATGATATTTATCGGCTTAAGTTATCATAAAAGTATAAAAAGATATTTTATTAATCAATACATATTTTTCTAACAATTGTACGTGTCCCATGAAAATATAATAAATTTAAAATATTTAAATTAAAAAACTTGACATGAATATTTATATAATTTTAAACTAAAAAGTAATTTATTAATTATATAATTATGTCTTCGTAAGAAATTATAAAGTTATAAATTATAAATAAACACAATAACAAATGAAGGTTAAAATTTTAATTTGGCTCCCAAAAGCACTTTTCCAACTGCAAAAGCTAGAAATTTTAACTTTTGCGTTTGGGTTGAAAAACACTTTTTAAAAGCAGTTTTTTCTCTGAAAATTCTAGCTATTTAGTAGGGGTGTTCAAATCCGGATATTAAATTTGTCGGCCCGTATCCCGACCCGTGAATACCGGGTATTAAATTTGGGGACAATCGTATCCTTAAAAATTTCACATCCTTATATAGTTTAGTTATTTTCTCCGTATTTTGCATCGTTAATATAACGCATGCTTAAAATTTTATAACTTCGCATCCTTACAAAGTCAACACCCCTCACATAAAATTTGGTGTTTCGAGGTGAGATATATAATGTAACGGTCCTAATTTCAAGTTTCGATTTTATAGTCCGGGTTCTGATAATTGAAATTTGGGGTAACTTATGTTTAGACTTATAGTCTTGTTGGGTTTGATTTTGAACTGTTCTTATTCTCTTTCTCTACTCCTGGATGGTGTCACCTGGCAAATGCAGATACAATTTAAGGCGTATATTTAAACGTGTTTATTTAAACACGATAATTGTTGCAAAAATACTCAGGTGTGTTAGCATTGTTTTTGAAAAGTGCTTTTAAAATTGTTTTTTTTAAAAGTGTTTGTTAAACTTTTGAGTGCTTTTTAAAAGTACTTTCAAAAAGTACTATTAAAAAGATAAATGATTATTTTAAACATAATATTATTGCAAAAATTACTTACATTAGTGTGATTTCAATTGAGTTTAACTCGTCCCAATAATTGTTACAACGACTTAAATACTTTGAGTTTAAGTATGTTTAAACGTACTAAAAATTAATTGTTGTATTAAGGTAAACTGTACCTGCATTTGCCAGATGAGATCGGAACTAGCCTGAACTTTGAACCGATTGTTGTAAAAGTTGATACGAGCTTCTTCAACCTCAACTCGCTCCTCGGGAGTGCCTGCATTCGGATCGAACTCCCATGTTTGTCTTCCCAAGTAGTTGTTGGTACTGAAAGTGTAGGGATTATTCCTCCCTTCCCCCATCTTAAGCCTCCACATTTTCTTCCTTAATTTCTAGTGGTTCTAAGAAGAAATATGGATGCCATTTGATGAACAAAACCTCCCATTTATATACTGCTTGCCATGCTGGATATTGCATGTCTGATAATTCAATAAATGTTGTCTGATAATTCGTTGCGGTAGGTTGATGTGTTGAATGGAGTGTTTGCACGTGTTTTGTATTTTTACACCAAAGCTTAAACTATAAACATATTTTTTGACATAAATAGAAATATTAAAAATTTGTAGAATATTTCTTTCTACTATCATAATAATGCTATCTTATAATAGCATAGTTAATGAGAGTAATGTTTGAGCAAATAAAACGTTGGAATGATGTTATAATTTGTATTTTTACACGTGCTCCAAATTTTAAGTCGGTGGATCTGAGAATGAGCAGCAAAATTATTTTGTTGAGAAAAAAAAAACCCATAATATATTGTGGGCTTATTCATTATGAGAATTACTTTCGCGTACTAACAATTAGTTGGTCTAATGGAGTAACACGTTAGGTTTTTTAAACAATGTCTATGTTTGATTTTAGAGGTTGTGAATAGAGTAAACTGGATAGAAAGAGTCGCCCCATAATAGACATCCGCAATACTAGGTCTAGATTAGTCGTGCAATAAAACAGATACACAAGGTTATACAAAAATTACTTCAATAGTGTGATTTCAATTCAATACTAATTCAAACGGTACTATTATTGTTGCAACGATTTAAATATTTTAGTTTAAGCATGTTTAAACGTATTTAAAATTTAAGTGTTACATTAAGGTCAACTATACTTGCATTTGCCCGAGGAGATCAGAACTAGGCTGAACTTCGAATCGATTGTTGTAGAAGTTGATACGAGCTTCTTCGACCTCAGCTCGTTCCTCGGGAGTGCCTGCATTCGGATCGAACTCCCATGTTTGTCTTCCCAAGTAATTGTTGGTGCTGAAAGTGTAGGGATTATACCTCCTTTCCCCATCTTAAGCCTCCACATTTTCTTCCTTAATCTCTTGAACAACTAAATTTAGTGGTTCTAAGCAGATGGAGATTTTAAGAAGAAATATGGATGCCATTTGATGAACAAAACCTCCCACTTATATACACTTTTACCACACAGGTTGTTTCCATTGGAATTGATAAGTCAATAAATATCGGTTGATAAGTCATTTTTTTGTTGCTCAAGAGAATAATTTAATGATATTATTTTGTATTAAGGTAAAAAAATTTTAAAAAAATTTATATCTTTTACTGATTATAAATTAAGGGCCCTATTTTAATAAATTGCACAGGACCTTAAAATCTTTGAACCTCGTCACCGATCAATATTTGCGACAAAATTAGTATCAAAATACACGCATTCCACTCCTATTTCTTCTCCACGAAAATTCGTGTCGTTGCATGTAGAATCGAGTCAAATAGTATGGTGCCCATTCTATGTCTCTAAATGCAGCTAATCATACATAGTTTTTACTCCATTTTTATTATAAATAATCTTCCAATCCATCTTGTTTCATCCCGAAGCATGTTTATTTAGAAGGCCAGAAATGGTTGCAGTACTCTCCAACATGAGTTCTGTGTAAAAAAACTTAATAAATTAATTTCTTTATTTTTTTTACTTACCCACTAAATACATAACTCGTTTTTAGCCAAACACAAATTTATCTTATTATAATAAATGGGAGTAATTTTTAAATAATTTCCGGAATATTCATCCAAATTCCCACAAACGTAAGACTGACTAAAACCACTAACAAACATAAGAATAAGAAATATTTAACCCCACAATAAATGCTCTTTATTTCGGTAGGCTCAAACCCTAACTAACTATTTTAATTTCATAAATATTTTTTTATTAAATAAAGAGGTATTACATTCTCATATCGAGACTCGAACCCATACAAGATGGGACAAGATGAGCATTCTTGACCACTAGGCCAATTAGTGGATATCATAAATGCTTTTTTTTTTTGTCTTTAATTAGTTGGTTTTTATTATTATTTTTAATTTTATGAATAAATTTATGATTTTTTTAAAAAAAATACAAGTTGTTGGTTGGTTTTATGAAAAGTTTAAGTGGTTTTTATTAGTTTGTCGAAAATGTTAATTTGATGCATTATTTCAAGACAAACGAGGATCAAAAATATTTGATGCATTAGTTAGAGCAAGCACATTTGGCAGGTTAGTCAAGTTGTTCGTCTTTGTTTCCTTACATTCTCTTAGGTTATGAATTTTAGTTCCACTAAGAACACTCTTTCTTTCCTCTAGAGTCCCTCATTTCTTCCTCTCTAGGTAAGATTAAGATTAAAAAAGTATTAATATTTATAAAAATAATATTTTTTTAAAAATGTAACGCTATAGTCATAATTTTCTAATTGCGTCCCACATTATATGCGTTAAATGAATACAAACACATATATATATATATAAAGAAAGAAAGAAGTTGGAATATTTTTTTTGAAATAGCCACTGAATTTTCATTAAACCATAGAAAAACTCAATTACAACACAATCAAGAAAAAAAATTGGGTTAAAATAACCCAAAAAATTCTTACAACTCAAAAACAATGAAAGCGAAAATTTCTATGGAAATACGCATACTAACGAAAATTCAAAAGTTTCCCTTGTCTCTGTCCAAACGAGACGTATAAAGAAGAAAGGAGTGGTGCGCGATCCATTCTGTCAGGCAAAAGGAACCGCTACCTATGAATGATTTTATCGGCAAACAACCATCAACGAGTGGGGATAAAATATTCCAAGTGACCACCGACAACACCATGAATCAGAAACTAGCGCCGAGTGAATCTTTGTGCGAATAACAATCGAACGCTAGGGTATGTTGAAACCTGCCACGAAGACAGATGAATCAAACCAAAAAAACAAAACAAAAACATGTCACAAAGACAGAAGAGGAAGCGTGTCACTACAGAGAAAGAGCATGCTACAGAAGCAGAGATTCTTATTGAAATAAAAACAAGAAAACTGATAAAATCAGTGGTTGACAACCAATACGAAAATTGATTGCCAACCACCAATTAAAAGGATTGAACAAAAGAAAAAACGACTAGAATTGAAACAATTTTGAGAGAGGAGCGGCTAAGCTTTAATTTAAGAAGTTGGAATATTAATCCAATATCTTACACTTATTTGATATTTTGTTTACATTTAAATATTATTAATTTTCGCACATTTAAATATTATCAAACATGTTTTGCCATATGTGTGCTCTTTCCTTAGTTTCTTGCTTTCATGATTTTTTACTGATTTATACATCCTTTAATTATGTTATTTTTGGTAGACTCTACTCCGCTTCTTATCTCTATTTCTTTAAAATCCGTGTTTGAGTTGGTATCATGACTTAGTTTGGTACCAACTCAATTAAAAATTTAAAATATTATTCTTTTAAATAATAATTAATGTCATTATAAGTCTGTTTTTATCTTTTTTATACTTTTTCGTTCAGCAAATAATATTTTATTATTAAATAAACCTTGATCGTATGTCTCATTAAAAATCTCCCTAAACCTAAGTTAGAGGAGAAGATTACATACCATAAGGTGGAAAACAAAAACAGTGGCTAATGCTTACAAACTCAAAATCAACCCCAACTGTCAACACTCCTAATTCCCCAATCTCCCAAATGCAAATTCACTCACAGTGAACCATTCTATCATACAATTTATCTTTTTATACTTTTTTCGCACCTTTGTCGCGGCACAAAGGCAAATATCACCTTACAATTCTTCTGGACAACGAATCAATTTCAACAAATATCGGCCACCACCTCCAAGGTCGTTGTAACGGTTCAGTCAGCCAGTTCAAAACCACCCTAGAGTTGGACTCAATTATCAAACTCTCTTCTCCTTTCCAATTAGCCTCAAAAAATACCTCAAGTGCAGTTTTGACTGCATATAGTTTTGCAAAATCTGCCCCGACACCTTCAACTGGACCCGAAAACATCATTTTAAATACACCCTTTGCCGTTCTTAATACTCCTCTACACCCCGCTGTTTCCTCCTTAAAAGCTCCATCTACATTAAATTTTACACAATCCTTTGCCGTTCTTAAACTCTCTTCTCCTTTTTATACTTTTATATAATCTTTAAATAAAATAACTCAGAGCAACTACTTGAAATTCAAAGACAAAAATAAATTATGTGGAGGAAAAATTTAATACCCACTAAATTGAATATCTTAAATGATAGATGCACAATATCATGAATGCTTACCTTCCTCAATTTTAGAACTGGTAGGCTCAAACTAAGCTAGATTAAGGGGAAAGGGTGAATAATTTTTTTTGGCAAATGTTGTTGTTTGAGATTATTTAGGAAAATAAGGTAGATTAATTCTATGGTAACTGGAAAAGTCACCGGTAGATGAGAGTAGGGGTGTGCAAAATAAACCGTAACCATTAATTGTAACCGTTAACCGGTATAAACGTTCATTTTATAAGTTAATTAACCTAACCGTTAAGGTTAAACGGTTTCGGTTAACCGAACCGCTAAAAAAGACAGTTAACAGTTAACCTATAGGTACTTTATTTTAACTAAGTATAAAGTTTGTGTTTAAAATTTCTCTATTTAAGTTAATTTTTTTTAAAAATTTAATATAATATTTATCGGAGAGATATATTTATTATTCTAAAAAAATAATGAACATTTGAAAAGAAACTCGTAGTAGGTTACAGATTAACCTATAACCGATCCGTTCCTTAACGGTTACCCACTATAATGGCTAACCATTTAAAAAATTAACGGTTAACCGTTTCTTAACGGTTAGTAACGATTAAGTTACGAATAATAACCGTTATAACGGTTAACCAACTGTTTAATCTAAACGGTACGGTTAACCTACCATAAACATCCCTAGACGAGAGTGTTTCTGGCAAAGTCAAAAAGGAATTGTTAAAACACAGCAAGCAGGATCAGCAAGTATCTACAAAGGATAGATTCTGTGAGCGTATAAAACACATAGAAATAGATTGTCATTTTAGGCTCTTTTAAAATTTTAGGCCAAATGAAAGTCAATATTTAGAATATAAGGGATGTTGAAAAATGTTTAAAGATATAAGTCATTTTCTACAATACACAAGTGACCTCGCCACCTGCACATGGCGAAGTTTGATCGCCACCTACACATGACGAGGTTTGAGAAAAAATATTAAAAAATTAGACATCGCCACCTGCACAAGACAAGGTCCCCGTATAATGTAAAACTGGTCTATATCCCTAAATATTCTTCAACATCCCCTACATTCTAAATATTTTCTTTCATTTGGATTATTCTCTAAATTTATCCGTTATTTTATTCTAAATAAATTAAAAAAAGATATTTCGGTAGCTTAGCTGGCTACCCTAACCTGTATAATAGACCTCGTACAACTGCAATAAAGAAGACAGGCCGACAAGAAATTACTACCACACCTATTCCTACGGATGGTAATAGTTTGCCGGTGTCACGGTCCCTGTCTCTCCTACCAAAAAAAAGCAACGTAGCATGAATATTTATTCTTCTAGTTTTTTGTGTATTGATTTTGGTGTAGTTGTGCCTGCTAATACTTTGGGTTAGCTGTAGTTGCAACCGGGGAAATTTTGAAATAAAAAATATAAACCAACACAAAAAAAATATTTAGGCTAAAGGGGTTATATTGTCTCTGAGTTCGACCAAAATTAACAATGTTGCCCCTCGCGAGAATACACGTTCAATTAGGTCTTCCAGTTTGCACATTGCAGCAAATTATGCCATTGACCAACGTTGACTGTTAAAATAATGATGTGGCAATTAACGGTGCTGACGTGACAACCCACGATGCTGAGGCAGTGCATGTGTGATGATGGTGTGGAAAAGGGATGAGGAAATGTTGTTTCAGCACATGATATGTTTCAACATGATACATATAGGGGAAGAGTTGAATCGAGTAAACTGACCTTTGGGATAATAATCTGAATAGATTCTTATGATAATAATCTGAATGGTCATGATAGTTACCTTGTTTCTCTGATGCTGTAATAAAGAATGTCAATGAATCGAATATAAACACGTCCTTATTAGATTTTTTTAAATAAAATACATGTCTATTTTATGGTATATATTCAGAATTTGTAGTTGTTCCTCCCAATCATGTTTTCTCTTAGGTGTCTGGCCAGATTGCTCATAAGGCCAATGGCCATGTTCTCTTCACTGCTGCTGTTGTAGCTTCATACGTCACTTCCTCATCATCCTCTATCTTTGGTTGAGGAATTGTTTGCTTCATCTTCTTCTCCCTTAAAAGCTGCATCCATTAAACATGGTTAATGATAAAAAAAAAAGTAAACTACACGAAAGACCATTTTAACTTTAAGATCTGACTCTATTATACCACTGAACTAAAAAACGATACTATTATATCATTGAACTTTAGTAAAAGGTTTGATTATACTAATGAACTTTAATAAAAGGTCCAATTATAATATTATAATATTTATAATCTTAATAATGTTTATAAAATTAATATATATAGAGTAAATAACTAATCTCCATAAAAATAATACTTATAAATATTATAAAAATAATATATATATATTATGAATAAATGAAATTAAGTACAACAACAATATATATATATATATATAATATTTGTGTTGAAATTATTATAAGATTCTAAGTTGGTTTGGTGGTTATTCACCAATCTTTCATCTCAAAGCTCTTTGGTTCAAACCCCCTTTGAATGAAATGTTTTTTTTTTTAATTTTTTTCTAATAAAACAACGTTGTTTTGGGCTATTTTAGGCATCAAAGCTTATATACCAAAACAACGGCGTTTTGATTTAGGTTCAGCCGTTGTCCATGCCATCACGATGTTAATTCGAAAATAGAACAGTGGTATTCCGTGTAGTTTACCCTAAAAAAATCCTTTGATTAAATGAAGTAACTAAAGGTGACATATATAAATTGGCTGTAATATTTTTTTTTGACAAATCCTATCTAATCCTAATCATACCTAGAAGGCAGGGGAAGAGATGACTCTATAGGAAGGAAAGGAGTGCTCTTATTGGATCTAAAACCTATGATCTAAGAGAAATAATGAGAGCACAAAGTTGAGCAGCTTAGTCAATCTGCTAAATGTACTTACTCAATTAGTTGTAATAGTTGTGGGTGCATAATTTTTATTAAGAATATTGAGTAAAGGTGTGTTTGGTATAACTTAACTTAAATCCATATAATTATAGTAAAAATAAAAAAGAAATTTCCCATGTAAAACGTTGTATTTAGTAAAAACAAATCAACAAATAATTATAGTTTGAATGGTACAAAGTTTATATGCAAAACTAATAGGTCCAGGAGAACTTATATTAGATTTCTCTCCTACCATCTAAGATATAGGTCCAACAAATTAAGTTAATACATATCATATACCTTTTTCCAAGTCACACACATGAATAGAAATTTTTTGCCTCTTTCCGATGCTCCTATTTGTATCCTACATTAAAAGTTAGGTTTAGGGTTTAGGAAATTTGAGGTAGGGTGTATTTTTAGGGTATATGATGTAGGGTTTAAGAATTAAAATTTAAGGTTAGAGCTTGAAATTTAATATTTTAATATTTTTTAGTGTTGGAGCATAGAAAGCAGTACCGAAAAAGGCAGAGAATTTTTATCCATTTACATATAAGCATATCTATGTCATCTATTTTAATACTTAAGGTAATATTTTAATATCAGAGATAACAAATAGAAGACAAAAATTGTGATAGATCTTTTCTTCTTGTACAGTGTTTAACATTCTTGCATTCTTCAACCAGACATAAGAGGGTGCTTTCTTGACCAAGAGAGGCTTCAGATTGCATCCAGGAGCTTGTAGCTTAACTGCTTTGCTCCCAACAAAAAGAAGGATCGAATAAGTGATGAAGTAAGTCATTGAATATGGAGAAAGAAAGATTTATGAAGGAATCCTAGATGAAC
Source organism: Hibiscus tridactylites (assembly GCA_958450335.1). Classification (NCBI taxonomy): domain Eukaryota; kingdom Viridiplantae; phylum Streptophyta; class Magnoliopsida; order Malvales; family Malvaceae; genus Hibiscus; species Hibiscus tridactylites. The sequence goes on along the minus strand of OY288284.1, from coordinate 77,999,336 downwards.
AAAAAAGTTCTTCAACAAAAAGGTGAGTAAAGAAGAACGAAAGGATGAATAACACTTTCGATTCTCAATAAACTACCAAGTAAGAAAAACAAATTTTTGTTTCAAAGGAATTTCAGATGAAATATTGAATGAAAAAAAAAGTGTTTGATCAGCATTTCACAGTTTCAACTTGTTGAACCAGTTTGTGTACTTTCTTTGTTGAAAAAGATTGAATAAATTCAGGAAGAGAAAAGGTAGTGTGAATGTTAGATAATTAGTCAGCAATTGGTTTGTTAATTAGTTAGTTTGATAAGTTTTTTTTGCTCGGCAATATAATTGTATTATTGAGTTAAGACGAGTTTAACCCGATTGTGCGCCTCGTTAAAAATCTTCCTAACCCTATTGAAGGAAAAGAGTACGACACAATCGGGGAACAAAAGTTCACCCAAAAACAATAATGACAACAAAAACAACACCCCCAGTCAAACAGACTTAGTCTCTCACTCTGCCTTACAAATCATCACCATGCAATGAATAAGAAAAAAAAAACGAAGCCCACCATCCTTTGCAAGACAACCCGCATGCAAATAGGACTGTCGAGAAAACATTACAACACTAGGCAAAAACACACGAAAGCACCTCGAAACTCACCATCAACCATACAATTTAACTTCCTTCCACTCGCCAGCAAACTATAGCAAATTATAGTCCACACAACTCACAACCCCTCAAAACAAGTTCTCCAATAAGCTCTAAACGTCTCTGCCCATTTCATCCATGCTTTCTCAAACTGGTCCGGAAAAGTGTCCTTATTCTTTGAAAATATACACGCACTGTATCGAGGTTAATAATCGAAAGAAAATACATATACTGCCACAAATCCCACCTACCAGTTAGCAATTTCTAGACACAACGAGCAAGGTGCTCAAAGACTACAAAGAAAGGACCACCACCACCGGGCACCAGAACGAACCTTCAATATAGCACGGGAAAGAAGCCAATAGCAAACTCGAAATTTACAGCAAATACCCCAACACTTATAGGCGAAAGTTCAAACCCTACAGCCATTTCCCTAACAACAACACCAAACCTGCAAAATTGTTACAATCAACTAAACTAACATCACACAGTCAAGCTTCACCCAACCAAAGAAAAACAGCCCCAATCATCTTCCAGAGTCACATTCCTTAGTAAGGCACCTATTACTGAGCGAGTCAACAGCCTCATCTGAAGGTGTTCCAAAGAGCAGCCCCAAAACGAATTACATCATAAGGATATGCTACCACCCGAAAATGCTCCGGCCAATATGTCTCCATTCTCACAAATCACACCTCTGATTCTACAGTTAAGAGAAGAACTCCACATTGAACCATATAATGAAATCCAATGGAGTAAAAAGCGACATCTATGTGCAAAGGTAAATTCATAATCATAATGTATTGCATGCAAAGGTAAATTGATTATCTATGTTCATAACATTGCAATTGCATGCAGGAAGATCGGTATTATCCTCACACATTGCTGCAAACATTGCTTTGGGATAGTCTCAACACATTCTCAGAGCCTTTGCTGAATCAATGGCCCTTTAATAAGTTGAGAGAAAAAGCTCTTAAAATAACAATGGATTACATTCATTACGAAGACGAAAGCAGTCTCTATATTACCGCTGCATGTGTCGAAAAGGTTTTATATGTATGCTTGCTTGTTGGGTGGAAGATCCAAATGGAATCCATTTTAAGAAGCATCTTGCTAGGCTTCCTGACTATGTGTGGATTGCAGAAGATGGAATCAAGATGCAGGTATGCTGATTATGTAATTAATCGAAATGTTAAGAGTACTTTAATTGTTCATTATTGTCTCAACTAACTTGTATGTATGTTTTCAATATTTCATCATCCATACCTTTGGATGTCAAGTTTGGGATGCTGGTTTCTTTCTCCAAGCTTTGCTTGCTAGCAATTTATCCGATGAAATCGGACCTACTTAAATGAAGGGGCACGACTTCCTCAAAAACTCACAGGTTTCATAAACCCTTTTTACAATGTAATGTTGTGATTAATTTCTCCGCCCGGTACGGATATTCACAGTTTGGTTGAAATTTCTCCAGGAGACTTTAAAAGAATGTTCAGACACATTTCTAAAGGAGCATGGACACTCTCCGATCGAGATCACGGATGGCAAGTCTCTGATTGTACCGCAGAAGCTTTAAAGGTAGTATTGTTTCGTTTGATTAAAATCTGCAACAGGAATTATTGTTTAACAATGTGTTAATTGTGCTGCAGTGTTGCCTACATTTTGCAAGGATGGCACCAGAAATGGTTGGTGAGAAGATGGAAACAGATCATATTTTTGATGCTGTCCATTTGATTCCATCCTTACAGGCAAGGTACATACAATTAGGGACGAAGACAGAATTTTATGCCAGGGGTGCGAACTAAATAAACATGTTGTATAAATGATTGCAGAGTAGAAATGGTGGGGGACGAAAATGTGTTTATTTTTTATGTATATATATATATATATATATATTTGTGTATAAATTTTGGATAAAATGAAAAAACTGCAGGGACTGACTGGAACGTTCTTGAAGAATGGTATGTTACACTATGCCGCAACCATTTCTGGCCTTCTAAATAAACATGATTTGGAAGATTGGAGCATTGAAGGTCGAATCCTTAGATGTATTTTTCATCGCTTTTGAATGGGTTTTATGGAAACAAATCTAAGGGGAAAAAGGAGTGAAATGCGAATGTTTTGGTATTGATTTTGACCAGTGCTATTCATAAAAATCCGAACCGAGATATATTGTATCGAAAAACCTTAAAGTTCAGACTAAATGGTAGGTAACCAATCCGAAAAAATTGGTCAAAACCGTATAGTAACCGTACTGGTAAAATTAGTTGTTAAACAAAATGATTACGGTTACAATTTTTAGTGAAATTGTTAACTGAAAAAATTGATTCGAATAAACTAGTAGTAATAAATATGTATATCATTTACAATACTAGATGTAAAACGATAAATTCGGCTCAAGCCTTCATTATTGTATTTGTTGGCTTTCTATTATAAACATTGAAGACTTTATTTGAATTTGTTTGTGTTGATATTTTTAAGCAATTAAAATCAAGAGTAATATATATATATATATATATATTATATATATATATATATGTGTGTGTGTAATACTATATCTATATGATTCATGGTTAATTGAGTAACTGTACAGAATAAATCGGTTAACTACTTAGGTAGTAACCGGTTTAAACGAGAATGTTACGATTCATTAAAATGTCAAACTGAGACTTTCGATGACCGTATCGACAAGCTATTCTGATACGGTTAACCAACTATGATAAAAACGATTGATGATCAATCCAATTCAAACATAATAATGGTAAAATTGATATTGTTTATAGTTGAATGATCAAAACGAGATGCCAATTAAAGTTTAGTAATTAGAAATGTAGTAATTAGTGTTGTGTTGGCGTTTTGATCTTTCATATAATCAGGCGTATGGGCTTGTGCTTTCTGTTATGTACTTGTGGCGTACATTGTAGAGGTGACTTTTGATTGTTACTATGGTAGTATGCATTGTTTGTATGTTGTTTGATCTTGGTTGTGCTGTACTCTTTTCCTCCATTTAGGTTTAGGGAAGTTTTTAACGAGACACACAACTCATGTTTATAATTTTTAATAAAATACTATTTTACCTATAAAAAAAATGTAGTTTACTTTCAAATCAATTAAACTCCTTTATTAATGGAAATTGTCATTGATTAGTTGAAGTGTTAACTTTCATTGAGGTGACAAACAATAGTATCCCAACTCCAAACCTCCTTCTTAATTTCTTCAATGCTGAATGTGGAAATGTTGGAGAAATTGTTTTTATTAATTTTCATCAATAATATGATCAAATAATTGTGGTGAGACAATACCTATCCACCATATATTATAATCACAACCAAGTAAGAATTTGCATCCAACATTAGATTTTCTCCTAAACTCGTGGAGTGGTCTTAGTGGTAAAAAATGATGTACTTCATCCAAGAAATCCGGGTTTGAGCACCGTGCACAAATTTTCCTCTTATGCAACAGAAGATAATTTCGCATGCTAATCATATTTAAAACTTAGAACTTAGGGTTTAGGGTTTAGTTTTAGGGTATTATGGTGAGGATTTAAGTTTTAATCTATAAACCCTAAATTATAACCTTAAACTATAAATTTCAACTACTATCCCTAAATTCAAAACTCATACACATAAACCCCTAAACCATAACCCTAAATTAAACTCTTAAACCCTAAAACTAAGGCATTTGTGAAAACTTTTAGTTTCTACCGCCAGTGTATCAAATAATTACCCTAAATTCAACCACCACCAATAATTGTATTTTTCTATGATTTCTAATATTTATCCGGACAATGAGTGTTCCATCTCATCATATGCATATATTTTTTTATAATTGTACTTTTGTATGATTTCTAATAATTGTACTTCTTTTAACCTTTTTCAACATTTACTAGAAATCATTATTTTTTTATAATTATTAGTATCCAATTCATATTTTGATTAATTTAAATTGAATATTAAAGAGACCTATTATAGTGCGGCTTTCCCAACTCAATTTACTTATTTCATAACGGCATAATTTGAACATCTTACTTGCATAAGAGATTTAGTGTCTCGTCGCACTAAATCAACCGATTATTGACAGAAATCATTATTTTTGACAGCTTTTGTTGTTGTTTTAGATATTGATGAACTCATCTTATAGTTCTCTATCACTTTATTGATTTAAATTCTTTTGAAACCCCTTTAATACTCACGAAATTAAACTCAAAAAATTCACCACAAAAAATTCACCATTTCTGGTGTTGGGGGAACTTTCTCGGATTCTAGGGTTTTGAATTATTTGTTCAAAAACTCAAACGTTGAGAAGCATTCTTCCGAGAAGACGAACAACATACCTTGAAACTAGTCTTAAATAGATGTCATAGGAGATTGGAGCATTAGAAGGTCGAAACTTTAGATGTATTTTCTTTGTCGATTTTAAATGAATTTTTTGGAAATCAATCCAAAAAAGTAAAATGTGAACGTTTTTGTATCAATTTTGACGCAACCAGTGATCGATGGAGGGCGATGATTGATGGTCAATCCAATTAAAAAAATAGTGGTAAAATTGAAACTTTCTATAGTTAAACGATCAAAACGAGATACCACTTAAAGTAGTATCTGTTCATAATTTGACTCCTTTATTTAATTGAAATTTGACTCCTTTGTTTATATTTTTTTCTTAAACCTTTGTTAAGACACACATATTGTGTAGATAAAGTTGATTGAACCTGAGTCTCATAGGATGAACATCTTCCTCTTTTTTCAATGTGACAACTCGTTAGGTTCAGTTTAATTTATTTTTATTAAAATCAAACAGTAGTTAAAATCTGATAATTTTAATGATTTTATTGTTATTGGTTAACTTGGGCATACCTAAGGCGTATTTTGGGTTCTGTGATGTTTAAACTGGTTGTATGTACTATTTTTTCGATTTAAATTTGAAGACATTTTTAACAAGCATACAATTCAGGTCTATTTATTTAATAAAAGTATCTTGCCGAGAAAAAAAAATATTGATAGTCATATGACATAGCTTTTATAGGTTGGTATTAATGATATAATTAAACATCATTATATACATGTAATGTTAGAAATATCCAATCTGCCAACGCTCAGCTGTATTGACAAACCAATTAAACACTGCACACACCCCCACAAATAATAGTCCTCTACTGTATTGACACACCAATTAAACATCATTATTTAAATTCATTCATTTTCTAAGTTTTTTGTTTTTTTACCCAGCCGCCTCTTCCATTTTCGGTTCTTGGGCGATGATCGGAAACTAGTTTTTGCTACTGGTTGTCGATTATCGGGTTTATTATTTTCATAATTTTTAATTTTTTTATTTTTAATAAGAATCTCTGCCCTTGTGGCACGTGTTTCCTCTGTTCCAGTGGCATGTTTTTTTTTCTATTTTTATGGTTCGTTTCATCTGTCAATTTGACATGATTTTAGCATACCTTAGCGGTCGTTTGGTGCTCTTACAGAAATCTTTGCGGCGCTAGTTTCTGATTTTGATGCTATCGGTGTTTATAAAAAGATAGATCCCCTCTCGGTTGATGGTTGTTTGCTGATATAATCAAACTTGGGTAGCGGAACAATCTGCTTGATAGTTTGATTCGCTCACCACTCCCTTTTCACATCGTAAAGCGTCTCGTTTGAATAGAGACAAAGAGATTCAGGAAGACTTCTGAATTTTTTCGGTATGCTAATATCTATGAAAATATTTATTTTTCTTTGTATTTTTTAGTTTGTTTGAGATTTTGATGTACGAGATTTCATTATTCTCCATTTTAAATGCTTTGTATTTGAGATATTTTTTCTGATTATTAATAAAATTCAGTTGTCATTGTCAAAAAAATAGTCCTCTACTGTGGAATTTGTTTGACACATGACAAGTCATATTTAATTTAACTTTCTTTTTATAATTTTAATTGTTTTAAATTAGAAAAAATCTCACTCAATATATTTGCAAATCTTAATAGCTTTTTTATTTTATTTAAAAAAAAATAAGTTATATAATTTCTAGATATAAATTATATAGTATCACCGCTTGTCCGTTTAAAAATCTAAGCAGAGATTAATTTCATCAAATCGGATATGACATATGTTTATATATTAATGTGTTTATATATATATATATATATATATATATATATATATATAAATTAATGTATTTATATTATATAGATTATTTACATAGTTTTTTTTATATTAGATAATATGTTATAATATATTTTAATGTACTAATATATATTATTTTAGTTAACAAAAATATATACTAGCTTATTTTTTTTAGAGAAAGAATGTAATTAAATTATAGCATTATAGATATAGGGTATGTTGAATAATATTTGGTAAACTAGGGTGTTCGCTACAGTGAAGGGGAACTCGTACGAGTTTCTCGGCCCCATTAAAAATAATAGATGTAGGGATAAGCTTTGTTCATTTGGTGTTTTAATAAAATCATATTTGCCAATAGTGTTCTGTACACGGTTTGTAATTGGCTCTAATTCTCTGGTGTAATGCTACAACTGTTTTTTTTATTTATAAAAGAATGGGAAAGGAATTATTATATGTCTCGTTAAAAACCCTCCTAGCCTAAATGAGGGAAAAGAGTACCCATAGATAATCCATACAAACATGTGGATAAACCAAACAAAAACCTAAGCCTCTAACAAGCTTAGGACGAAGGATAATCCTCTCTCAAAAGTTCAATCACGCCACCGGGGGCATGAGAAAACACACAAATTCCAAACGTACCATTCAACGCCATTTTTGCCAACGCATCCGCCACTGCATTAGCGTCACGGTAAACATGTCTAAACTCCACTGCGCCATGCACCATAACCAGGTTTCTGATGGAATCAACCAAAGAGGAAGAGATCAAACGAGAAACCGGATCTGATAGGACCCGAATCACTTCTAAATTATCCGTCTCTAACACAATCTTCATCCCATCCACTCCAATAGCACATTTAAGCCCTTCGAACACCGCCCAAAGCTCAGCTTCGATATCCGAACAAATACCTATATATTTCGAGAAACCAGTGATCCAAACACCCTTAGAATCACGGATTACCCCTCCACAAGAAGTTGTTCCATCCAACCGACTTCTCGCCCCATCCACATTGACTTTAACGAACCCCCTACCCGGTGCTCGCCATCTCTCCCGCTGCTCGTGAGGATTATGCACGCGTGCCACTAGACTAGCACCCACCACGGTTTTCCCCGATTGGGCACCAGCGACCAAACGCCATGCACGCTCCAAAACTCCTTCACCATGGTTCATCCAGCTGCCGAAGATGCGCTCATTGCGAGTGCGCCAAATGGTCCGTAGTATCCCTCCGAAAAGCTCAGCCCAACTCACCCCATCTATCACGATATTATCCCCTGTTGCAGATTGGACCATAACCAATCCCTCATAGGCAATAACAAGAAATCCGTAAGATGCTGTGGCTTGATCAATTTTTGCCAAGTCATCACCGCCATAGGGCACCGGCGCATGATGTGATCAATGTCCTCCCGTATCGCCCCACATAGCGTACAAGCTTCTGAATCCGTCAAATGCCGACGAGTTCGCTCAACATTGGTCAACAATCGACCCTTTCCAAGAAGCCAAAGAAACATCCGAACCCGCGGTGGACCCTTAAAAGCTTGAATTAAACGCCAAAGCCTATCACCAACTTCATCCGTCGGCTTTGATCGCACCTCATACGCTGATCAGACAGTGAAATTGCGCGTCCGACACCATCTCCAACCCGGCCAATCCGGTCCGTTAGAGCCACAGGCAGCTTGATTGCCGCAATGAAATCCAAGACCTTCTTAGGCAACTTATCGCAAAACGCATCCCACACCCACTCACCATTCGAATCAACCATGTCGCGCAGTGGGTACCAAAGATGCTTCCAACTGTGTACAATATTTATCAAGAGGGCCAATATCCGCAATCCAACAATCCTTCCAAAAATCTACCGTCATGCCATTACCAATGTTCCAAACAATGCCATCGCGTAAATCGCCCCACACTACGCTCACACCCTTCCAAAGGACCGAACAATTATTCCTAGCAACTGTAATCGGAAGACGGTCAAAACACTTATACTTGGCACGTAAGAAACGAACCCATAGCTGATCCGTCTTTGCCACAATGTTGTATGCCACCTTCATCAGGAACGCGTCATTCTGATGGCCAAGAACTTTAAAGCCAAGTCCACCATTAGCAATTGGCGACACAACCTCTTCCCATTTCACAAGATGAACCTTCTTTTTGACGTCGAATTCCCCCAAATGAAAGCCCGAATAATACCCTCAATCTTTTCACAAACACCTTTAGGGATCCTTGTCGTTTGCATGCAGTAAAAAGGAATAGCCGACAATACAGATTTGGCTAAGACAATACGCCCAGCAAAAGAAAGATAGCGCGCTTTCCACCCAGCCAACCGATCCCTCACCTTCTCGACTAAGAACTCATAAGTTTCATTAGTCACTCTCTATTGGAGCATAGGCACGCCTAAATACTTCCCTAAGTTTTGAACTTCCGAAAAACCACACCTTGCACAAATAGCTTGCTGCAGCGGACTCGGAACGATCTTAGAGAAAAACACACTAGTCTTTGCGATACTCACTTTCATCCCCGAAGCAGCACAAAATTCAGCAAGCACCGAATGAACAACCTCTACCTGCTCCATCGATGCCTCAACAAAAAGAACCATATCGTCAGCAAACATAAGATGAGATATAACCGGACATTGTCGCGACACCCTGAAGCCCTTCCAACTACCCTCGACGACATTATGTTCAATCAGATGTCCAAGTCTCTCCATGCAAAGCACGAAAAGATAGAGAGATAGCGGGTCACCCTGTCTTATCCCCTAGATGGGCGGAATCTCTCTGTCTGCGCCCCATTCCACAAAATACTTGTAGTCACTAAGGACACGCAACGCATAATCAAATGACTTAGTTTCCTCGGCAACCCAATATCACATAACGTATCAGCGATAAAAATCCCACTCAAGGCGATCATACGCCTTCTCCAAATCAATTTTCACAGCCATCCACCCCTTTGCACATGTCTTACGTCTCATGGAATTGTAACCCCCTCGTCCCGGTCTGGCCGGATGACCGGTCCGAGTGAGCTACACGGGGAAAACCGAAGTGAAACCCGTTAAGGCTCCCCTTCGGTTAGCAACCCTATATTTTTTTTCATTTTAAAACTTGTCTAGATGAGTATTTAATCCTATGTGGTCTTACAGCAGAACAAAACAATCGAACGACTCAAACCCACGACCCAAAGACCAATATTTAAGTTTATCAGCAGGGGGGTATCGATACACCTGAGGGGTGTATCGATACACCTTGACTAAGTCAAAGGGGTCAGAGTCAACCCGTGGAGACCGTATCGATACACTTGGGAAGGGTATCGATACCCTTCTCAAAGGTTGACTTCCCACAGTCAATGCTAAGGGGGCCGTATCGATACACATGGAGGACCGTATCGATACGGAACTGGACAGTGGCTCCAGTAGCAAAATAGTATCGATACGACTTCCCGCGTATCGAAACGTAAGGCCTGGAATAAGAAGGCCGTATTGATACGGGTCTAGCCGTATCGATACCCCTGCTCTGCAACATCTCATATCACTACTTAGCAACATCATGCATGGTTCTAGATGCATACTTGGACACTCCTAAGCCCACACAAGCTTACATACAACAAACCACATTCAGGACTTGACATGAGGGGCATTTAAACCAACGAAAACATACAAATCAAGTCTCCATGCAAGTCCACAGGAAGCATACTTAGCAAGCTTAAGTCATCTTTCACAATGTAGCTAACATAAGGCATACCTAGGCCAACATCATACAAGTTTAGGCATATGCAAATAAACCACATGAGAAATATAGAACATAATCAAAGGAGTCAAACATAACACAACATGAGTTTAACAATTTCAAGCATAACTTCCTAGGGAGTTTGACCCCAACTCCTAACACTCTATACCCCATTGTCTAGGCATTATTACAAAAGCAAACCATACTTAAACTTGCTTGAGAACTCCAAAAGCTCCTCCCTTCCCCGCTCGCCTCCCGAACTCTAACGATCTGCACGTTGGAAACAAAAGAGCATAAGCAATCTAGCTTAGTGAGAGAGAGCTCTACAAGTCACAACATGCAGTTTTCCAAAACAAGATTTATATGCAAGAAAACAATGGATGCACAAGGGTCTATCTCAACCACAACATTTGGTTTGCACAAGCACAACCAACATACACTTACGGTGGGACTACACATCACCGTTTCGACTAGTGGATTTTCGATGGGACTACACATCAAAGTACTACCCTACTAGTCACTATCGGTGGGACTACACATCACCATAGTTTAGACCACCATCACGTGAGGCACGAACTCAACACGACTACAACATTAGCAACTTAAAATGCATTGCAATGATCACAACATATACACAATCAACATGTCACAACAACATAAGAGTAGAGAGGCTTACACACGGGTTTAGGTGACCTCTCAAGGTTCCACCCAAAACCCCAAAGGAGTCCATATCAAGCACAATGTAAAAACCAATGATTCTACTCACCGTTGCTACCCAAGAGAAGATCGAAGACCGAACTCAAGACTCCGAAATCCCCGGATTTGCCCCCGAAGCTTCGTCAACCAAAATTCTTGTTTCTAGACATTCCAACACCAAGCAAATAACCCCAAATCAGTCCATGTTCTAAAATATTCAACCCGGATAACATATTAAGCACAAGACTTCAATTTTCACATTGAAAATAAGCCCAAAATACCAATTTCCGAGCAGCCCTTAAACACCCCTTAAAACCATTGATTTCAACCTTCAAACTACTCCCTAAAGCCTCCAAAACTTCCCTTACATGTAGCCTATCCATCAGCCCTCTCATATTCACATAAAACACCCCCAAAACCCAAATTTTACTACCTTAAAATCTACCTCAAGAACATGCTACGAATTTCATCCAAATTCAACCAATTTGATATATGTTACTCATTATAACATGATTAACTAAAACCCCAACTCAATTTATCAAAACCAATTTGAAAACCCCTTAAAAACCCAAACTTTAATATAAACCCTAATTTTCAAAACCCCACATTTTTGAAATCTAAGACAAAGGATAGATAGAGATTGAAGAGGAGATTTAGAAAACGCAATTACCTTTTAAATTGGTGTTGAAATCAAGTAGTAGGACCAATGGAATAGTAACAAGGTTTTGAAAGGGTTTAGAAATGGTGGGGAGTTTCTAACATGAAAGGGGGAGGAAAGAGGGAAGATGACAACTTTTTATTAAAGTTGTCTTGCTTTTCAAAACTTTTGGGTGAAATTACAACCTCAGTCCCTTCCCTTTTCCCAAAACTCAGATTAGGCCATTATTTGAAATTGAATTATCTCAATTAAGTTCTATTTGACTCAAACTATTACCCGGCTAACTCCTAGGCCCAAAACACGGGTGTTACAACTCTCCCCTACTTAAGGAATTTCGTCCTCGAAATTACCTGACGGAAACAAGTACGAAAACTGCTCAAGCATGTCTGCTCTCCTCTCCCACGTGGCTTCCTCCACACCTCTATGTCTCCATAAGACTTTGACCAACTCTATAGTCTTCCCACGCAACACCTTACTATCAGAAGCAAGTATCTCAACTGGTTCCTCGTTGTAAGACAAGTCCGGATTTAACTCTATTTCTTCCACTGGCATAACATGGGATGAATCCGATCTATACCTCCTAAGCATCGACACATGAAATACATCATGAATCTTCTCTAGCTCAACTGGAAGTCTCAATCTATATGCAACTGGACCAATTCTCTCAACTATCTCATATGGCCCTATGTATCTTGGGCTCAACTTGCCCTTCCTTCCGAACCTCATCACCTTCTTCCAAGGTGAAACTTTCAAAAACACTTTGTCCCCCACGGAGTATTCTACCTCCTTCCTTTTTAAATCAGCATAGGACTTTTGCCGATCTGAAGCCGCCTTCAAGCGATCACAAATCAACTTCACCTTCTCGGTGGTTCCCTTAAGTAACTCGGGCATCGGTACTAGTTTCTGCCCGGCCTCGGCCCAACAGACCGGGGTCCTACACTTCCTACCATACAAGGCCTTATAGGGAGCCATCTGGATGCTTGACTGGAAACTGTTGTTGTACGCGAACTCCACTAATGGTAGGTGTTTCTCCCATGACCCCTGAAAGTCAATGATACAACACCTCAACATATCCTCCAAAATCTGAATCACTCTCTCAGACTGTCCATCTGACTGCGGATGATACGAAGTGCTGAAGTTCAACCAAGTGCCTAAGGCTCGATGCAAACACTCCCAAAATCTAGAGGTAAATCTCGGATCTCGATCTTGACACAATTGACTTCGGTACCCCATGTAGTCTCACAATCTCACGAATATACAATTCGGCCAACTTGTCCAACGTATAGGTGGTATGAACCGGTATGAAGTGTGCACACTTGGTGAATCTATCTACAATCACCCACACTGAATTTTTCTTCGAAGGAGTCAACGGAAGTCCTGACACAAAGTCCATAGTGATGCGCTCCCACTTCCACTCTAGAATTTTCAATGGTTGCAACAACCCTGAGGGAAACTGATGCTCAGCCTTGACTCTCTGACAGACCATGCATTTACTTACGAACTCGGCTACATCCTTCTTCAAACCGACCCAATAATACTCTTCCTTTAATCCTCGATACATCTTCGTGCTACCCGGATGCATAGCAAAAGGGCTATTGTGAGCCTCACTCAAAATCGTACACCTCAACTCGGCATCCTCCGGAACCACTATCCTATCCTTGAAACATAGAATTCCATTCTCTCCAAAGCAATACTCGGTAGGCCTATCTTCCGCTATGTCTTGCACGTGAGGTGCCAAGGACTCATCTCGTAACTGCTTCTCGCGAATCAACTGAACCAATGATGGCTTAGCCTGTAGCTCGGCCACTAACCCGCCATCCGTAGACACACTTAACCTTGCAAACATTGCTCGCAACTCAACGGCCACCTTCCTACTCAAGGCATCGGCCACCACATTTGCCTTGCCCGGATGATACTCTATGGTAAGGTCATAATCTTTAAGAAGCTCTAGCCACCTTCGTTGCCTAAGATTCAACTCCTTTTGGGACATCAAATATTTCAAGCTCTTGTGGTCGGTGTACACAGTGCACTTCTCACCATAAAGATGGTGTCTCCAAATTTTCAACGCAAACACCACTGCGGCCAACTCTATGTCATGTGTGGGGTAATTCTTCTCATGAGCCTTCAACTGTCGGGAAGCATATGCCACTACCTTACCTCCTTGCATAAGCACACAACCTAGCCCTACGTAAGATGCATCACTGAAAATCACAAACTCTCTCCCCGGCTCAGGCTGAATCAAAATGGGAGCTTCGGTCAAAGCTTTCTTCAATTTCTCAAACGCTTCTTGTCTTACATCTGACCATTCATACGGAACATTCTTCTGTAGCAACTTGGTCAACGGAGCCGCTATCCTCGAGAACCCCTCAACAAACCTCCTATAGTAACCCGCCAAGCCTAGGAAACTGCGGATTTCTGTCACTGGTTTTGGTTGCTTCCAATTCACAATGGCTTCAATCTTCTTGGGATCTACACTAATCCCACTAGCTGAGATCACGTGGCCAAGGAAGACCACCTCACTAATCCAAAACTCACACTTGCTTAGCTTGGCATACAACTGATTCTCAAGTAGGGTCTGAAGCACTAACCTTAAGTGTTCATCATGCTCCTCTTCGGTCCTAGAGTACACTAGGATGTCATCAATAAACACTACCACAAACCTGTCCAAGAACTCATGAAACACTCGGTTCATCATATCCATGAAGGCCGCTAGAGCATTGGTCAACCCAAAAGGCATCACCAAGAACTCATAATGCCCGTAACGTGTACGAAAAGCTGTCTTCGGTATATCCACATCCTTTACCTTTAACTGATAATACCCAGACCTTAAATCAATCTTTGAAAACACGGAAGCACCCCTCAACTGGTCTAGCAAGTCATCTATCCTCGGCAAGGGATATTTGTTTTTCACTGTGACCTTATTCAACTGTCTATAGTCTATGCACATCCTCATGCTACCGTCTTTCTTTTTCACAAACAAAACCGGAGCACCCCACGGGGAAACACTAGGCCTAATAAAGCCTCTGTCAGCCAACTCCTGAAGCTGTGTCTTCAACTCTTTCAACTCTTTCGGTGCCATCCTATACGGAGCAATCGACACCGGTGCGGAATCAGAATATGTCTCAATAGCGAACTCAACTGCTCTGTCTAGAGGCAAGCCTGGTAGTTCTTCCGGAAAAACACTCGGAAAGTCACACACAGTCCTGATGTCCTGAGGTCTCACTTCACTCATATCCGGGTTCATTACGTAAGCCAAGTAAGCCTGACACCCTGAACTCAACATCCTCTGAGCTTCCAAAGCCGAAACCACATTGGACAAAAACTTGACATTTTCCCCAACTACCACAACCTCAAAGTCATCAGTAAGCCTCAAAGAGACTCTCTTAGTCTCAAAGTCAACCCTAGCTCTACGCTCTACAAGCCAATCCATGCCCAAAATCACATCGAAACCATAAAAGGGTAGCTCCATCATGTCGACCGGAAATACATAGCCCTGAATCATCAAGGGACACCTCCTATACACTTTCCTAACTACCACTGTATCACCAAAAGAGCTAGTGACATTTACTCCTACTTCTAACCAATCACAAGGTAGTCCTAATGACTTTGCATGCTCGCCCAGAATATACGAATGCGTTGACCCCGAATCTATTAGAGAAAGCAAACTCAAAGACTGTAATGTGAAATTACCTACAATGACATCAGTGTCATTCCCAGCCTCTCGCTGAGCGTACACTCTAGCCGGTCCTCCTCCCTCGGGCTGGACTGCTACCACATGAGCCAAGTTCCTCTGACCCTCATTCCTTGGCTGGAAGTTCCCACGGCCGCGCCCACGACCTCTCTGATGCTCAAAACCCCTCGCTGGAGCCGGTCCTCCTCTAACTGGGTGCGGACAATCACGCCTCAAATGATCTCGGGAGCTACAGTTCCAACACGCCCCAAACATACCCATGCACTCACCTGGGTGGCGTCTCCCGCACCTAGTGCACTCCGGAATGTGCCCAGCAGCCCCTTGGCCCTGACGGCCCTGACCATGGTTACCACCCCTAGGCCTCGTATCCGGCTGATACCTCCTATCCCTATGTCTCTTGGCATGATCTCTATCCCAGTTCGCATGTCTCTTCCCGGAGTCAGACCCACCAGCACGTGCTCTAGAGCTTAGGTTTTGCTCTACATCCTTGGCTCTAGAAACCAAGACATCGAACTCCGTGTAGTCGGCGGCCAACATGTAGGTCTTCACATCAGTAGTCAACCCATATCTGAAGCGCTCACATCGCTCCTTCTCATCCGGAATCAACCCTGGCGCGTACTGGCTCAACCTCACAAACTGGATCTCATACTCGGACACGGTCCTATTGCCTTGAACCAAAGCCATGAACTCCCTTTTCTTTTCATCTAAGTACCGGACCCCAAGGTACTTCCTCTTGAAAGCATTCCTGAAAAACTCCCATGTGATATCCGCCTCGGCCATACCAGAAATAGCAGTGGTCCACCAAGTATAAGCGTCTCCCTGAAGCAATGAGACAATGCATCCCAACTTACGGGCATCCGAACACTCCATCTGACCCAAGATGCGAGTAGTGCTCTCAAGCCAACCTTCCGAACCCTCCGGAGATAACCCACGAAACTCAACTGCCCCTAGATTACGAAGCCTCTCTAGGGGTAATCCTGTCCCCGCACCCTGAGCTGGTGCTGCAGCTTGCATACCAGCCAAAGCTGTCTGGAAAGCTCCGGCTATAGTCTGAATCAAATGAGCCACATCTGGGCCTGCCTGACCTTGGCCCGCTTGAGCCCCATTACCCCCCACATTAGCCCCAGCCTGAGGCCCATTACCATCACCTCCGACGTTCCCTCCATTACCACCCGGAGCATTAAGGGCAGGAGGCGCGTGCTCGGGTGCCTGGTCACCCGCTCTAGGCCGTCCCCTCGGTCTCACCATAGCAATTAATGTAATCTAAAACAACAAACACACAACAACAAGGAAACGTTAGGTTAGCAAGGGGCAAAGGACTCCGGTTCTCAAGCTCTTTAAACCAAAACAATTTTCCCTTTTTATTTTGACAATAATACCTAACAATGGGGACTCAAACCAACTCTCAAACAACAGAAAAGTCACCATAGCATGCATACATACACCGTGCTAAAACAAAATTTAGACAGGCATGGCATAACACTCATAATACCTTGACTTACCTCACTTACCTACCCGAGGTCTCGGAAACCTCAGGCTCTGATACCAATAAATGTAACCCCCTCGTCCCGGTCTGGCCGGATGACCGGTCCGAGTGAGCTACACGGGGAAAACCGAAGTGAAACCCGTTAAGGCTCCCCTTCGGTTAGCAACCCTATATTTTTTTCATTTTAAAACTTGTCTAGATGAGTATTTAATCCTATGTGGTCTTACAGCAGAACAAAACAATCGAACGACTCAAACCCACGACCCAAAGACCAATATTTAAGTTTATCAGCAGGGGGGTATCGATACACCTGAGGGGTGTATCGATACACCTTGACTAAGTCAAAGGGGTCAGAGTCAACCCGTGGAGACCGTATCGATACACTTGGGAAGGGTATCGATACCCTCCTCAAAGGTTAACTTCCCACAGTCAATGCTCAGGGGGCCGTATCGATACACATGGAGGACCGTATCGATACGGAACTGGACAGTGGCTCCAGTAGCAAAATAGTATCGATACGACTTCCCGCGTATCGAAACGTAAGGCCTGGAATAAGAAGGCCGTATCGATACGGGTCTAGCCGTATCGATACCCCTGCTCTGCAACATCTCATATCACTACTTAGCAACATCATGCATGGTTCTAGATGCATACTTGGACACTCCTAAGCCCACACAAGCTTACATACAACAAACCACATTCAGGACTTGACATGAGGGGCATTTAAACCAACGAAAACATACAAATCAAATCTCCATGCAAGTCCACAAGAAGCATACTTAGCAAGCTTAAGTCATCTTTCACAATGTAGCTAACATAAGGCATACCTAGGCCAACATCATACAAGTTTAGGCATATGCAAATAAACCACATGAGAAATATAGAACATAATCAAAGGAGTCAAACATAACACAACATGAGTTTAACAATTTCAAGCATAACTTCCTAGGGAGTTTGACCCCAACTCCTAACACTCTATACCCCATTGTCTAGGCATTATTACAAAAGCAAACCATACTTAAACTTGCTTGAGAACTCCAAAAGCTCCTCCCTTCCCCGCTCGCCTCCCGAACTCTAACGATCTGCACGTTGGAAACAAAAGAGCATAAGCAATCTAGCTTGGTGAGAGAGAGCTCTACAAGTCACAACATGCAGTTTTCCAAAACAAGATTTATATGCAAGAAAACAATGGATGCACAAGGGTCTATCTCAACCACAACATTTGGTTTGCACAAGCACAACCAACATACACTTACGGTGGGACTACACATCACCGTTTCGACTAATGGATTTCCGATGGGACTACACATCAAAGTACTACCCTACTAGTCACTATCGGTGGGACTACACATCACCATAGTTTAGACCACCATCACGTGAGGCACGAACTCAACACGACTACAACATTAGCAACTTAAAATGCATTGCAATGATCACAACATATACACAATCAACATGTCACAACAACATAAGAGTAGAGAGGCTTACACACGGGTTTAGGTGACCTCTCAAGGTTCCACCCAAAACCCCAAAGGAGTCCATATCAAGCACAATGTAAAAACCAATGATTCTACTCACCGTTGCTACCCAAGAGAAGATCGAAGACCGAGCTCAAGACTCCGAAATCCCCGGATTTGCCCCCGAAGCTTCGTCAACCAAAATTCTTGTTTCTAGACATTCCAACACCAAGCAAATAACCCCAAATCAGTCCATGTTCTAAAATATTCAACCCGAATAACATATTAAGCACAAGACTTCAATTTTCACATTGAAAATAAGCCCAAAATACCAATTTCCGAGCAGCCCTTAAACACCCCTTAAAACCATTGATTTCAACCTTCAAACTACTCCCTAAAGCCTCCAAAACTTCCCTTACATGTAGCCTATCCATCAGCCCTCTCATATTCACATAAAACACCCCCAAAACCCAAATTTTACTACCTTAAAATCTACCTCAAGAACATGCTACGAATTTCATCCAAATTCAACCAATTTGATATATGTTACTCATTATAACATGATTAACTAAAACCCCAACTCAATTTATCAAAACCAATTTGAAAACCCCTTAAAAACCCAAACTTTAATATAAACCCTAATTTTCAAAACCCCACATTTTTGAAATCTAAGACAAATGATAGATAGAGATTGAAGAGGAGATTTAGAAAACGTAATTACCTTTTAAATTGGTGTTGAAATCAAGTAGTAGGACCAATGGAATAGTAGCAAGGTTTTGAAAGGGTTTAGAAATGGTGGGGAGTTTCTAACATGAAAGGGGGACGAAAGAGGGAAGATGACAACTTTTTATTAAAGTTGTCTTGCTTTTCAAAACTTTTGGGTGAAATTACAACCTCAGTCCCTTCCCTTTTCCCAAAACTCAGATTAGGCCATTATTTGAAATTGAATTATCTCAATTAAGTTCTATTTGACTCGAACTATTACCCGGCTAACTCCTAGGCCCAAAACACGGGTGTTACAGGAATGAACCACCTCTTGAGCGATGATGATGTTATCTGAAATTAACCTCCCAGGAACAAAGCTAGTCTGGTTATCTTTCACCCACTCAGAGATAAAAGGTTTAATCCTATTCACAATGACCTTAGTAACAATCTTATATAAGACCTGGTAGAGACTGATAGGCCTAAATTGACTCATACCTTCAGGCGATTTCACCTTTGGGATCAACACCAAAAGCGTATCATTTAAATTATCAGGAAAAGGAGCCCCCTCAAAAATATCTTGAATCAAACGGCAAACTCCATCCCCGACAATATCCCAGTTCCGCTGATAAAATAGAGCATGAAGCCCATCACTGCCGGGGGCTTTATGTGCATCCATCTGAAACACCGCCCTACGAACCTCGTCCATGGAAACTGCACTATCAAAAGACTCGACGATAGCATTATTAAGAGGGGGAAATTTTCCACGAATCGAGAAGTTGTCGACATCCACACTACCGTGAGTAAACAAACGACTATAAAAATCCACTGCATGATTCCGAAGCTCCTCTTGAGACTCTAACCAACGCCCATTGCTATCGCGCAGCCGTGTAATCAAATTCCTCTTCCTCCAACTAACCGTAGAAGCATGAAAATATTTAGTATTCCTATCTCCCTGCGTAATCCATCGGCACCTTGATTTCTGGAACCAAAGACTCTCTTCCTGTTTCAAAACAGTATCCAACTCCTCCCGTAATTCCCTCTCCAAATTCACAAGAAACACGAAATAGTTACGACGAAGAGCGCGATCAATCCCTCTCCAAACCCAGAACTACTACCACAACATTCCTCGACACGAAGAATAGAATTGAAATCACCCTTAGCACTCAAGCCTGACCCGCACTTGGTTGAACCTTGAGCAATTGATCCCAAACCAATTTCCGCAAGACCGCTGACGGCGAAGCATACACAGCCGTAAAAAAACCCACTGTTTAATATCGTCTTCATAGAACTTCCCATGAACAAATTGATTCGAAGTAACTAAGATTTCAACACTAACCTCATCCCTCCAGAGAACCCAAATACCACCACTGAACCCACGGCACTCAACACAGAACGAGTTACCAAAGCCCAGATTACGAATCACCCTATCCGCTTGTAAACCACTAACGCACGGCTCAACAAGACAAACAACCCTCAGATCGTGCTTTCGCACAAAAGAACGAAAATGACGGCGATATTCAGGGCTTGCCGCACCCTGACAATTCCAAAACATTAAATTAATCATCAAAACTGAAAAAAAACACAGTCTAACCTCAAACCAACAGAGCGAAATTGTCCTTGTTAGGATTCACCGTGACCATAGTACTGGCACGCGACTCAGCCGCTGCATTCAAACTCGTGGGAGGTGATTTCGCAGCATGATCCCCCGAGACCCTAGCCTCGCTCTCCACCCCCTGCGCATCAGACACAACCTGCTCCTGCATGGTCTGAAGTTTCCCTGATAAAGATTGGACCCATTCCGCCAACACTGGCTTCGCCGGAGTACGGCCAGCAGAACCGCGCTTCGACTGCTTCGACGGTTTCTTGAGCGTGACCTTTACCGGTAACAAGCTTCTCCCGCGACCAACCTCTCTCCGATCACTTCCCGCAACACCTTTCCCCGTCTCACCCTCCGTGATGGACACCGCTCTATGTGTACCATTGGCGATCGATGGTTCATATGCTTGAACTTGCACCGGCAAGCTCGGGGACATCGCAACAACCTTAGGACCCCCGCGCGGGGTTGCCACATTGTTCAAAACATCCTTCAACGGAGCTCTACCCACATTGGCGGCCCGTGCACGATGCGTCACATTCCCTTTCCCACTATTAACATCCTTCGAACCCCCGGCATCCATAACATCTTTTCCATGAGGTTTCCTCCCCGAATTTCCAGCAGGCTGAGCCTCACCGTGAATTTCCAACTCTACAGCAACATCCTCACCGCCCTTACTACTACCGGCAGCAGTTTCTAGTATAGTAAAACGCGAGCCCCCCATACTATGTCCACCAGCATCAGTTTGGCGGTCAACCACCTTCCGTGGCCTCCGTTTCCTAGCATCCACCACCATCCAAGGCCCGTAAAGACTATCCGAAGCACCATCCGATTCCGTTCTACCCTCATCCAACCGTTCTAAAACCGAAGTCCCTACTTCCGAAAGCACTCCAACATGATTCCCACACATCTCCGACAAATGCCCATATATGCCACACTTGAAACAAATTTGGCTCAAACCCTCATACTCGAGCTTATGTGTAAAACCATCAATCCCAATGCACGGTAACAATGGCTTATTCAAATCCACGAGGACCGCGAGTCTAGCAAACTTGCCTCTTTCCCCCGCCGTCGTATTATAGTCAATACGGACAACACTTCCTATGATACTTCCAATTAGTTTGAATAACGCCTTGGTGTAATACCTATACGACAACCCTGGAAGACGAATCCAAACCATAACTTGCGACGGATGCCTTTGTGACGTCGAGAAAGAACGCGACCATGGCTGAACTGTAAGATAGCTTCCAAACAGTGTCCATGGACCAGCCGATAAAACCCTAGTATAATCCTCATTCGATGTAAAGTTCACTAAAAAATAGTTGTTGTCGAGATCCACCACTTGGTAATCACCAACCGGAGCCCACAAACCAGGGATATGGGATAACAAAGTCTTGTATCCGATAGTCCGCCCCAACAATCGGACAATCATAGCTCGCTTCATACTTTCGTCGATCGATGCATGAACACGCTCAGAGAATCTTATTTTTGGAAACGACCCACTGCGATCGATGGAAAAATCCGATTCCAAAACCTGTATACCATCAGTGATCACGCCAGCCTTGTGCCGTCCGCCATTAACCTCACCACGCGCCACCATGTCAGCATAAGTGCCCTTGCTCGGACCAGAGGCCACCTCTGTCGGGCCCCCTGTACCGACAGTGTTCTTCAAGCCTCTGTCATCCCCCAAGCCACTGTCCACGACAACACCATCCCCAGCGACGTCAACAGCAGTAACATCCATGGGCGTTTCCTGCCCCTCCCCCAACACATCCTTCACCTGAAGCGACTCCATGGTCACGGTAACAGGCGGGATATCCACCGTTGGACCTCCTCCCGGCGGCTGACTGCCGGAAAACGTGTAACAACCAAAACTAGGGTTTTTCGCACAAAGGTTAATTCCCTCCGAGAAATCAGGAGCCATTCTTTAATTTGTAATGCTACAACTGTTAGTAGCTTGGTTGGAACTTTTTTGTCCGCAATATATAGTGGTTTTATCACTAACAAAATAAATTACTTAGTAAAAAAAATAGATGGCATAGTTAGCTAAATAAACTCTAACATGAATAAAAATTATGTACTTTTTTTCGGTGGATATTTTTATACCCCAACGCTAAAAAAATTAAATTTTAAGTTATAACATTAAATTTCAAATTTTAAAACTTAAACCTTGAACCCTAAAAAATAGACCCTACCCACAATTCCCTAAGATCTTATATCAAAACTAGCTTATTGTGTACAACACCAAACCTTAAGAGTGTCTTAACTTACCCGAAAGACTTATTTCTTTCAGGTAAGTTAACGACACTCTTAAGGTTTGGTGTTTAGGGTTTAGTTGATCGTGCTCTTGAACTCGACTTTAATTTTTGTATACAAAAAATTCTTTTTAACCAAAACATTAATTTTGGTTAAAAGGGAAGTACATTTTGGGTGATTCAATTGATTGGTACTCCTTTTTTTTTCTTTCTATTTTTGCTGAAAATCCGGCTGCCTCAATTTGGTCCGACAGTAATCTATCTATATGTCAATTTCAATATTTATTGATGCGACTGTATCATACAATATTTATTGACTTATCAGCCATGCAATATCCACCATGGCCAGCAGTATGTGTAGCAAAAGTCTATATAAGTAGGAGGTTTTGTTCCTCAAATGGCATCCATATTTCTTCTCCATCAGCTTAGAACCACTAAATTTAGAGACAAGAGATTAAGGAAGAAAATGTGGAGGCTTAAGATGGGGGAAGGGAGGAATAATCCCTACACTTTCAGCACCAACAACTACTTGGGAAGACAAACATGGGAGTTCGATCCAAATGCAGGCACTCCCGAGGAGCGAGCTGAGGTCGAAGAAGCTCGCATCAACTTCTACAACAATCGGCACAAAGTTCAGCCCAGTTCTGATCTCCTCTGGCAAATGCAGGTATAGTTTACCTTAATACAACAACGTATATGTATTATATGAACAACCCTTCCAACCCAGTTTACTACATTCACAGCATCTGAATTCAAACCTCGACATTCTTTAAAAAAGCCTATGTTTTATGGATGTAGTTTTTGAGAGAGAAGAAGATGAAGCAAACCATTCCCCAACCAAAGATAGAGGATAATGAGGAAGTAACATATGAAGCTACAACAGCAGCAGTGAAGAGAAGTGTGCACCTAGTTTCAGCTCTGCAATCAGAACATGGGCACTGGCCTTCTGAGCAATCTGGCCCCATGTTTTTTATGCCTCCTTTGGTATATATCTGCTCTAAATCTAATCCCTTAACTTTTGTTCATATATTTCTTCTACTTCCCCTAGGCATCAAACTCACTAACATTTTGCAATATTGCAGGTAATGTGTCTATATATCACAGGCCATCTTAACACCATACTCACCGCGGAGCATCGCCGAGAAATTCTCCGTTACATTTACTATCATCAGGTAATGTGACATTGAATTTTGCAGGCAATATCAATCTTTCACCAATTTGAAAATGTTATCATAAATCATGCAGAACAAGGATGGAGGTTGGGGATTATACATAGGGGGTCATAGTTCAATGTTCGGCACAGCTCTCAACTACATCTGTATGCGTTTACTGGGAGTGGAGCCTGATGGCGGCCTCGATAATGCTTGCGAGAGAGCCCGGAAATGGATTCTCGACCGAGGCGGTGTCACGACCACTCCCTCCTTGGGGAAGACTTGGCTTGCAGTACGTAGTCTTTGTTTAATCTCTACAAATCAAAACATGGTTTCATATGTATTTCTTTAATATTGTTGTAGTTACTTGGTATTTATGAATGGTCTGGCTGCAATCCGACGCCCCCAGAGTTTTGGCTGCTTCCTTCTTATTTCCCGGTTCATCCAGGTTTGCAAATCTTCATTTGTTTATCATCAGTTGCAGGTTGTTTTGTTGCAGCTTTCTTACAACAAAATTTGTTGCAGCAAAGATGACATGTTATTGCCGGTTAGTTTACATGCCGATGTCGTATTTGTACGGGAAAAAGTTTGTTGGTCCGATCACACCTCTCATTCAACAGTTAAGAGAAGAACTCCACGTTGAACCCTATAATGAAATCAATTGGAGTAAAAAGCGACATCTCTGTGCAAAGGTAATTTGATACTAATCATACACTAATTAGAGGAAGCGGAGAAATTATTAGATGAACTCGGCACAACACATCATCTGTGATCTCGGCCAATAAAATTTAAATAATTATTCACTTCTTATTTATATGGGTGGATTTTATTGACTGAGACCACGGATGACGGGTAAAAATCTTCTGCCCCTAATCATGCTCCCTTCTATGCCCCACATTAAAAATCACTTAAAAATTACATTCTAAACCCTAACTCTAATTTTCACATCCTAAGCCCTAAACACTACACCCTAAAAAATACACCCTACCCCTAATTCCTTAAACCCTAACCACAACCCCTAATCATAAACCCTAAACTCTAAACCTTAAACTCACTATTTTAAAGTGGGGGCATAGAAGGGGGCATGATAAAAAGGCAGATGATTCCATCCACTGATGACTTAGTGTGCCGAATTCATCTAATAATTTTTCGAGAAATTGTTATAGTTATTGAGACGATAATGATGATAACAAACGATCGTAAATACTGCTCAAACTGAGTTTCCTACTCTTCAACCTATGCCCAAATGGAAAATTAAAAAAAAAAAACTACGGACAGAAGAGGAAAGATTTTCACTCTGTCGAAAAGAAAGAATACAACTTATGATTTTAACCCTAATCTCTAATATTAAAAGATAAATTAATTGAATACAAAGGAAACTTATAGAAAATAATACTACTCAAACTGAGTTTCCTTACTCTTCAACCTATACCCAAAGAGTAAAGTAAAGTTTCCTATTCTTCGCCGGCTCGAGTAGACTCCACTTTTACCACTGTTTCTTTATTAATATTCAGACCGGTCCAAAATAAAATTTGGTTAGTATGTACTCTAACAGAAAGTTTGACTGACAAATGTTCATAATATTGGATGCAGGAAGATCTCCACAATCCTCATTCATTGCTTCAAATACTGCTTTGGAATAGTCTCTACACAATCTCAGAGCCTCTCCTTGATTGTTGGCCCATTAATAAGTTGAGACAGAAAGCTCTCAACTTAACAATGGATTTCATACATTATGAAGATGAAAGCAGTCGCTATATTACCATTGGATGTGTGGAAAAGGTTAAGCAAATTAGATTAAAACTAATTATTTAATTAGTTAAGACTTGATTATTAGTATATGACAGTTGAATGATACACTGGGCAGCCTTTGTGTATGCTTGCTTGTTGGGTGGAAGATCCAAATGGAATCCATTTTAAGAAGCATCTTGCTAGGATTGTTGACTATTTGTGGGTTGCAGAAGATGGAATCAAGATGCAGGTTTGTTAAACTTTCATTAAAATACTAACACTACTTTTTTTGTTGCGCTCCCGGTTATCCAAGACTTTGTTCTAATTAATTCGGACGACTCGCATCACACACCTAACTTAAAATGAGACTTTTAATTTGTAATGTGAAAGAGGTGCAAATATTTGAGGGGATTGTACAACTTATTAAAATGAGACTTTTAATTTGTAATACGGAAGAGGTGCAAGTTTTCTTTTCAAATAAAATTCTCTTAATACAAAAAAAAATTGTCATATTACTCTCTTGAACAACATAAAAATGACTTATAAACATCTAAAAATCTATTTTTTTACTTAAAAAGTGTTGTTCTTGCATATTTTGAAGCGAAATCGTCTACAACGCTTTTAATATCAGCTTCTTTCAAAATATTACTCTCGTTTTTTTTAATTGTTATATATTTTAGTATTTTTCAAAATATATATACAGTGACAGAGAATTCTGAGGGCCCAAGGAGGCCTAGGCTTCTATCACCAATTTTAAGTATTCAATAAATTTTATGTAATTGTAATTTGCCCACTAAAAATGAATATGTAAATTAAAATGTACAAGAATTTATTAAATATATAATTAAATGGAGGTTGAATTAAAGAAAGATAGGCTTGTGCCTGTAAATTTTTTAGTCTAATAATAATTTAGGTCCCTATAAGTTTAAATATGAGACAAATTATGTATTGTCCACTAAAATTTGAGTTTAAATACTTAATGTACCCTTATAGTTTTAAAATTCAATATTTTGGTTCCTCTTAATATTCAATCTGAGCTCTGCCCTTGTATATATATTACTATAGAACTCATTTTGAGGTCTCTTCTCTTCGTCATATGCGACCGCACCTATTGTACATGTCTAGATTTACTTTTGCTAACATGCATGTATATTTTTAATATTTCACCGTGCAGAGCTTTGGAAGTCAAGTTTGGGATGCTAGTTTCTTTCTCCAAGCTTTGCTTGCTACCAATTTATCCGAGGAAATCGGACCCACTTTAAAGAAGGGCCACGACTTCCTCAAAAATTCACAGGTTTCTTAAAACTTAAACCGTACACAGAGACGGAGCCAAATGGAGGGTGAGAGGGGCAATTCCTCCATCACAACTTTGAATGGGTTAATTGTTTTAGGCCGTTGATAGTTTTAAAACTTTTGCGATTAAGTCTTTGTTCCTCCCAAAAAAAAATTGGTTTACTATTTCTTAAGACCCTTTAAGTTAAAATGAATGAAATTAAGCTTTGACCCTTCATTTTTCTAGTTTAGTCACTTTTTAAGACCTTCAATTTGAAAATTAGTGAAATTAAATATTAATTTCCTTAATTTTTATAATTTAGTTACTTTTTAGAACCTTATTATTTCAAAGTTAATTAACTTGCCCCCTCATAGTTCAATCCTGGCTCCGTCCCTGACCGTAAACCTTATTGATAAAGATGCTTAACTACTTTAATCTTCACTGCACACGGCGATGTTGCGATTAATTTCTCCGGTCTGCTCGGATATTGCGGTTTGTTTCGAAACCTGAAGGTTAGGGATAATCCTCCAGGAGACTTTAAAAGAATGTTTAGACACATTTCTAAAGGATCATGGACATTCTCTGATCGAGACCATGGATGGCAAGTCTCTGATTGTACTGCAGAAGCTTTAAAGGTAATGTTGTCTCGTCTCGTTTGATTTTAAAACAAATTTGCAACCGGAATGATTGCTTAACAATGTGTAAATTGTTTTGCAGTGTTGCCTATTTCTTGCAAGGATGGCACCAGAAATGGTTGGTAAGAACATGGAGAAAGAGCATGTTTTTGATGCTGTCCATTTGATTCTGTCTTTACAGGTAAGGCACATACAATACATAAATTATTGCAAGACTCCACGGGAAATACTAAATAGATAAATTATTGCAGAGTAAAAATGGTGGTTATTCAGCTTGGGAACCTGCAGGAGGTAGCTTTTGGTGGGAGGTAAGTTATAACCATTTCCAAATGTGTACCGAACAAAAATATATGTTCATCTTTTTGTCTCTATTTATGTCTCAACCATAAAGTATTAAATCTTAAGTTCTAACTCAAATTTTTAAATTTTAAACTCCAAACCCTAAAAATTAAATCTCACATTCTAAACTCTAATCCTAAACCTTAACTCTAAACCCTAAACCTAGTTTTATAGTGGCGACATAAATAGGGGCACAGAAAAGAGGGGAGAGGATTTATATTTGTACTGAACAAAAATATCTACATTTTCGGTGTCTCTATTCATGCCCCACCACTAAACAGTGGGGGGTTTGGACACGTGCGAACTGAGCGACCGCACAGGTCCCCAAGAAAATAGGGCCCCAAATGAGATGAATTAAATTTTTTTTCTCGGCAAAATAATTTTATTAATAAACCCAGGTGCTTGCCTCGTTAAAATCCCCCTAAAGCTTAATTGGGGGAAAATAGTACAAAATACCCGGAAAAATTAGACAAAGGTTCACCTAATGCAAACATCACCTAATTCAAGAAAGGCAGTTTCTAATTGTACAGACCAGCAAGCAAGCAAACTAGTAACGTTACAATTCCATGACTACATGAAGGTTCAAATCAAGGCTACAAACTTCACCACCAAGCACTAAAAAGAGAGGACCGATTCATTCCATCATTCGCTAGGCAATCAGTAAGGACGTTTGTCTCACGTAGCACAAAAACAATTCTCACCTTCTCAATTCTCGTTACAAGTCGATCAAATTTTAACAAGAGTTGTCACCACGTTCAAGGTTGCTGAAATTTGTTTAAGATCCAGTTTAGAACTAATTTTGCATCAGATTCGACAATTAAAAGAGAACTCTCGATCCAACCAGCTTCCTCGAACAATTCTAGAGTCAACTTAATCACTTTTAATTTTTCAAATTTAGGATTCAAACCTTCAATAGGGCCTGAGAAAAATGCTCTTATTAAACCCTTCTCGTATCTAAGCACTCCACCACATCCAGTACACTTCTCTTTTGCAGCTCCATCAACGTTGAATTTGAACGAACCTGGCTACGGTGGTACTCAAACCAAGCTTCTCACATTCTCCTTGTTGTCATCTAATCCTTTCCTCGGAACCAGCCACTACACCTCAAAGTTCGGGGACCAATCAACCCTTATTGCCTTGATCCAAAACGCAGTACGTAATTTACAATAGAAGAGTAAGTCTTTCAAAAAAGTGTTTTTTTTTTGAAAACTAACTCATTCCTTGCCAACCAAAAGCTCCAAAAAGCTGCCCCTATCGAAATGAGCCAAAAGCAACTAATATCACATGAGGAGATGAATTAAATATTTACATGGAAAAAATAAAAGATTTTAGTTTAATAAATTACAAAAAAAAAATAAAAAAATAGCTTTAAAGAGTGCCTCATAATATATTTTTACTAAGATAAAAATATCTTTAAAATATTTTATATATTTTTGGGATTATAAATTAAAGGGCCTCGTTCTAATAAACTGTATAGAGCCCCGTAAACTTTTAAACCCCTTGCCACTAAACAACTAAACACTAACCCTAATTTCTAAATCCTAAACTATAAACTCTACATCCTACACTCTAAACCCTAATTCTAAACCCTAACCATAAACTTTAACTCTATATCCTAAACCTAATCTTTTAATGAGACGTACATAAGGCACAAAAAAAGTGACAGAAAATTTTTATTCATGTGTACTAATCTGCTATGAAATAAATACTCATTTTTTCACCTTAAACTGTCTTTATAGTGGCTGAATCCAAACGAGTGTCTCGAGGATCTAATCGTGGAACATGAGTAAGATTCGTATTTTTTTTCTCTTTAATTTTTTTCATTATTTAATGTAATGTTATGGAAAACCTAAATTTTATACGGATAAAATCCAGGCATGTAGAGTGCACATCATCTGCAATGCAGGCACTGGTTCTTGCCAAGAAACTATACCCAGAACACAGAACAAAAGAGATTGACAACAGCATCGAAAAAGCTGCAAAGTTCCTTGAAGACGTGCAATACCCTGATGGTTCTTGGTTTGATTTTTCCCCCTTATAAACATGAATTTGATGGGATTTCAGCAAAATATTGACAAGCACATATGTATGTATAGGTTTGGAAGTTGGGGACTTTGCTTCTTTTATGCCACATGGTTTGCACTATTAGGGCTTAAGGCTGCTGGAAAAAAATACACAAACTGCTTAGCTATTCGTAAAGGGGTTGGTTTCTTGCTTAAAACCCAGAGAGAAGATGGTGGTTGGGGAGAGAGTTATCTTTCTACTCATACAAAGCTATATAAACCCATAGAAGGAAATGAATCCAATCTGGTGAATACTGCACAGGCTTTGATGGGTTTAATCATGGGTGGCCAGGTATGCTTTACAATCAGCGTAATGTCAAAAAAATGTCTCTAACGTTTGGTTGGATAATCACTTTGGTTTGTATTCTTTTTATTGAAGTACTTTAACCATCAATATTTTTATTGTGGGTCAAAATGGTCATTCCATGAATAAAAAACTGTTAATCAATTAATGATTGACAACTTGAAATGACTTGACAAAATAACATGTCGGTAGAAAAAATTATAAATTTATATTTCGATTGATGTGTCATTTTGTCAAGTAAGCACATTTGTCTGTATGACACTGTTATGTCAACATACATTGCCATGTAGGCTAGACGCGTCATTTCAAGCCATTTACCGTTGGTTGACTAACAATTTTCATCCACGGATGGACCAGTTTAACAAAAAAACGTTGAAGGTTAAAGTGCTTAAAAATGAATATGAGCCAAAATAACCATTCAGTTAAATGTTATGCCTATATATTATAACTATGTAGTTCTTTTGAATCATTATACGTACACTCATATGGTTCTGAATAGGCTGAGCGGGACCCTTCACCTCTGCATCGAGCTGCAAAACTGTTGATAAATTCTCAATTGCCAAACGGTGATTTTCCCCAGCAGGTAATTCCATACATGTACAACACACTCATCATATATTACATATGTATAAATTTGGATGAAATGAAAAATTGCAGGGACTGGGTGGAACTTTCTTCAGGCATGGAATGTTACACTATGCATCATACAGGAATGCTTTCACATTGTGGGCTCTTGCCGAGTACCGCAATCAAGTTTGGCCTTCAAAATAAACATGCTTTTGAATAATAAAAGAATAAGTCGAAAGATTGTCGTGTTAAAACTATGTATAATTAGCTGCATTTCGGATTTATAGTTATTGTGTCTTATCCTTTGTAATGGAAAATGGATTGTCCATGTTTGGCTTTCTAAATAAATTATTATGCTTTTGAATAAAAAAAGGATCGATCCCTCTGGTGTCCTTATTGTCCCAGTGGTAAAAGATAATGTAATTCATTCAAGTGACCCGGGTTCGAGCACCAGTTCTGCACAGTGTGCGTGCCTTATTAAAAAAACTAAAAAAGTTGAAAGATACTACCCTAAGTCTGTGTTGATTCGTCTAGTGGCATAAGGTAGTGGGGACTATTGAGTCATGATCCCACTAGATTTTGGAGAATTATAATTTAACCCCTTCAAATTTTCAAAAATTTTAATTTGTCCCCTCAACATTTTAAAAATTCATATTAAGCTTCAAAATTTTTAATTAAATCTCCCTTCATAATTTTTAAAACTTTCATTAAACCTCTCAAATTTTTAAAAATTTTAATTAAATCCTTTTTTGAAAAAAATATAAATTAAACCTTCATAATTTAAAAAAACAAACAAACATTCCAAATAATATGTAAATTATGACCAAAGATGCTTACGATGTTAATAACTCTAGAATTTTTAAAATTAAAAAACAAAAAGATTCAATTTTAAAATTCTAAATACGAAGACTGAACTCTAAACTTTACTAAAATACAAAAATTTCACATGCTTTTACAGTAATCAAGAGATTTAAACTCGTGTCTCCTAGGATGATTGTAACACCAAAAAAAGGGTTTAATGAGATAAAGGTTAATTGAGCAAAAAAAAAAGAAGAGAAAAAATGAAATTGGTGACACGGGGGTTTGAGATTTAAACTCGTGTCTCCTAGAGCTTCAACCACTGAGCCAAGAGCTTGTGTATGTTAAGTGTTGCTTTGAAAGACTTTTGAATTAAGTTTGAGAAGTATGTTAAAACATAATTAATATTCGAATTGACCGTTCACCTATCGTCCCTTTGCTTTTCCATCTTCTTCACCATCGAGAGAAAGAGAGGGTTTTTACCCCTGTTAGCCGTCCGATCTGCCCCACCGCCGCGGCGTGCACGTCACCGCCCACGTCACCATGTTCGCCACCTCTCTCCAGTCACAACTTAGTCGACCACTCGTAGTGTCGCGCCGTCGCCCGCCGTGGAGAAAACCTTGAAGGTTCGTCAAGAACCCATGGCGGCCCCTCTCTGTTTTTCTTAGATTCCGGCCGTCTCCGTTGTCGTCTGGTAGCGTCGACGACTCGAGTGTGTTCAGCATGAGTGGGTGAACCTAACCCTACCGGCCGTTCGGCACCGGTAGAGCTTCGTCGAAGTTACGTAATAATCCGGCCACTTTGGACCGTTTGGGTAAGTTTTGTGTTTTTTTTATCAGCAAATTGTATGATTTTTTATTCAATAGAAAGAAAAAACATACAGCGCGACAAGCCATACGCCTCGTTAAAAACCTCCCTAGTGGAGGAAAAGAGTACGATATGACTTGTCTAAAACACAACACAACATCCCTCGACTCTTATCACAGACAAGCCACGAACAATGACACACGATCGACGCCCTCCTTGGCCAAAACATCAGCGAAGCCAT
The DNA here is from genome assembly GCA_958450335.1 of Hibiscus tridactylites. NCBI lineage: Eukaryota > Viridiplantae > Streptophyta > Magnoliopsida > Malvales > Malvaceae > Hibiscus > Hibiscus tridactylites. The sequence continues at coordinate 77,966,452 of OY288284.1, read as the reverse complement.
TAGCCTCCCTAGGCACATAACAAAATTGTAACTCATATGCAACATGACGCGCTTGATCAATCGCCGTGAACACATCCCACAACCGCCATGGCCTCTTTGCCGACCGTGTAGCCCAACTCAAAGCCACCAGTGAATCCGACTCGATTATCACACAATGATGTCACCAACTCCCCTCCACCACCAAACTCAATGCGAACGCTATAGCCCGAATTTCAGCCTCATTGGAGTCCATCACCCCCAATGGCCCCGAAAATAGCCCCAATATCCGACTCTCTCCGTCCCTCATCACGCCCCCAAATCCCGCAGGCCCCGGCTTACCCCTCGCCGCACCGTCCACGTTGAATTTCAAAACTCCCATAACCGGTGGCTGCCAAAACACCCCACGCCTCACCTTCTTCACGGTCGCGCTAATTGTTGAGTGTATAAAAGTTCTATTATTTATACCCTTTTTAACCCATATTTCTGCTACATTCAAGCATCATTGCATTGCATTTAGGTTAGTTTTCAATAAAACATCACAATTATATAAAAGGCACAGATTCTACTGAAAGATGGCTATTTTTGCAGGTATCTGTCACAGTAGATGTCGAAGGCAGGCGCAGGGCAGATAAGCAGGAGAGTAGAATCGGACGAGCAGCTGAAGAAGACGAACCTGTCATGGACCTGTCGTGACAGCATGGTGACAGCAGATACATAAAGAGGAAAAGTCAAGTGGACCTCGATAGATAGAGAAAAATCTGCTCGTCTGTCGTGTGGAAGCCAAATAATTTTCCAAGCCCCGGATCAAAAGATATGTCAAGCCGAAGCTCAAGGAAAGGAATTCCCACAAAACAAGGATGCGGCAGGAAGTAGGAAACTTTTAGAGATTTAATCTTTATTAGAGTCTTACTTTTAATTAAAGTTGTAATCCTTGTTACCTTAGATAACTTGAGTCCAAAGCTTATATAAAGGGCATAGATTAAACCCTAAGAGGACGGATGGCCCATAACCAAAAACCTAAACCCTGCCGTTTACCTGTCACCGACATGTTCTAAATTCCCCCTAGGGCTACGGGTTGTTTTGTAAAGTAGTTGCAAGGGTTGCTTTGTTTTAGGATTTTCTAAGTTCAATAAAATAAACTTCAAGTTCTTTTATCTTGGTTTTAATATCTTGCAAGAGCATCGGGAGAGCATTGTGAGGTTATCCATTTACTTAGCATCGGGAGAGTTAAGTATTCGAAAGAGATAAAAGCGCGTTCTCTAGTTTATAGTTGAACCATCTCGTGCTTAGGGATAAGGCGAGGTTAAGTGGCTAAGGAAGAATTCATACACATCGGTGTTCATCCTTCGATTCACGCCGGGAGGTATCGTCAAAGACGTGATCATCGACAGACTTGTGCCTAGGGATAGGGCAAGGCAGATCTGGGATTCTTGCCAAGCTTGAAGTACGGAGTTAGCGTCTGCTGCCGCGACAGCTAACGGACAGCCGCCGCGACAGGTGCTGTCGGCGACGGGTGCGACGACAGAACTGGAGATCCTAAGCGATTCAATACCTGCACTACCAAGCAACTCAATACCAGCCCATTCTCTCTATCTTGATTTCTCAATCCTTTTATTTACGTTTTTACGTTATTATTCTCGTGACAACTCTTAATTATTTCATTTACTTCGTGCAGTGAAATTAGGTGAAGTCATTAGCCCAATCCCTGTGGAGACGATATCCGATACTTCGTATCACTTTACTACTTGCGTCGTGTACACTTGCACTACAATTGCGATAGTCTCTTTCACACGCAACACTAATCACAAAAGTAGACGGACATGTCCACCAAACTATCTCGGGCATTAACTCCCCTTCCACATCCACTTTAATCCAATAAAACGATCTCAGCTTCACCAAGAAACATAGCTCTTCCATCGACATGCATTTGCCACGAAATATCCGCTCATTTCTAGCCAACCATAGTGACCATAACAAAGCACTAACGCTGGCCACCCACCATCGTTTAATGCTACCAGAAAAAGGGCAATGCAAATGTTCGACAAAAAATCAGCAAAGCTGTCCGGGAAAGGTGTCGATATATTCCACCAATTGCGCAACCACACCCAAAATTTCAGCACACTCGGACACTCATAAAAAAGATGTGCAATCAATTCTTCCGATGACGCGCACCACGAACATCGACTTTGTTCTGCACTCAATGATAGCCCACGATGTTGCAAAAAATCCGCTGTTGGCAATCTCCGTAACCATATGAACCAAAGAAACGCCTGCACCTTTGGTGGAACCAATACATGCCAAGCGAAACATTCACCCAAATCATCATCGCCAAACTTATCCATCATCATCAATTTGGATAAAGCCTTCACCGAGAAAATACCATGATCATCCGGTTGCCAAATAAGCGTATCATGTCGAGCCTCCCATAACCGTACCACCCTCACCAACTCTCGCAACCCATGCAAACGGTCCAGCTCAAAACCACACAAATGTCTGCAAAAAAACAATGCACACTGCCCATGCTCAAACGTCCCCCCACTGCATAATCATATACCCACACCAACTTATTTATAGACAACATGAACAATCGCGGAAAAATGTATTTTAGAGGCTGCTGCGTTATCCATGGACCGAACCAAAATAAAACCATCTTCCCATTCCTAATTTTCCACTAAAAACCTGCCATTCCCACATGTCTAACGATGCTAGCGTCACAAGAATTTAGCACAATCTGTTTCCACACCCCCGACATTGCCGATAATTTCTCCGTATTGAAACGCCACCATTGGATATGTTCCACATACTTGGCCGTGGTCAATCTACGCCACAACGAGTCACGATCCTTTGCATAATGCCACACCCATTTGGACAGCAACGCCTTATTTTTCACCCTCAAATCCGCCACTCCCAAACCACCCAAATGTCGTGGCCGACACACAAATTCCCAACCCACCCTACTCATCTTACGTTCGAGTCTAACACCCCCCACAAAAATGCACGTCGAATCTTGTCCAATTGTGCTATAACCCCTTTTGGAACCATAAACAACCCCATATAAAAGATAGGAAGTGCTGAAAGTACGGAGTTCACCAATGTTACGCGTGCAGCAAAAGACAGTGATGTGCGCTTCCATCTGGCTAACTTGCACCGAAAGTTAGCTATGACAGGCTCCCAAATCGATAAAGTCCGCGGATTAGCCCCTAAAAGAAAGCCTAGGTATGTAAACGGCAACACCCCCTGCTTGCATCCCAACATCTCGGCCACCGAATTAACCAAACCATCTTCCACACTAATTGCATACAACGAACTTTTGGCGAAATTAATCCGCAAGCCCGAACACGCCTGAAAACAATGCAGAATTCTTTTGATGTTCCGTGCCACTTCGACCAATGCCTCAAAAAACAATATGGTGTCGTCGGTAAACTGTAAATGAGTTAAAGATACCCCCGACACTACCTCCACCCCACGCACCAAACCAGCCGACTCAGCATTACCCAACATCAAGTGCAGTGCTTCAGCAACTATGACAAATAACAATGGCGAGAGCGGGCAGCCTTGGCGTAATCCACGCCCCATCCGAAACTCCTTAGTCGCGCTGCCATTTACCAAAACCGATAGTCGAGCTGAGATGATACACTCCTTAACCCACGCTCTCCACCTACTGTAAAATCCCATTCAATCCAATACTGAGTCAAGGAAATTCCAGCTTACACAATCGTAAGCTTTAGCGAAATCAAGCTTCAAAATAAATCCCCCTCCACCTCTCTTCCGCAGCGAATGAATTACTTATGTTGCCAATAAAACCCATCTACTAGCTGACGACCTTTTACAAACGCGGATTGCGAATCACTAATTAAACCTCCCAGTACACTCTGAAGCCTATTCGCTAAGCACTTAGCCAACACTTTATACATGGAATTCACTAAACATATGGGGCGGTACTCACCTAAACATTGGGGCGATTCCACTTTTGGTAACAGCACTATGAAAGCACAATTTGCACCCTTCGGCAACACCCCATTTGCGTGAAACTGCTCAAAAAAATTCAGCACATCGAGTCGCACCACCTCCCATCCTTTTTTATAAAAATAAAGCGTGAACCCATCCGGACCCGGCGCCTTAGAACCATCGCATTCCCATAATATATTTTTTAATCTCATCCATCGTGAAAGGCTGTACCAATTGCTGTCTATCCGTTTCATTTACTCTTTGAAAAACTCCATCAAACTGCCACTCACCCGCCCGCTTGTCACCAGCAAAATGCTTGATAAATTCCGCCACCACAAAGTTTCGGATAATCATAGGCTCAGTAGTCCACTCACCCGCAATCACCAGCCCCGGAATGTAATTTCTAGCTGTTCTTAACTTTGCTGCCCTATGAAAATACGTCGTATTACGGTCACCCAATCGTAACCATGTAGCTCTTGATTTTTGCCGCCACATCGATTCTTTATTTCTCATTGCACGCCATAACGCGCTCATCCACCTACGCCTCAAAGACTATACTTCTTCACTCGCTCCCCCCTCAACCATGTCCTCATCCGCTCTATCTAATTGTTGTTGCATATCCGCAATGAGTTGATTCACATCGCCAAAGCTGTCCTTATTCCACCTTTTCAAAAACTTCTTCAAATGTCTCAACTTAACTACAATATTTTCATTTCCCACGCCCACACTGGTCAACCGGCACCATTCTTCTAAAATCTGCCTAATGTTCGATCGCCCATCCATCCAACAGTTGAAAAATCTGAATGGACGTGGTCCCCAATCACAGTCATCGCATTTCAACAACAACGGTGTGTGGTCCAAAACTCCCCTCTTCAACGCTTCTTGTTGTATTGATTTAAATGCATCTAGCCAAACTGAAGAAATTAAGTACCGATCAATCCGACTACACCGATTGCCATAGCCGAACCAAGTGAATCTTTTGCCCACTAACGGCAAATCAATCAATCCCGCGGCATGTACGAACTCCCCAAAAGCTTCCATCTCTGCATTCCTATCAGAGACCCCTATGCGATCCGACTCATGTAATATGGCGTTGAAATCGCCTGCTACACACCATGGCCCCTCAAAACCATTCATCTGAGTTAATATAGAATCCCATACTAATTTTTGCCCAGCAATATCCGTAGGAGCATATATCACTACAATGCAGCACAACATATCTTCTTGCTGCCAACGACCCTAAAGTATAATATAATTACGATTAACATCAATATTAATCAAATTAGACTTGTTACCTTCCCATATAATCAAGATGCCCCCGGATGCTCCCATCGAAGGCGATACTGCCATCTCGAAACTGTCCGAGTACCACAAGTTAGACACCCACATCGACGGCACTTCCTCTAATTTTGTCTCTTGCAAGAACACCATATCAACCTGATATTTCCATATCACTTCACCAACACCTCGACGTTTCGCGCCACCGCCCAAACCCCGTACATTCCATGATAATAAACGCATTAGTAACAATCCTCGATTTTCCCCGCGATGATCCGAGAAATATCCTTGATAATGTCTTCCTCCCTCCCACTCGATTTCACTCCAATTAAGGACCCCAATTTTACCGTTGTCGTTGCCTCACACTTAATATCACGGGAACGTTGCGAACCACTATCCTGCCCCTCAACCCCCACTATTTTTGATGTAAACCGTGATCGACGCTCGCCCAAAATTGACCGTTTCTTTACTCTAACCTCACGGCTAGCCTCTTGTAGATGCCTATTACCGGTTATTCTCCTAATCTTGCAAAAAGCATGTCCGATCCTAATTACTTCCGTCGCGCCTAACCCGGCTTTAGATTCACTCGAATGTATGATAGGAGGGGAATTTACCTCGTGTAATTTGGAACCGATCCAATCCCTTGACCTCACCTCCTCAGCAATTTTTGAATTTGCAATACCTGCTATGGATAGACTTTCACACTGTTGAAACTCCTCAACAACCTCTAGAGTCCTACCGCTGCACACCTTCTCGAATGTGTGATTATCCACTCTCACCGGATCTATCGGTTGTCCCTCTGACGATCGTATCTCCGCCTGGGAACCATGTTGCTCCGGTGACCGGTCCTCAACTTGAACCTCAACATTCGCAACATCGATTTGTTCCCCTGTCCCTTCCTGAAATTCCGTCCCTTGCAGATCCAACCAAGCCTCGTTCATCACCCAAATCACTCGTTCATTCCCTTGGGAATTTTGTGTCACTGGTTGCATTCCTTCCATCCCGTGAATGGCAGCATTCAAGTTCTCTACTCGCTCTTCACCGCCCATGTCCGAACCCTATTCCGAATTGTCCTCCGTTGTCCTCCATTCACAACAATCGCACTCAACTTCTGGACCCTTTCCCTCCATCTCTAAAACACGTACCCAATATTCGACATTGTCCACCTTAACACGAATTCTTTCCTTAATCCGATTGAATGTTGTTGTCTCTACCATGATTCTTCCGCCATCAAATGATGTAGGTGTTTCCGTATCGTCATCTAAACAAATCAATGATCCCCACAGATTGGCGATGTTTGTGAAGGTTTGTTTATGCCAAAGGTGTATCGGCAACCCCACTATCGACAACCACACCCTCCTGGATTCTACCTTAATCGAAAGCGACCAAGCCTCCACCCTATCAAAGCATTCCCTAACACAATCCATCTTCAACACCCTATCGCGTACAATTGCTGACGTGCACATCAACAACACCATATGGCCGGATAATCGCATAATGGAAAATCCATCTTGTTTTGCTACCTCCAGTCGCTCTGCTAGAGTTTTAATACTACAAGAATTCGAACACCATCCCACCGCACACCATTGTAGCACCGCCCATTTATCATCATCTACAATGCCTTTTACTTCTCTATACTTGGCGTTGCCCACCTCCCCGATCGGCGCCGTTGAGGAACGCTCATTGTTTCTACTCGCCATCGGCTCCTCCCTTGATCCCCGACTCGCCACTCCCTCTCCTTTTCTGTGGGACATTGTTGTTCTTCCCTTCCAAGCCAATGAGACTCTCATGCGGGCGCCGTAAATCCATTTCCCATCCAATCTCTCGATCACACGATCGGCGTCCTCTTTCGATGCCATACGAACAAAACCAAATCTGTTTCCGTCGCGTGCCAAACGATTTGGGATGAACGCGTCTTTGACGACTCCATGCCTATCGAACACTTGCCACAAGCCCTTCCAGTGAATTGTATTCGACAATCCCCCCACGTACAACGTACACACCCGTTGCACACTCAGATCGCTCTTTCCTCGATCACCTTTGACGCTGTATTGTTTGGCGGCTTGTTCCCTTGCGAGGCGCTCCCACAAACCTACCATTTTTCTCTCAAGTTCTCGCACTTAATTTTTAATATAATATTTACAACGGAACCCAAAAAATGTCCATGTTTTGTGTTTTTTTTTACGTGCTTTTTGATGAGTATTAGTGATGGTTGAATTTTTCTGAGTGTGGGCTTTCAATTTTCGGCAGAATCGTGTGATTTGGGGTCACTGGCGACATTCCGGCAACAACTCCGATGAGTTTCCGGTCGTGGTAAGTGAAGCGACCCAAGCTGGTCTGAACCGACCAACCCGGTTTGTGTCCAAATCTGAATCGAGTCCGACCCGACCCGTCTGCCCGAGTCGACTCAGTGAGTCAGCTCGCCCGAGTCGACTTAGTGAGTCAGCTCGCCTGAGTTGACTCAGTGAGTCAGCTCGCCCGAGTTGACCAGTGATGTCAGCGTTGACTTGATCGCTGACGTCAGCGTTGACTTGATCGCTGACGTCGGCGTTGACTTGATCGCTGACGTCAGCGTTGACTTTGACCCAAAAAGTCAAATTTTCTGAAAAGTCATATTTTTTGTTTTTCGACGTCCTAAATCCGTTTTTGAAGCCCGTTTCGTAAAATTCTAACCCGAAGGCCTTCGAATCTTGCTTTTAACCCGAGAGTACGTGAGTTAAATATTCAGTATAAGAGCAATGTAAATGAGGACTGATTAAGGAATATTGTGTGATTGAAGGTACTCACAATTCCTTGAAGACGAATGGTTGAGGGACGTCAAATCCGAGTTTAAGAGTGTTCGAATACCGTTCGAGGGTTGACCGATATAGCAAGGATTTAAGGTAATACATTACTACCTCATGTATGCTTTTGAATCATGTTGGTATTCAGTTAAATGTTTGCACTACCATGTTTGATCATATTGTTATTTTCGCCTATGTCGATCATTTATGCGGTAATAATAATAATAATAATAATAATAATAATAATAATAATAATAATAATAATAATAATAATAATAATAATAATAATAATAATAATAATAATAATAATAATAATGTCCAAGACAAATATTTGAATAAGAGGTTTGATAAATCGGTGGGACTTTCGAGTTAGTACACGATTATTGAGACAATAAATCTTTAAGTCTGATTATATCTTTCATTAAAAGGATTAATGTCGGAAATATTTGATTAGCGAATGACAAAAATACCCCTAACCATAACCACAACCCGAGAAGCTATACTTGATCCGTAAGACATCTGATGCAATTGAAAACCTTTGATTCCCTGAAATGTTATAGTTACAAGACCTAAATATTCGCGATTGTAAAGTACTTGGGTTTATGGAATTTTAAATAAATCTCTGAAGATAAATTTACAGAAAAATAGTCGTAAGTTTGAATTAATCAATGTGGCGTAAAATATTGAATGGATTGCGATGACAAAGAATGATTGATATTACTGAAAGATTGAATGGGTTTGAATGACGCTAGAGATTGAATTTTCCTCGGGCAATAATTGTCGATCGACCGACTTGTGTGTTATATCCTCGAGGTTTGAAACAAATAAATAGTTGGAAGGACCAAAAGACTCTGAATAATTGAAAAATCTTTAAGCACCGAATGGTTTAAAATACCCTCGGATACAAATGACTGAAAATACCTCTAAGACATGGAATGAGAAATATCAATAAAGCCAAGCAAGGGCAATAGCTCTGAAAGTGGTAATACACGACCCCTGTCGGTTGGTCGTTTCGGGAACTATTGTGGTGTTGGAAGAATACCATATAAAGGCATGTTCAAGTTATTTGGAGAAAGTACCTAGGTCAATGGAAAGAGAAACATGTTCTTCATGTGTATTCGATGCTATGGATAGAGTTTAGATGCATTACACATCTTCGGTTACTTGAGAAATACCATTTGAATATATGTTCGATTTCTCGCTGTATGTTCAGTGGTTGCTTGCCGAACACGAGCTTTTGTTATATAATGTAGTCAGTTCTGAGAAGTGAGTACTTGCGGTGTACTGATCCGGTTAAATATTAAACCTTGTGCGATGGTTTACGATTAACTCAAAGGGACTCGGAAATCTGATAAGTAACTAGAACTTCTGAACCTCGTACGTCACAGCTTTTACCCGATACTCTAATTACCAAATCACCCCTGAAGGCTGAAATGACCAAAATGCCCTCGTAGGCTTAAATGATTGGATCACTCTCGATACATTTGAAATCTCAATGTTCTCGATGGGTCATCTTTCGAATGTTGAATTGAGCTGTTAGTACCGAGCTCCCTCGCCTAGGGAACTCGTTCTGAAATTAGTCCAAAAATGTCAGACGTTATATGCCTATTTTCTGATAATTATCAAGTGTCTCTGAGAAATATATTGAACCATAAAGTGTGTACCCTATGTCCGTGAATACACTTTGCTTTAAACTAAGACTATCCGCTCTGAATTAAAAGTATAACTCTGTTACCCGTAATGAAAGTTCAACTCTTGGCTTTGGTCTTCTGATACAGAAATATATCTGGTATTCGTCTGTTGATACAAAGAATAAATCTGATATATGCCTTCTGATATAATATATATATATATATATATATCTGATATATGTTTTCTGATATTATTGTCTTCTGAATATAAACTAAATTTCATCTGGGGTATATTATCTGGGATAAATGATGATCTGTAGGCTCAGCGCTGGCAAGCACTTCTGGACCTAAGCTCCTACGCCAATGGGCCTAGGGTAAGCCTTTTTGTTAAGCTCCTACACCCACGGGCCTAAGATAAGTCTTTCTGGACCTAAGGCATCCCCTTAGGTAGGCTCATACGCCTCAGGCCTAGGGTAAGACCTTCTGTATGCAATTCATGGCGAATTGCCTTTTAGAGTTCGGTTGATGGTAGTTAAATAAATTAACAGAAATTTCTGACCTCTTCTGAAACATACCCTACTAGATTAATGTATCAATGTTAAACCCTCAGTAAACTTACAATTCGCGCTTAATGGACCACTCTGAACTCCTTGATTCAACTTTTGAAATCTGAATCTCTTTTGAATCTCTGGCTTTAGACTCACCTCTTACGGTTCAGGTGATCAAATAAAGAACAACTCTGTGACCTCCTAATAATACTGCACTTAAATATCAAATCGTAATTGAGCTTACCGTTGCTTAATTCTTCATGACAATGTTAAGTTGCCATATACCTACTTGTACTTTTAGCATCTCCTGGTAGTTTGTATTACTGAGCTTTTCGAAGCTCACGTTGTTTTACCATCACAGGTTAAAGGATCTACCATGTTGCAGTTATCATCGTCGGTATGGGAGTTTCTTCGGCTTTGCTTACGGAGTACGACACCTGTGTAATTATGTGGCATGTATGTTACGTGTTATTTTATATTCGAGTATGAAACTTGTATTAACAACTTTTATCATAGTTTTGTTTCATTTTCTGAATATTTCTAAAATCGTATTTTAATTAAAAACTCGATTTACGATTTTAAATGATTTAGCGAATTGTTTATTTGAAATTTTAACGTGGGTCGCTCCGGTGACCCTAATGTGACTCCCTAGGATCCGTATTAACGCATAAGCGGGTCTAGGGGGTTACAATGATTGACAATGCGCATACACCTTGTAAACAGAACGATTTGAACCCGTGTCTCCTAGAATGACCATCATCCGCTTTTCTACTGTGACACTTATTAGGTTTATTTGAATATGTAATATTTGTTTGTGGTATACGTCAAAATTTAAGATGTTATAATTTCCTAACAAATTAGATTCATATTTTGTATAATTACGATATTTAATCTATTGGTCGATTAATCTAGATCGAATACTACAGAGGTCTATTTGTGGACAATTTTTCTAACTCAATTTGTCTCATTCACAATATTAATAGTCGAATCAATAATTTCAAAATTTTAATATTTTATCCTACTAAACCAATTAAATATTTATAAATTAGATTTATATTTGGGTGACATATGATTTCATATATGATTTCACTATTCGGTAACATGCTTGTGCACGTGAAGGGATGGGGAAGATTAATGAACAAAAACACAAATCGTATATGTATGTGTTTTACTCCCAAAAAAAACTATATTTATAAATGTATTTTAATCATGAAAGGGGATGTATGAATCACTAATTTGATAGGCTAAATTTTAAAGGAAAACTTTTTCCTCTATTAATTGATCCGTAATTTTTGCAGTACATTATGGAAGTGTGAAGAGAGATTTATTTGCCATATGGCCTATGGGATAAGATCACTAATTATTCACACAAGTAGGGCTTTTGGTAGAAGTAAAAATAAAATATTAGTGAGTTAGCTAGTGTTATCAGATTTTGATCAAATCAAGTTCTAACATCTTACTTAGGAAAAAGTATTAGATGGACTCAGCTCACCACGTCATCCATGGTCCATCCAATAATATTCATCCATTACAGTGTAACTTTCAAGTAACTACCCACTCTTAGTTACATGTAAGAAAAAGGTGAAAATTCACCTTGAAAAAAACAACATGAAAAAATAATATTAGATGGGACTATGAATAACGTGGTGAGCCAGACTCATCTAATAAATTTTTCTTATTTAGATTGTTAGTATTAAAACAAATTAGATCAGTTCAAATCGAGAACATAAACGGATTATAAGAAGAAAATAATAATTTAGAGGATACAAACCCAAACCTCTAAAAGACTTAGAAGAAAGCATGCTAACCATTGACTATGGATCTTTCAGTTGTGTCAATCACATACTAAACCACTTAAATGATATCAATCAAGCCGTTAAAAGTTAACATTTAACAGAAGTAATGACATGACAGTTAAATAAATTTGTTTAGTATCTATTACTCAAATATTTTATCAATTTGATCTTAATTTTAACATAACTCAATAAATTTAACCAATCAATCTGACGATAACATAAAATCTTAACCCTTAAATTTTTAATATGATTTTTTAAAATTTGATACCCATAATATAAAAGTACTACGTCAGTCACTAACTACAATAATAATAATTTTTTTGTGCACATGAACATAATCATTTTTAAGAAATGGTAATCAAATAATTTTAATTGATAGAGCACAAAATTGTAGGGTTAACTTGACTCTAAAGTAATAAACCCAATGATAAGCAGATGTAAAGTTAAAACATAGGATGGACATGAATATGATTAGGGTTTTCATGCTGAGTGCCTCATCATTGTCTCTCTTCATGATTTGTGCACGATATCCCACGTGCTATGATGAATTCTATGTTCCCTTTAGGACTTTTAGTGCCAAAAACAATGGCTAACCTTATCTTCTACTAATCTCTCATGATTATTTTTTTATCATTATATAATAAAAACAATGGCCCTCTCTCTATTTTTTTTCTCTAATTAGGGATGAATACTCGACCAGGACGAGTCTAAAAAGTTTTAGTTAGTTGAATTGATGAGTTATATTTTATGACTTAAATTTTATTTAAAATTTTTCGAGTCGAGTTGTTAATGTTTTTGTTCAATTTTTTTTTTATAATTTTATGGTACTAATTGGTTTTAACCTAAACGACTTTCTATAATTATATACAATATACATATATATTTCTTCATATGTGATATATATACATATACCTGACAAAGTTGAGGGATTCTACTCGAACTTGAAAACTTATCCATTAATTACTAAAAGATTCAAGTTATTTGAGTCTCATTTTATAACTCAAATTTTATTTTTAAAAAAATTTAAGTCAAATTTATAAAATTACAATATATTTCGCAAGTCTTTGTCAAGATTGAAAATAGGTAAATAGACCTTGACCCAATCTTTAAAATTTTAAATTGATGAGTTAACAATTAAGTATTAACATCATTTTATTACTATTTATATTTGCCCCAAAGTTCATTAAAATTTCGTAAATTCCTACTAGATCTTTTAAGCAATATCAGAAGTTCAAATTTTAATATTGTTAATGGAATAAATCGAGTTAGAAAGATCAACCATAATAAACCATTGTAATACCCAATCTAAATTAATCAGCCAATAGATTAAGCATTGATAAATATATAAAAAAAATTGTAAATTCGAAACGGAATCAATTAACACATGCATGTGTCCACTATGATTATGACATTTACTCGTGTATGATTGAAATTGAGCAAAAATGGAATTCTAGGGAATTCAATCATGTTTTTTTAATAAATCAATAATATTTTCATCAAGTGATGTATTAACATTACATCATGAGATGTCCAAATGCATGCTAGCTAAGGTAAGAGGAAATGACAAAAACAAAACATTATGTTTTTTACACTCACTAACATAAATGTGGGAGACAAAATAAGTACCCATGGCTAAGATGATTAATCATGGGGGCATGGGGTTAGATTAGGGAATTTAGCCCACCAACAAGATTGGTGTTTTGCAATCCCAAAGCTTAAATCTTTTTGATACTAGCAAATCAAGTGAACAAGATTTGACATTGTAATTTGTAAAGCCTCCAAGTTCCAACATAATGACATGTGGGTCCAAAAATTGTTGGAAATTGTAAGCATGCATGAGTGATCTTTCCATGCACTCACACATAGACAACCAATAAACCACTCTTCCATAAAGTAAAAAGATATAAGAGGGAAAAATGTGTTTTTAACATAAAATTAAAAGTTCGAATCACGACGTTGTAAACAGAGCATTGTAATAAATTTCTGTAATACTTAATTTATATCGGTCAACTATGTGTCAAATACTGGTGATTATAAAAAAAGAATATAATCTTTGTATTTGATACACGAAATTAAATCAATAATGATAATTTATAAAAATCTTTTAAAATTAAATATGAATAATTTTGTTAGGCCAATAAGTGATTCCCCAAAAGAACAATCCTTTACTTTAGGAATTATACTTGAATTTTGTTAGGCCATATATGTCTCAAGTGGAGGGCTGTTTGGTTTTTAATTAATATACAATGACTTTCCTAAGGTTTGAGTAAAATGAAATCAACCATGATAAGCCTAATCTGGAAATATTTTGTAGGGTATCTGTAATTGAGCAATTGAGAATATTTAAGAACAAAGCTCATATAACTCAAAATCTATAAAGTATGACATTATTTTACTTTCCTCATATATTTTACCATTAGTCTAAAATTAATCTTTTGCTTTACTATTACAAACATTTAATTAACTCATTTATAGGACTATATGGGCGTGTTTTTATTATGTCTGTCCAGAACCACCGTTAAATTTTAAAATTTTATAATTTTATCTCAATTCGGAATAATTTTTAAAGAGGAATCAAAGTATGTTGCTTTCAAAGAAATCAAAGGATCTGTGATGAATGGATATGGCAAAGCTTCCAACTTTCAATTAGATTTTTTTAATAAAAAAAAGAGAGAAAAAAAGCAGTGGGAAAATAAAGAGAATGTTCATGGAGAGAGACAATGCATGATCATGGTCTCCAAAGAAACTCAAACCTTTTTCACATTGACAGCCCATCACATTTCATGTTCTTGTAGACAACACAAAAGGGACAAAACATTGTTCAAAGACATTAGTTGTTTGTCTTGCATTGTGTAGATTTTAATGAACATGATTGGCAATCACGTGGAATTTTTACATATGGTGCAATTTCTAAATAAATTAGAAGGGTTAATTGCACAGACATCCTTAAGTAGTTAATTTAAAATTTTCATTTGTTCTCTGCTTTTAGATCATTCTAATTTAGTCATCAAAGTATCATTGTCGTATTCGTATCAATTAGGTCTTACCAGCCTAGTTGTTCATTCGGCCGCTAAATGTTAGTTCAGATATAGATTGGAACATATTTAAAACACGTCTATCGAATTTTAAACACTTTTATACCTATTGCATGGATAGCTTTATATATGAAGTGTTAAGAAAAGAGAATTTAAGATGTTTCTTTTTTTGACACATCTAATCTATGTTGTCCATATAATAAGTACACACGTTATATCTGAATTGACATTTAACAATCAAACTAACAATAAAGTAGACAAAATAGACTAACCAATATGATATTTATGCTTTAAAAACCTAATTAAAATATTTTGAAATTTAGAAATCGATTCAAAATTCGAGTTATAATTTAAAAACAATGGGTGAAATTAAAACAAAATTAAATAATTAAATATACTTTTTCAATTTCTTTTCTTGAAAGCATAAGAGACTTGCATTCACACTAGGTGAGGTCTAATCAAGCAAAGTACTATACTTTATTCATTCCCCCCCAAAGAACAAAAAGGTAAAGAAATGAAACAAAAGGTTCATCTTAAAAGAAGCATTGAACCTTCTATTCCTCTCAAGTGTTTTGCACTTTGCAAATTTTATAATACTTTATTTTTAATTTCGTAAATAAACCCGCGAGATATTATCTATTTTGACTCGAAAATTTTTCGATTTTCTTATAATAAAATTTTACAAAATGTAATATTTTTAAATTTTACATTTTTTCGGACTGTTGGATAATAATAAATAAATGACATAGTTTTATGATGTACGATTAGGGTGACACAATATTTTCATGCAGCATCTAAATCTAATCTGAGGACCTAATAATTATACACCATGAACTAGAGAAATTGAAAGAAAATGAAGCTGCATTAACATTTTGAGAAAATGAACAGAAATCTTAGACCTTTAAGTAGAACTACCGGAACAAAGTTCAATAGATCCATAATCAAGCAATTCCTCTATCATCTGGTCTATATCATCATCTTCTAGTGGAATGAACTGTTGTTCACTCCCCACCGGACTTTCTACCCCGTCCCATTTGTTCTCCGGCTGCTGCCGATTATCCATTTCCGCATCGTTAATGGTAGTGCCACGGCTGCAGGGAGATAAAGGGTGACATTGTGATGCACAAGACTCTTTTGCTGCATTTGTTTTGGCCAGTTGAAGTGCTGCCATGTGACATTTATGTAACTTGGCTGCTAAGGTAGCCGAGAGAAGCTTCGACGAAGAAGATTGAGGATCGTTGGGATTGTACAGGAAATTGGTTCGAGCTTTTTGACCGCACATTAGCCTCGCGGCCTCGTCATACGCCGTTGCAGCATCCTCTGCTGTTTCGAATGTGCCTAACCATATCCTAGTCTTCCTGCAGAACAAATATATTTCAACCATTAGTGAAAAATTAATAACAACCGTATCAGAAACACTTTTTCTATACAAAAAAAAGTGAATTACAAGACGGGATGTCGAATTTCGGAGACCCAAGAGCCCCAATGTCTTTGACGGACGCCGCGGTAACGCTGCTGAGGTCTTCCCATGGTAGTTTTTCTACAAGGAAGAAATGTGTTTGTGAATATGCCTGAGAGAGAAAGAACAAAGAGAAATATGAAAAAAGAGCAGAGAAAGTGGGAGAATCAAGGCTTAATTAGAGGAAACTCATATAAATGTCTTTTGCAGCATTGTGAACCTGATGAATAATAGGGCCCACAAAGGGTTGATACTGTTTGTTGTTTCATTTTTTTTCCTTTTTTAAATGAAAAATTTTCGATTTGCATCACACCAGCATATTCAAAAAAAATTATACATTAATAATTAATAGGGTAAAGTATGCCAGGTAACACCGAACTATAGGGTGTGACCTGTTTTTAACATCAACCTTTCAATTGGTCCAAAGAACTTTATTTTTTGACTCGTTTATACCACCCTGCCGTTAAATCGTTAACGCCGTGATGACATGGACGCTGCACCAAAACGACGTTGTTTTGGTGCCGCTATTTTGATAATAAATGACCCAAAACGACGTCGTTTTGCTAACGAAAATATATGAAATTGTGCACTCAATGGGATTCAAACCTAAGACCTTAAGCATCAAAGACAAACATCTTAACCACCAAGCTAACCTAATATCTTTGAATTAGTTTTAGCACAAATAATATATATTCCCAACTGTAGTTTGTCATATAAATATATTATTTCTAATATAAAAATATTTAAATATTGTTATTTCTAATATAAAAATATTTAAATATTGTTATTTCTAATATAAAAATATTTAAATATTGTTATTAATAATATTAAATATATAAATAGATAAATATATTATTATAAAAACTAAATGACTAATTTTCAAAACAAAATTTGTTTAAAAAATATAAATTCGACAAAACTTAATCCCTAAACTCATAAACCCTAACCCTAAACTATAAACTTTAAACCCTAAAATTTTATTCATAAACAAATAATATTAAAATATATAAACAAATAATATATTATTATAAAAACTAAAAATCTTATTTAAAAAATATAAAAAAAATTAATATTTATGAAAAGACCCAAAAATTCAACAAAATCTTAAAGATTTGGGGTTTAGGGTTTAAGATTTTGGTGATTTTTTTGGTCTTTTCGTAAATTTTAAAAAAAATTATATTTTTTAAATAAATTTTTTAGTTTTTATAATAATATATTATTTGTTTATATATTTTAATATTACTTGTTTATGAATAAAATTTTAGGGTTTAAAGTTTATAGTTTAGGGTTAGGGTTTATGAGTTTAGGGATTAAGTTTTGTCGAATTTTAAATTTTTTTAAATAAATTTTGTTTTGAAAATTAGTCTTTTAGTTTTTATAATAATATATTTATCTATTTATATATTTAATATTATTAATAACAATATTTAAATATTTTTATATTAGAAATAATATATTTATATGACAAACTACAATTGGGAATATATATTATTTGTGCTAAAACTAATTCAAAGATATTAGGTTGGCTTGGTGGTTAAAATGTTTGTCTTTAATGCTTAAGGTCTTAGGTTCGAATCCCATTGAGTGCACAATTTCATATATTTTCGTTAGCAAAACGACGTCGTTTTGGGTCATTTATTATCAAAATAGCGGCACCAAAACGACGTCGTTTTGGTGCAGCGTCCATGCCATCACGGCGTTAACGATTTAACGGCAGGGTGGTATAAACGAGTCGAAAAATAAAGTTCGGTGGTAAGTTTGGACCAATTGAAAGATTGATGTTAAAAACAGGTCACACCCTATAGTTCGGTGTTACCTGACATACTTTACCCTAATTAATAATACAATAATATTTTATTAAACATCATCATCAAAATAAACATAAATTCTTATTCCAACTCACCCTCTCATCATCTTTTTCTCTCTCTCTTCCATGGCCATGACTATTAGCTGCAATATTTGACCATATATTGCTTTTACATATTTTTATCAAAATCCTCCCGTTTCTAGCAATCATATTGGATTCCATCGAGGGTGAAGTTAACGAATTTTAACGGTAGTTGACAGAAAAATTTGATTTAAGTTACGGAAGAAAATGTAAATAGCACAGTGACCTGAGAAACGTTAGACATTAAAATAGAAAAAGATATAGATTGGACACCATTTTTACTGTTAAACCCAATATAAATAAAAAGATAAAAAAAATTGAGCTTGGGAGCAGGAACCCATCCCACCATATAAAAAAGGTTTCGTCCCCAAAACTTATACATTATATTAATTTTGTTCTAATCTGAAACATTTCAATAAATTTAATAATTAATATTTAAAAATTCTATCAATTTAGTCTTTTTTGTAATACTGTCAAAACAAGTGAGCACATCATATCAAATCAATAGTTCGATAACTGTATTTTGCCATAAAACAACAGTAAGTTATTGTTAAACTGTTATTATACCATGAAAATAATATAACATTTATAGGATAAGAACAAGCAATTTAGTAGAATAATAGAGATTAAAATGATGAAAAAATTAAATATTTAGAGTTAAATTCATTAAATTGTTTCGAATCATGATCAAAATGATAGATTGTGTAAGTTTTTGGACTAAAAATATTATTATACCATGCCGTATTAAAAAAAAACTGACTTGTTTGAAACAATATATTAATTGAGTGATATGTTAATTTGTTACTAAATACATAGTTAAGTGACATCGATGTAGTTTACCCAAATATGTTTGCAATATGTTGAGACAAACTATTAAAATTGATTATTCGGCCCATTCAAAATCTGGCCCGAATGAACTTGTGAAAATATCAATTTTTTTAGTCACGATTCAGTCCGACTTTCATGAAACTATTAAAAATTGATCTCTTTAGTTTGATCCTTTCCTTGTTTTGGTTAAATACTCTAACTTGATTTTCTCTCACTCCTAGTTTTTCATTTATTTAATAATTAAAAAGTAATTTTGATTGTGGGAAAGTATTCTTTCCAATAAATAAAAAAATGAATAATTTTTTTCAACTCACAATATATATATATATTGTTTAAAGTTTAAGTTTATGTTGATTTTAAGGTTTAGTTTAAAATTTTAGTTTAATAGTTTATGTTTAAAGGTCTAGAATTTAAGGTTTAGGGTCTTAGATGCATTAAACGCTTTTTTGTCGTATTAAAGGGGATACTAGTTAAATATTTAAGGGTAAATTATATCGTAAATAACTAAATTTTAAGTTTAATATCAATTATACCAAACTAAAAATTGATATTATTAAACGGTAGAAAAAAATCTACAAGGATGTTGATTTTAAGGTTTAAGTTTAAAATTTTAGTTTAATAGTTTATGTTTAAAGGTCTAGAATTTAAGGTTTAGGGTCTTAGATGCATTAAAACGCTTTTTTGTCGTATTAAAGGGGATACTAGTTAAATATTTAAGGGTAAATTATATCGTAAATAACTAAATTTTAAGTTTAATATCAATTATAACCAAACTAAAAATTGATATTATTTTAGCACTAAACTTTAGTTTAGGCTTCAATTATACCATATGACCATTAAAGTTTATAACGTTGACGAATCTTTGTGGTCTGTATGTGATGACTAGAGCGATTTTAACGATATAGTGGTATAATTGAAGCCTAAACTAAAGTTCAATACTAAAAATAATATTAATTTTTAGTTCAATGGTATAAATCGATACTAAGAAAATAGTGGTATCTAATGTAATTTACCCAATTAATTTTGCCTTTTAGTGGGGAAGGGAGGGACTTATTGTAAATTAATTCCAAACGATAAAAAGAGAATACATGTGTTTGATTATTGAAATATTACTTCTTACTTGAATTTCTCACCTAATTCTCATCTTGCAAATTGATAGCCTAATTATGTTCATGTTCGTTTGTTTATTTTTAAAGGTGTTCATGTTCGGTTCATGTTCGTTTAAAATTTTAATATTATATTCATATTCGTTTATTTATTTTTGAAGGTGTTTGTGTTCGTTTGTTTAGTTTTCGCAAACATATTTGTTTAAGTGTTCGCCAACGTGTTCGTTTATTCGTTTAGAAATGTTAACTAAATTAACAATAAATAAAACAAAAGCAACAAAATAAAACTTACATTTCAACATGAACTTATATAACATCCTTAGCAACAACAAAAAGTAATATTTAGATCAATCCACAAGTATTTTCATCATATATACGAGCCTATAAACGAACTTATAAACGAGCCTACAAACGAGCTTATAAACGAGTCTATAAATGAGCTTGTTCGTAAACATAAACGAACCAAACACACCTCTGTTCATGTTCGTTTATTCATTAAACGAACAAATTTTTTTTGTTCATACTCGTTCAATTAGCTTAATAAACGAACGTTATATGAATGATTCACGAAAAGTTCGTCGAATGCTCTGTTCATTTACACCCCTAATGAAGGTACTTTTGTAATGACCGGTGAATAGAGAGAGCAACTCTCCATTATTC
The DNA here is from genome assembly GCA_958450335.1 of Hibiscus tridactylites. Taxonomy (NCBI): domain Eukaryota; kingdom Viridiplantae; phylum Streptophyta; class Magnoliopsida; order Malvales; family Malvaceae; genus Hibiscus; species Hibiscus tridactylites. The sequence continues at coordinate 77,945,513 of OY288284.1, read as the reverse complement.
AAGTAGTAGCAGGGCCGCCCTCGAGCAGGTCGAACCGGTCGACCGCCTAAGACTCCATTTTCCCTAATTTTTACTACTTAAATAATTATAATAAAAAGACCTCAAATTTTAGTTATAATATTAGATACAGGCCTCCACTTTGGGCCATAAATAATAAGTAAAAGAAGTAATAATTTGGTTATAATATTTTTTTTTCTCTGCAAATATTGATTTATTAAAGATCTGAATTATATGCCTCATTAAAAACCTCCCTACACCTAAATGGAGGAAAAGAGTACATATAACCAGGAAAAATTACACAAGAAACACCTTAAAACAGTTTCAATCTAATCTCCTTGACAAGTATTTAAGACTATTACAAAATCACAAGAAACTCCAACTTTCACCTCAACAAAACATTTAAATAATAACTCGGTGCCTTGCCTCGAGAGGATTATCTAGATTACCACCACGCCTTAAAGAGAGAGTTACGCGCTATACCATTTTTTGCAAGGCTGACCGCAAGCACATTTGCTTGTCTTGAGATGTGGGTAAAACAAACATTTCCAATTCTTTTGACCAAATTATCGATGTCAACAAAGATTGTCCACCACCTCCAAGGACGTTGTAGTGAATCGTTTAACCATAACAAAATCACCTTAGAGTCTGACTCAACTATCAACTTGAGACCCTCGCTCCACTTTGCTTCAATGAACACTTCTAATGCAGTTTTAACAGCGATTAATTTTGCACCATCCATCCATCCAAATTTGGAGAATCAGTCTCATTTGCCGCCTTTATCCAAAAGAGAGCTCGAAGGTTGGTGAAGGCAAGCAAGTCCTTGACTATTGTCGTTTTGTCACGGAACACCGCCTCGTTTCTCGCTAGCCAAATGCTCCACAATGCAGCTCCAACTGTGATTAACCATACATCTCTAAAGGTACCTGTAAATGATACATTGAAACATAAATTTAATAGTTCATTAGCATTATCAAAATGCCTCCACTGTAGCTTCCACCAATTGAAGAAATTACTCCAAAATCTGTCCACAAAGATGCACCCCGCGAACAAATGATCCGAATCTTTCAAGAATGTTTTACACCATTGGCATAAACAGAGATTCTCATCTAATAAAACACCCCTATCCATAAGGAATTTCTTCGAAGGAATTCTATCAATCTTCAACATCCAAAAGAACGTTTTCACCTTAGGGGGATCTTAATCTTCCATAGCTTCCCAAAGTTAAATTCGGGAGCAATTTCATCTGCACTGACCAGAAGGTGAGACAATTTTTTCACAGACCTAATTTGTCATGGATCCAAGCAATTCTATCTACCAACTCATGACAAAGATTAAATTTCACAACAAGTTTCACCAAATTTTTTAGCATAACCAGCTCCCTATCACGGAGATCCCTGGAGAACAAACATCTCCATTCAACATCCTTAAAACAGCCCCCTTTCGCCACCTCTGCCACCCTCACCCTTTTGAATTTATTAGATATAAGCCTTTTTTTTCATTTTTTACCACTTAAATAGTTATAATTTAATTTTTTTTCTAATAGTTATTATTAGGGGTCCAGTTTTTCCAACACTTGTTATTTGGGGCCCAAAATTTTTCAATACTTCTTATTAGAGGCTTAATTTCCCCCCAATATTTGTTATTATGGGCCTACTCTTAAAATTCATTTTTTTCAATATTTGTTATTAAGGGTCCATTTTTTTTTTCAATATTTGTTATTTAAGGCCCATATTTTCCTGATAACTGTTATTAGGGACATACTCTAAAAATTCATTTTTAATACTTGTTATTTGTGGTCTAATTTTTTCAATACTTGTTATTAGATGCTCAATTTACCCACTATTTTGTTATTATGGGCTACTCTTAAAATACGGTTTTTTTCAATATTTGTTATTAGTGATCCAATTTTTTACATGTTATTTGATGTCTAACTTTTCCTGATATTTGTTCTTAGAGACATACTCTTAAAATTCAATTTTCTTCAGTACTTGTTATTTGGGCTCCAATCTTTTTCAATACTTGTTATTTAGGGTCTAACTTTTTCAATGCTCGTTATTAGAGGCTCATTTCCCCCAATATTTGGGGTCTAACTTTTTCAATGCTCGTTATTAGAGGCTCATTTCCCCCAATATTTGTTATTAGGGGCATAGTCTTAAAATTAATTTTTTTCAATATTTGTTTAGGTGCCTACTCTTAAAATTCAAAATTTTCATTACTTATTGTTAGGAACCTAATTTTCCAGTTCATCCCGAGCCTCCAAGATCTCAGGACTGGCCCTTAGTAGTAGTAGTAATAATAATAATAATAATAATAATAATAATAATAATAATAATAATAATAATAATAATAATAATAATAATATGCATAAGGAATTTGAAAAAAAATCATTAAAGTGATATAAACAATGCATTACATTAACTCTCCCAATAAATTAATAAATTATTAGCTTTAAGGGTTAAAAACTTTTAATAAGTAAACCAAAGAATTAATAAAAGGCTTAACTACAAAAAAACGTCTAAACTATGTCTCTTTTTTGCAATAGGTGGCGAAAGTTTCTTTTTTTTGCTGAAATAGATGTCTAATTCATTTTTTTGCTGAAATTGATGCCTAAAGTTTCATTTTGACTGTTTTTAAACTCAACCAAGGCACCTACTTTGGCACCTATTTCAACCAAAAATGAAACTTTAGGGCCCCTATTTTTACTAAAAAAATATTTTAGGCACCTATTTTTATCAAAAAAGAAACTTTAGACACATATTTCAACCAAAAAATACTTTAGGCACCTATTGAGAAATGAGACATAGTTTGGGCACTTGTTAACCCTTAATAAAACCTTTAAGCTTTGCTTCGTAGAGAGAAAAAGTGGAACGGAGGTAGGAGGGAAGAGAAAATTGGAAAGAAAATGAACTTAATTGTTGCTTGGTATAGTGGAAAATTAGAAGGAAAGAAAATAGGAGGGGAGATAGTTTTCCTTACTCGTATACAAATAGTTTTCTCTCCAAATTGAGTGAAAAATAGGAAAGAAAAGTGAAAACTATCCCACTTTAATAACAAAGTTATGAAATTATGTTTAAAAAATTCTAGTTTTATTTAAACCATATTTGTAATTAATTGTTATGATTCCATTCAATATTTATATTATGATTTTATATTGTTCAGTTTAGTCCCTACAATTTTTATTTAATCTGAAACTTACTCTTATTTGTTTTTTATTTTATTATTAGATTCAATATTATTAATATAATAATATTTTTGTTTACTTAGTCCCTAAAATAATTTAATTGTCATTGTGTAACTTTTGAAAGTTTTTCTAATAGTAACACCCTTAAAAAAAGGAGTGAGGGTTGTGGGAATCGAACCCAAAACCTCAAGGGATTTAAATAAATGCCCAACCAATTGAGCTATTAAAGCTATTGGTTATAAGCTACCATTATTGAGTTTTAAATAGATCATAAAGAAATATAATAATAAAATAATAAAAATATCCCAACCACCCCCTTTCCCCAAATTAAATGCATCGGTTAAAAAAAAAGAGAGAGGAGGATTAGATCTGAGAATTTTATCCCCTCCCCACCGTTCATCTTCCCCGATCTCCCTCACCGCGCCGCCGTGGCCACCACCGCCCTCACCAGCACAACCATCGCACCGTCCCGACCACAACTTCGGCCACCACTCGCGGAGATGCGCCGCCGTTCGTTTTGGGAGCTGTGTTGAAGGTTCGTCGAGGACCATGGTTGTGCACCCTATTGTTTCTTAGCCGTGCTGCCGTCGTGGGTCACCGGTTTGCGACACGCTCCTCACCGATGAGTTACCCCTGGTTTTGCGAGCAAAACCCATGTCGTCGAACAACGAACGGCCACAATTCAGACTGTCGTCGGAGCCGCGTTAACCAATTCGGATTTCTTTCGATTTGGTAAGACCGGTATGTATTTTAGCTTAAATATTGAGTTAGTTCAGTTTTTAAATGAAAAATAGATGACAATGGCGTGATCAGAGGCATTTTCCGGCCATTTTAGGCCGCGCGTGGGCCTCACGCGCCGTCCGGGGCGATTTCCGGCCGCCCTGGACGGTGGCCGTTGAACCAGCCGGCTCAGACCCGGTCTAGCCGTGAACCGAGCCACCCAAATCGGTCCAAACAAACCAGCCCAAGCCCAATAACCGAACTGACCCGTTGACCGACCGACCCGTTGACCGACTTGACCCGACCCGACCTGTTGACCCGTACCCGACCTGTTGACCGAGTCAACTCGGTGAGTCAACTCGCCCGAGTCAACCCAGTGAGTCAACTCGCCGAGCCAGCCATTAGACCAGTGACGTCAACATGACGTCAGCGTTGACTTTGACCGCTGACGTCAGCGTTGACGTTGACCGCTGACGTCAGCGTTGACGTTGACCGTTGACCTGCCCGTTGACCGTTGACTTTGACCAAAAAGTTAAAATTTCTGAAAACTCATATTTTATGTTTTTCGACGTCCTGAGTCCGATTTTGAAGTCTGTTTCGTGAAATTCTAACTCGAAAGCCTCCGAATTGAACCTTGAACTCGAGTCTACTTATGTATTTTAATAATCAATTATGAGCAATGTGATTAAGGACTGAAATTAGATTTTGTGCGATTGAAGGTATTCGAAGTTCCTTGTATTCGAGATGTAGAGGACGTCGCATGCGGGTTCGAGGGTGATCGAACGGAGTATAATGGTCGACCGATATAGCAAGAATTAAAGGTAATACACTACTACCTCTTGTATGCTTTGAGAACATGTTGGTATTTGTTAATGCATGCATGAATATGATAAGGAGTGATGTTAGCCCCACTTAAGTCAAACTAAATATGAAGTTGAGTATGATAACTTAGATAAGACCGAAATGTTCGAACGAGGAAGCTAATAAATCTAAAGTATTTGTAGTTCATTAAATAATTAATGAGGCAGCTAATCTCCAATTTCGAGCATTAGTGTGAAATGTTTAAATGAGAAAGATACCTGGACATGAAATTATGAAAATGCCCTTGAGATATGAGAATGACTAAAATACCCTTTGAATTGGAAGAGGTCTAGAAATCTACAGTGGATATGGTAAATCAACTTGATTCATCGGGAAACCTCGATCTACTGGTAAGATATGGTAACAAGATTTAAACGTTCAAGATTGTAATGGTGTTGGACTTCCTTGAATTTAGAATGAATTCCTGAATATATTTATATTTACGGGAAACTATTCGTACCTCTAAATTGATCAAGCGACTCAAATACTGAATTGATCGTAATGACTAAAAGTATTGGAAATATTGTTATGGTTAAATTAATCAGAATGATTGTATTGACTAAAAAGGGCTGAAGTATCCTCGGACACCGAGGTTTACAAATTAACTGGAAGGATGAATAAAACCTTGAGTTTTGAAATGAATGAAGTGGTTGGAAGTACCGAAATTCGTGAATGACCAAAATACCCCCTTTGACTGAAATAAGTAAATTTGCCCTTGATAAATTTTGGAAATGCCAATAAAGTTGGAAATGACTGAAATGCCCTTAAGGGTAGAAGCATGACTTACGTATGTCAATCACTCCTGATATTACTGTAAGGATGGAAGTTTCTTCGCACAAAATATAAGTTTGACTACTCCGTGGAAAATCTTGCGGTGAAATATGAAAGTAACCGTTCAGATATACGATACAGTTGGGTGCATCAGAAGCGTTGGATTGTACTGCAAGGTGGGAATATGTAGTTTGAATGGTTTTGGAGGCTCGATAAACTTCTGTGAATCTTAAATATTGCAAATCGTCATTTCATCATTATTGGGCTAAATTACAAATCACCCCTGATAGTTAAATGACCAAAATGCCCTCATTGGCCCAAGTAATCAAAATAGCCCCGAATGTATCTGATATCATGAAAGATCTCGACATAGAAATCCCTAAATGCCTGGTTGGAAACTTGATGAGCAAATAGAATTTCTAAGCCACTGTTTACGCCATGGTTGTATAAATTACCAAAATGTCATGAATGATCAAATGACCATAATGCCCCTGGTAGGCTTAAATGGCTAAATCACTCATGATATGCCTAAACTCTCAAGATCTTGATGTATCATCTCCTGACTATCTGGTTTGAATCGTTAGTACAAACCCCTCTTTTAATAGGGGCCTTGTTTCAAAGATCCGTTCAATTGTCAAAAGTTAATATGTTCTCTTCCGTAAATGTCAAGTATCTCCAAGGAAATAAACTATTCCACCTAGTGTGTTCTATGTGTGCTACACGACTGTTTTTGCATATTGATTTACATGTTATAATACCGATTATGTGCACATGATAGAATACTTGAACTCACATGAACATGACATGTTTTATAATTTAACATGACCGTACTGTATTTTTGATATATGCATATGCACCTGATATGATCAACATGCTATATGGATAATATATTACTAAAAATACAGCTATTGATTAACCGAACCGTTACATAAATTGTTACTGGTACTTGGGATAGAATATGAAGTGACCGTAGGTTCAGCCCTGATCCAGCTGGTAATTCCTTTACCGTTACAGGTTCCTATGCTTCGGCTAGGGTAATACCTACCATACCGTACCGTTCCTAAGGTAATCCCTTAGGATGGCACCTATGCCCAATGGGCACTGGTTAACGCCTTTGACGCAGTTTTGGGGAACTGCCTCTTGGAGTATGGTTGGAGGGTAAATAAAAGATTAAACCGAACCGTATTATTACTTGAACTTATGTTTTTGAACTAGAAATGCATATTATATTGTTGTTGCACATGTTTTACTTACATTGTTGGAACACACTAGGAACCGAACTCTTTAATTCCACCTCCGTACATTAATAGCCTATAATTCCTGTCTAATTCTCAATGATTAAATAAAGAACAAATACCGTTATTACCAAGTATAACGTTACCCTGAAATATCGAAAAAGAAATGAAGATCGTTACTGCGTGGAACATCATGAAAATGTTATGCCTACCACATATCTGCATGAGCTTATAGCATCTTTTGGTAGTTTTGTATTACTGAGCTTTTCCAAGCTCACGTTGTTTTTACCATCGCAGGTTAAAGGAATATATATCATGGTATAACGTTTGACATCAGTGTTCGGAGTTCTCTCGGCGTTGCTTTTGGAGTACGGTACCGACATAGTTAGTGGGCATGCATATCATTATTGTTTCATGATAGTCTCTGTAAAATGTTTTTCTGAAATCATGTTATATGTTTATATGATTTTATGAAAGAGTATTTTCAACAAAAGTTACCGTTATAATTTAATATGTGTCTTTCAGAGGAAATGTTTTATGCGGATTTTTAAGGTGGGTCGCCCTTGTGATCCTAATGTGACTTCTTAGGATCCGTGAAACGCATAGGCGGGTCTAGGGGTTACAAAAAATGTGTGAAAAATAATAATATGTAATTTTAAGTAAAACATCAAACAAATTTCTAATTTAATTTTATCAAACAACAACTAAGTGTCAAAAAGGCGTCAAAGGATGATTAGAATGTGAATCTTTCTCCAGTTTTCTGATGCAATTGTATACAAAACCTGGTGGTAAACTTCCTCTAGCGAACAGTTTTCTGATAGGATGTCTTGGTGCAATCATGTTATAGTTATTAGTGGAGAGCTGTTGCTAGTTGTCTCATTGCTTTGGAAGAAATGCAAAATATTTTGAAAGTTTTGAAGGATATTGGGGAAGGTAATGGGAAAGGGTCCTCAAATTTGGAAGGGGTTCGCAGATTTCATCTTTTGAGTCAAGACGCACTATTAGGAGTTTTGCCAGGTTTCATTTCTGGAGTTTAAGAGAATCAAAAGAAATATAAAGTTGCTTTAGATTGCGTGTTAGTTTTGTTGTGTATTTAGCTATTTTGGTCTGGTGTCATGTTTTGTTTTAGTATTGTTGTCTTAAGATTTGGTTTACTGTGGTGACTAGTGATAGGTGTTATTTTGTTTTTGTTTTCCCTGGTTGGTGAGCACTCTTTTCCTCCATCTAGGGTTTAGGGAGGTTTTTAATGAGGCTCTCAACCAGATTAGATCGTATGTTTTCTAATAAATAACAAATATTTGCCGAGCAAAAAAACTAAGTGTAAGATCTTGAATTAATATCCCAACTATTTTTCTTTCTTTCTTTCTTTGTGTGCATATTAACACTTTCGATAAACTAATAAAAAGCACTTAAACCTTTTCATAAAACCAACATACAACTTGTATTTTCTTTAAAAATAATCATCCATTTGAAATTTCTTAAACATGTCATATTTAATATTTACAAACCATTTCATTTATTTTGAACAGATTTAAACACTAATGACGGAGGTATTGAGGAAGAATTTCTCACGTTTCAAGACATATTTTGTACTTTCTCTCCGATCATAATTGTTAGACAAGGACACAATACTGCCACGACATGAAAATATAGATTTTATAATCTCTCTACATTGATAAGTCTCGATTAATTCATTATTTAATAATATTAGATAAAGACCTCCACCAAGTAAAGATAGATTTTATAATCTCTCTACATTGATAAGTCTTGATTAATTCATTATTTAATAATGGTGGGCAGTGGGAACACTCCACCGCCACCATCCCTATAATTACTACTGCATGTGTTAGGCAAGGACACAATGCACCTACCCGTATGAGCAGAGATGAAGGTTGGGGCTGTAAATGCACTGAGTTTGAACGAATAAGATTATGTTCATGTCTGTTTGTTTATTTTTAAAGGTGTTCATGTTCGGTTTATGTTCGTTTAAAATTTTAATATTATGTTCATATTCGTTTATTTATTTTTGAAGGCGTTCGTGTTCGTTTGTTTAATGTTTGCAAACGTATTCGTTTAAGTGTTCGCCAACATGTTTGTTTATTCGTTTAGAAATGTAAACTAAGTTAAAATAAAATAAAACAAAAGCAACAAAGTAAAACTTACATTTCAACATGAACTTATATAACATCCTTAGCAACAACAAAAAGTAGTATTTAGATCAATCCACAAGTATTTTCACCATATATATGAGCCTATAAACGAACCTACAAACGAGCTTATAAACGAGCCTATAAATGAGCTTGTTCGTGAACATAAACGAAACAAACACACCTCTGGGGTGGCACCAGAGGGGGTGGTGGCCGTCGGGGGGGGGGGGGGGGGGGGGGGTTTGAGAGTTTGGGTGGTTGGGATTTGAGATATTTGGATATTTGGGGTTAGGGTTTTTATTTTAAATTACTTTTTATTTATTAATAAATAAAATATAATTTATTTTTATTTTAAATTATTTTTTATATTTAATAATAATAAAATATGTCGTGTCATACTTAAATATTAATAAAATAATCTAAAGTGACCAAAACAGGTCAAAAAATAAATTAATAAAATAACCTGTGTCTACTAAGAGAACTATCATATGTTTTTCCACTAAGACACTTGTTGAATTCTGCAAAGAGATATTTTATAATTAGGTGTGGTTTACTCTAAATATTAAAAATATACATATTCACATTACGTGGCATGTTTTGATACCATTGTGGGGAAGACGATTTCCATTTTGTGTGTATATAAAGGAGTATTGGGTGAGACCATAGATTCATCAATACTCTATACTGTGAGATAGCAGAAATGGAAGGCAAGAAGTTTGCGTTACTTTTGGGTGCAATGGCAGTCCTGATTTTAGCTGCAGGGCCTCCAACTGTTACGGGTGCTCGTAATGGATTTCTGCCCTCCGATGCCAACATTAAGAATCCTTTGCACAACAGTTTCTTCGATGAGAAAGCAGCTGCAGAGTGTGCTCCTGCCGGTGCCGAGTGTGATTATGTACTTTCTCGAATTCCTTGTTGCGGTGGCCTCGAATGTCGACCACATTTCGTAGGAGATATTCCTGTTCCTACGTGCACCTAAAAGATAAGACCGAGTGAGTTAAATAGATGGATAACTCGTCTACTTGTTCGCCTTTTCATTTAGTTGATGTTGTTTTGTAATTTGTGGTGTCAACTGTCATGTACCTATCCCTTGCATATGTGACAGGGGATTATGTATTTGTTACTTTCTTGTCTTTATTCTAAATAAACCATCTATTTAACTGCGTTAAATTAAATATATATATATATATATATATATATATATATATATATATATATATATATATATATATATATATATATATATATTCAAACAGATGATAATCCCTTTCGATGCTTTGGACAAATTTTCCGATATTGGGAAATCAAAACACTTATACGGAGCTTAATATAATAAAATATATATTAATTTTAAAATAGATTGGTGGAGTCTAGTTTTGAAATTTCCTTGCAGAAGACATATTTTAGAACTGGGTCTGGTTGTAATTTTTTGTAAAAGTAGGTAGATATTAATTAAATGTGTTGTTGGTTTTTTCCGATATTAGTGTTGCTTTATGTTTTATGGAGTATTGTTTTGTACTTCTGTGTTGTTTAAAAGATTATTTATTTTCTTCCGTTAGTGTTGTTTTATTTTTTTTATTTTAAATTATTTTTTATATTTAATAATAAAATGGGTAAAATACTTAAATCATCACTCAACTTTGTTCTATGACCTATTCTGGTCACTGAACTTTCAAAATATCCAATTTACTCATTAAACTTTACTTTTTGACCTATTTTGATCACTCTAAATTATTTTATTAATATTTTGGTATGACATGACATATTTTATTATTATTAAATTTAAAATAAAAATAAATTATTGGTAAATTGTAAATATAATCATTGAACTTTACTCTCCGACCTATTTTGGTCACTGAAATTTCAAAACGATCAATTAACTCACTGAACTTTATACATTGACCTGTTTTGGTCACTCGACCGTTAAATAATTATCGTTGTTATGACATGGCACATGGAACCAAAATGACGTCGTTTTGGAAAAAACCTAATTTGCATCAAAATGACGTCGTTTTATATCCATATAAAAATCTTTTCTTTAATTTTCCCTATAAAACTATTTATTTCTCCCAAATAAAACCCTAGTCGTCATCGGTCTTTTCAACGTCGCCGATGTCATTTTGATATCCTTCTTCGTTCACCGTCACCAAAGATTTGATGAAATGAAAGATTACATATTCCACCAATAGCAACAACAACATGTCCTGGATGAAAACATGTCTAATTTGACATCTGCATCCAGCGAAGCAAGTGTTTCTTCAAGAAACAACGCCGATGGAAACTGTTTCTGGCCTCAACTTGTCTTCTTCATGTGAAGAGCTTGGATTGATCCACCCATGTGAAGATGAATATGTAGTAAGCTGTTTAAGGAGAGTGTGAAGTTTTGGGGATGAGAGGGTGATGTTGGTGGGGTTTGGGTAGAATTTAGGAATTTTATTTTTTCTATTTTAAATCTTACATGTCAACCAAATATTAATAAAAAAATCTATCACAACCAAATATTAATAAAATAAGCCACATAATCGGGTTGTTAATGAGAAAACGGAGGAGTGACCAAAATAGGCCAGAGAGCAAAGTTCAATGATGATTTTTGTAATTTGCCCAAATAATTTATTTTTATTTTAAATTATTTTTATATTGAATAATAATAAAATGTTCCACATCATACCAAAATATTAATAAAATAATCTAGAGTAATCAAAATAGGTCAAAAACTAAAGTTTAATAAGTAAATTGAGCGTTTTGAAGGTTTAGTGACCAAAATAGGTCAAAGAGCAAAGTTGAGTGATGATTTAGGTATTTTACCCTACTACCTTATAATCACCTTTGGACTATTCAAGAAAAATAATCGTTAGACAAAGACACAATACTGCCACTGCATGAAATGTAAAGATAGATTTTATAATTATTAAACATAATATCAAAAAATGTCTTTAACGTTTAACTGAATAATCATTTTAGCTCGTATTCCTTTTTAACCAATTTAACCCCAATGTTTCATTTTGGATCAAAATGATCCCTCTAGGGATGAAAATTGTTTGTCAACAAACTATAAACGTGACAAACCTAGAAATATTCTTTTAAACTTTATGCCTAATCACTACTACCATGGTCGACTTTAATGGGGAGCACCTTGAGCGATCGCTTAGGCCCCCAACCAGCCTAAGATCCTAAAAACATTTAGTTTTTTCAGGTGTTGTTAGGATGATGTGAAGGGAGATTTAGTGAGGCTTTGGGAAAATTTCTCTGAACAGATAATCTGGGATCAAAATCAATCTAGTGGGTCGTACTTGATGCCCTCTGTCAAAAGAATCTGGTGAAGTCTATCGTAATATTTTTTTTGAATAATTTTTACTTAGGAAAAGGAGAATTTTTACTCTAACTGAGTCTTGAACCCATAATTTAGGAGAAGGAGAATGTGTCAACTTGATAGTTTTAACCATCTGCTTTAGAGTTTGTTGACCAATAATTTTTTTGAATATATAATAAAGGACTATAATTTTTTTTATAACAACCACCAATTTTATTAAAAAGAGAAAATATTTAAAATTACAAGGAAAGTTTACAACCATAATAGTAAACTAAAAACATCATTTGGACATTTCTCTGTAACTATTGACACAATAAATTAGCCATTTAGGACCAAAAAGGTTAAAAAACCACCCAAGAGACTTGAACAAAATATAAATATGAATAGATCTGATTGCACCGACAAACAAACTATAAAAAAAGATCAAACTACTAAAAGACTATGACAATCACAAATCAGAGCTGATCGTTGAAAGAATATTAAATTTGAAGTAGATAGATAAAGTCTACCATAAATATGTATATTAAATTGAAGTAGATAGGTGGAGCCTAGTATTGAAATTTTGCTGCTTGTGATTTTATTGTAAATGTGTGGTTGTAATTCCTTGTATCTTCTTCATACGTATTACATTTGTTGGAATACAAGCCGTAACTTCGCTGCACAATTGCTCGTGTACTTGTTGGCTTCTTCATTTTTTTTTTGTCGGTGGAACATCATAAAATGTCAGTTTGGATCAGATTAAAATAAATATATAAGATTTTTAAATCAGGTGTGGATCAGTCAAAAATTCGACTCATGATCATCTCTATAATATATGTCATATTTAATATTTACAAACCATTTCATTTATTTTGAACGGATTTAAACACTAATGACGGAGGTATTGAGGGAGAATTTCTCACGTTTCAAGACATATTTTGTACTTACTCTACATTGATAAGTCTTGATTAATACATTATTTAATAATGGTGGGCAGTGGGCACACTCCACCGCCACCATCCCTATAATTACTACTGCATGAAAAGTGAAGATGGAGTTTATAATTGTTAGGCAAGGACACAATGCACTATGCACCTACCGGTATGGGCAGAGATGAAGGATAGGACTATAAATGAGCCGAGATTGGACGAATAAGATTATGTTCATGTCTGTTTGTTTATTTTTAAAGATGTTCATGTTCGGTTCATGTTCGTTTAAAATTTTAATATTATGTTCATATTCGTTTATTTATTTTTGAAGGCGTTCGTGTTCGTTTGTTTAGTGTTTGCAAACGTATTCTTTTAAGGGTTCGCCAACGTGTTCGTTTATTCGTTTAGAAATGTAAACTAAGTTAAAATTAAATAAAACAAAAGCAACAAAGTAAAACTTACATTTCAACATGAACTTATATAACATCCTTAGCAACAACAAAAAGTAGTATTTAGATCAATCCACAAGTATTTTCATCATATAAACGAGCCTACAAACGAGCTTATAAACGAGCCTATAAATGAGCTTGTTCGTGAACATAAACGAACCAAACACATCTCTGTTCATGTTCGTTTGTTCATTAAATGAACAATTTTTTTTTTGTTCATACTCGTTCATTTAGCTTAATAAGCAAACGTTATATGAATGATTCACGAACAGTTCGTCGAATGCTCTGTTCATTTACATCCCTAATGAAGGTACTTTTGTAATGACTGGTGACTAGAGAGAGCAACTCTCCATTATTCAAGTAGAAGCAGGGCCGGCCCTCGAGCAGATCGAACCGGTCAACCGCCTAAGACTCCATTTTCCCTAATTTTTACTACTTAAATAATTATAATAAAAAAGCCCTCAATTTTTGGTTATAATATTAGATAGAGGCCTCCACTTTGGGCCATAAATATTAAGTGAAAGAAGTAATAATTTGGTTATAATATTAGATAGAAGCCTCTTTTTTTCATTTTTTACCACTTAAATAGTTATAATTTAATTTTTTTCGAAGAGTTATTATTAGGGGTCCAGTTTTTCCAACACTTGTTATTTGGGGCCCAAATTTTTTCAATATTTCTTATTAGAGGCTTAATTTTCCCCCAATATTAGTTATTATGGGCCTACTCTTAAAATTCATTTTTTCAATATTTGTTATTAAAGGTTCTTTTTTCAATATTTGTAATTTAAGGCCCATATTTTCCCGATATTTGTTATTAGGGACATGCTCTTAAAATTCATTTTTAATACTTGTTATTTGTGATCTAATTTTTTCAATACTTGTTATTAGATGCTCAATTTTCCCAATATTTTGTTATTATGGGCTACTCTTAAAATACGTTTTTTCAATATTTGTTATTAGTGATCCAATTTTTTACATGTTATTTGATGCCCAACTTTTCCTGATATTTGTTCTTAGAAACCTACTCTTAAAATTCAATTTTCTCCAATACTTGTTATTTGGGCTCCAATCTTTTTCAATACTTGGTATTTAGGGTCTAACTTTTTCAATGCTCGTTATTAGAGGCTCATTTCCCCAATATTTTTTATTAGGGGAATAGTCTTAAAATTAAAAGTTTTTCAATATTTGTTTAGGTGCCTGCTCTTAAAATTCAAAATTTTCATTACTTATTGCTAGGAGCCTAATTTTTCAGTTCATCCCGAGCCTCCAAAATCTCAGGATTGGCCCTAAATAATAATAATAATAATAATAATAATAATAATAATAATAATAATAATAATAATAATAATAATAATAATAATAATAATAATAATAATAATAATAATAATAATAATAATATGCTTAAGGAATTTGAAAAAAAAAATCATTAAAGTGATATAAACAATGCATTACATTAACTCTCCCAATAAATTAATAAATTATTAGCTTTAAGGGTTAAAAACTTTTAATAAGTAAACTAAAGAATTAATAAAAGGCTTAACTACAAAAAAATGTCTAAACTATGTCTATTTTTTGCTATAGGTGGCGAAAGTATTTTTTTTTCCTGAAATAGATGCCTAAAGTTTCATTTTTTTTGCTGAAATTGGTGCCTAAAGTTTCATTTTGACTTGTTTTTAAACTCAATTGAGGCACCTACTTTGGCACCTATTTCAACCAAAAATGAAACTTTAGGGCCCTATTTTTGCTCAAAAATATTTTAGGCACCTATTTTTAGCAAAAAAGAAACTTTAGACACATATTTCAACCAAAAAATACTTTAGGCACCTATTGCACAAATGAGACATAGTTTGGGCACTTGTTAACCCTTAATAAAACCTTTAAGCTTTGCTTGGTAGAGAGAAAAAGTGGAACGGAGGAAAGAGGGAAGAGAAAATTGGAAAGACAAATGAATTTAATTGTTGCTTGGTATAGTGGAAAATTAGAAGGAAAGAAAATAGGAGGGGAGATAGTTTTCCTTACTCCTATATAAATAGTTTTCTCTCTAAATTGAGTGAAAAATAGGAAAGAAAAGTGAAAACTATCACACTTTAATAGCAAAGTTATGAAATTATGTTGGAAAAATTCTAGTTTTATTTAAACCATATTTATAATTAATTGTTATGATTCCATCCAATATTTATATTATGATTTTATATTGTTCAGTTTAGTCCCTAAAATTTTTATTTAATCCGAAATTTACTCTTATTTGTTTTTATTTTATTATTAAATTCAATATTATTAATATAATAATATTTTTGTTTACTGAGTCCCTAAAATATTTATTTAATCCGAAATTGAACCCTATTTATTTTTAATTTGATCTAATATTTTTACTATAATTTTATTTTTGTTCAATTTAATCCCTAAAGATTAAATAGAATGAATAGGTAAAAAAATCAACATGGTGGAATATTTCAGCATTTTTTTACAAGTTACGTGGCTAGGAATGTAGTGGAACAATTTTTAGATTTTACTTTAAAGATTAAATAGAATGAATAGGTAAATAATGAGGGCTAAGATTAGTGAATTTTTTTAAAATTAAAACCAAATTGATTGAATGTATAAACATGGAGGATTAAATGTGATATTATACAAAGTTTTATAACCACCTTAGCATCGGATTCAACAAATAAATTCCAAAGATAGTGGGGCTGGTGGTTGGAGCCGGTTGAGATCGACAGACTGGTTAAAATGATAGCGAATGTGCAGTTTAATTTTGTCCCAAGACAAGCAAACGTGTTAGCAGATGGATTAGCGAAGGAGGGTATATTTCGGGAAGCTATTTTCAAAGCATGGTGGTAACTCTATTCAGGGACGGAGCCAGGATTGAACTACGAGGGGGCAGACCGATTAATTTTGAAATAATAGGTTCTTAAAAAGTAATTAAATCGTAAAAATCAAGGTATTTTAGGTTTAATTTTATAAATTTTAAATTTGAAAGGTCTCAAAAATAAATTAAACTAGAAAAAGAGGGGTCAAAGTTTAAAATTATTAATTTTAAATTACAGGGTCCTAAAAAATAATAAACCATAAAAATTTTGGGAGGGGCAAAGAAGGAAAAATGACTTAATTGCAATGGTTTCAAAATTATTAGGGACTAAAATATAATTAACCCATAAAATTTAGGGGGGGCAATTGCCCCTCCCACATTACACATAGATCCGTCCCTGACTCTATTCAATCATGTTATAGTTATTAGTGGAGAGCTGCTGCTAGTAATGGGAAAGGGTCCTCAAAATTGGAAGGGGTTCGCAGATTTCATCTTTTGAGTCAAGACGCACTACTAGGAGTTTTGCCAGGTCTCATTTCTGGAGTTTAAGAGAATCAAAAGGAATATAAAGTTGCTTTAGATTGCGTGTTAGTTTTGTTGTGTATTTAACTATTTTGGTCTGGTGTCATGTTTTGTTTTAGTATTGTTGTCTTAAGATTTGGTTTACTGTGGTGACTTCAGTGATAGGTGTTATTTTGTTTTTGTTTTCCCTGGTTGGTGAGCACTCTTTTCCTCCATCTAGAGTTTAGGGAGGTTTTTAATGAGGCTCTCAACCAGGTTAGGCCATTTGTTTTCTAATAAATAACAAATATTTGCTGAGCAAAAAAAAAAAACTCTATTCAAACTGTTAACTTCTACTCAACTTATTGTTATTTGGGTGTTTCCTTCAACTTTGTGTTTATTATTGTAACTTTCTAAGCAGTGTTTGGCGAAGTATGGTAGAGTAGGTTGATATGGAAAATATCTTTGTATTGAGTAGTT
Organism: Hibiscus tridactylites; assembly: GCA_958450335.1. Taxonomy (NCBI): domain Eukaryota; kingdom Viridiplantae; phylum Streptophyta; class Magnoliopsida; order Malvales; family Malvaceae; genus Hibiscus; species Hibiscus tridactylites. Next base: position 77,928,141 of record OY288284.1, on the reverse strand, counting down.
TGGTACATGTGCGGATTTGGACTTAATGTTCGAGGTCTTTTGTTTTTTAGGTTCGTTCTTGTTACCCCGGTTGTGTTGTACTCTTTTCCTCCACTTAGGCTTAGGGAGGTTTTTAACGAGGCACGCAACCGGGATGAGATCATCTTTTAATTAATGAAATTTATTTGGCGAGCAAAAAAAACAAAGTTTTATAACAACTACGTTAAATATTTTTTTTTTGGTAAACATGAGCTAGCAATTACAGTAAACTACGAGCCACCAAGTGCATCCGTATGGAGCAGCATAGTAGCCTCTGCAGGCGGGTCCTCAAACACTCGAGCTCCGATCGGAGCCCCACGGGCCGTTCTAGCCAATGCATCCGCCACCTTGTTTGCGTGTCGCCGGACATGCCGAATCCTTACATCCCACGGACGAGTCAAGAAACTACGAATCAGATGCAGTAATGCAGTACCTTTGAAAGCCAAGGAGGTCCCTTGCATAATCCTCGAAACCTCGACATTATCCGTCTCCAAATCTATCCTCCTATAACCCTTCAACCATGCTATGTGCAATCCATCATGTACCGCCCACAATTCAGCGCCCAGCACCGAGCACACACCTAAACTTCGCGCGCAGCCAGCAAGCCAATTCCCAGCAGCATCCCTCAGGACCACTCCAGTCGCAGCCGAGCCATCACTAGGAGAGACCGCCGCATCTACATTAACTTTGATACGCCCTTCATCCGGGCGTCTCCAAAGCTCACCTTCCATGGCCCCGGCCGCTGATGGTTGCGACCGTGACGTACTTGCCTGCAGGATCTCGTCAACAAAAAGATGGCAACTCTCAAGGAAATCTCCACGCTCCACATACGTAGGCTCCATCACATAACTGCATCGCCGCTTCCAAAGCCTCCAGCAGATAACAGCAAACCAAACTCTCCAATCCGGTCGAAATGCTGCAGCGCTAGAAGTTGCAATGTTGACAGTCAGCCAAGCAGGCCACTCCAACTGCATGAACCATCGAAAACTACCAGCCGGAACCACACGAGACCATACCATGTGTGCCTTGGGGCAGTCCCGTAATACATGACTTATACTCTCCTCCGCACCACCACAGACAGTACAAACACTGGAAATAGCTAGGTGCCGTCGTAACCGCTCCTTGTTTGTCATCAGATTACCTTTCAGCGCCAACCAAAGAAACATTCGGACGCGTTGTGGAGCCGGTAATCTCCAAATCAGCTTCCAATTGTGTGACGTTCCAATACTAGCAGTCGGGGTTAACGCCTTATAGGCTGATTTCGTTGTAAACAGCCGTGTTTCCTCCCCCTTCCAGCCAACCGTATCACCCCCCCGCAGTATCGAACGGAGGACAAATCGCAGCCACATGCGGTAACACACTCTGCGGTAAGACTTGCATGAGTAGCTCCCAATTCCATTGTCCACTAGTGGCAACAAGATCCCGTACCTTCATTGGTGCCGGAGTGGGTGTATGGATATGGAAACTAGCCAAAGGCATAGCAAGATTCAGCCAATTATCATACCACGCATCTGTTGTCGCCCCATCATTGACATTCCATACGATGTTGTTGTAAATGTCATTCCATACGTGGGACAAGCCAAGCCAAAGCCGAGAACATTGAGTCCGTCGCAAGGTTTGTGGAATCACTGTACCCCAACCATACTTACCCTTAAGGACCTTAACCCATAGCTTATCTTCACCCGTTATAAGTTGGAAGCCAATCTTCATAACTAACGCTTTATTATGGACGTGCATGTCACGAAAACCGAGCCCACCTCCCTCAATCGGCAACTTTAAATCATTCCAATTAACAAGTGGCATCCCACGATTGTTGCTTCCGTTACCCCACACAAATCTCCTTATTAGATTTTCAAGTTCCATACAAAAACCTTTAGGCAACCAAGTGGATTGCATAGCGTAAGTAGGAATAGCTTGTAGCACCGATTTCGCAAGCGTCACCCGCCCCGCTAGAGATAAAGACCGTGCCGCCCAACCGGTGAGATAGCCCCGAACTTTATCTATGAGGTAGGCATACGTGTTCTTAGTAACTTTCGAATGGAGAAGCGGCACACCTAAATACTTGCCAAGATCATCTACTTCCTCAAACCCCAATCCGGCACCAATACTTTCTCGTATGGAAGCTATGGTATTACTAGAGAAGTAAATTTGCGTTTTAGCAATGCTTACTCTATGTCCCGACCCACGGCAAAAGCCATCCAACACCTTGTGTACCACCCGCATTTGATCAACGGACGCTTCCAAAAATAATACAAGGTCATCCGCGAAGAATAGGTGTGATATATCCGGACCATTGCGCGATAACCTTATCGGCTTCCAACTTCCTTCCTCAACACATTGGAAAATCGACTGGGACAACCGATCCATACATAGGACAAATATATAAGGAGAAAGGGGGTCACCTTGCCGTATCCCTCGTGTAGGTCTAAAGCTCTCCGATGCCTCCCCATTCCATAGGATTTGCATTGAAACCGAGCGGATACAAGTCATGATGCGATCAATCAGAGTAATTGGCATACCAGTTAGCTCGAGAGTTTCCTGAATATAGTCCCATTCAAGTCTATCATAGGCCTTCTCGAGATCTACCTTCAACGCCATCCAAGCCGTTCGGCCTTTTTTGGTACTCATCGAGTGGATTACTTCTTGCGCTAGAATGATGTTATCCGTTATTTGTCTTCCCGGAACAAAACTCGCCTGAGTTGGCGCAATCCATTTGGTCAAGAAAGGCTTAATGCGATCAACAAGAACTTTAGAAATCACCTTATACGCCACATTACAGAGGCTTATTGGCCGGAACTGATTAATTCGTGTGGGAGAATCCACCTTCGGAATTAGCACAAGAAGGGTTCTATTCAACCATTCCTCCAAACAGCCGGTCGTCCAAAAATTCAAAACCGTATCAACCAACGTACCTCCCACAACACTCCAATTACGTTGGTAGAAGAGCACTGGTAGTCCGTCATGACCTGGAGCTTTCAATGGCGCCATGCCGAAAATGATCCGCCTAATCTCCTCCGGCAATACAGGAGCCATCAGCCCTCGCATCTCTTCCTGTGCAAATTGGAAAAAATCATTCCGGCTGTACAGCTTACATTGCTGCCGTGGTTCCGCAGTAAATAAGCCTTGGAAGAAATCCGAGGCATGTTGCCGAAGGATGGTTGCATCATCACACCATGTTCCCTCCGCCACTTCAAGTCGACGGACCGCATTTTTCTTCCTCCGTACCATCGCACATGCATGGAAATAAGAGGTATTACGATCACCATCATTTATCCACTTTGCTCGAGATTTTTGGTACCACAGCTTCTCTTCTTGAACGAGTACCATATCAAGTTCGGCTTTCAACGTTTCTTCTAAATTTAAGAGGAAAGGCGATTCTCGCTGTTCTAACACTTTCTCTATGCCTTTCAAACGAGCCAGAAGGTGGTTCTTCCGCTTCCCAATATGCCCGAAGATAGAGCTGTTCCACGCATTGCTGGCCGCTTGGAACTCTCGGATATTTGTCTCAAGGGGTGCAGCCTCCACCCAAGTGTCTTCCAGCATCCTTTGAAAATCCGCATGCTCCAACCACGGAGCCATGAATCGGTACGGCCGGTTGCCACCTTCCAGCACAACCTCCCTCGTATCAAGTAAGATAGGCCGATGATCGGATCCCAGTCGTTGCAAGTGTAAGACCTCCGAGTTCGCAAATACCTCAAACCAATCCTTATTGCAAAGATAACGATCTAATCGTTGGAATAAATCCCCCCTCTTCCATGTAAATTTAGGTCCGCTAAAGCCCATGTCCATTAGACCACTGTCAAAAAGAAACGACGTAAATTGCGGACATACCCCAGTTCGGCATTGGGAGCCCCCACTCCGCTTAGAATTGCTTGCAATAGCATTTAAGTCGCCACCAATCGCCCAAGCCTTACCAATCCTCGGATCAATGGCCCTCAATTGCCACCATAACTCACGGCGCTTCAAGGCACAAGGGCTTGCATAAACAAAGGTAAAAAAGAAGCTTCGCTCTGTCGACTGAACCGTGCAAAAGGCATGAATAAACTGTGAGGTAACGGCCACCACATCGATCTCTATAGTCGAATTCCACATAATCCAGATTCCACCCGAAAAACCCTTTGCTTCGACTCTATATGAAGACTCAAAGCCCGAACGACGAATAAAACTATCCGCCTTAACACCTCCAATCCGAGGCTCAAATATAGCAAAAACATATGGCCGCTTACTACGTACATGTAGTCTAAAATAACGATTAAAAGCATGGTCTAGAGCACCCTGAGAATTCCATAATATGAACTTAACCATTAAAATAATAATGACATTCAAGAAACCAAGAATACCGCACTCATTCCTGCATATCAGCATGTGCCTCAGCCGAGGTATCCCCCTCCTCAATCGATGCATCCGCCATTACTCCCGAAGCTTCGAACACACCTTGGGCATGGTCTAGTTCCGAAGATAAAGATGTTACCAATTCCTGAAGTGCCGGCTGATTTTGTTGCTTGCTTGATTTCTTTTTCAGCTTTGCACGAGCAACGCCCGGGATAACTACTTTGTTCCTTTCGTTTCCCTTTCCGACAGGGTTCAAAATAGAGGCCGGTAAGACTCGCCCATTCCTCTCGCGCAATACTGGTCTCTCGGTCGAATCCAACACTTGGACTGCCCCATGATTACGACTGTCCAACGTCGTGGAAGCAGGCAATATGTTCTCCTTTGACGCAGAAGCAACTTCTTTCCCTCGCACTCCCCTCACATCCGTAGCATGGCTTGCTGCACCAACAACCATTTGCACCGGAGTCGTTGTATTTTCGACCACCTTAGTCTTTCACTCATTCACACGTGCACCTTGCTTGCTAGAGCCCACATGGCCACTCCCCACTTGTTCCCCACGAGCCAAAACCGCATGTACCGGCTTATTACGCACTACATTACCACCTCCATCCTCCGTTACTACCTCTCTACTATCAGTCTCCACCCCATTCAAAACAGCAAAACGAGAGCCAATAGCATTTCCAGCTCCAGCACTTGCTTTCGGCTGGGGACCATTCTCTCGCTTAGACGCCGGCACCTTCCTTCTCCTATTGGAAACCTGCATCCACGGGCCATAGACTTCCTTGTCAGACGGTCCGGGTTCTTGTGGAGTCTTAGCGGCCGTATCCGCACCCAATATGCCACAATACTCCTTTACGTGCCCATACTTACCACAGCCGAAACATATCGACGGTAATCCTTCATATTCAACTACCTGACGTTTTCCATCTATTATAATTCCACTCTTCAGCGGCTTGTCGAGATCAACCATCAATGCAAACCGGGCAAACTTACCCCGACATCCTTCCGAGGTATTATAGTCAATACGAACTACAGTGCCTAGAGAGCTAGCAATGCGACTAAACAGACTTTTTGTATAATACCTGTATGGCAAACCCGGTATGCGAATCCACACCATGATCTTCGAAGGATACTCCTTGTCTGTCGAGAAATCCCGGCTCCAAGGCTGAACGGTGAGATAAGCTCCATAGATTACCCATGGTCCTCCAGACAACACTTTCTCACAATCCTCCGTCTTCGCAAATCGCACCAAGTAGTATTCGTTATCCAGATCAACAAGTTGCATCCCCCCGGTCGGTTTCCACAGTGCCTCAATCCTGGTAAGTAACGCTTTATAGCCTATTGATTTCCCCAACAACCGCACAATCACCGAATTTTCAAGCCTCTTATCGATTGCATCATGCACCCTATCAGAAAAAGTGATCTCCGGAATTGCGCCATCCGTCTTCACACGAACATCTTCGTCGAGGACCACTACATCCAATTCATCAATGACATTAAGCTCGTTTGAATCCTTTGCCTGACCGACTATGATATCCCGGAAAGACATCTTCCTCCCATCGCTCCCAGTGCCTTCCGAAACCCCATGTACGGCCACAGCCGGTTGACTCCCCTCCTGGTTCTTACCCTCTTCCGGCTCTGCAGTCTGTTGTGGAGGATTAGAATCCTCCTCCATATTCACAACAGTACGATCAGGATTGTTATTGTTCGCTTGGTCCACAACCATCATCGCCCCCTGATCAACATTCCCCGGCTGCATCCTTTCCTTCTCTCCCTCCCTACCATCTGCTTTGGGTCTGTCGTCTCCACTAGGCGGGTCCGGCGGACGTCCATCGGCGCCGTTCAGACCGGTAACCATAGGGTTACCAGCGCTTGGAGGGTTTCCGTTAATTTCGGTACTCATTAGGGTTTTTTTTCAACTACAACTACGTTAAATATTTAACGGTCGAATTACCATTTTATAACAAAATATAAAATTTAATTGTCATTGTGTAACTTTTGAAAGTTTTTCTAATAAAAATGTGTGAAAAATAATAATATGTAATTTTAAGTAAAACATCAAACAAATTTCTAATTTAATTTTATCAAACGACAACTAAGTGTAAGATCTTGAATTAATATCCCAACTATTTTTCTTTCTTTCTTTCTTTGTGTGCATATTAACACTTTCGATAAACTAATAAAAAGCACTTAAACCCTTTCATAAAACCAACATACAACTTGTATTTTCTTTAAAAAAATCATAAATTTTTCCCAAAAAAATGAAAACCAACGAACTAAAGAAAAAAAAAGGCATTTATGAAATTGAAATAGTTAGTTAAGGTCTAAGCCTATTGAAATAAAGAGCAGTTCATGAAACAAGAGAGGGAAAAGAGAGCCCAAATTTTATTTAACTCGGTAAAAGTTATAGGAAAAACACGCAGGAAGTACTCAAAAAACGCAAATAGTGTAATCCAACAAAGGAAGCAAGTTAAACAGAGGAACAACAAAATATATATATATATATATATATATATATATATATATATATATATTAAAAACAATTTTTGTAAATGAAATTGAAAGAAACTGGAAAAACAAAGATAATAGAAACCAAAGGAAAAACCAGTAACCAATCAAAAACTTAGACCGAGGCCTGTGCTATTACAGTGTCCTTAAAACAGATTCGTCCCCTCCCGGTGCTGGAGTTACTATGGAACGTCTGTCTCCCAGGATACAACGATAGAATACAGCCAAAGGAGCAAAGCAACCTTGACTGCAACGGCGAACTTTACAGAAGCAGAACATTATTAACAATCTGGCTAGAGAGTTTTTTGTGGTGTATTTTAGATAGGAATCTGAGGCCTCCTTTTATAGTGTTCATGCAGGGGACATGATTAATTACATAATTAATCTGCTAGTTAAGTTTCTGAAGAGTTACACTTTTCAGAATTCAAAAATGATAATTATCACAGAATTAATCCAAATAAATTGGAGGTTACAACCAGTTGAAGGGTCTGTAACTCCATAAAACGGTGGGTTAATTCTATAGTTTCTGTAACTAGCCCAAAGTATCTAGTCCAAGCCTTTGTCTTGTTTCCAACAATAACATGAAGAGCTTCTACATATAAAGCTTTCCAAATCTATGTTCCCAACAAGTTTGAGACATTTTACTTTCCATCTCATTTTTTCCAACATTATGGGTGTTACTTTGAGCAACAATTTCTCATTCACCCATTGAACATTTTGAGCATGTAAACATACACATTTCATCTACTCTTGTAGTAGATTAATAATCCACTTAGTCTCAAATAATTTGACTAATGAAACCTATTCAAATTCAAGCTCAAAAATGTCCATAAACCATATCATTTTTTTAACAAATAGTTCCTGCTAGACCAACCTGGATCTTACCACCCAAACACTAAAAAGCAAAAATAGAAAACACCAACCAACCATTTAAGGATTAAATTGAAAGAATGAAAAATAACGAGGGCTAAAATTAGTGATTTTTTTCGAACTAGGACTAAATTGATTGATTGTGTAAATATAGAAGATTAAATGTACTATTATAAATAGTTTTATAATAACAACGTTAATCATTTAACTGTTGAATTACCATTTTGTAACAAAACATAAGTTTTATTTGTCATTTTGTAATTTTTAAAATTTTGTTACTATTTTGAAATTTTAAACAAAGTTTAATTAAAATTTCAGTATGTTCCGCGTGAGCAAAACAGCATGGCGGATCATTTGGCGAAAAGACCGATGTTATTTAAAGCATGGTGATGAGTTGGGTTTGAACCTTGTTTTGTAATTGAACAGATGGGTTGCTGATGTAAGAGTATTGCCTTTGTAGATGATACCAAATTGGATCGTACTCTTTTCCTCCAATAGGATTAGGGAGGTTTTTAACGAGGCGTCCAATCTTGGTCTTTAATGAAATTAAATAAATTGCTTTTGCTGAGAAAAAAAAAAACTTAAAGAATTAAAATTAACGTTACGTTGCATGTTATAGTAGAAGGGAAAAAGAACAGGACACCATTGTGGGTAAATAATTTCCATCCATATAATTTGGTGTGGTTGTAATCTCTTTATCTCTTTATTTATATTTAACAAGATTAGAGGTTCGAGTTTTGGCGTCGTGAATGGAGAAAATTGAGCTGAATGTTTGGTTCACATGATAATCCTCTGTAATACTTGATCAAGATTAGTTATCCAATATGTTGAATACAGGTAGTTAAACCGAAAATATTACGAAATTCAAAAAGATAATGGATATTTTTAACCCTTTGACAATGGACAGACACCTTGTAGATAAAGCAATTTGAACATGTGTCTACTAAGAGAATTATCATATGTTTTTCCACTAAGACACTTGTTGGATTCTACAAAGAGATATTTTATAATTAGGTGTGGTTTACTCTAAATATTAAAAATATACATATTCACAATACGTGGCATGTTTTGATACCATTGTGGGGCAGACGATTTCCATTTTGTGTGTATATAAAGGAGTATTGGGTGAGGCCATAGATTCATCAATACTCTATACTGTGAGATAGCAGAAATGGAAGGCAAGAAGTTTGCGTTACTTTTGGGTGCAATGACAGTCCTGATTTTAGCTGCAGGGCCTCCAGCTGTTATGGCTGCTCGTAATGGATTTCTGCCCTTCGATGCCAACATTAAGAATCCTTTGCTCAACAGTTTCTTCGATGACAAAGCAGCTGCAGAGTGTTCTCTTGACGGTGCCCTGTGTGATTTTGTTGGTGTTCTACCTCCTTGTTGCAGTGGCCTCGTATGTCTAGTAAAATTCTTAGGAGATACTCCTCTTCCTCTGTGCACCTAAAAGATAAGACCGAGTGAGTTAAATAGATGGATAACTCGTCTACTTGTTCGCCTTTTCATTTAGTTGATGTTGTTTTGTAATTTGTGGTGTCAACTGTCATGTACCTATCCCTATATGTGACACGGGATTATGTATTTGCTACTTTCTTGTCTTTGTTCTAAATAAACCATCTATTTAACTGCGTTAAATTAGATATATATATATATATATATATATACAAACAGATGATAATCCCTTTCGATGCTTTGGACAAAATTTTCCGATATTGGGAAATCAAAACACTTAAACGGAGCTTACTATAATAAAAAAATATTAATTTTAAAATAGATGGGTGGAGTCTAGTTTTGAAATTTCCTTGCAGAAGACATATTTTAGAACTGGGCCTGGTTGTAATTTTTTGTAAAAGTGGGTAGATATTAATTAAAGGGTAAACTACACTGGCGGTCACCCAACTATCGTTTTATTCCTATTTTAATCACCGAACTATTTTTTTTTTTGGAAAAAACGTTACTAACGTTTACTTTTGCTCCTAATTTGGTCACCCTCCGTTAAATAATTAACGGATCTGCTGAGTTGGAATTACTAACGGCTATATTTCAAAATTTTCACTTTATTTTTTTCCATGTCAGCACACACACGCGTGACTTTTACCTGGATTAACCATGGGATTTGGAGATGATGATCTTAAACAGACCTCTGAACTCTAGTCCCATTGAATAGCTCCGTGAAATGTCCATTCGGACGGATTCAACGTGGTTTCCCCATCAGCGGCAACAAGATCATAAGGCGACTCGTCGGAGAATTCAGTCGGCATGGATTTCCAGTGCAGAGATGGATTCCACTCCGCTTCTTTCAGTACTTTTAGTATCTCCTCCACCACTATTTTGCTCCCCTCAGCTGATAGATGAACTCCATCTCCGTTGAAAAGAAGATATTCGATAATTCGGTTTCGAGATAAACTTTGAAAGAAACAATCCAACTCCCACAACAGTATAATTACAGTTTGAAACATCTAAGTTTCAGAACTACACAACACAAGTGGATGTTGATTCACTAATAAAGCCAATGAACTTCGAAAATGTGATTGCATCAGGAAAAAAAAGATAGACTGAATTGTAGACAGGAAAACTTACGTGAAGAAATCGGTTTCCCAATTATCTCTTCGTTGAAATGCAGTGAAAAAATCAACCACCTCAATATCCAATTCCTGGAAGAGCTTTATACAAGCTTCAGAATACGTCTGGCACAACTCATTTGTTCGAACAAGGTGGCTAAAATATTCACTGATTTACCCAAGGGACGACTTAGATTGACGATTTGCAATAAGATATAAGGTGGGAAAATTGGCATAGAAAACATGTGTTACATTACCTTGTATTTTTATTTACTCTTTCTTCATCAACAGGAGGACAAGTAAGAAATATGAGGCGCGTTGAATCCGAAAGGCTCTGGTTTCAGGAAAAAAAATAGAACAAGCATTGCATGTTACTATCAGACAGTGAAATAAGTTAACGCTGCCACTAACAAAGACAAGCAAACAAAGGAAAAACTGAAATTTTGAAGCACTTGAAAGTTGAAACCATTTTCTCCTTGGCCGTTGCTGATTCGAACATAATCGAAAGCTCTAAATTCAGTGTTAACTTGATCATGCTTACAAGCTACAAGCTTTCAGGTCATATATTGAAAGTATTGCTTTTTCACTCAGTTTGTCCTTAAATTCAACCTCAAGTGAGAGATATGTTGAGAATTGAGAAAATACCTTGAGATGAACTGCTATTTTCCTCATGTTGTCGATATATTCGGAAAGTGGAACATGAGGGCCAAGGTCGGATGGATGAGGCCCCATCGAATCGTTACCGCCGAAATAAGTTATTATCAATGAAGGCTGATTAGATTCATCCTGTAACATACAAAAGAACATAACAGAACTACGGTGTTAGATTCGAATCACTTCGAAAAGATAACACCTTACAAATCTAATACCTACATTATGATCAATAACAATACACAGACCCTGATGGCTGCTACCTTAGTTTACTGCTTTCAAAAACTCAAAATACAGATTAAAGGAATCAAAACTTGAATACCTTTGGGAAAACACGATCGAGCACCTCTAGGGCGCGCCGTGAATTCCACCCATAATATCCTCGTAAATTTGCAGAATTCCACCCATAATATATTACTTTAATAATATTAGAAAGGTAAAAGTCACGTGTGTGTGCTGACATGGAAAAAAATAAAGTGAAAAATTTGAAATATAGCCGTTAGTAATTCCAACTCAGCAGATCCGTTAATTATTTAACGGAGGGTGACCAAATTAGGAGCAAAAGTAAACGTTAGTAACGTTTTTGCCAAAAAAATAGTTCGGTGATTAAAATAGGAATAAAACGATAGTTGGCTGACTGCCAGTGTAGTTTACCCTTGATTAAATGTGTTGTTGATTTTTTATTTATATTTTCTTCCGTTAGTGTTGTTTTATGTTTTATGGAGTATTGTTTTGTACTTCTGTGTTGTTAAAAAGATTATTTATTTTGTTAATTTCTTGCTTTTATTTTAAATAAAATGTTTTTGATAATTTTATTCAAATATAAAGTAATATTTGTAACCGGTTTAAATATGGATAGATTTATGTCATCTGTTGACTAAGTTTGAACCAGATCATATCGATAAAACACGTCATACTTTACTACTAAGACCACTTCTTAGGTTCATTTTAAATAAAATACCAATTTAACTGCGTTAAATGAAGAAGATAGATTTTAGTGACATTTGTTTAGAATTAAAAATAATTTTCTACTATAACCCTAGAAATCTATAAATTTTATTTTATATTTTAAGTTTTGCGTACTTTCTCAATTGAGTTGGTGTTATGGAGTTAAGTGACAGTAATCTCAATAAGACAATTTACAAGTAAACAATAAAAATGAAAATAAAAATAAAATTTTTATATAAAAATATATTATCAACAAATGATTGTTAATAGAGTGATAAAAATTTGTACAATTTTTTTATAGTGTTCGGTTAGTGATGATTATATTTTATCATTTCTCTCCAATTATATAGATTTTAGATTCATTATTACATATAACTTTTGTATTTTTAATAATATGCTATTGAATTATATTAGAAATTAAAATAGAAAAAAAATTCACAACAAATAAAATTGTAGCAGAACATGTCAAATGGGCTGCAAAACAATTATAAAGATAAAACACTTGACAAATAGAAGTAAATAGTAAGATTTTTTGTTTCTATCCACCTACACACTTGAAGGAAAATACTTTGATGCACAAGCTTGTGTAAACTTTAGTTTTCACAAGCCCTTTAATTTTAGGGTTTAGGATTTATGGTTTTAGGTTAGGGTTTAGGGGTTTAGTATGTAGGGCCCTTTACTTTGATGCCCGAGGATCGGATTTTGCTGAATGTTCTGCCATAAAGGTAGCACTCGAGGTTTTCATTGAAATGAATTGGTCGGAAATGGAACTTCTTGAAGTTGAATCAGACTCTTTGCTCGCGATAAATTGGATTAGTGTTAGCTCAAAACGGCCATGGAATTTATGGCCTATCCTACCTGGAATCGATGCGTTGGTGAAATTAATAGGGAAGGTGTGTTTCAAACATGTAAGCAGAGTGTGCAAAGGTATGGCTGACTCACTAGCAAAGGATGGTTTATATAGATCAAAATTATCTAAGGCATGGTGGTGACTGATTGACAGGAATGGTAGGATTAGAATGGGATTGAGGTGTGTTGTAGGTGATGCCATTGTGTTTTTTGGTTCACTAGGCGAGCATAACAGTGTTGTCTGAAGTTTGTACCCTCTTTGTAACGTTATTTGTCTTGTGTCGTACTCTTTTCCTCCTATTAAGTTTGTTTGTACAGCTGGGATTAGTTACCAATGTTTGTGGTGTTAGTTTTTTTTTTTTTTGATCAGCAATTGTATGTTTTTTATTAAGAAATAAGGAAAAACATACAGCTTGACGAAATCGCACGCCTCGTTAAAAACCTCCCTAAACCTATTAGAGGAAAAGAGTACGATACGATCCGTCGATTACAATAGGAAAAGCATATCACTTAGGGACAAGTCACAGACAATCCATGAACGTCGAAAGTCTATCTACTCCCTCCTTCGCCAGTGCATCCGCAAATCCGTTCGCTTCCCTCGGCACATAGCAGAATTGAATATCATATATGACTTGACATGCTTGATCAATTACCAAAAATACCTCCCATAGGCGCCACGGTCGTTTTGCAGTCTGATTGATCCAGCTCAACGCGACTTGAGAGTCCGTCTCCATTATCACACAACCCTGTCGCCATTCCTTCTCCTTTATCATTCCCAACGCAAAGGCTATCGCTCGGACCTCTGCTTCATTTGATTCCATCACGCCTATAGGTCCTGAAAATAGACCCAAGATGCGACTATCCGCATCTCGTAACACACCACCAATCCCTGCCGGACCCGGTTTTCCTCGCGCTGATCCATCTGTGTTAAATTTTAGAATATGTTGTAACGGGGGCTGCCAGCATCTTTCCCCCCTCGTCCTCTTCGGTTTGGCAGCAACCTCAATTTTAGAAGGGCATGTCCACCAAGCTGCCTCCGCTACCAATTCTCCCCGCCTATCAGCTTTTATCCAATAATAGGATCTCAATTTCACCAAGAAACACAATTCAGCCAAGTTCCATCGCTTCCCACGGAAAATAAATTCATTTCTTGCAATCCATAAAGACCATAAAACAGCGGCAACACATGCTATCCACCACATATTCATGCATCCCTTGAATATACTATGAAAATCAAGAACGTAGAATGCATCAAAACTAACCGGTAAGGTTTTGTCCATTCCCCACCATTGTCGCATCCATAGCCAAACCAATTGCACAAACGGACATTCATAAAGGATGTGAGCGATGCTCTCCTCTACCATCGCACACCAAGGGCATCGGCCTTGATCATCCGGCAGTGGAATCCCACGTGCTCGCAAGAAATTAGCAGTGGGTAATCTACGTAACCATGTAAACCATAGGAAAGCTTGAACTTTCGGCGGCACCAGCACCTTCCAAGCGAAGCATTCTCCAAAGTCCATTTCCCCCACCTTATCTAGCATGAGCAGTTTCGATAAAGTCCCAACTGAAAAAATTCCACGCTCGTCCGATCTCCAAATTAACTTGTCCAACTTGCCTTCCCATGCGCGGAAATTGGACACCGTTTGAATTAATTCACGTAGCATTCCCAGTTCAAAAACTCGTAGTGGGCGTCTAAAAAAATCATGCCAACAATGATGCGATAATCTGCCCTCCACCATATAGTCCCCCACCCTCGCTAATTTATCACATGCTAACGAGAATAAGCGCGGATATGTATCTTTTAAGGCCACTTGTTCAACCCACGGATCGAACCAAAACAAAATCGATCTACCATCCCCAAGCTTCCATAAAAAACCGGTCATGCCCATATGCTTTTCAACCTGTGCATCGCATGAGAGAGCTACGATTTGTCGCCATACAAGCGACATAGATGACATCTTTTCTGTGTTGAAACGCCACCATTGTGGATGTTCTCCATATTTTGCTACTATCAAGCCACGCCATAATGAATCTCTATCTTGCGCATAACGCCACACCCATTTTGATAGCATCGCCATGTTCTTAACTCGCAAATCCGCAACCCCCAAACCCCCTAATTGTTTCGGGCGACAAACTACCTCCCATCCTACTCTGCTCATTCGTCGTTCCAAGCCAACACCCCCCATAGGAAAGCTCTTCGAATTTTATCAATCCTCTCTATTACCCCTCTGGGAGCGACAAATAAACCCATGTAGAATATTGGTAATGACGAGAGGACTGAATTGACCAACACCACCCGAGCTGCAAAAGACAGAGAGGTCCTTTTCCAACCTGCTAATTTGCGTCGGAAATTAGCAATCACTGGTTCCCACGTAGCTATTAGTCTCGGACTTGCGCCTATTGGAAATCCCAAATAGACGAATGGAAATTCATCTTTTCTACACCCCATTACCTCGGCTACGTTGTTGCCCAGCTCATCTCCTATACCAATTGAGTACAAGGAACTTTTACCGAAGTTAATCTTCAACCCCGAGCAAACTTGAAAACAGTGCAGAATTCGTTTCACATTTCTCGCAACTTCTAACGAGCCCTCAAAGAACAAAAGTGTGTCATCGGCAAACTGTAAATGTGTCACGGATATCCCTGCCGCTACCTGAACCCCACGGATTAGACCCCCTAATTCAGCCCTTCGCAGCATCAAATGCATTGCTTCCGCGACTATCACAAACAGCAAAGGTGATAGCGGACAGCCTTGTCGCAAGCCTCTACCCATTCTGAATTCCTTTGTGGCATTACCGTTGAGAAGCACCGACAACCTGACTGAACTGATACATTCCTGAATCCATTTTCGCCATGTGTCACAGAATCCCATTCTTCCTAACACCTCATCCAAAAAACACCAGCTCACGCAGTCATACGCCTTGGCAAAATCAAGTTTCAATAAAAAACCACATGCACCCCGTTGTCGTAAGGAATGCACCACCTCAAGTGCTAGAAGTACACCATCCACCAATTGTCGACCCTTTATAAACGCCGATTGGGTATCACTTATCAAATCTGCCAATACCCCTTGCAATCGAGTCACAAGGCATTTTGCCAAAATTTTGTAAACTGAGTTTACTAAACATATCGGCCTATATTCGCCAAGGGTCGTAGGAGATGTTACCTTAGGAATTAACACGATGAATGTGCAGTTCACATCCTTAGGTAGCCGCCCACTCGCATGGAAATTTTCAAAGAACCGTAGAATATCAACATTGATCACATCCCACCCCTTCTTATAAAAATCCAGCGTAAAACCATCCGGGCCCGGTGCCTTCGAACCATCACAACCTCTCACTATTTCGTGTATTTCTGCCAAGGAGAATGTCGCCACCAAATTCCCCCTAGCTGTCTGCGATATCTTCCTAAAATCCCCCTCGAATTGCCATATGCATTCCCTCTTATCACGAGAGAAATGCTTCATGAAAAATTGAACTACGTGGCGACGCATAAGTGATGGCGCGCTGATCCAATTATCATTAACCATAAATCCTGGAATATAATTTCTTGCCGCTCTCAGCTTAGCGGATCGATGAAAATAGGCTGTGTTTCGATCTCCCAGGCGCAGCCATGTCGCTCTGGATTTTTGTCTCCACATCGCTTCCTTATGTCTCATAGCTTTCCACAGAGCCTGTAACCATTGTCGCCTTTCCGCCTCTATCTCCTCATCAATACTATCTGTAGAAATTGCTGAATTCGCCCGGTCAATTTTATCTTGCAACTCTGATATTATCTCATTCACATCCCCAAAGCTGTCCCTATTCCATTGTTTCAAAAATGCCTTCAAATGTCGCAGTTTCACCATAATATTTATCGTGCCAATGTCCAATTCAGTTAGCCGGATCCATTCCTCAATAATTTGCCTCATGTGATATTTGCCCTCCATCCAACAATTAAAGAAACGGAACGGACGAGGACCCCAGTCGTTTTCATCGCATTTCAACACTAAAGGTGTGTGGTCGGGTACACCCCGTGCTAGCGCCACTTGCTGGATTGAGCTGAAAGCATCCATCCATCTTGACGATATCAAAAATCTGTCAATTCGGCTACATCTTTTCTTTGGGCCAAACCATGTATAGCGTTTGCCTAAGAGTGGTAAATCCATCAGACCTGCTTGTAGAACAAAATCACCAAACGCTTCCATCTCCATATTCCTGTCCGATGTACCAATTCTATCCGACTCGTGTAATATGGCATTAAAATCTCCCGCTATGCACCACAGGCCTTCTTGTTCACTAATCTTACTCAAAATTGCCGTCCATACAGCTTGTTGCCCTTCCAATTCGGACGGTGCATATACCACTACCAAGCCACAGCTTAGATCATCATGTAACCATCTACCTCTCATCATAATAAAATTACGTTCAATCACTACCACATCTAAATTAAATTTACTCACCTCCCATAACACTATAATACCGCCCGATGCACCAATTGATGGCGCGATCACTGATTCGTAGTTATCGCTTCCCCATAGATTTGCTAGCCACAATTTCGGACACTCCTCCATCTTTGTTTCTTGTAACATTGCCATATCCGCATCGTTTTTCCTTATTACATCGCGAACAAACCGGCGTTTAGCACTTCCTCCCAAGCCCCTCACATTCCATGATAATATTTTCATGAGTCACAAACCGCGCCGATCGCCACTAATAACTTTTGATATGTCTCGGATAATTTCTTCTTCCCGGCCGTTGGAATTTACCCCAATCAGAGAGCCCAGTTTCACCGTTTCAATCGCTTATTTTTCAATATTGTTTGCTGCCTGACCGTCGTCCCCTTCTCCCCCCGTATTCGATAGTACTTGGTTGGTCTTGTATAATCGGTTAGTCTTCTTTTTTCTAGAAATCCGACACCCTTCCAAATTTCCCCCTACAAACCGTCGAATCTTGCAATAAGCCTGACCCACCTGGACAATTTCTGTTTTACTCAAGTCTGGTTGTTCAAATGTCGAAAAGAGAATAGGATAATGGTTTAATTTAGAATTTAATTTTGAATTAAATTCTGAATTATCTTCCCCTTGTAAAATAGACTCCTGATCATTTGAATCACTTGCTTTAGAATTAGCAATTCCCGCTATATCCAAACTCTTGCAAATTTGAATGTCTCCTATTCCTACAGGACTCTTATCACCACCGTCCTTCTCCCCACTCAGTCCTCTTTCCGCTGTGTCCTCTAACCGTGCCGGTGAACTCGTCGTTGGCCTGTCCGGCGATTGAGACGAGTTATTTGATGCCCTTTGTTCGTCGTTGCCATTCTGATCAGACTGTCGTTCTACATTTGTTTTTTCGTGTTGATCTCCTTGTGGCCCTTCCCATGCTTCATTTGCAAGCCATAGCACCGAATTTGTATTTTCTTTTATGTTTTCTGCGTCCTCTCCGTTTCCCACTGTTGTATGTGGTAGTGAATTCTTTTCACTGCTCCCTTCTTCGTCCGTCGAATCAAACTCCCCGCAATCACATTCCACCGTGGGGGAGGTGCCATCCATCTCTAACACTCGGATGTTATATGTTTCCCCCTCAAAACGAACTTCAATGTGTTCTTCAATCCGGTTGAATTGGGATGTTTTGACCATAATTCTACCACAATCAAATGAAGATGGTGTTTCTGTGTCATCATCCATTCGAATAAAAACACCCCAGAGACTTACAATGTTCATGAATGTCCGTTTGTGCCATAGGTGTATCGGGAGGCCGATTATCGACATCCAAATCCGTCGCGATTCCACTTTGATCGCTGGAGACCATTCTTCTACCTTTGCGAAACATTCTTTCACCCGGTCAAGATGCATGATTTTGTCGCGGACGGCTGCCGATGTACACATTAGCAATATCATTGCTCCGGATAAACGCATGATCGAGAAACCATCGTGTTTGTCTACCTCCAACCTTTCCGCTAGGGTCTTTATGCTACATGGATTTTGGCACCAACCCACCGCACACCATCGCAATATTGCCCATTTGTCTTCATCCACTATCCCTACTACTTGCGATTTATTTTGTTTCACTTCGTTTCTCATTGCCGTTTCTGATTTTCTTGATTCCTCACTGTCCTTCTTCTCATGTTGTTCTATGTTTCTTCCTTTCTTACTGTGCCATTCCGTTTTGCCCCTCCACGCCATGGCAACTCTCAATCTGCCGCCGTGTATCCATTTGCCGTTTAATCTCTCTATCACCCTGTTTGCATCTTCCTTCGATGCCATTCTAACGAACCCAAACCTCTGTCCATCCCTGGCTCTTTTGTTCGGTATGAAGGTATCTTTTACAATTCCATGTCTGTCACACACTTGCCACAATCCTTTCCAATGGATTGTCCGAGAGAGACCACTGATGAATAGAGTCCAAACTTGTTGATGTTTCTGATCTCGTTGCACCATCCTGCTGCCGGTATGTGCTTCACTGTTCCGGCCGGTGCTATTTTCCTATTCGGCGGCTAGGCGTTTCCAAATTCCCTTTGAGAGCATTTGTACATATGGTGGCCAATTTTTTGTGGTGTTAGTTATCTTTCTTTAAGTCTTTTCTTTATTAGTATATATATGTATTTATTTTATTTTGTAAAACTATTTAGTTTCATAATAATAATAATAAAGATTTCCTTTTATCCCACGTGCTTTTCCTCTTCTGAGTAAAATCCCAAAATTCCCAAATCGACTTCTTCCCTTCGTGAGAAAACCTAAAATCCCTAAATTCATCATGGTATCAGTAGACTTTTCTTCCGATTCCTCTGATTTCGGTCGTCCCTTCAAAAACGACGATCCTGCCGGTGAATATTACATACATCCTAATGAAAATCCGGCTTTAATCCTTGCTTCCTCTCTTCTCAATGGCAACAATTACCATGAATGGGCTAGATCAATGAAGATGTCATTTCCAAGAATAAGTTCGGCTTCGTTGATGGGTCGATTAAGGAGCCCGTCGAGTCCGATCCTCGTTTCAGTTCCTGGGTTAAGTGTAATAACCTAGTGCTTTCGTGGTTGCAGAGAGCTTTGAGTCCCGACATTGCCCAGAGTGTACTCTGGATTGATACGGCGTCCGAGTTGTGGAAAGATTTGTTCGACCGCTTCAATCAAGGCGATCTGGTTAGGGTTTTTGATCTTCTTCACGAGTTTTATTCGTTGAGTCAAGGTAATCTTTCCGTTACCATTTATTACACTCAATTAAAAATGATTTGGGATGAAATCTCCAATCTTCGTCCCTTAACTTCTTGCGACTGTTCTGCTGTCAAATACCGTAAGCAAGATTTTCTGCTTCGGTTTCTTAGAGGTTTAGGTGATAACTTCTCTGTTCCCAAATCTCAGTTGCTTATGATGAAGCCTATTCCTACTGTAAATGAGGCATTTGCCATAGTTGTGCAACATGAGCAGTCTTTAGCATCTAATGTTGTTTCCAGTGTCTTACTTGCTAGTAGGTATGAATCGAATGCTAAAACCAATGATTCTTGTGTTCGTTTTGAGTCTAGGAACAATATTGGGTCTAGGAAATTTTCTGCTAATGTTGTTAATAGTAAAAGACCTTTGTGTATCTTTGCGGGTTGTATAGGCATACCGTTGATAGATGCTATATGAAGCATGGATTTCCTCCTAGTTATAAGAATATGAGTGTTGTTTCTAAGGCAAACAATGTCAATTTTTCTAGGGATGCTTCTGTCAGTCCTGGTGTTAAAGATGGTGTTTTGGCTCCAACTATGTTTACTAAGGATCAACATGAGGCTCTTTTAAGTCTTTTGCAAGAAAGAAATCAGTCCTCAGTTCAAGAATCCAAAATTAATACTTTG
The DNA here is from genome assembly GCA_958450335.1 of Hibiscus tridactylites. NCBI lineage: Eukaryota > Viridiplantae > Streptophyta > Magnoliopsida > Malvales > Malvaceae > Hibiscus > Hibiscus tridactylites. Next base: position 77,907,583 of record OY288284.1, on the reverse strand, counting down.
ACTGCTGCTTTTGATGTTTCATCTCAGGAAGCAGGTATGGTTTTCAATTGTTCCTTTATTAAGCTTAGTAATTCCTCTTGGATTCTAGATTCTGGTGCAACAGATCACATAGTTAATTGTCTTAATTTTTTTGTTGACAAACATCCTGTTTCTGATAAATATGTTAAACTGCCTAATGGCCAGCTTATTCAAGTGCCTTTTATTGGAACTGTTAAAATGCATCCTATGTTAGTATTATACAATGTGTTTTATATACCTAATTTTGCCTTCAATCTGATTTCAGTTTTTAAATTGGCAACAAGTAATATTTCCTTATTTTTTAATGCTAATGTTTATTTTTTACAGGATGTATTAGCTTGGAAGATGATTGGTATAGCTAAATAACAAGATGGCTTGTACCAGTTAGACACTTCTTTTCCTTCTGTTTCTAATTCTGCTATTGCATCTGATAAGTCTTTTGTATACTTATTAGTTCTTCTAATTCTTCTGACCTTGATTGCCATATATGCCATCTTGCTAAACAGAAAAGGATTCCTTTTCCTGTTAGTAATTCCAAAACTGAATTGCCTTTTGACTTAGTGCATTTAGATACTTAGGGTCCTTTTCCTATCAAGAGTGTGTATGGATTCAGTTACTTTCTAACTATTGTAGATGACCACACTAGGTATACCTGGATATATCCTTTAAAATTTAAATCTGATGTCAAAAATGCTATTGAGGAGTTCTATAATATGGTTGAAACTCAATTTTCTAAGAGAATTAAAATTTTTAGAAGTGACAATGCCAAAGAGTTCAATATGGTAGATTTTTTTAAACAAAAAGGCACAATTCACCAAACTTCTTGCACTCATACTCCACAACAGAATAGTGTAGTTGAACGTAAGCATCAACATTTGTTTTCTATTACTCGTTCTCTTAGAATTCAATCGAATCTGCCTTGGTTTTTTGGTTAGATTGTGTCATACATGCTGTTTATTTGATAAATCTAACTCCCACACCTGTTTTAAGTAATTCAACTCCTTTTGAAACCTTATTCAACAAGAAACCTCAGCTTTCACATTTAAAAATATTTGGTTGTCTTGCTTTTGCCAATATCTTACCTAAGCCACAAACTAAGATGCATTCAAAAACTGCTAAATGTGTTTTTCTTGGATATCCAAAGAATATTAAAGGATATAGACTATACAATTTAGAAACAAAAGATATATTTGTTTCTAGAGATGTGTCTTTTCTTGAAAACTCTTTTCCTTTTAAAAAAGAAGGTTCAGATGTTTCTAGTATTGTTCTACCTTTACATGAAAAATCTTTGTTTGACGATGTTCTTCCTCATACAACTTCAGAAACTGTTCTTCCATCTTCATGTCCTCAGGTTGTAAACTCCAATCATTCTTCAAACACTAATTCCTTGAATAGTAGTTCTGAGTCTGTTTCAAGTGCTTCTAATGCAGGATCTTCAAGTCACAAGTTGGTGACTGTACCTTCCACAAGGCCTTCCAAAACCATTAACCTTCCACAAAAGTTTAAAGATTATCAAGTCTCTTTACCTGGTTCTCGAACTTCTCCCCATAATATTTCTCAGGTGCTATCCTATAATTCTTTGTCTTCTGCTTATCATTCTTACATTCTGAATGCTACTATTCTAAGTGAACCTAAGTCCTATAAGCAAGTTGTTCTTCATGATTGTTGGAAAACAGCAATGAATGAAGAAATACAAGCCTTGCAAAATAATAATACATGGGATTTGGTTTCATTGCCCCCTGATAAAGTTGCAATTGGATGTAAGTGGGTCTATAGGACTAAGTTAAAATCTGATGGATCACTAGATAGGTATAAATCTCGTTTAGTTGCTAAAGGTTATACTCAGCAGCCAGGGTCAGATTACTTACATACTTTTAGTCTTGTTGCTAAATTAACTACTATTAGGATTATTCTGGCAGTTGCTGCTGCAAAGGGGTGGTTTTTACAACAATTAGATGTAAATAATGCATTCTTACATGGGTATTTGAATGAAGAAGTTTACATGAAACCTCCCCCTGGTTTTTTACCTCAGGATTCTAATTTAGTTTGCAAGCTTAAGAAGAGTTTATATGGTTTGAAACAGGCTAGTAGGCAATGGAATGCTAGGTTAAAAGAGTCCTTACTTTCTCAAGGTTATAAACAGCTTGCATCTGATAATTCTATTTTTGTTAAAGGGAATGAAACCGATTTTATTGCTTTAGCAGTTTATGTGGATGACATAATACTTGCTAGTCCAAATTCTAACCAAATACAAGCTGTGAAAACCTTTTTGCATGATACTTTTAAGATTAAGGATCTAGGTGATTTAAAGTATTTTCTAGGATTAGAAGTTGCTAGATCTCAGCAAGGCATTAACTTGTGCCAAAAAAATACACTCTAGAACTTCTTGAAGAAACAAGTTTTATTGATTCTAAGTCTATGCCAACACCTCTTTTAGCTAAGAACAGTTTATCTAAAACTGAAGGAACATCATTAGCTGACATTACTGCATACATGAGGCTTATAGGAAAATTACTATATTTAACAAACATCAGGCCTGATATCACCTTTGTTGTGTAACAATTGTCCAAATTCTTGTCTTCTCCTACTGATTTACATCTTGCTGCTGCACATAGAGTTTTAAGGTACCTTAAAGGGACTCCTGGCCATGGTTTGTTTTTCCCTTCTGTCAATGATTTAAAAATTAATAGTTTTTTTATTCTAACTGGGCTACATGTCCTGATTCTAGACGATCAGTTACAGGGTTTTGTATATTTTTTGGTAAATCTTTAGTCTCTTGGAAATCAAAGAAACAGACCACTGTTTCTAGATCGTCTAGTGAGGCTGAATATAGAGCCATGGTAGCTGCAACTTGTGAAATTCAATGACTGAATTATCTTTTGAATGATTTACATGTACATTCTTCTTCTGCTAATCTATTTTGTGATAACTTGTCTGCCATAAAAATTGCAGAAAATCCAGTTAATCATGAAAGGACCAAGCACATTGAGATAGATTGTCATCTAATTCATGAGAAGATTCAAAATGAGATTATAACTTTGCTGCCTATCTCCACACATCATCAACTGGCCGATTGCTTCACCAAGGCGCTGCATTCTACATCTTTTAGAAGTATAGTTCTCAAGTTGGGCATACAAAATTTATATGCTCCAACTTGAAGGGGTATTAAGCTTGTTTGTACAGTTGGGATTAGTTACCAATGTTTGTGGTGTTAGTTATCTTCCTTTAAGTCTTTTCTTTATTAGTATATATATATGTATTTATTTTATTTTGTAAAACCATTCAGTTTCATAATAATAATAAAGATTTCCTTTTATCCCACGTGCTTTTCCTCTTCTGGGTAAAATTCTAAAATTCCCAAATCGACTTCTTCCCTTCGTGAGAAAACCTAAAATCCCTAAATTCATCACCTCCAACTAGGATTATGGAGGTTTTTAACGAGGCGCACAATTCAGTTTTGGCATTTCATCTTAATAAAATGAGAATTTTTGCCGAGCAAAAAAAAGTATATATGTAGGGTATATAATTTAAGGATTATGGTTAAAATTTAGAGTTTAGAGTTTAGGGCTTAGGGTTTAGGGTTTAGATTGCTAGGGTTTGTGATTTAAATTTTAAATTTTATAAAAGGATTGTGTAAAAAAAATTTACACAGCTTGTGCATTAAAATAAAACCCCACACTTGAAATATATTTCCTTTATCAACAAAGACGGAAAGAGGGGCCAAACCTTCATTTTTCTTTGATATGGAATGCATGAGATGATGATTTGTGCCCAGTGAGGGTGATTGGGGAAGAATTTTAGGGTATGTAGATTGGAGATTGGATATGGTTTGAGGTTTTATTTTTGATTTTTTATTTTAAATTATTTTTTATATTTAATAATAATAAAATCGGTAAAATACTTAAATCATCGCCTAACTAATTTTATTTTTTTCAATTTAATCCCTAAATTTTTATTTAATTTAGAATTGACCTCTAATTTATAATTCAGTCCATTATCTTATAATAGCAAATTTTATATTTCAGTCACTAATTTTACAATTGCAATTAAGGACTAGTTTTAGCTCGGATTAACTTGAAACTGGGTCTATATGTCAATGATGATATTTATTTCATAAAGGAAGCTTTAATTTCACTTTTTGAAAAATTTTCCCCTGTATTTTATGAATGTTTTCAAAATAGCCCATTAACTACTTATTTTTTGCAATTAACACTCTATTTCAAATTTAATTTCAACACGAATTCACCATTAAGTCTAATTGGAATTAATGAGTCTAAAACGGGAATGAAATTGAGTTTTTTAAATTAAAATCCAGCTTATGAATTTCTTATATTTTAGTCCCTAAACCCCGATTTGGTTAAATTTACTTCGATTTGAACTTTTTTTTAGGAAAACAGAAGTATACAATGTTTCTACCTATATTAAACTTTTATTTTAAGTTTTGAATGTTTTTTGGGTTCAAATCTTGTAAAATTACCAAAATGTCTTTTTGTTAAATCGTTTATTTACTAATTATTTCCCCTTTATGTTCATATTAGTTGTTTACTTTCATCTAATCAAATATGTTTATTTTTTTAATTTGTTTTAGGCCACAAATGGGCCATTTGTAGCATTCGATACTCTCTTCGGATTTGTTTGTACCGTGTATTAGGTGTCACATTGACAGTCAAATTCTCGAGATTAGATTATAAAAAATATTAGACTAAAATATAAAAATTAGAAATAAATAGAGGTTAATTTCGGATTGAATAAAAATTTTATGGACTAAACTGAACAAAAATAAAATCATATTAAAAATATTTGACTCAATTATAAAAAGTAGAAATACATATATGTCAATTTTGAATCATCGATATTAAGAAATCAAAAGACTTAAGCAAAAACTGTTGTTTCGTCTATATTTTTTAAGTAGTTTAACTCTCAATGTTTCGTTTTAAGTCAACTAACGATAAATGACTTGAAATGACATGACAAACCTATATGAAAGTGCACGTTGACATGACAATGTCATATAAACAAAGGTGCTGACTTTACCGAACGACACATCAGTAAAAATATAATTTTATAAAATTATATAAAATTATTTTTCTATTGGCGTGTCATTCTATTAAGTCATTTCAAGTTGTTTATCGTCAACTGACTAATAGTTTAATCCACAGAGGGACTATTTTGACCAAAAAATAAAATGTTGAGGGTCAAAGTGGTTCAAAAAAATAAATATAGACCAAAGTGATTATCCAATCAAACGTTAAAGTTTGGCCATTATGTTATTTCAATTTTCAAAAAATTCTAAAATCTTATATTTACGGTAAAAGAAACAGTTCAGGGATAAAAAAATCAATAGATATAGAGAAAACAAGACTGCCTGTTAAAATTAACGACTTGATATAAGTAAAAGAAAACATGCTACAATAACATTAAAAAAAATTCTATCGTATGGATCTTAGGATGGAGGGAGGCTCAGGAGCAGGAGGATCTGAAGAGTCACGACGGAACCATGGCACTGTCCACGGCGGTGAGAAGCTAGCTCAGGGTGGGGGAGTGGTCAAGACACTCTTCGTCGACAATCTCAGCAAAAGGATCTCACGGAGAACATTATGGGAATGGTTCAGCAACCATGGAGCAATTGAAAAAGTATTCATTCCAGCAGTAAACCAGAAAGCGAAATACAAGAATACTACTTTTGCTTTTATCACGGTGGCGGAGATGGAGGATGCAAAGAGAATCATCGGTATTACTAATGGGGTTCGCCTTGATGGTTTTGTTATTAAGGTTTCATTGGCTAAGTATCCCAGACCGACAGAGGTGATGGGCTATAGAAGGAGATATCAAGGCAAAATTCTGGTTAATGGCGAAAAGGTGGAAAGGGGTACTTTCAAAACGAATCAGGCAATCCACAGAGAAAGAGACGACAGAACATATAGTGAAGCACTTCTAAACAAACAGGGAGATACTTCTGACAGGAACAATACAGAGGCCTGTCCTCAGGGGACCAACACTAACAATGAGGAAGACTTGCTGAATTTTCGATTGCCAGTTCAGGATACAGAATGGCTGCACTGCTGTTTGGTGGGATTGTTGAAGAATTCATTCGAACCAGATTTCGTTCAAAGGGCCCTTGGAAATGACAACATTGAAGTTCAGATAGCCAAATGGGGAATCGATAACGATTCGGTGGTGGTGATGTTTAAAGCAAAATCGATCATGAAAGATGCATGGGAAAATAAAAAGGAGGAGCTTTGTTACTGGTTCGAGCATATTAATCCTCTGCTGTTGAATGGGGTCCCTCAGTATTACTTTAAGATTCAGCTGTTGGGCGTTCCCCTATATTGTTGGCACAAGGATTTTTTCAGTTCGCTGGGTAATAGATGGGGAAGTTTTATCTCTGTAAGTGAAGGAACAATGAAGAAAGAACAATTGGACAAGGCTACTATCACTATCAGAGCGGTGAACTCCGTTAATTTCCCAAGGAAAATCACTTTGAAATCAATGGGCTTCTCATACTGTGTCCGACTGAAAGTTGCAGGGGGTGAGGAAGGGAATAGGGCCTTTGAATCGGGGAGTGGTTATGGGAATGGGGTGTTCGGAGGAAAGACGGCGGCTGATCAATTTTCCGATGAAGAGGGTTCAGATGAACAGTCAGAGTGGCGTTCGGTTGATCAGAATGGCTTTGGGAGATGCAACGAGGAACCGACAGATATTAATGATCCGTCTCGAAATCAAGGTAGGCAAGAGAATATTGAGAGGGATATTTTAAGTCCCAATTCACATGGGACTCTGCGAGCCGCTCTAAACGATGATATTAATCATGTGGAGAATGAAAACGCAGACGTGGAATCGTGGGATGAATCCTATGACCACGTGGGGATAAACTCTGGCGGAGTGGGTTGTTTGGGCCCATCAGAGAGGTTAGATTTGGTGGATTCTCCAAACAGGGTGATTCTGGGCCCCGCTGTGCCTTTAGCCCAAGACAGTCAGTTGGGGTATTTTAATGAAGATGTTGGCCCAGAAGGAAATAAAAATCTGATTATTTCAACAGATTTTTCGAACCAAATTTTGAGAAGTTTTTCTTCCTCAGCTGTGATGGAGCTCGTACCAGATTCTTTTGACAGCCTGGTAGTCTGGAATTTAGGGAATTCTTCCTCTCATTGCCTCCCCAAAAATCCCACTGTGCTTTCAAAACTTCCACCTCAACTGAGTCTTTTCAGAGCAGGCAACAGGAGACGTCTCAGACAGATAGTGCGTGACTCGTTGGGATCGGAGGAGATGTTCCGAAAGGTTTCTCCGGTACCGTCAAGATTAAGGGAGGAAGCTTCGGAGGAAGGTCTGGAGGCCGAATCCGTTTGGGAGGTAAGCAAGCTACTTGAAATTTCCTTTAAAGGGGGCTATCGTGCGGTTGTAGATAAAGTTAGGGATCTGGAATGGGAGCTGAGAAGTAGCTCCTAGTGTTCGATTCAGTGGGGATTAACTTTTTATTATGATGATGAACGCAATCTGTAGTTGGAACATTAGGGGAATTCGAAAATTTGAAAAAAAAGGGCTCTGAAACAATGTGTACTCAAGAACAAACCGAAAATGCTATTTGTACAGGAGACTAAGGTTGAAGAATTATCGAAGGGGGAAGTCAAAAACATTTGGCATGGTAGTCAATTTGAGTTCTCTCTCTCGCCGGCAGTTAGATCAGCAGGGGGATTGTTAAGCGTATGGGATTCGAATTGGATCAATGTTTCGGATATTGTGGTTAAACAAAGATTCATTGCTGTGTTTGGGTTTTTGTCTTCTGAAGGGGGAGGAGTTTGGTTTTGTAAATGTGTATGGGGCATCGGTGGATTCAGAGAAACCAGCTTATATAGCAGAACTGTTGGCTTTCTTGAAGTCAAGAAGAGTAATTTGGGTGGTAGGGGGTGATTTCAACTTGTTCCTGGATACGGATGAGAAGATGGGTCTTACCGTTAATTACAACCTGATTTCTTTATTCAGAGACTTCATCTCAGAGGCGGGCTTAGTTGATATTCAATTGATAGGGGGGAAATATACATGGGGAAACAACAGATTCCCTCCGACGTTCGTGAGGCTGGACAGGTTTTTGTTATCGACAGAGTTTATTGCTCTTTATCCGGATGTGTCTCAGAAACTTCTTAGTAAATCTATTTCCGACCACAACGCGATATTGCTCTCTATCGACTGCTGCAATTGGGGACCTAAGCCCTTTAGGGTCTTCAACTATTGGATGGAGGAGCCGGGATTTGAAGATTTAGTCAAGCAGAGAATTAGGGGACTAAAGATGAATGGGCGAAAGCTAAAAATTGGGGCCATCCTTAAAGGGACTAAAAAAACTTTGAAATCTTGGTCTCTGAAGAATCGAATGGACATCAGAAGCGAGATTGGAAGTGCTGAAAAACAGATTGAAGAACTGGAAAATAAACTACAGAGAGGACAGGACTGTTTGGAGGTGTATCAGCAAATTCGAAACAGTCGATACAATCTTTGGGCATTATACAGACGGGAGGAGAGTATTTGGAGGCAAAAATCCAGAGCCAGTTGGGTTAAAGACGGTGATAAAAATTCGAGATATTTTCACTTGGTAGCTTCAGAAAGGAGGAATCTTAATTCTATCAGAAGCATCAAAAAGGATGGTCTCAATGTTTCCGATCCCAGCATTGTTAAGGAGGAAGTCAGGGAACATTTCCGCAACGCGTACAACACCAAAAATCATCTGGAAGTCAAGGACTGTTTGCTGAACTTTAAGCAGATTAGTCAGGCTCAAAATGCAATTCTGATAAAGGAATTTTCGGTAGAAGAAGTGTGGAATGCGTTGGCCGAATCAAATAGTAACAAAGCTCCCGGGCCAGATGGTTTTAATATGGGTTTTATAAAAAAAATTTGGAACGAGTTGAAGGAAGACATCATGATGTTTTTTGAGGACTTTTATAATGGCAGGGGCTGGGATAGAGGAGTAAATCATTCCTTTATTACGCTTATCCCTAAAGTCAAAATTCCGGAAAGCCTAGACGAATATAGACCTATCAGCCTGGTTGGGGGAATTTATAAGATGTTGTCAAAGGTTCTAGCCAAAAGATTGAGATTGGTAATGGATACGGTAGTTGGGGAGTCTCAGTTCGCTTTCATACCGGGCCGACAGATTCTGGATTGCTCTCTTGTAGCAAACGAAGTCATTGATCATGCGAGAAAGTCGGGTAGAAAGGCAATTGCTTTCAAAATTGATTTTCAAAAAGCCTACGACACGGTAAGTTGGGATTTCTTAATTCTTGTCCTACATGCATGTGGTTTTAGTGAGACTTGGTGTAATTGGATATTGAAGTGTGTGTCTACTGCCTCCATTTCTATTTTGGTAAACGGCTCTCCTACGGAAACTTTCGATATCACGAGAGGACTCAGACAAGGGTGTTCACTGTCACCCCTACTTTTCAATATTGTGGGGGAAGCACTGAACTTGATGTTACATAAAGCGGTTGACAAAGGTCTCTTCAGAGGGATAAAGGTGGGAGATCGAGGGCAGATTTTAGAAGTCTCTCATATGCAGTTTGCAGATGACCTTCTCATTTTCTGCAATGGGGAAGAATTGCAAGCTCGAAATGTCAAGAGGGTACTCAGAGTCTTTGAACTATGTTCGGGTTTGAAGCTCAATTTGCGAAAAAGCAGGATGTTTGGGATTAATATTCAGGAGAGTGATCTTAACTCTTGGGCGAGGAAGATAGGTTGCAGAATTGATCACTTCCCAACGGAGTATTTGGGCCTTCCCTTAGGATCTTCCCGAAACTCAGCACAACTTTGGGATCCAGTGATTAAAAATGTCACAGGTAAATTGGGAGGGTGGAAATCTAAATTCCTCTCCTTAGGGGGAAGAATTACACTAATTAAATCAGTATTAAACAGCCTTCCGATATATTTTATTTCCCTCTTCAAGTTACCAGTGGCAATTCTGAAGAAACTTAATGGACTGATATCTAAATTTTTATGGGGAGGGAATGAGGACATTTCGAAGATTCATTGGCTAGAGTGGAGGAAAGTTTGCAAGCCAGTTGAGAATCGAGGTCTAGGTATCGCCAGCTTAGAAGTCATGAATAGAGCACTGATTGGGAAATGGATATGGAGGTTCGGCAACGATGTTAATGGGTTATGGAGGAAAATTATAGCAGCTAAAAATCCGAATATCATGAACTGTCTGCTGCCAAATCCAAATGTACCTATGAAGGGCTCGTGGATATGGAGAGATATTTGGAATACTTTTAATAAGGAGGACAGATTTGGTGAAACTCTTCGCAAGAATTTAGAGATACAACTAGGGGATGGTATGAACATCAGATTTTGGCAAGACAAATGGTGTGGTGATATCCCTCTCTGTGTCCGCTTCCCTCTAATATTTGCCTTGGCCATAAACAAGCATTGTTTAGTGGCTGAAAATGGGAGCAAAAACTCGACTGGATGGTGTTGGAACATAGAACTAAGAAGGGACGTCTTTGATTGGGAAAGACATCAGTGGAACGACTTTTCTAACTGTATAAATGCGATTCCAAAAGAAGGTCTAGACCATGATTGGGTTCGATGGAAAGGGTCCAATTACGGAAGCTTTGCAGTGAAGTCGTTTAGATCGGCTCTCGATTGCCAACTTATTGGAAATTCCTTTTGGAAGAAAAATGTATGGATTGGTTTCGCTCCCCCAAAGGTGGAAGCCTTCTTCTGGTTAGTCATGAAGGGGAGAGCGCCGGTTAGAGTGGAACTGAGTAAAAAAGGTATTAATTTACCCGCTGGAGACATTTGCCCCTTATGTTGTAGGCATCCTGAGACTGTTAGTCATTTATTTTTCTCTTGTCATGGGGTGTGGAAAATATGGATGTATTTTTGCAGGTTTTTGGGTATTGATATGGTCCTACATGATGAACCGATGGCGACTGTGGAGAGTTGGAATGCAGCATGTTGGTCCTTTTCAAAAAGGTGGATTTGTTTCATCCCGTTCGCGATAGTTTGGTCAGTGTGGCTGTTTAGGAATGAGGTCGTTTTCAAAGGGGCAATGATGGATTGGTTTCAATTACAGGCTTTGGTCAAGTTACGGTTAGTGGCATGGCTCAAAGCAAAATTTCAGAATCCGGATATATCAATGGAAGCCCTGCTGTGTGATCTGAGTTTGTCGGATGCTTTGATACAAAAGAATAGAGTTGATAGCGTCCAGTTGAAATGGTGTCCTCCACCGAAAGGTTTCTTGAAGTTGAATGTAGATGGGGCCACTTCCTTGGTGAGAAACGCAGCAGGTATTGGCGGGCTCCTTCGAAATGAGAATGGAGTTACCTTGCTTCAGTTTTCCGAACCCAGTGATTCGGGTCCCCCAGCGCTTTCGGAATTGGCAGCAGTCATCAGGGGAGTTCACTTATTTTTGGAGTCTATATGGAGTGAGGATTCAAGATTAATAATTGAGTCGAACTGCAAGACGGTTGTGGAATGGCTAAATGGTACATCAAATTTCCCAGTAATGTACAGGGAGAAAATTACAGAGCTAAGGTCCATCATCCTTTTAAAAGGATGGTTCATTAGATGGGTTCCCAGGGTATGCAATTCGGCAGCTGATGGGCTTGCCAAAAAAGGAGTTAGTTAAATTCTTAGGGGAAGGCTATTTATATAGTGGGTTAGCAGGTTTGATGAGGTTTTCTACAGATTGTATGGTTTATTTTTGTTTTTTACAGAAGACGGTTGTATTATTGGTTATTGGATGAAATAAAATTCACATTAGTGGGGCACTCTTTTCCCTCTCTAATAGAGAGAGGGTTTTTAATGAGGCCCATATCTTTGTCAAAAAAAATTAACGACTTGATTTTTTATGAAGAATTATTTTAATAGTTAATTTTAGTAAATGAAAATGGTAACAACCCAAAAATTAAAAAAAATTGAACCTCGAGAGAAGTGATATGTTTGTTACCAAATAAAAGTGACATGGTTGTTACTAAATTTATAATTGAGTGATTAAATTGTTACTTTTAGAAGGAAAATGATATATTTGTCACTAAACCTATAAGTAAGTGACATGTGGTGTAATTTACTCATATCTAAAATGAAATTATTTTGAATTTTGGTTTTTGATTATTCGAATATTTAAAACTCAAATTTGACTCGAACTCGAAATTCAAAGTAATAATTCGAGTTGACTCGATTAACTTAAAATTAAAATAAAATTGACTTTTCCTTCGTTTCGTTATGTTCTTTTATTTAGTTAACTTTGTATCTATTTAACGCATAATGTCAAAAAATGCCCCTAACGTTTAACTGGATTATATTTTGACTCCTCTTTTTTTTGAAGATATTTAGCCCTTAACGTTTTATTTTGGGTCAAAATAGCCCATTTGCGGATGAATACGGTTAGTCAACCAACGGTAAATGGCTCGAAATGACGTGGCAAACCTACATGGCAATGCATGTCGAGATAACAGTGTCATATAGGCAAATATGCTGATTGTACGGAATGACACATCAGTCAAAAAATAAATTTTAAAAATTGTATAAAATATAAAATATATTTTCTTCTGACGTGTCATTCTGTCAAGTCATTTCAAGTTGTTTATCCTCGGTTGACTAATAGTTTTCATTCACGATGGGGCTATTTCGACCCAAATTGAAACATAGAGGGCTAAATTGCTGCCAAAGTGACAATTCAGTCAAATGTTAAGGTATTTTTTGACATTATATCTTAAATTGTCGAGTCTAGTCAAGAATTCTCTACTATACTTATGACACTTAAATTGTATTCTTTCGATCCTTAGCGACTTTAGGACCTTTTAGGCTGTAATTCTCACATTGTTGGGAGAGGTAGTCTTATGACGCTAGAGAGTTCGATGTATGCTCCATTCTTACTGTCGAGCAGGAAAAGTAGAATGGACACATAAGTGAATGTACTAACTTCAAATCATGTATGTGCTGAGTAAGCTAAGGAGTTTAGTGTATGCTCCGTTCGTACTTTAAAGTGAAAACGACATATATGATGAGATGAATTCCCACATGTAATTAGTAAGTTAGTAATTGGAAGACTTGTTAACTATAAGCATAAGTTCATGTGGTGATCTTCGAGTTTTGCTTCTTCTTCTTCTTCTTCTTCTTTTTTTTGAAAATATGCAAAGTTTAACAGCCATGTTTATGTTGAGGTGTTGCAGATAGTATTTTTTTCAAGCTTATACCAGTAAAAATGGTGTCAACAATTCTGTAGGGTGAGTGTCAACGTTTGGAGTCCGTTTATTCAAGTCCCTTGGCGAATGTTCATAAATGCTCGCTAAACTATACCTCAATGTTCATTTTGGTCACCAAACTTTCAAATATTACAAAATATTCACTAAACTAGCAATTTTGTTGAATGGTCATTGAGCCCTAACTGTAGTTAATGTTGCAGTTTGGCTAAAATTGTTTAAGAGCACAATCAGCCCTTCACTTTTATATATATTTGATTAATTTGGTCCTAATTCGGAAAAAAAAAAAGTCAGACTCATTATTTACAAATTATATCAATTTAGTTATACTTTTATTAGGAAAAAAATAATATTTTAAATATATTATATTTAGTCCTATCAGTTTACATTTGAAAGTTTGGTGACCAAAATAAACATTGAAGTATAGTTTAATGACCATTTATGAACTTTAACCTAATTAAAACAATAAAACAGGGCCTTAAATGTAAGAAAGTAAAATAACAGTGGTAGAAATTTAAAAAAAAAGAACAAATTAGAAACAAGGAAAAATGGAGGATTGCAATATTAATAACCCGAAACAAACGACGCCATTTCATAGGCTCCAAAGACCCTTAAAACGACGTCGGTTTGGCAACCCTATAAATGCCCTTCTTTTCTCGTTTTTCAGCCTGACTTGCACTAAAATGTAAACACAGGATCCTTGCTGGGGAGGATGGGCAGCAGGATTTTTAACGAGGCTCCCAACTTGATTTTTAATTTTAATAAAAATAAGATATTGTTGAGCAAATATATATATATATATATATCAAAAATAATAAAATGCAAACTCACAAGGAAATTGATCTGCTTTTTAATATTTGTTTATACATATTTTTAATCATTATCATATACATACATCTTGGAGACAAAACGATTGAAGTCGTGTCTCCGTTTTTCTACTAAGTCAATGTTTGAGATTCGTGGCTCTCCCTTCCAACAATATTTTCTCCTAAATTTGAACTCAGATTCTCTCATTGAGAGAACTATGTACCTTGCATTACACTCGACACTTGTCGGTAAATGAGAATAAAAAGTTTATCTTTATTTGAAATTTAATTAAACTTAATTCTGAAGTAATTGAAGCAGATAAAAACAATCAAGACTAAACTACATTAGAAGTCGCCCAATTATTCATAAGATTATATTTGGATCACTTAATTATTAAAAATTACAATTAGATCACCTAATTTTGAAATAATCCTAGGTGTCACTATCCAATCCCATCATAATGTTAGGTTTATCACAATAATTAAAACGATATTAACAGTGAGATTTCACAATCATGTTTTATAAAATAATGATTTACATGATCTAAATTGTACCCATCGAATCGATCTAGACCCACTCTTTATTGGACCCAACTCAATAACATCACTTTGGTAAGAAACCAAGGCAAATGAGATTTCATTACATGATATTATGTTCGGAAATGATGCGATTGCATAGCTAAGGATCAACATTGTCTCTTTTTTTTGTGAAAGTACTTTACATTGTCTTTCAGCTCGTTTACGAGATTTTAGTGGCCCAAAAGAGAATTTAAAAATCGAATTTCTAATAATAAGTATTAAAAAAAATGGACGAAACTAAACATTAGACCCTTGATTTCATGTGGCCTACGTAATTGTCAACTTATGAGAGCAGTTTTTTTCAATTTATTTGAGCTTCTTAATTATGGGTCCTGAGCATGTACCCCCTGTATTACGGGCCTACGGGTTAGACAGAAAAGAAGATTCTATAATATATTTTTTAACTATTAATATTTTATTATTTATTGACCAATTAATTTAAATTATATATTGTAAAAGTTTATTATCCGACCTATTCATCAAATTTAAATTTTGAAGTATCATGAAAAGTAAACATTTAATACATTAATTTATAAGAAACCCTTTTTTATAAATGGAGAGAAAGAATCAAACCGAATTATTAAGTGTCTCGTTAAAAAAAATTAATTTTAAATAAAAAAAAGAGTACACTTGATAATTCTTACAAGCTAACAAACGAATTATTAACCATTGTTCACTACAAACGACAAATCCTCATGCAAGAAAACTAAAACCTCAATAAGAGGGACCGTATAAACTCTACATGAGAAATCAACATCTCCTAAGAACGATACATGGCTAACTCTAGACATCTTAGCAAGACCATCGGCAATTCTATTCGCCGTCTGACAAACATGGTATAAGAAACCCCTTTAACATCTCTTTATCCGCAAAAAATTTTCGGTATAAAAATAAAGAGACAAATGGTTAGTCTTATCTTATTAAAAATATTTTTAACAAGTGTTGCCGTTGTGGTTATCATAAATGTAAATCCTTAAAAATATTGCTACGCCACCATAATTATGCATAGAAATCTTGTTCCTTTTTCGATGCTTCTACTTATACCTAACATTAAAAAATTAGATTTAGGATTAAAGTTTAAAGTTAGAGTTTAGAGTATTGGATGTAGTGTGTATTTTTTAAGTTATAAGGTTTAGTGTTTAAAATTTAAAAATTAGGGTTAAGATTTAGGATTTGACTTTTTAGTGTTGGACATAAATAAAGTACAAAATTTCCATCCCTATAATTATTTAGTTTTAATATTACACCACCATAATTATATAGTTATACGTACAAATTTGAATCTTCATTATTCATGCTTTGTAGAGAAACTCAAAACCTAATTCATGCATAGTGTGAACAAATCTCTTTTGACATACGTATATATGTCCTATATATATATATATATTCAGTCTTTTTGTTTCGATTCGTAAAAGAACGTGCACACTCGCACATTAACGAAGAATCATCCATATTAATATAGAATATTTGATCGAAATAGATTTAGCATAATCTCTATAAGTCTTCTCTAAACAAAATGAAATTACAGAAGATCCAACTAAAACTCAAAGGAAAAATAAGACAAAAGGAAACTCCACTAAAACTAGCTAAAAACGAGTTAACCATAAGATTATGTCATTGCAAGATTGAAACTAGACCTACCTAGAGCTTCAAAGACAAGTCAAGTTTCATCTCATCTTGATTAGTGTTGAAAGGGTTAACACTACTATCCCACCAATACCCACTCATCCCCTCGGTCGATGGATTGACCTTGCGTACCCTACTCTCGAACCTGGCAGTTGTACCGTTACTGGCCGATGATCCAGCACTAGTAAAATTCTCCATCGAAAGATGCCCGATTGCCGGTGTTTGATGAATCGGTAGTCGAGGCCACTCATTGTGCCCATAAACATGTGGTGAGGGAAGAAAAGTTGGCTTGTGTACCATAGAGTGGAGTTGAATTCCAAGTGATTTATTGAATGAGCCATGCAGGGGAAGGGAAGCCATGGTGGAATACCGACCGAAAGCGGCGAAAGAGGCCGCCGGACCTGCACCGATTCTTTGCTGCCCTCGTTTGGCTAGTGTCCTTTCTCGTTTATGTGCATTTTGGTGCCCTCCCAAGGCCTGTGAGCTAAAGAACTTCCTTTGGCAATAGTTACATGAAAACACTCTAGGCTGATCAGTTTCATCACCTTGACGACCCTGACCGTCACACGAACCGGTGGTCTTGAAACATTCGATGAGATCGAGTTCATGTTTCAAGTCCTGGTTCGTGTTCGTGTTTGGATCCTCGTTGCCACAAAGGCTCAGATCCAACACGAGATCATAGTTGTCATCTCCTTGGTGTATGTCTTCGTGTTGCTTTCCATCTCCGAGGCCGTTCGAGACGGAGTTGACGGTCGAAGTCTCGGAGAGAGATGGCTCGGAAGATCTAGGAGGCTCCATGAGAGGCGATGATCAATATGAATATGTTTTCTTGAGGATACAAGTCCCTCGTGGGGTATTTGATAAGGAAACAAAACAGGGGGTTTAAGACAAAAGAGAGAGAGAGGTGAAATATTGATGTCTATTGTAATAAATACACCCTACAGCTATCCAAATCTGATATGTTTTTACAGGTACATGTTCTTAATATTGTAAGAGAGGAAAAGAGACAAGAAAAAGAAAAGGGGTTTTTATATATTCTCGAATATTTTTAGAGTCCAGAACGAAATCTCAAAAAAAATTATAGAACGAAATCATATTTTATTATTTTAATAATTAATTTAATATTTCATTAATAAATTATAGAAACATGATTAAATTTTGTCAAACACGTTACTTTTATTATTTCATCGAAACATTAAAAATTTTAAATGTAAAATATAGGCAATGTACATGTACCTTTTGTCTCTAGCACATGCCCCATTTAAGTATGTCTTTTCCTTCTTTTCTTACATCTCTTTTCTTCTAAATTCAACCTTTTCTGGAATATGCAATGCCATAATCTGACCCCAAAAGATAATTTTAAAGATCAACAAATAAAAGGCAGATAGAAAGACTAAATTTTGAACAAAATAATAAAAGGGACTAACTTGTTTATTTTTGTTAAATAAATGAATCAAATTTGGAATTATACCGTTTTAATTTATACCCTCAAGTTGGCTTTCTGCAACGTTGTAAGAAGAACCGAACCAATAATTGAACCGAGCAGACCACTGATTTTTTATTCAATAACAAGTAATCAAATAATTATTCAACCCAATTTTTCTTTTATCAGTTTACAATGTCACTGATTAAATAATTTGGTTTTGTCTTTGAATTATCAATGAAAATTACATGACAATAATGAGGGAAAATATTAACGGGTTGGTTCAAGTGGTAAGCAGCTTGGTATCGTTTAAGTAGGTCTCGAGTTCTTATGTCTAAAAAAATCTTTGTTAGAAGACTCACTTACTATAACAAAGTGTACGGCGCGAGTCGATCTAAATTAATTAAAACAAAACTCTAAAAAACAATAAAGGAAAAAACAATGAGGGGAAATAGGAAATTAAGTGCAAATAGACCTATCATAAGTAGAGTCGGGCAGGGGTTTGGCTGAGCTGATCAGGTTCCATAGTAGCCAACCTTGAATCTTAATTATTGGTAGAAATAAGGCAGCTGTTTTTAAATGTCCATATATATATATATATATATATATATTCGAATACAATGTTTAAATTACTCAGACCATTCTTCGTTCATAATTAGATAATGGTAAAAAGTTAAACTGAATTAGTTGTCACCGTTAAAACTATATATGTGTATGTATATATGATCATCCTACGAATACTTATAAGGTAGCATCTATTCATAGCTATTCTTAACCCATTGACAAAGTACACGCCTTGCAGATTTTGTGATTGAACTCGGATCTCTTGGATGAACATCATCCGTTTTTCCATTTGAATCACTTGTTGGGTTCAAAACAATTGTTTTTTTTTAACATCTGGTGTGATCTTATAATAGAATATGTTTATTTTCTTTTAACTCTTTAATAAAATACACACCTTGCAGACAAACATTTGTTGTGACCATGATAATAACTGTTTATTTTCTAACATAAATCATTCACCACACCACCTAAAATTATTCATTGAATAAATTCCTATAAACATATTTTTTATTATAAAATATTTTCTCAATCACAATAAGTGTAATAAAATATAATATTTTCAAAACCTCTTAAATATAGTGGGAATCTTTTGAATTTAAGCAAGTAGCTCGGTCATTGAATAATTTACAATCGGATGTTGGTTGAACTTTGGGCTACTTTTAGTAAGAAGACGAGGCCATAGGGGTTTTTTTTACAGCTAAATGTTTAAGGCAAAGAGTTAGAATTGGTCAGCAACGATACACCTAATGTACCCAAAAAAAAGCACTTTTGTAATCAAGTTATAAGTATTATAATTCAAGGATTGTCTAAATGGTAAGTAGCTTAAATACCGTTTAAACAGGTTTCGAGTTCGAAGTCTTGTGTATGCAAAATATCTTTATAGAGGAACCCATCCACCAAAATCAGGTATAAGACGCAAACCAATTCGAATTATTCAAGATAAAACCTTAGAGAATCGAGAAAAAAAAAATTTACAAGCGCTATAGTCTAAGTTATAAAGTACCACATCATATTTCCATAATTAAGCAATATTGTGATCGAAGTTAATGCATGCTGATACGAATCTAACAAATGACAATAATAATATTAACAATGATAATGAAAACTAATCAGAAGTGTAGTCATTATGCTCATTCCTTTGTGTACTGGTGGCAAAGATAAATGTTCATCATCCCTTGAGATCGGGGTTCAAGCACTAGTAATGCATGTTGCGTGTGTCGTCTTTGAAAAGACTAAGAAAGTTGAATAGATGCTACTCTTGCATCACACCAGCATATTCAAATATATATATATGGCTAATATTTTATGTATTAATAACGTACGATTTTGTTCGTTGTTGATGAATTGGATGATGATATATCCCTACTTCGAACTCTTGGGTCACCCCAATTATATCGTACTTGCGATATAATAAAGTCAGATGTCAACATATTGCATGTTCAATTTTTTTGTAATATGTATGTACGTCTTACGGTCCATATTCGGAGTGCGTGGCTGCCCCTTCCAACAATAACTTCTCCAAAGTTTGAACTCACGTCCTTTCCTTGGGAGTGCAATGTGTCTTACCAATGCACTCAACCTTTATTAGTGTTGACGATGCTTATCTTACACTGCTGGTTATTCTCTTGAATTATTTGATTGAGTATTTTAATCATGTTCTGATTCGATTTTGCTTAATGAAATGAATGAATTAAATTTAAACATATAAAAAAAACTATACTACTATCTTTTTTATCAAACATGCATATTATTAATTGAAGTTAGATGATAATTGATTGCAGCTGTGATTGAAAAATTCAAAAGCCCGTTGGTTCTTTAATTCAGACACCATTATTTTTCAAGAATTTTAATTTGATGAAAACTAAAGCTGAAAAGTCATCTTCATATTTTATGGATGCTGACTCAAATTAATCACTTTATTACCCCCCACCCCCTCATATACTTATTTATATGTATACATAAAATATTATATATTGTTGTCAATTGGTTAGTTCAAATGATAAGCAGCTTAATATTGTTTAAACAAATCTTAAGTCTGATGCTTTGTGTCTAAAAAAAATATTATTGCAAGAAGATTTACCCACTAACGTTAAGTGCTTAAACTTAGTGAGTTCTGTCCTAGTCATTGTATTTTTATACTAAATAGAAAAGGTACAGCTACAAACATCGAACATGAAAAATAAAAAATAAACAATAAAATTTGATTAATTCAGCTTAATTGCATAGGTTGTCCTTAAACTATGATTTCTGTTTTAAATTGATTCCTAAGTTTTAGAATATTTTATATCAATCCTCAAACTATCAATACCATTTCATTTTGATCATTCTTGTGTTAACTTATCTGGTTAAAAAAAACTTAATATGTTTTGAAATCATGTAAATTGAACTTGTGACCTTCTACGAGATTTAATATGTTTTTGAATGTTATGGAAATTGACCATGTGACCTAAAAAAATTTAATTTGTTTTTGAAGGTCTTGAGAATTTTTTAGAATGTCACGGGTTCAATTCATAAGACCTTAAACAACAGATTATCATTTTTAACTAGTACAGTCAACGACACGTTAACAGAACGATCAAATGGAATGAAAATGATAGTATGGGGACCAATTTAGAATGTTTTAAAGTTTAAGAACCAATTTAAAATTGAAGTCATAGTTTAAAGAATGATATAAAATGATTAAAGTTTAGAGACTGATTTAGAATGAGAGTCGTACTTTGGGGACAATTTATGCAATTACCACATTAATTTATTAAGGGTGAAATAAAAAAATGGAATTCAAAGGGAGCCTGGATAATATGGGGTCTACATTAGAATTCTCTTGAAAGGTATGGCCATGAATGAACTTGTCTGGTGAAATTTTGGTTGATGGTCCACAAATATATATATATATATATATATATATATATAGGAATAGAATGCAGTTACACAATGTAAAACTCTTTAAATTTTACACGTTTTTTGGATCGTTGGATGAGTGAAACGGATGGATGAGATTAACAGTAGAATATGTGAAGATTATCACTTGGGAAAAAAAATAAGGAGTTAATCTCAGCTATCCATTTCTCCCATCCAACAATCCAAAAAAAACATGTAAAATTTAAAGAGTTTTACATTGTGTAAGTTGATCATAACCTTAATATAAATATATATATATATATATATATATATATATATATATATATATATATATATATATTTATGTATGCATGTTTCCAAATTAAGTGAAGTAAGACAAAATTGTAAACTTTGATAAAATGCCTGAAGTTGACATCACAACTTGAGTTATAACTCTGAATTATTTTCCAGGAAATGTGCATTCACAAGTCTGTAATCTGTCATTAATTTATCTTTTAATGGAGAAATAAATAAGCTTTCCATTTCAATAAATAACTTCATCCTACACCTTCAAGCCTACCTAGCTGCCACAATTAATTAAATAAATGTCCTAACTGAAACTATTTTAGTTCTTTTTTGAAACACTTTAATCTTCGACGTTTTGTTTTATATAATTTTGTAAGTTATTTTTTAACTGGTGTATCATTTTGTCAGAGCATTACATTTGTATGTATGAGACTGTTATGTCAACGTGCACTTTCATGTAGGTTTACCATGTCATTTATTGTTAGTTGATTAACAGTTTTCATCGATAGATGGGGCTATTTTGGCCTAAAATGAAATGTTAAGGGCTAAAGTGCTTCAAAAATAAGAATAAGAACTAAAATGATTATCCAGTCAAACATTAAGATATTTTTTTAGCATAATGCCTTAAAATCCTTCTTAAACTTTTGTTATTAGCTTAATTTGTTTTTTACCACCTAAGTGAGTTTAAGATTAAATCCATGTTAATCTTCATATAAATAATTTTTCAGAATAATCCTTCTATTAGTTGCGAGAGGAATAAAAAAGTTCAGAGGAGACAAATTATATAATAGCTTAAGAAGTATTTAGCTAAAAAATTGAGAGATAAAGACATAATTTAACTAATATTTAAAATTTACAGAAACTTAAAATTAAATAAACTAAACAAATTTAGGGGCATGACTCATGAGCCCCTCCAGCGTCCTACATGGATCTGTTTCTACACAAGCGATATTTATATATATATATATATATATATATATATATATATATATATATATATATATATCTTTCAAAAATTATAATTTAAATAATAATAAAATTACATTTTTAATCTTTCAAAATTTTATAATTTTCTTCTGCTTCTAAAATACTTTTTTTACTTTGCCTCTCTATATATATAAACATTCGATTTAATCTCGAAATTTTTAGAATGTCATGTTAGATTTTATCTATAAATTTATTACAATGACTAACATGACCTAAATGTATTAACCACAAGACAATGAGAGAAGAAAGACAATGATAATTTAAGGTAAAAAATACTGTCCGGTAGGGTAAATAATTCACAAACATAAATACAACGAAAACCAGCATGATTTAGGTGTCCTGTAGTTGAATGTTTGAAATAAAACATTGACGAGAAAAGATTGATTAAATTAGCTAGTAAATAAGTTGGAGGTAATATTATCTATGAGAGTTAAATGTTAAATTTGTTCGGTCTAGATATATACAAATTTTTTTATCATATTCGAAGGATCTTGTATCCTTCGAATATCGATTCGAAATAAAAGAACGGTTGTCTAAATTTGAACTCAGATCTTAGAGCTAACAAGAATGTAAGCGACACGAGGTATTTACTGTTACCTCAATTTAAAAATTTTAATTGCAGTCATTAAACTCGATTAATACAACGTCCTACAGAATCATAAAACTAAATATTGATCATTGGACCAACAAATATTGATCATCAGCCTACCAAGAAACTACCACCATCCCTTGTACACAAATATTTGATATAAGGACAAAAATGACTACTTTTTCGATTCGAAAAACA
Source organism: Hibiscus tridactylites (assembly GCA_958450335.1). NCBI lineage: Eukaryota > Viridiplantae > Streptophyta > Magnoliopsida > Malvales > Malvaceae > Hibiscus > Hibiscus tridactylites. Next base: position 77,884,462 of record OY288284.1, on the reverse strand, counting down.
CGTTACACTCTTAAGAAGATAATTTAAGTTCGAATCTGAAAGACTAAAAATGTTAGAAAGAACGATAAAAAATTTCGAGCTAAACAAATCATGTGAACAATCTTCACAAACCGAACTTAAATAGTTCAATTTTACTTCAAGTCAAGTTTCACGTTTCTATAATAGTATTCGATCAATCTCAAAACCGAATTTCAGATAATGAATCGTTCAACTATTGGAATTTGATTATAATATGAGGCATAACAAAACTAAAGAAGTTTGGTCTCTCGAACAAGTGTTAGGTGCAATGGTGAGTCACATTACACCTCTAAGAAGAGAACTCAAATTCGAACATAAATGATAAAACTTTTAAAAAGAAAAAAAAAATCACGAATCTCGAACGTAAAAAAAAGTTTGGTCTCTTAATAGAGCAGTTGAGGGTTGATGGCCCCCCAAGACAAGGACCTGAAAGAAGCATGGACCACGGTTGGTTGCTCCACTTACAAAATCCAAGCTCTCGTACAAGTCAGGTAGACAAGACAGCCAACATAATGACGACAAAATTGGGAATTAAATGGCTGGTGGAAACGTGACACAACTAGCTCGGGTACCCCAGAAATGGGACGTCTGGCCTGGCTGTATGGGGCACTGTTCCCTTATTTAAAACACACTTGCATGAGAATAACGTTCCGCCTGCATTTATTTCTCTTCTTTTTTTAAGTTTTTGCTCCCAACAACTTAATTACTCCATCGATCCCCCCTAGTTGAGTTCTCTCTTGGACAGTCCTTTAACTAAACCGTGTTGGTTCCCACTCTTCGTTCCTATCTTTTAGTTAGGGGTGTATATTCGATCGAGTTAAGATGAGTAAAAAATTTCGAGTTAATCGAGTTGAAGAGACTTATTTTATAATTCAAACTTTATTTGAAATTTTTTCGAGACGAGTTTTTCAAGTTTCTGATCAAATATAATTGTAAACATTTATGATGTTAATTAGTTCTAATTTAAATGGTTTCTACAACCATATACAATACAAATATATATATATATATATATATATATATATATATATATATATATTTCATGTGACATATATGTATATATGTTATACATAATTGAAAAGCTCAACTCAACACAAACTTGAAAAATGATTCACTAATTACTAAAAGTTTTCAATTCTTCAATTTTTCATTGTATAAATTTTATTTGAAGATTTTCTAAGTCGAATCGAGTATTTTCACATTGAGACGAGTTGAATAATTCGTTTTTTAGCCAGTTTTGTCTACTCCTACTTTTAGTTTGTAATTAGTTTAGGGATGGCGAGTTGAGTTAAGTTGTTAATTTTCCACGTATCTATTTTAAATAGGTCGAAATTCAGTTATGTAGCGAAGAGGCCTCATAAGATAGGCGGTTCAAGGGTTTAAGGGTTTATGCAATTTACTAAAATGGAGTCTTCATTTTAAAAAAATAAATATTTGTTTATCTATTGTGTATGTGGTATGTTAACTTTTGAATAGAAAATAAGTATAACCAGATTCAAAATCTATGAATTACAATAACATTTTGTTTTTTTCATGTGTTTTATCACTAGTTCGTAACTAATCTTTTGTTTTTCTCTTGTAAGCATTTAACTTAATTCATTTTAAAACTCTCTTTTTTTCTTTTTTTTTTGAAAGACATGTACGATCGCTCTTATTACACCCATCTCATATGCTTGGTAACTCCATCAACATCATTTGGTTGATGAAACATGATGAAGCATAAAATCTCTATATATTGAGATAAGGATCATCATATGCATGTTTTGACATAATGAGTTGATGAAGCATTAGAAAAGATGGGAATGGAGAGATGATTGGTCATGAGTGCACTCTGCTTTTGAATGTTTACCAATATCATTCACCTTTGTTTGGGTTTTGGTTTTGGTTTTGGCTGCTTGCTTTGTAAAATGACCCCAAAATCTCTTTTTAGATCTCTCTGTCTCCCAAGCTTTACATAAATCAATGTTTGGAAGTAGTTCCAAAGAAAGTCTTAAAGTTTCCAATCACTATCTAACCCTCACTTTATCCTTTACTTTAATATATATATATAAGATCCGTTTACACAGTGTAAAACTCTTTAAGTTTTACGCGTTTTTTGGACCGTTGGATGAGAAACGAATGGATGAGATTAACAGTAAATATGTGAAGATTATCACTTGTAAAAAAAATGAGTTAATCTGAGTCATTCATCCCCCATCTAACGATCCAGAAAACGTGTAAAACTTAAAGAGTTTTACGTGTAAGTATATATATATATATATATATTCAATACACTTGCGTGAAAATAAAAAGTTTACAGGAGCGTCTTAGTTTTAGGATTTATAGTTTTAGTTTAGGGTTTAGAATTTAGTATTTTTGGTTAGAAGTTAGGGTTTAGGCTTTAGAGTAATATGGTTAGAGATTTTGGTTTAACCTATAAACCCTAAATTATAGCCATAAACTCTAAATTATATCCACAACCCCTAGATTTTAAACCCCTAAACTCTAAACCTTAATTTGAATCCTTAAACCTTAAAACTAAAACACTTGTAAAAAATTTATTTCTACTGCCAGTGTATAGAATAATTACCCGCATATATAATATTATGATGTGTATTTGATGGACTTTGAGTGCGTAAGTGTATAACTAGACACACCTTTCATAATATATTTTTTAAATTTTAGTAATATATATAATAGTTTTAAATATACTATGTTCATTGGCGGAGCTATGTGAAAAGTCTATTGTGCAATTGACTCCACTAAAAAATATTCACTATATAAAAATATTAGTATTGTATTAAAATCTTTTATAGGGATATTAAAATTGACCCCACTTGATTTGTTGAAGTACGGGGTCAACAATACTTATTGTAGTGATATGAGAATTTTTAATACCTCATACTCCACTCCGACCCCACTGTATAAAAATTCTGATTTCGCCACTTACTATGTTTACTATTGATGCATCAAATATTAATATTAATATATAATTTTTTTAAGTACATTGTTAGTCGATATTATTTGATGCATCAACAATAAACATGGTATATTTAATATATATATATATATATCTACATATTACTAAATAATTTTTTTAAAAATAAAATATACTATGCTAAACCACTTTCCACGTGATTAAAAAATCTCTAGCCTAAGTGGTTAAGCATAGTCAATCTAAGCATTATGTTAGATTTTGGTAGATATGGATTAATTTTCAAATGTTGGTTTGGTCCCACCTCTTTATCTTTTTAGCAAAATGGCACTCTTTCACAAAAGGGTATTAATATTTCATCATTAACTTCGTGTATTTAATTGACTATAGCCTTGTATAATTTTGATACAATACATGATGAAAGCGAAAATTATTTTCTAATTTTGGCTATATTTTAAAAGAGATAGGATTCTTTCGCACCATATAAATATTTTAAATTTTATATTTTTTTGACTGTTAAATAAGACTAAAGGGATATGAGATATTAACAGTAATAAATAAGAAAATAATCTCAATCATTTAATTACTTTTATCCAACGATTTAAAATTAAAGTAAAACTAAATAAATTTTATATGCGAGAGTGAATCTTTATCCATTTCAAAATATCTAATTTCTTTTACTTATGGGCGAAGTACTTTTTGGAATTTCACAACCATATCCTAATTAAAAATACTAGATTCTTTTTATTGTTGTTTTTAATCATGTTTTTTGTCACTCAACTTTATTAATGTTTTTGTTTTGGTCACTCAATTTTAAATATTTCCTAATTTTTTCATCCAATTTCTGAATTTTGCTCTCTTTAGTCACTTTAACGTTATGTTTTTAACATTTTGTTAAATTTATACAACCCTAAAACTTTACTCTCATAAAAGTAGAATTTTAGATTATTTTGGTTCACCGACCTTAGAGTGTTTTCTTTCAAATATGAGCAGTAAAACTCGAAAAGAAAAACAACATATCTTAATTCCGCATTGAATAGACGATGGTGATTGCAAATCATAACAAGAAAAATGTTGAAGTTTTTATTTAAGTTCTGTCAATTTTGAGAAAATTTTAAAGAAAATCAAGCTGAGAAGAAAGAAGAATGTTTTGGCACTAGTTACATCACAAAACACGATCGACGATGATTGAACTAGAGGTAGCCATGGGTCAGGTTTTCAGCCGATCCGCACCCGGCACGATAATTTAACACTTCCATACAAACCCGACTCAACATGACATTTTATGATGTTCTATTCGACCCGAACCCGAATTTTAGAGTAAAAACACAACCCAACCAGACCCGACATAAATAAAAAATTTATTTTTTATTATTATTCGATAAAATAGAGAGCTAATTAAAAAAAATACAAATAAAGAGGGAGCATTATAATAATTATTTCATTTTTATTAGACAAAATAGGGAGATAATTGATATATATATATATATAAATGGGGAAATTGTAATAATTATACCTAAATATTTAGAATAAAACTAAACTATTATTTCGGGTTGGGTTAAATATTTTTCACCTTAAACCCAAACTCGAACCACTCCAATCTTATCCTCAAAAAATCAGACTAGAATCCAACCCGAACACAAAATTTTCTTTAAAAGTCGAAATCCATAAGGTGTGGGTCAAATGATCATCCCTAGATCAAACTACAGTCCTTTTCCATGAAGAAGGAGGTTGCCAAATTAGATTAATTTGATAAATAAAAGTGCTACAAACGAATTTCAAAACTTGAATGAGAAAATAAAAAAAATTAAAGTAGAGTGGTCAGAGCAACAACACAATAAAGTTGAGTGGCTAAATGTGTATTTAGTTCTTATTATTATTTATATTACAGATGGGATTGGTGAGAAATAACGTGGATTGCTTTACAGCCCAGAAAGAAATTAAAGGAAAGAGGAACAAATTATATTTGTTTATTAGAACATGCTTGATGATGTATAGGATCAACATCAAACAAAATTTATTTACTTATTCGTACATAATTCAAATATACGTATAAAAAAGTACATACCTTTTCTTTCATAAATTTCTTTTTTTTCGTAAAATCATAAGAATGATGATTGTTAAGGTATTCTTTTTTATCTTAAAAAATTATTTTTTTAGAAATTTTAATTTTAATTCTAATTAGGATTAATATCTTATACACATACGGTGAAAACTGAAAGTTTACACAAGCGCATTAGTTTTAGGGTATATAGAGTTAGTTTAGGGTATAAGGGTTTAGGTGTAGGAGTTTAGAATTTAGGGATAGTTATTTCAATTTAAGGTTTATGATTATAATTTAGGGTTTATATGTTAGAGTTTAGTTTTTAGAGCAATATGGTGAGGATTTAAGTTTTAACCTATAAACTCTAAATTATAACCCTAAACCTTAAATTGAAACAACTATCCCTAAATTCTAATCCCCTACACCTAAACCCTTAAACCCTATACCCTAAACTAACTCCATATACCCTAAAACTAAGGCACTTGTGAAAATTTTCAGTTTTCACCGCCTGTGTATAGAATATTTATCCTTCTAATTATACTTAAAAGGAGGAAAAACAAACTCTAAAAAAAGAAAGTACACCTACTGAGTCGTAAATGCATGATCTAAGAAAAATGAGAGGACAAAGAAAAATAACTTGATCAACCGACCATATGTATTTGCTCTTTAAAAAAATCATTCTAATTCTTTCTTTTATACAGTTATTAATATTTAATTTATTAACCGACTAATCAAAACAAATAATTAAATTCTTTATAGAAATGACCCTCATAATTCAATATCATCAATTCACGACATTAAAACTTAAACCTTTAACCTTACTCACAACATTAAAACTTAAACCTTTAACCTTATTAAAATAATATATTGTTTCAACTAAGACTAATTTATTTCTTTTTTATAAACTATTTAAACATTATTTTTTTGTCAAATTACATCATCGGTCATTATATTTTTGAATATTCAGTGTACAATACTTATACTACATAAACTTCTTTCCACACATAATTTAGAAGATATAAATCACTTAAACACCATCGATCGTACATCCTCTTTTATATCATACCAATAACAATGTCAACCAAACTATACTCAAGCAGCTGCTCTTTTATATTAAAAGATCAACAATGCTAATTGAATTATAATATGTTTAGTTAACCTCACTTTTTGTTAAATATTGAACCGAAAATTCCATTCCTTGTATTTCCGAATAAACGGTGTAAGGACTTATTTGGAAATTTAACCACCCGTTACATATACAAATCAAAATATTTATTGGGTATCACATCACACGTGAAAGTGTGTGTTTCAACACAAATGTTACATCTGAATCATGCATGATCCATGGCCAGATACAAAAGGAAACAAACGACATTTTTCTCACTTAAAAGCACCCTTTGACATTAAATAAGATATATTGAGAGAGATAAAATTCGTTTACACATAATAAAACTTTTAAGTTTTACACATTTTTTGGACTGTTGGATGAGTGAAACGAATAGATGAGATTAACAGTAAATATATGAAGATTATCACTTGGGAAAAAAAAGAATGAGGAGTTAATCTGAGCCATCCATTACCCCAATCTAACGATCCAGAAAACGTGTAAAACTTAAAAGAGTTTTAAGTTGTGTGTATCTTCCTAAATATGTTCAATCCAGCTTTGGATGACTTGACCTAGGTGTTAATTCTTCTAGTTCTAGCAAGAAAAACACCTCAGAAGCCTCTTTGCACTACAAAGGAACTTAATTTATGCAACAGACTAGCTAGCTAATTCGGCTCAAGTAACAAGGGTCTCGATGTTCTTTAAGCAAGGTACTGGGTTCGACTTCTGCAGAGATGGGGAAAAATAACACAATAGAGAGCTTTTCAACTTCTGAGATAGTCGAGACCCGTGTAACTACCGAACACCCCTGAGACTCTTAGACATTTGAATTATTTCAAGTCACCTGTATTCTCCATTCACGAGATTTGAACCTAAAATTTCACATAAAAGATATTGTCACTCGACCTAATAAACATCGGCAACGAATGACAGTAAGTATTTTTTTTAGCCATCAGTATGTCACCAAAAGGGTATCATTTAGTAGAGAGAAGAAATGATGAATGGTTAGAGTGCAAGCAAAGCTAGAAATGAATTCAAAGGTATTTATTATTGGCCCCTGTTTCGTGGCAAATGATAGCCAATCAAATTGTGACACGTGTAAAGAAATCATAATCACTCATGGACAAAAGCAATGAAATGAAATGATCTCTTATTTGTAGCTTTTACTCAATTAACACAGATGATATGATGATACCCAATAAAAGAAAAGAAGTTAAAGCATATGTGAATGTTGAAATTTACCTATATACCGGAATCACAAAGTGAAGGCAACATGCAGTGCCCACTAGAAATGTCAAATATCAACTTACAACATAAGATAACACCCCTTTCTTAGCTCGATACGCGGCATCAAACCTCGGATGAAACCTGTTTCACCGCAATCATTGGTTGGCCAGCAACACAACATGCATGCATGCACACATACATAGATTACCTACATTGTCACTTGCTCAACCAGTAGATGAAGATGAGAAATGTGCATACAGATGCAACCAGAGAAAGAATGATGGTATCCATAGACTTTTTCCTCTTTATCGAAGACAAAATCTGATTTACCTGCATAGTACAACATTACGGTGTATGGGTCAAAACATGATAAAGCAATTGAAATCCAGGTAGCATATTTGATCATTTATGATAATTTCTTGCAGAGATATCAAACTGTGGAAACCATAATAGAAAAATAGCATGTAAGACACCTAAACCTTAGCTTATTGAAGTACTTAATTATGTATGCAACTTGAAACATTACTAGAAACATTAGCAAGTATGCATACCGTAGGAAGACGGCTGCTAACATTGCTGAGCTTTGAATCAATCCCCCCAAAAGTAGAACGTTGAAGGACAAGTGCACCAAGAGTTGCTTGAGCTTGTGAAATCACGTTATCCATCTACAAAACCAGAATTTAGTTGGCAACTTAATATGAACTTAGACTGGTGACAGATAGATAACAAAGTTCTTATCAGTTAACAGGAAGCTGAAAGTTTTGTCTAGATTATGCATCTGCAAATCCCAACCACTTTAATGTGCCTAATTGCTTTTAAAAATTAAGATTAGTCTGACACGTCAGACGGGGACTTGATCAAGAATTTGAAGCCAAATTAGTCTTCGCTAGGAAATACTAAGTTTTGTTTCACCCTCTCCATATTAGGAAGTTAACATGTTCATTACTTTTTTAGAGTCAAAGGTATACTTCTCTAACTGAATCTCCCTGAACAACAATGATCAAATACTCCGCAACCGCAAGTCATAAATTATAATTGTCATGTAAAAATCCCAAATGTTGTAATCCACTGAATAATTGAATGAGATGACACCTGCAAAATACATCTATAAAGAATATATATTAAATTCTTAAAGATTTTCTGACAAACTTGTGCAAGCAGTGATGATGATCAACCTTATCATAACATTTTCAGGCTGGCAACCAACTGTAAACCATTCCTTTTAAACCTTAAAATGAAGTAAAAGGAATTAAGGTATAAAAAATGAGGAGAAGAAACAAATGCATAGCCACTTAAAAAGCCGCCATTAAATCCATGATGTTATTCAGAGTTCTTTTTGCTCCATTTGTCTCTCCTTGATCTCATCACTAATTGATTGATTATTGAACTCAAGTTTCCAACATTAACTGACATTTAAGGCATTTCCATAGAAGGAATAAAATATTGTAATCGTGCTTAACTACTATTAATTGTACATACATGTCCTGTATTCCGGCTGATGGCTGCACGCTCCTTAATTAGAGCCTGTTCTGTGGAATCCACACCTTCTTCCAAGTCTGATCTGGTCCGATCAAATTCCCTAAAATCCTCCAGTAGTGAAGCATGTTCTTGTTTAGCTCTAAGGCTAGAGTGAAGACGATAGAATTCCTGCACTTAAATCGGGCCTACTGTCAGGTTAGTTTTCATAGCAAAAGAATGTATATTTGGAGGTTCTAAAAGGTGCATACAGAAAGCTACAAGCCTGCAAGTGTATCTACAGACTAAGGAAAATGTCAAACTAAACTAGAATGCAGGGTACAAAAAGAAATGGTTGTGAAGACAAAGCATACTTGGAATATCTTCAGGATAAGAAGATATGTGTCATTTAACATTCACTAATAAAGGCTCTTAATCTCTTCTTTGCTTTTATTATTGGTTTCCAAACAGACTGGGAGACATGAAACCACTTTTGTTTTAGATTTAAATTGAAAGAAAGATGGGGAAAAGGCTTGTATTACAGGGACAAAAGTGAAATGGGAAAGGATGATGACTCCTAGGCAGACAGATAAATAATAAGTATGTTATAAACAACAGTACCTGAGTGAGATCTTGAAGAATTTCCTGATGCCTAGTCAAGGTATGAGAAACCATTTCAGATCCACCAGATGAGACCCCAGTCTTGCATTTTCATATTTACTTGTTGTAGCTGTTTTAGTAAACGATTTATACCAGATTCAATATCATTCTCTTCTGAGTCATTTTTTGTCGAAACCTTATTGGAAACCAACTTACGATATGAATTCATCTGCTCATCCAACTGAGCTTCAAGTTTCCTTGCCTGCAATAATAGTGAAAAAACTTATTCATTATACAATTAATGCTATTTCAGGATATATTCAATGTCATTTGGGAAAATAAAAGGTTCTTAACACCAAAGCTCATTCAATAGCATATCCCAATGCCACAAATTTAAGGATGTCAAACTCATTGCCTCTACAATTTGAAACTCTAAATGAAACATGGGCATTAACTAGCAAAAGATTAAAAGGTGAACTGAAGAGAAATGTTCCAAAAAGAATTTCTGAAGCACCTTTTTCCCAAAAAATTGATATTGGAGACCCAAATCATACTTTCCAGCCTTAACCTATATAGATTATCCGGAAATGCATATTGAAACCTGTCTAGAGTAATGTCAATTGTTGAACCAGTTATATAAGTGATACAAGCTATACATACATACATACATGGAAAAGTCATCCATTTACTTTTTGGATGCAATTCCTTTTACCTTAATCAGGGAAGGTCATCTACACCAGGTAACATAACAAACTAATCAAACACCTATACTTCATTGGATTGAACTTAATTACATCATGAATAACTCCCAATTCTAGTTGTTGGCAAATGAATTCACAAAAGGTTAAATTGCCCACAGTTTTACTTTGCAATATCAACAGCACAGCAAAACAAGAAGATCAAATGAATATTTTAACAAAGACATGCAACATTTGTCTTCATCAGTGGCTAAAGGAAATTCCAGCATTTCCTATTCACAGGTAAACCCCCATTCTTGGCAAAACATAAATTTGAAAGAAAAAAAAGCCCTCTTTTTAAATATAATGAAACCAAATTCCACACACACCATAGACTGGATCATTCATTTAAGAAAGAAACATGCGAAGAAAAGATAAAACAGATATTCTCAGTTTGTCCCAAGTTTTTTCACATATTCAGAGGTGTTAAAACACACTACTTTAGGGAAACGAGAACAAAAGAAAAAAGCAACAAGCTTTTAGCAAAACTGTAATTCATTGTTGAGGCTCTAATTGATTTAAACAGACTCAGTAGTTGGAAATAAACAGAAAGAGTTCTTTTTTTTTCTCTATAAGCAACAAATCCAAAATCTCTATTTGTTCCTCTAAATAACCACCCGCAATCGATATCCCAGATTTTCATTTGATTTCAGCAAATTCCAATAAGAAAACTCGCGCACTTCAAAAAGAATCCAAAATTCCATAACAATTGAACCCTAACCAATCAAATTCAATGGAATTACAAAACCCTAGGTTACTTTCTACCCCGAATTTTAAAAAATTTAAAAGAATTCAACAAACCTGTTTGCGTAGAGCATCCCATGAGATGGGCACCTCCATCGTTAACCGCCGATCGATTCTTCTCCCGATGAATTGAAAGGATTGAAGGATTAAAGCGGTGCGTTTTGAAAGAGGGGTTGGGGTTTAACGGTTGCTCTCCAACGGTCCAACCGCAAAATCCCAACGCCAATTTGTGATATTGCGTAATCCTTCAATCAACCTTCTTGTATTTATAATTAGATCTTATCCGATTTTTTTCTAAAGTTTATTTTTATTAAATTATCCAAAAAAAAAGTTTATTTTTATTATATAATAAATTCGAATAAAGAACGCAGAATACATACTTTTAAAATGTTTAATGTAAAATATTTGTATTGCGATAAAATGTTCAATAAGATAGTTAAAATGTACAATATAACATATGAACTGTCATTATGTGTATTATTACAGTATTTTGCTTTGACAATGTTAACGAGTGTCGTATTTAAATTATTATTTAATGTTTTATTATGATATATGGGTTAACATTGTTAATATATGTCAAGTCAATCAACGAAAATTTACAAAAATTATAATAATACACATGATGATAGTTTAAATATTATATTAAATATTTTAAAAGTTTAAGTATCACATTAAATATTTTATCAAATTACAAGTGTCACATTAGACATTTAAAGAAAACATGTATTGTATTGGATATTTTGTCAAGTTACAGATGTCACATTTGATATTTTAAGAATAATGGTACCGCATTGAACATTTTGTGAAAATATAGGTATCAAATGTGACATTATATCAACATTTAATTTAAGCCATTTAAATCTTTGATTAAATGGGGAATTTTTGGATCATCCTAAAAACGAATTATTTAATTTAAGCTCCTTTTAAATTAACTTTATTTTAGTTTGACCCTTCCTTCGTCAAAGTTTGTAGAGTACATGATTTTTACTCCCATCTATGTTTTTACAAATATAGTGTCATTTTATTTTTTATTTTGCACAAAGTTTAAGTTAATTTCAAGAGTAATTGTTGAACTTTATTTAGTTAAGTACGCATTAGCACCTTGGTAAGAATTAAAGTTCGAGTCTCGCCGACAATCTCATTAGGGTTTGCCGAGCAAAAAAAATAAATAACTATGAACAACCATTACCAAGGGCCTCTAGTTGCTCTTCATGTCAATATCAAAAGAGGAAAAGAAACGATCACTCGAGCAGATGTCAGGTCGGATCTATTTCGGGGAAAAAACATAAAAGGTCCATACGATATATGGACCTATCTTATCCCGAGATCACCTACTAAATGGATTATTCGGACTCGGCATGTGAGTGCCGGATATGAGTATCTATCCAAGGGAGAAAAAAAATCAAGAAACCTATAAAAGAGATGACATAAGCCCCTTCCAAATAAGCCATCCCATAAATGTGGCTTATGATTTACTTCTAGTGATTGTGTGTCTAAATGTACAAAGATACTAAAATGTAAAGAGAATTACCTGAACAAGACTGAAAATCGATCGGAAATGGGCACATTCGAGTCGCTTCAATCGGAATGGGAGGAAAAGATAACAAGAGATATCGTTCCACAATGAATAATCCCCCCCCCCCCCCCCCCCTCAAGGTCTCAACTTGTATGAAATAACAATGAATGGAAAACGAGCATTCGATCGACATATGACAAACTTATGCAATCGATGTAACCGAACACGAATGCAACGCTAACAAGAACATAAACCATAAAAATCTATGATGCAGTCAAAGACAGAAGATCAAGAACAATAAGCATAAGAAATACTGATAAAAATTTCGAAAATTGTTTGCCAAAAGTGTACATTCAAGTGTGGGTTATAAGGCAACACTCATACGGACAAACAAACCTTTCCGTTCAGTTTCTATACTTTTCATTAGGAATGCATACTCTGTCCATTCTCAACACCTAAACCGTATAACACGCCGGAATATTTTTCCAACGATCCACTAAAGAAATTATCCTTCAGTTTCATGAATGTACAAGACGTGAGCAAACTATCCGAACCTGCTTGATGACAAATCCCAACTCTTTCCACTTCCAACAACTCCGCGAGCTTGTTCAATCCACCGTGCAGACTATTGCAAAACTTCATCAAATGCTTGATGTCATACAAAGTGGGAAAATAAATTTTTATCAAACTAAAGAAGCCGGCCTGCGTATCCGGCAAATTCTGGCAAGTCAATAGCTTAAGCAAGTACCCGAAATCGTAACCGCTATGGAAAGTAACCCAATGCACATTATCATTCAAAACAATCCCCGAAGACATCAAAAGCTCACCGAACCTCTTCGCATCGATACCCTCCTCGTTGTTTTTCTTGAAATCGATCCCACTTTGCCTCAAAAGCTCAATGGAATCGTTGGCGAAAACATCTTCGTCGACGTTAAACTCGCGGAAATTGAATTGCCAAATGCAATATTCATCGGTTCCACATGTAGGTAAGTTCCCTTTCTCATCTGAGAAAGTAAGACCCAATTGAACCAACTTCAACATATCAACATTGTCTTTCAAAGTTTGATAGTGATAATCATAACTGCTCTTGAAATGCCCTACCGGCCGCAATACGATCCCCGGAAACTCGGTATCCATGGCGACATAAGGGTAATCATCTACAATTTCACGAATCAAAGCGAATTCTTCATCGACATTATCTTCCCATACCTCACGGATTTGGATTGAACCGCTCTTTGGCAATAGAGACATCGCATGAAAAAACCCCCAAAAGAGATAAATTTCTTTCAAACTAATACTAATAAGATTCGAGTTTTATTATCAGTTCTGCAAGAAAAATATAAATCATTCAAAACCCAAATCAAATATAGATTCCTATACTGAACCCAGAAATTGGTTTCGGAAATTAAAAACGAAAATGTAAATGGAGAATCAAAAGAGAAACTTGCCTTGAATTGGGGGAAAATGATTCAAAATGAAGGATTCTAGAGAGAGAATATTCGTGAAAGTTCTTTCCTTTCGCGCTCTCTCTCTAGGATATCCTGTTCGGAATATGATTGGAAGAGGTCCCAAAACAGGGTTTCATTTCTTTCTTCCTTTTGGGTATTAAGAACTGGTCGATTTTGTTTTCAAGGTTTTTTTTAATTGCTTGTTGTTTTGTTTGTTTCCTGAGAAAAAGAGAGTTGTTTCAGTTTTCTGTTTGTTTTTTCTTTTTTGGGTATTTCTGTTTGTTTTTTTTAATGAATATTATTATTGTTTACACAATCGATAGAAATTTAAAATGAATTAATAAATATTTCGGTTCGAAATAGTATAATGTCATAAATGAAAAAAGGGTAAACTACACTGGTAGTCACCAAACTTTTAGGCCACTTTCAATAAGGTCACCGAACTTTTAAAACTTTCATTACAGTCACCCAACTTTTAATTCGCTTTCAATAAGGTCACTGTCGTCAACCACCGTTAAAAAAGCTGACGTGGCATGTTAAATGTAAGGGTAAAATACATTGTTAGTCACTGAACTTTTAAGAGGCTTTCAATATGGTCACCGAACTTTTAAAACTTTCATTATCATCACTCAACTTTTAATTCGCTTTCATTACCGTTAAAAAAAGCTTATGTGACACGTTAAGTTTAAAAATAAACTTTTTCCCACCCTATTTTATCTCCATGTCTTATTTTTTTCCATCTAAACATGTCTATCTTTTAGATACATTAATATTTTCTTTTGAACTCCTCATTATCCAGTGCATGACTCAGTAAATGTCGGGCCTGAAGCATAAAGAGGATTTTTATGAGCAAAATTTTAGTTATTTCTTTATCATTCCATCATCGGATGTCTCCCAATATTTTTCTTGTTCTCACACATGTCGCATGCATGTCTAGATATATTAATATTTTCCTTGATGTGTTACTAGAGAAGTAACGACCTTCACAAAAAAATTACAATTTGATTCATATGGAAGAAAGAAACATATTTAGATGGAAGAAAATAAGAGGGGAGAGAAAATATGATGGGAAACGTTTATTTTTAAACTTAACATGTCACATCAGCTTTTTTAACGGTAATGAAAGCGAATTAAAAGTTGATTGATTGTAATGAAATTTTTAAAAGTTCAGTGACCATATTGAAAGCCTCTTAAAAGTTCAGTGACTAATAGTGTATTTTACCCTTACATTTAACATGTCACATCAGTTTTTTTAATGGTGGTTGACGGCAGTGACCTTATTGAAAGTAAATTAAAAGTTGGGTGACTGTAGTGAAAGTTTTAAAAGTTCGGTGACCTTATTGAAAGCACCCTAAAAGTTCGGTGACTACCAGTGTAGTTTACCCATGAAAAAATTAAATCAGAAAAGTTGTCATTATATTAATTTTTTGAAAAATATAATTTAAATTAATTGACTAATTAATTAAACACAAATAATTAAATAAAAAAATTAAATATAGAACTCAAATTAGGTCAGCGGCTCTCATGTTCCCTCTAAGCACCTCAGCACCGCTTGTTTTTCTAACTTTATTTTGATTAACGAGGACAAAAATTTTAATGATGATTGTTGACTGTCGATGTTTCTTATTTTTTATTTTTTATATTTTTATTTTGTTTTGGTTTGTTGTTTTTTTAGTTTTATTCTAAATTTTTAATAATTTTTTTGTTTGGTTTCTTTATTTTCATATATTTTGTACATGTTTGTCTGTCTTTGTGGCACGTTTTACTCTGCTATTGTGGCATGTTGCTCGCCTACATTTGCGGTAGATCTGTGATTGTGTAGAGATTCTCACGTCGCTTGTATCTAATTTACGATTTTAAGTGGTTAAATCTCATTTTGTGGTTGTTTATCAATGTATTCAAATGTGTCTTGTGAAACAACCTATAAGTTTACTTTGGTTCGCTCGTCACTCCATCTTCTCAAAAGCGTCTAGACAGATAAAAATAAAAAAAATACTATTGACGGTTACTAGATTACTATAGAAGATGGACGCCATACTTAAAAGAAGACTTTAACTGTTGTTGCGTCTTTAAATTTTTGTTTATTTTAATGTGAGTTTTTTGTGAACGTAGTCTCTAAATTTTTCTCTTTGAATAGTTGTATTGTTAAAGTTGCTTCACTTTTTATTTTAATAAAATTTAGTATTATTTTGAGATTTAAAATTTGAATATGAAACTGACACATATCTCTATTATTTATCGAAATAACATATATTTACTAACAAAATAGAACATTTTTCCTTTTTTTCAGAGATCTTTGTGTGTTTGAAAAATAGAAAAAAAATATTTTTTATGACTTGAAATATTAAACCTAAACTCTTAAACTATTAAACTTAAAATGTGAACCTTAAATTTAAACCCTACTACATAAATTCTTAACATCTAAATGAAAATCTTAAACTCCTAAATAATTTTACTTGTAAAAATTTTATTTTTTATCGCAGTGTATAGGATAATAATCATATACAACGGCGGAGTCAGAATTTTCATATAATAGGATAAGAGTAGACTTTGGGGTACGAGAATTCCTATATTATTATATTATAAATGTTGTTGATCATATACCCAAACAAATCAAGTGGGGTTAATTCTAATATTTTCATGAAAAATTTTATACTAACTCCTTAAAGATCCCATACCACAACCAGTCAAGTGGAGTCAATTGAGCCCCAAAACAATATGTGGCTCTGCCACTGATCTTATATATTTATATTTAAAATTTCATTAATTAATTTAGCCCTAAAAATAGGTAAAATGACAAAAGATGTCTCAAATATTTACATGTTTTGTCGTTTGGCCCCCTATTCTTTTTTGGTCCAAATATGCCCCTAACGTTTTAATTTGGTCCAAATATGCCCCCACGTACGTTTCAATTTGGTCCAAATATACCACATGTTAAGATTTGCTTATGTGTCAGCATTATATTTGCCATGTATCGTCATCAGATTCGACCACATGTCAACATGATAGTTTCCATGTCACCATAAAAAAGGGTATAACAATTTTTTTAAAAAAAATCATATCAGCATATCGTAACACGTGGTAAGTCCAGTCAGCATCAACCGTTGACCGTGACGGTTTTCATCCAACGAAGAACATATTTAGACCAAATTAAAATAATTGAAATATATTTAGACTAAAAAATAACGAGTTAAATGACAAAATATGCAAACGTTAGGGTCATTTTTTTTTATCATTTTACCTAAAAAATATTCATATTATCACAATGACCGTAACCCGTAATATTCACAATAATGACCCGTGATGCAAATACCTTGAAGCAAAAATAACTTTGTTAACATTGTAAATCTCAACCACAAAAAGGGGGGGAAAGTCAAACTGTTAGGATTACGTAGCGTCAAAGCAAAGCCACGCATGTCAAGATTACGTCTTTCTTTAAGCTTATTAATGACTCTTATGTAATAATTTTAAATCAGAAATGTGATTTTTTTAATTGTATCAATTTAATTTTAAGTTCTTATTAGACGGTTCACGATATCATAATTTAAAGGTTCTGCCAATCGACGAAAGTCAAAGGACAAAGTTAATACAATATATGTATTCGAGGACTAAACTGATAAAATTAAAAAGAATAAACAACATTGCTGATTTCGAAAGACTAGGAGAATCAAACTTATACAAATAAAAAGGAAGGACAACGTTAGAGACAAAAAAATTCTGCCCGTTTTTGGTACCTCTTTTTTACCATAACACTAAAAAAATCAAACTCTAAAACCTAACCCTTAAACCCTAGACCCTAAAAATAGACCTTACCCCAAATTCTCTAAACTCTAACCTTGAACCTTAATCATAAACTCTAAACTTAAGTTTTTAACGTGAAATAGAGAATGGGACATCGAAAAATGACATAGTTTTTTTTAATAGTTTAAAGGTGATTACAAAGTAGTATATGTTCATAGATATTCTTAACCTCTTGACTAGGGGTGATAATGAGCCTTACCGGCTCGCGAGCTACTCGAGCTCGGCTCGGTCAAAGCTCGATCAAAGCTCGGCTCGAGTGAGTACAACTCGGGCTCAGGTTCGGCTTGAGACCTTAACAAGCCGAGCCAACCCAAGCTCGGCTCAAAAAGCTCGTAAACAGACTCGGAATAATTATATATATTATATATATGCTACATATGCACTAAAAGTAATCTCTTTAGCAAATGAAAAACAATGAAACAAATTAGTGAAAATCCACTAGAAGCAAATTAACTAAAATAAATTGAACATTTTTCTTAGTTCGTTGTTGTTTGATTTTGTATTTTCTTTGATTATGTGTCCGTATTGTAAGAATATTTCTTGGTTATTTAGATTAATCTAACTTTTGGTCACTATTTTCTCCCTTTCCCGACATTAAATTTCGTTGCAGTGTTGGTTATAAAAGAGACTTTTAACGAGGCCCCATCTTTTATTAAAAAAAATTATAGCAAAATTGTCCATTTCGAGTCAAGCCGAGCCGAGCTCAATAATATTGTTTCTGAGCTGAACTCGAGCCTAAAATTTCGAGCTCGACGAGCCTCGAACCTGAGCCGAGCCGGGCTAGGTTCGAGCTCAGCTTTACTTGTTATCATCCCTACACTTGACAATGCACACACCTTACAAACATTGTAGTAGAATTAGGGTATCATCAGCTTTCAGATATTTCTATTTTAACATTGCTGATATGAGATTATTACGAGATAAAAATTATGGCTTGAACGTTTATTAAAACATTTAATGCTTATGATGGGTAATACGCAAGCTGTTGATCTTTTATCCCTATAAATACAACCCCATTGCCATCTCAAGCATACACATAAACAAAAACGAATCACCAAAACAAGATTCCAAAAACATAAGAATCTCATCAGTTCACCCTCCAACAAAAGAAAAAACATGACAGTCCACAGCTCACTCTCTTGTAACCAAACCGTGTGTGTCACCGGCGCCGGTGGCTTCATCGCCTCCTGGATCGTCAAACTTCTTCTTCAGAAAGGTTACACTGTTAAAGGCACAGTAAGGAACCCAGGTTGGTTTCCCAGTTTTATGTAACTATATATATATACTATTTTTCTACTTGAAATGGTTTTGTTTTGTTTCAGATGATCCAAAGAATGCTCATTTGAGAGAGCTGGAAGGAGCAAACGAGAGGCTAACTCTTCACAGAGCTGATCTTCTTGATTATCAGTCTCTTAAGGAAGCCATTGATGGTTGTGTTGGAGTTTTCCACACTGCTTCACCTTTGACTGATGACCCTGTGAGTCCTTTTTTTTAATCACCTTAACCGACTAATCTGAATCAGATACGATAAAAGTCTATTATAGAGGCGACCCTTCGTAAGTCGGGATTAAAATTCTAACCTTACTTAAGAGATATGAACTTATGGTAATGCATGCCAATATTCCAACTGGTTGTTAATTACTTGATTTTACTTTTAATTTGGGTACGTATGATATTCATGTGTGATGTGTGACTGTTAACTGAATAAAAGGAACAAATGCTGGAGCCAGCCGTGAACGGGACTAAGAATGTGATGATGGCGGCCGCGGAGGCCAAGGCTCACCGAGTGGTGTTCACGTCCTCGATCGGTGCAGTGTACATGGACCCCAATCGGAGACCAGACTTCGTCGTCGACGAGTCTTGCTGGAGTGACCTTGAGTTCTGCAAGAACACCAAGGTCACTTTATATTATTTCTTCCTTACTTAAAGTAGTGCATTCGATTCGGTTCGGTTTTGTAACTGTACTCGAATTTTGTACTAGAAATTGCAGAATTGGTATTGCTACGGGAAGGCGGTGGCCGAGCAGGCGGCATGGGAAATGGCTAAGGAAAAAGGGGTGGACCTTGTGGTGATAAACCCTGTGTTGGTCTTAGGTCCATTGTTGCAATCAACTGTGAATGCTAGCATTGTTCACATCCTCAAGTACTTAAGTGGCTCAGCAAAGACCTATGCCAATTCAATTCAGGCCTATGTCCATGTTAGAGATGTTGCCTTGGCACACATTCTCGTCTTCGAGGACCCCTCGGCCTCCGGCCGGTACATCTGCGCCGAGAGTGTTCTCCACCGCGTAGAGGTTGTCGAGATTCTAGCCAAGCTCTTCCCTGAGTACCCTATCCCTACAAGGTAAAGTGCTTATTTTACTGTTAATTTGAGTAAAAATCTTCTGCCCCTAACCATGCCTCCTTATATGCCCCTACTAAAAAACACATAAAAATTAAATTTTAAGTCATAACCCTAATTTTCATATTTTAAGCCTTAAACCCTAAAAATACACCATAAGCCTAATTCCCTACACTCAAACCCTAAGCCTCAACCTTAAACCCCAAACCCGCTATTTTAAAATGGAGGCACCAATGGAACATAGTTAAGGGTAAACAATTTCGATCCCCGCTAATCTAATCATACTAGCTTTGACAAAATGGATAAAAACAAACACAAGTATATCATCTTATTACAAAGCATAATCAGAGTTCACCTTGGCATAAAAATATTAGTCGAAGAACATGAGAATTAATATCTCAGTTAAGGTAAAAAGGAAAGAGAAAATCTAAGTTGGGTACTAAATTTAGGTAAAATATTTCATGCACGAGTATTGAAAAATTTATTTTTTATAAACCGGTCTAATTTAATAGTTAGAGGTTTAGTTTAATGTTTAAGTTTTATGAGTTAATTTTTTAGGGTTTATGAAAAGAATTTAGGTTTTAGTGTTTACAATTTAGAGTTTTAAGTTAGAGATTTAAATTTTAATTTTTAAAGTAAAACTAGACATGCTTGTGGAGTATTTTTTCCCGCTGCATGGAATAATAACCCTTGATTTTATGTTAATTTGAGCCTATTTTTAAAATATAAATATACTTTTTTAATATGCTGGTGTGATTACAAGGTAGTATCTGTTCAATATTTTTAGCCCTGTAAGACACACACACTATGCACACATAATGCTCGAACCCGGATCATCTGGATAAAATAAAAGCAATCAATAATCCATTATTTTCTATGACAAGGGGGGGAGATGGTGAACCGACTTTGATAAAATGACATAATCTATACCTACTACTCCTACATGAAAGTACTCTTTGGGGTGGAAGTGACGCACATTGCATTTAAAAAAAAAAAACAAATAATTTGCCACAAATTGTGGTGTAGGGAGGGTCTTCACCTACCCAATGTCCTTGTCAAAATCCAAAGAGAGTTTGGGTAAACATTAAAGACTAAAAGAGAATAGTTCAATCATGGAGTCATGGGGAACTCTATTTTTTGGACATTTAATGTTTATGTTAAACGACATGATTAATATTTTTTGTTGAGCTTTCAATTATTTAGGGATTTATCCTAACTAATCTGAACCGGCTCGTGACGTACACCTGATTTTGATGTATGAGTACTCTTTTAACGGAGGCTTTTTGCATACACATAGCCTCGAACTCGAGATATGCTTAAACCATACCAATCTGCTTACTACTTTAACCAACCTTAGTTGATTACATGATTAATATTTTAAAAATTGTTTTGCCGAGCAAAAGAACACTAAAAAATAATTATTGTAATATATCTACATATTCATCCAAAAAAGGGAAACTAAAAAGATGTAATTATGATATTGGATAATGCAGGTGCTCAGATGAAAGGAAGCCAAGAGCAAAACCCTACAAATTCTCAAACCAAAAGCTCAAGGATTTGGTTATGGAAATGGAGAGCTTCATGGCTGATGGGTGGCGACTTCAACACTGTAAGAAACAATTCTGGAAGGGCCGGCTGTAAGTCTCAGAAACGAGGAACTACATTATGATCAGAGGCAAGTGGTTTCAATTGAGTTTAGAGGTAACTTTGTTTATTGTGTACGCCCCGTGTGTGATTACGTCTCAAGTTTCTTTGTGGTTTGAGTTACTATCTCTGAAGAATGCGGCCCTGGAAGGATCAGTTTGGTTTTTGGCAGGTGATTTCACTGCAGTGCGAAATAGAAGTGTAAGAAGTTGCTCCAATCATAACGTGGGAGGGAAAAAATAATTCCAAGGAGTAAATGTGGCCGATGTTGCAGTGAACGATGGCTTTAAGCTGTGCGTTTGTAGTGTTTGTTTTCAAGGAGGTTGTTGCCGAGAGATCTAAACAATTTGGACATTTTGAGGATGCAAGTGCAGGAGGTAAAGTTAAATTCTTCCCTTTCGGATAGGGTTGTGTGGATTCATGAGAAAGCGGGGCAGTTTTTAGTTAAAAAGCTTTCTTGTCTGTTAGTTAATGACGACGTGGAAGGTTTAGACTCTGAATTTGGTAAACCTTGGTATCTAAAAGTCCCGCCAAAGGAAAATCAAAACTTTTGTGCTTTTTGTGCTTGGTGGAAGGTGACTGTTGGGGCAGCATTCTGGAGTGTGTGGCTAGCCAGAATTGAAAAGGTGTTCAAGGGCAAAACATTTTCACCACAAGAACTTCTGTTTTACACAAAACTAGGAGCAAAGTTTTGGCTTAACTCTACAAAGGAGAAATGGATCTCAAAGTTGGATGGATGGTGGGATAAGCCTTGGAGACTGTTGGGTGTGATAGATTCAACAGTGGTTCGTGTTTAGCATAACTCGAGTGAGGGGACGTTCAAGTTCTATGTAGTTGGGGTGTACATGGAAGAAGCTGCAGGGTGTGGTGGTGTGTTTAGAACAGAAGAGGGTACAATAAGAATGATGTTTTATGGCCCTGTTTGAAGGTTCGGGGACGGACATTGATCAAAATTGCGCTAGACCTATGGATATAAGCAAATTGGAAGGATG
Source organism: Hibiscus tridactylites (assembly GCA_958450335.1). Classification (NCBI taxonomy): domain Eukaryota; kingdom Viridiplantae; phylum Streptophyta; class Magnoliopsida; order Malvales; family Malvaceae; genus Hibiscus; species Hibiscus tridactylites. Next base: position 77,861,877 of record OY288284.1, on the reverse strand, counting down.
ATAACTCGCTACATCGGCCATGGTGCTTGTGGCCACTCCTGGTGGATTTTGATGCGTACGTAGTCCCACAAAACTGGAGTGAGCTACGTCCTTAAACCAAGGTATGATAACTCGGTAGCAGTCCACATCGCGAAAGCTGGTAGGAGTCGCCCTTCATTGTTCAAGGCCTGATGGTAAGTCAGGTTTCGTACAAAGAATGAGTTTAATTGTTTTGAAAATAGGAGTTTACTTGTATGTAAGCGTGGTTTTTAGGTGGTTTTGTTTTGTTTACTGCACTGAGTTAGCATGTGGTTGACAGTGTTGTAGTGCTCAGGTTACTCTCAGGGCGTAAGTGGTATGTGTTGGTTTTCCCCTTATTGTATGTACTCTTTTCCTCCAACTTAGGTTTAGGGAGGTTTTTAACGAGACATATGATTAAGATCGAATTTTAATAAAAATTTTGCTGAGCAAAAAAAAAAAAAAGGATTTGGGTATGGAGCTCACACCTGTGAAGCAGTGCCTATATGAAACTGTGAAGAGCTTGCAAGAGAAAGGCCACCTGCCTATACCACCACACCAAGAAGATGCACTTAGGATTCAGTCCTAGTTAATATATAAATATATATGGATAAAAATTCTCTGCCCCTTTTCGGTGTCTCTACTTATGCCAAAAAATACAAAAAATTAAATTTTAAGTCATAACCCTAAATTTTAAATCCTAAACCCTACACTATATACCCTAAAAATACACCCTACCCTAAATTTTCTAAACCTTAACCATAACCCCTAACCTAAAACCCTAAACCCTAAACCTAATTTTAAGTATAGGGGCATAAGTAGGGGCACCGAAAAGGGGTAGAGGATTTCCATCCAATATATATAACTAAGTAATGAATGTAATATTATATGAAAATAAGTAATGTTTTCCACGGTTGGCCTAGCAGGATGAGACGCTAGGTTTCTTAAATAAGGCCGAGGGTTTAAATTCTGGTATTATGAATAAAACAATTCACTTCTAAGTTCCACTGTGGCATGAAGAAAATGTGATCTATGAATATAATTCAAAGACTCGCATTTGGTGCTTATGAAGGAACGAAGCCATTTAAGGGACGGAATAGGTGATTCTTGATTTCGTGTGTTGGTTCACGTTCGTCTTTGGTGGTCTGTGTGCATGGTGTGTGGTATTTGATTTTGTGAAATTGTTGTTGTTGGGTTTGTTGGTTTGGTTTCATTGTATTGAGTTTTTGTTATGCATTATGATATGCAGTTCGAATATTTTTTCTTATTGTTGTTTTGTAGTGTTTGTTTTTGTTATTCGTTGCTTTCTTGAATATTTTTTAACGAGACCCTTTTTACCTTTCAAAAAATATGTAAAATACATGGCCCAAAGTATGTGGGACGTAAATTGCACATGTTTTACAGTATTCGTTTTTGTCTCAAAATATTTTAATTTACCATGACATCTTTTGATAACAATATCAAACAATTATGTCAACAAATTAAACTTTTTACAATATTTTCTAAAAAAAAATTAAAAATACTTTACAATCTAATAACATTGAAGTTTGAAGAACTAAACTTTAGACTTACATTTGGACATGGCCTTTGGTGGTCCAATATTTTATAAAATTATTTAATTTCTTTAGTGGACAAATAGCTAATTGTAACGTTTTCTATACAACATTACAAGCTTTTCCGTACGTCTAGCCCAATAACAATCCTCAACCAATGTCTAACCATAAATGACTCAAGTTCGATTTTTTCGATTTTGGTTTCGATTTAAATGTTAATTTATATGTCTCGTTCCGTTTTGATATATCAACTCTTAAACTTAATTATGACTCGACCCAACTCAAAAATTTCAAAAAGTTTTAATCTTCGTCAGTGACAAATGTTAGTTCCAACCAACCCACCATTACAGTCATTAAATATTGATTTCAAGGGACTATAAACCTATGTGAAAAATTAAAATAAACCCAATTAAATCACCCACATGTACATATTTCAAATAACAAATTTGAATTATTGGTCTCCAAATCTATTAAAACTTCAACAATATCTAACAAAAACTTACAGTAAGCACAAACTCAATAAAAAAAACTTAAAACCTCTAAAAATTCAAGAAACACGTCGGGTCGAGTCAAGTTCTGATAATTTTTATAAATATGATAAATATATATAATTAAAAATTTATTAGAACGGAGCGGAACGGAACGTGAAATTTCTATCCTAAACTCAAACCCGACCTAAACTCGAAATTCAAGAAAGAAAAATTCAGACAAAATGGGACACGTCGGGTCGAATCAGGTTCGGATAATTTGTTATCTCTGCTTAAACATGTATAAAACAAAAAAAAATTATGATTAGGAATAAGAAACAATAACAAGAGTCAAGAGAAAGATAATAGACCAAACCATGCCCACTCGTGCTTTGACATAATAACATGTATAAGTACTAGAACTAGAAAAGAAAACAAAAAAATGTAAGAAAACGACAAAAAAAGCACATCAAATTCATACAGAAGGCGAAAGGACATTGCAAGGGAAGAACATTGACAAAGTTGGATAGAACTTGGAAAAATTGCAAGAAAACAAAATACAAACATACATAATACATAATACTATATTACCAGTTTGTTTCCCATGATTATATATGACCATATGTGTCATGGGAGTGTGATGATATCATGCATGGCATCATGTTTTTGGAAACTTCTTGTGTAGGTCAAAAAGAAGAATTCTTTGTGGTTGGTTTGGTTTGGTTGAGATTGGGTTGGAGATTATTCAATTTTACTTTGAAGTTTGACCTATTATCAATCTAAACCCAAGGTTATTTATAAATTAATTTCCTTAATTAGGTTTAAACATTGTTTTTTTATAATTACTAGTATCCAATCTATTGGTTCTCGTTCGAATCAGGTACTTATGGAGGCGGCCCACAAGTTGCTTCATTCAAAACATCTGAATTCGAATATCTGACTTTTCTTAAGGTGTCCAGTATTTCATCCTATCAGACCAACTTATTGTTGGTTTTAAACATCTGAATTCGAGTATAAGATTCTTTTTCTAGCAAACTTTGATTCATAGTAGGAAACTTAGCTTGAGCAGATTTCCAGATACTAGGGATTAGGATAGATAGTAAGTTGATTATGTAATTCTCCTTATTTTGACATTAATGAAAATTTTCATGCTCTACCTTTTTTTCGTTTAAATTTTTTACATATTTTAATGTATGTCTTATTGTGCAACCATTATATTCAAAACTTAAACCAATGCTTTTGTAGATATAGTTCGGTAAAAACATCAATTGAATGATTAATCATTAAACTCGTTCGGATAGATATTTTAAAAAATTAATCAAAAAATTTCTTCTACAAAACCGTTATGTGATAGATTCTTTGGTGGATTCTCTTATAAAAGAAATTTTCAAAAGTCTAGTGGTAGAGAATATAACAATATAACATGATTCATTATCAATATTGTTAAATTATACATCGACAATACATCAAATAAAATTTTAAATTCGAAAACATTTCGACCCACCAACACGCCAATTATATTCCAACTCTAGAACACGTGCAAAGAACAATAACCAAAGCCCTTATGTCTTATCATTTTCGTGGGGCTGTTTATCCTCAAAATGTTTCAAAGTAGAAATTAGGGCAGCCACTTGGGAAAGCATGAACTTGAGATTGTGCTGTGGGTTTGATTTAGAGTCTAATTTCATAACCGACGAGCTTTCGAGTTGGAATTTTGGACACACCGACTGCCCTCTGCCCCCACACTTAAGTTCAAGTCAACACGTGCATCCAATATTAACATATACATTATTGAATTCAATGAGTGGTATCAGTAGTAACGAATAATGTATTTTATTTAAGTCACGTAAATACGAATAACATAATATGTAGATATACGTGAATTATTTAGATTTAAAAATAGACATAAATCATGTATTATACTCTAGTAGAATTTCAAAAAGTAAAACATATACCCATCATCCACTCATTCAATATTTAAAAGAATTTATATTTAATGTAGTAACGATGTATAATTTCACGTACTATCAATATTTTAAGAAAATAATTATAACCCAAAAAATGATAAAATGTTATTTTCTAAAGATATTTATATTTTTAAGAATTAGTTGCATTATATGTTCTTAAATTATGACTGTCATTTTAATTGATATTTAAGCTTTTGAATGTTTAAACTTCAGCCTTAAAATATGACTCTCATTCTAAATAAATTCTTAAACTTTTAAACACTCCAATTTTATCCCCAAACTATGACTCTCATTCTAATTTGAACCCTCAAATTTTTAAATGTTTTAATTTCATCCCTGAATTACTAGTACATGCAACATTATATTATTATATAACATACATCTATGCTTACACGATTGTTACAATTTTTAAAGATTGTATTAACAATGGATGTGATTAGAATGTACGGATAGTTTGAGGATCAATTTAGAATTAGAGTCGTAGTTTGGGAACGAAATAGGAACATTCAAAAATTTAGAGACTAATTCAGAATGAGAACTATAGTTCAATGATAAAATTAAAATATTTAAAAGTTCAACGACTAATATAGAATGAAAGTTATATTTTTTAGATGAAGAAAAGAATTACTATTATATGCCTCATTAAAAACTTTCCTCAGACGTTGAAGGAAAAGAATACACGTAACAATAATAAAGATAACATCGAAGTCAACTTACAAAGAAGCAACTAACAATCGCAATAACAAACATAAAACACAAAAACAAAGGCTTAACCCGGATCCCCATGACTCATATTAGTTAGTAACTTTAATTGAGGATTTATGATGCAGATAATTTTTTTAAAATATGCTGGTGTGATGTAAGGGTAAGTATCTATTCAACTTTCTTAATCTTTTCAAAGACGACACATATAACATGCATTATTGGTGCTCGAACTCAGATCCCAAAAAATGATGAACATTTATTTTTTTCGCCAGAACACAAAAGAATTAGCAGATAACTTTATTTTTAATAATCAAGGGTTTATGAAAAGGAAAAGAATAAAGAGATAAAAACGTTATATATTTAGAGTAGAAGACCCTATCCAATATCCATGACTTGGATGACAAGGGAGAAAACGTGTCAAACTTTTGGTCTTACAATGTTTTATTATATAATTTTGAATTCTCCTCTTTGAAACTTGTGTAAACGATGGGATGAATTTGATGTTTTTGGTGTCACTTTCAAATTGCACGATTGCAAGACTTCCATCCTTTATTAATTTATAGTTTCTATGTTTATTTAGTACTATTATATTTGTATGATGATCTACCCCTACTCAACCTTTTTATATAAACTTTAGCACTAGAAAGGTCCTTAATTTTCATCACTTCAATGATTCTTGTCTCTAATATTTTGCATGTTCCTGCCTAATTTTTCTATATTTCTTTTTGAATTTATTATCAAATCTAGAAGGGTATATTTAACCCTCTATGATTAGTTAAAGAGACTTTGATAAAGGTTGAGTTTTTAGGTAGTATTGAGCTGTGGTAAACTTGTTCTGATACTTAAATCGAATTTGAAATCGACTCAAACATGATGATTCGAATTTGATCTTAAACCCGAAATAAATCGAACTGAATCAAAATCGATCTAAATTTTAGTTAAACCGAAAATAGACCCGAATCGAGTAGACCCGAACCGAAAGCAGCCCAAAATAAAGAAAAGATATTAAAATAAAAAAAATGGGATGTGAACTGTTGCACAACTCACCAAAAAGTCAAATATACAGGCTATATAAAGTCATATATAGAGTGTAAAAACCTAACTCGCCCTAAAAACCCGACTAAAACCAATCGATCTCCTATTAACCCGATATTGACTCGACCGAAAGCAACCGACTTGAGATTAAACGAATCGAAAGTCAACCGAACCGACTCGACCCAACCTAAAATCACCATAGACCTGAACTAAAACTAAATCAGAGACCCGAATCAAACTTGAATTGAATATAATCAAACCCGAAATGAACCGAACCGAATGAGCTGTTTGCCACCTCCAATTGATCCTGTTAACTCAACAATTGATCCAAATCGATAATCGAGGTTAACCAAACCGAAAACTATTGAGATTTAAAAAAAAATTATGAAATAGAACCATATACCCCCTAGTTTTAGGTCTATAATGATTATTTAAATTTGATATTCAGTTGAGATCTTTTAATTGGTTAAGTGATTAATAATACTCATATGCTTATACGTGTGGGTTTAAATCTCAACATTTGTATTAAAAATATTTAATACAACTCTTTTGTACTAAAAGAGGTTGATAATGTTAAAATCTCACTATGGTCTATGGGTGTTCTTCCCAGAATTATTCTGGTCTAACTCCATATATTATGGTTACTAATTTAATTGTGTTTTATAAAATTTGATTATAATATTGTATTCAAATATTTGTTACTCATAATTAAGATTGTATTTGAGACCTCAATTTTTATTAAAAACTAATATTTAATTTTTAATAAATTTACGTACATATTACGAACAAAATTATACAAGATTCAAATTTCTAAAAAAAAAAAGAATAACATTCTTTTTTTAACATAGAATAATATTTTTTTACGGAAATAATTCATTGAATTCAATGTCTTTGTTTATTTATTTGTTTATTAATACCTGATTGACCGACTGTTGTACACTTGATCAATTGGTCGTGGCAAGCTTTTTTTAATTTTGTCAAAAAGAAATAAATGGAGGGGGACATAAATAATTAAATATTCCAATCTAAAAGTAGGTCGGTCGTCGCTATTCACATTTGGTCATCTGATTAATTGGACCTGGACATGTTCCAATCTCTAAGAATGTTTTCACATTAATTTTACAGGTTCATTGAATTGACCAAACACAGAGAAAATTCATGTTTAAAAATGGATCAACTAACTTTACTACATGGATTTGGTATTTCTTTCAATTAGGTCCCTGCATATTTTTTAGTCCACATTAGTCGTAGAATTTGAAACTTTAATCGTTTTGATGACATGTCACACTTTAAAATTTATCAAATACAATTAGGTCCCTGGATATTTTTTAGTCCATGTTTAGGACTGGATCATATAACTTCAAGTACATGGATTTGGTATTTTTTTCAATTTAGTCCTTGAATGTTTTTGTCTTAGGATTTGATTTTTTGATATTTTTTCAAATTAAAAAATATAAGTGTATTTTCACTCGTAAAATAATGACATAAAAATGATGCAAATCGTTTTTAATGGTTAGGAATTAGGATCATTGTTGATGTGATGAGGGTTTTATGAAACTTTTAGTTTCTACGAGCGCTTAAGTTTTAGGGTTTAGGGACTTAGTTTAGGGTGTACAACTTAGGGGTTTAAGTTTAGTGGTAATAGTTAGAATTTAGGAGTTAGGGTTTAAATGTTAAGGTTTAAGTTTTTGTGTAATATGTTGAGGGTTTAGGTTTTAACATATAAACCCTAAATTCTAACACTAAACCCTAAATTCTATTCACAATCCTTAAATTCTAAACTACTAAACTTAAACCCAACGCCCTAAATTAAGTCATATATATATTATATATATAGGTGATATGATGAAAACTAACTGGTCCAGCAAGATGAAGCGTTGTGGATGAAAAATTAAGTCATATATATTAGGTTTCTTGAGCAAGATCAAGGGTTCAAATTCTAACGTTGTGGATGAAAAATTTTGGGTTGAGAGGGTTTTCCTCGTATTAGACATGTACAAAATTTGATCCAGATTAAACATTCACTAAATCAAATACAGTCATACCAATAGTTAAACCAAAAAAATTAAAAAAGAAAAATTGATGCATACAAATATACAATAGTACAAAATTAAAAGACGTATAGCATTACATATTTACTTGCTGGATCAGCGCAATTTGGAGTGAAATTTTTTTATAATATAGAGACTTCAATGAAGATTTTGTCCAAGGATTAAGACATGTTAATTTCTAGGGTAAACTATACTAATGACCACCGAATTATAGGGTTGGTGTCGATTTGACCACTATATTTTCAATTGTGTTAAATATAGCACATAACTATTTAATTGGTTCCAATGTAGCCACCTGCCGTTAAAAAAAAACAAAAAAGTTGGCGGGCTGTTAAAATAATTGGTATAATTATAAATTTGGTCCACTTTATCTATACAATCTATCAATTTGATCCTAATTTTAATCTAATAAAAATTTATTTATTTTAATTAGGTGGTGACACATGTCACCACCTTATTGGGGGATTTTACACCTGACACGTGTCACCTTGATTGGAGTAGGAAAAATGAAAACCAAAGAATTGCCCTTGGTAGGAATTGAACCTAAGACCTTGGGGGAGTAGCACACAAATTGCCACTGAGCCAAACATATGTTTAAAATTCGGGTACCCGGGTAATCGGGTACCGGGTACCCGGTTCATATATTTTTTTTTTAAAATTTAAAAAATCATATGTTAAACACAAAAATATTTTTTAAAAAAAATTAAACATAAAACTTAAAAGAATATAATACAAACATAGAAAAATATAGGGATTTAAACTTAATTTTAGAGTGAAAATATTAAGAAACATAAAATAAAAATATAATTTTAAATATAAAAATATATATAAAATTTTATCAGGTCGGATCGGGTACCCGGTAAGGGAAATCTCTCGGCCCGTGTCCCGGGAAATTTGCCGAGTCGAGTAATTTTTTTTCGAAAATTACCCGATATTTTTGTTTCGGGTAGTCAGGTTTTCGAGTCGAGTCAATCGGGTCGGGTATTTTCTCCCACCCCTAACTATACTAGAATTAATGATTTTCTTCAATTATGGCTGTCGGCTGTCGTTTGTGGACCAAAACCTTAACAAAAAGCAAACTTTTCAGTTCAATATAATTAAATAAGATTTTGTAACGTCAATTAGTCAACTTGACTGATTTTTTTTTTTGTCAAATGTATTTTTCATGTGAATTCTTCGTAGCCACGTTTAACAAATTTTGTTTATCCATAAAAAGTTCTATATATTTTTATATAGTTATTGTTATCTGATTTATTGATTGATTAATACAAATCAGAATCAAATGTTGTAGATGCTCATTACGAGAATGACTGTTCAACTCAATTTTCTATGTTTACAACAATAAAATTTATTTATTTTTTTAAAATCTAACGCTTTATCTTAAACGAACTGATAATTGGTTAAAAATTACGTAATTGATTGAAACATTGATAATTTTTAATATGATTTGATTGATTTTTGTCATTTTCATAAAATGTGAATGGAATAATATGTACAATAAAGTCCAAATTGGTTGATATATAAGCATTAAGCAATGCCTAAACCTAAATTCTAGATTTGACAGAGAGGGTCAATGAGAAAAATAATTTTCAAACTCGTGCATACTATTATTTTTGGATGGTCAAATTCAATAATTAAATCCTTGAATTATCCATAAGTTATAAACTTAGTCATTATGCTCTAATTTAATCGATTTGTAACTCATGTACCTTTTTTTTATTTCGAAATTGCAGTTGTGTCCCAAACATTGCACGATAATATGACTAAATTACAATAAGTAAAAATAATTAAATTAAATAAAAGAAATTAAATATACAAGTTACGCATAGTACATGAACAAATAACATAATTTAACTTAACAAATTAAACATTTATTGTTTGGATCAAGTTTAAAATTTCAAAAACTGAAAATATCGAAGTAAAATTGACAAATTAAATTTTCAAATTTTAGGATATTGATAGTTTTGAAACCATCACATTTAAATCATTGTCCTTCTCAAAATTATATGATTTATTATTTTTTAGGACACATATAAATTTAATTAAATTAAACTTTGGTCCCTCATTTTCTGGTTTAATTACTTATTAAAACCCTATTTATTTTAAATTTAATCAATTTATATAGTATGGCGTGTGATAGAATCGAATACTCACACAGTGTATGCAACGCATGCACTCTGCTCTTTAGATCATCATGTAGGCTACTACGTAATTGATAATGGGTATAATACCATTATTTTAATTTTGAATTGGACTTTTTCTTTTTGCTAAATCGCCTAAAGCATTAATTAATTAAGAAATTATTATTAAATTAAGATATTGTAAATTATTAGTATTATGCTATCATGTGCAAAGTCAAATCCCAATGAAATCTTTTGCCTTAATAATAATAATATATATATGTGCAACTTTACCTTATTTTTTTTCATATTATTTCCGTACCTTAAAGATATCCGAACAATCTTAACAACCAATAATTAACAATTAATTAAGTTCGAAAAAATATAATTAATTAATAAAAACTAACTATTGGTTGATCTAACATAATAATACGCTAAAAATTATCAATAATATTTAGGTTTAAAATCCTAGCATTTTGAATTGAATAAATTAAATTAGGAAGATTACATTATAATGAATATATGTAAAATTCGATCTAGATTAATGAGTCAAATACTAATGATCATACCTAAAAATTAATTAATAACAAAATAATAAACACTAAAAAGTAAAACGTTTTTTTTAATTATTTTAAAGGGAATGAAACAAAAAGGAAATCAAAATTTGCGTTTATACAATTGAATATTTGTTTTATAAGGGTCTTTTCTAGCTTAATTAATGGTTGAGGGTTCGATTCTCACTTTAAACATAGAGTAGATTTAAATTTTATGGCCAATGCCTATTTTTTATATGGACCAGCAAGATATAGAATATTAGTAATTGGATTCACTCTAGTGAATGGATGAGTCTGTCACGCTCAACGAGCACCGATGAACACCATTAACGATAAGCACCGATAAGCACCATTAATTCAATTTATAAAGATTAAAAATCTAAAGGACTCAGCGTATAATTATAATTATTTAAAAATCATAAAGATAAATTAATTAAAATATATTATTTTATTTTTAATTTTATTTTAAACATAATTAAATCAAAATACCAACCCCTAAATTACAAAACTCTAATTTTTGTTCATTTGAAACTCAAGCCGCTGTCGCCACTGACCTATCGCCGCCACATACTTGCCGCCCTTGTGTGGCCGCCGTTCAAGCACCGACATTGCACTCAATCATGTCCCCGCCGGTAACCTATTCAATCAAGATTCTAGTTTCTCATTGATTTAATCTTCATAGGAAATCTAGATTGAATCGTTGTTTCTTATTGACTTAATCAGTGGGGAACGACGGCCACACAAAGGCAGCGAATATGTGGCGGCCACACAAAAAGGCAATACTCATCGAAATTCGTCGAGAGTTGTAAAATTTTCCCTAGTGAATACATTAAAAAATATTAAAATTAATGTTTCAAATGCGATTAAACTAAGTAGAAAAATCCCACGATCTCCCCCACCACAAAGAATTTAAAACATAAAACAAATATTTCACCATCAGCTCTAAAAAGAAATTAATTAAAATATAAAAATATTTCATGAACGACTAAAAATTTATTTTTATAACCAGATCAAATTTAAGGTTTAGAGATTTAATTAAGATTTAAATGGTTATGCTTTATAGTTTTGAATTTAGGTTTTAAAACTATAATTTAAAGTTAAAAATTAAGAATTAAAAATTTTTATTATTGAGTTTAAATAGACATACTTATGTAAAAGAAATTACACTTGCAAGTACATCAAATATTAACTCTTAAAGTACGTGAATTAATTTTTTTTATCATAAATAGTTTTTATCGTACATGATGTGAGACCAATCAATAGAAATAATACATATTATAATTATTTTACACGTCATCTTAACATGTAAACATAATATCCAAGTCATATTTTTAACCCTAATTAAAGACAAAATAGTTGAAAAACGAGAAATGACTTGTACTCAATTGAATTTTATATCATATGTAGTAGGAAAGACTAAAATATAATTTATCGTGAATCGAATTATTGATATAATAATAAAAGACTAACCTTGCTAATATGTGTGTAGGGTAGTCTAGGTGATTGAAATATTCCATTTTGTTTCAAGACTTGACGAGAAAGCAAAGGCCCATCTTTAATATATCTCATTGATATTTAATATTACTAAAATAATATAATGTTTTAAAAACAAAGATATATCATATATATACATATATATATATATATATATATATATATATATATATATATATATATATATTATCCTATACGCTATTATCCTATACGCTGACGGTGACAAGCGCCTTAATTATAGGTTTAGAGTTTTACTTCAGGTTTTAGAGTTTAGGGGTTTTAGTGTAGGAGTTTAGAATTTAGGGCTTATAGTTAGAATTTAGGGTTTAAGTTTTATGGTAATATGAGTATGGATTTAAGTTTTAACCTATAAACCCTGAATTTTAACCCTAAACCCAAAATTCTATCAAGAGCCCCTAAATTTAAAACTACTACACTCAAACCCCTAAACTTTAAACCCTAAACGAAGTCTCTAACCCCTAAAACTAAAATACTTATATAAAAAAATTACAAACGCTTGTATATAAAACAATTACAGTATATATATATTAATGTTTTTTTTTTATGACAGAGATTGGTCAACAATGAACTTCTGTAATGAAGAAACATAAAAACAAACAGCACCCACCCAAGGTTTCCATTACTTTTATGGTGTGCTTCATGACTTTGACAAACCTATACTAAATTATTTAGATTTTCGAACCAAACCGACAAAATTACTCCACCTCATCCTAGTTTCTATCACTAAAATTTAGAATTCAATTCTCCATTTTAATGGTGTGCTTCATGTCTCCGATCTGATCCGAGCCGACACAAATAATAATATATTTTTATTCGTTAAATAGGAATCAAATTAAGGATAATTATTTGATAAAATAGAGAAATAATTGAAAAATAGAGAGTGGAGCATTATAGAAATTATCCTTAAATATTTAGAATAAAACTATACTATTATTTCGAGTAGAATATTTTCACCCTAAACTCGAACTCGACTTTATCCTAAAAAACCAAGCTAGATCGAAACCCAAATAAAAAAAAACGATCTATAAGTTCAAGTCAAGTCAGAACCAGTCAAATTCGAATTAAATGACCATACCTACCGGAGACATCTGGATTCTTATAATGCTTTTCTAACTGTATTATAAGTTTAGAACTACTAACAACACTATAAAGTTGAGGATAAGAGTATGCCAAAATAAAGTAGTGGGATCAAATAAAAAATTTCAGCATAGTGGAGGGACTAAAACCAGAACCTTTCCTTTTGTTTATATTTATATATGAGCACACCCTACATACAACCCCTCTTATATAAATAAACAATGACTTATTAGTCATTATTCTTATCAGGTTTTACTAAAAAGCCACATGCCAGCCTCCTCTGACCTTCTTCTCCATTTCCACCAACCCTTTTCCTTTCTATATATGCTCCACCATTTCAGCCAATTCGGAGAACTGGTTTTCCTATTCTTCCTCTTCTTCTTCTCTTGGTCAAATCCAAGCAACTTTCAGCTTTTTTGGTGAATATATTGGATTCTAATTCTAGCTATGAATTCTTCTTCATGGGTGGATTCCTTGGATCTTAATGCTTCAGCTAGGTCCCTTCAACTCGAGACTCCGGTAAGTCGAAAACTTCGATCGCCGGTCGGTGTATCGGTTTTGTTTTGGGACGGAATTGATGATGTTGAGTACTTGTTTTGATATGTTATGTTGCAGAAGGAGATGAATGGCAGCCACTTGGTTGTATTCGGGAGGAAACTTACGGTGAAAGAAGAGGTGAGTTGTTATTTTATGTGAACTCCGAGTTTTCGAGTCGAGTTTCGAGTCTTATCGTGCGTAAATCATGTGTGTTTTTCGCAGACGGGTGCTTTAGTGGAGGAATTGAACCGTGTAAATGAAGAGAACGCGAAGTTGACGCAGATGTTAACAGCAATGTGTGAGAGCTACAATGCATTACAAGGCCAGTTGAGGGATTTGATGAACAGAAGTAGCCCTACGAGGAAACGGAAGTCCGAAAGCGGCAACAACGATAACGTCGTCGTCGGGAATTCCGAGAGCTGCTCGACCGATGAGGAATCGATCAAGAAACCGAGAGAAGAAATCATCAAGGCCAAGATTTCAAGAGCTTATGTCAGGACTGATGCATCGGATACCAGCCTTGTAAGTCTAGGAAAAACTTCATTTACATGCATACATACATACATACGTACGTACCTATAATTAATCGTATTGTATTTCAGGTCGTAAAGGATGGATATCAATGGAGAAAATATGGCCAAAAGGTCACAAGGGATAATCCTTCCCCAAGAGCCTACTTCAAGTGCTCCTTTGCACCGAGCTGCCCTGTTAAAAAGAAGGTCAGCTAATCTATCTATCTGTCTACCTATCTTTTTATTGAAGTTTCTCGTATAATTTGAGTCTCGAACACAATCAGGTGCAAAGAAGCGTTGATGATCAATGCGTTGTAGTTGCAACATATGAAGGTGAACACAATCACCTTCCCCCATCTCAAATGGAAGCAACATCGGGCTCGAGCCGTTGCGTGAGCCTTAGTTCGGTCCCTCCTGGTTCGGCGGCCCCAGTTAAATCTTCCGCCGGACCGGCCATTACTCTAGACCTCACGAAATCCAAGTCCAGCGACGAAGAAGCTAGGAATCACTCCAAACCGAAAATGGATTCACCAGAAATCAAGCAGTATTTGGTGGAACATATGGCATCTTCTCTAACGAAAGACCCCAATTTCACTGCAGCACTTGCAGCTGCCATTTCGGGAAGAATGTTTTCAACAAAGTCCAATTGAAATATGAATTCTATACATATATCAAAATATTGGCTTCATGTAAATATATAAGTTGTGCGTTTTTTTCATTCATAAAACTCGAACTTTATATCGTACTTTAAAGCGTGTGTGCCCCCAAACTTGAAGGAAGCTGATAACCCCTCTCACACATACATATCTATATATATAAATGAATTCGAACCCAAACCCGAACCAAAACGACAATAAATCAAGAATATAAAAAATGTTAAGAGCTCGACGTAATCTAAATTATTAACGTGTAAAAATTTATATAAATTTATAATACTTCAAATAAGAAAATGAATTCGAACCCAAACCCGAACCAAAACTGTGTATATATACATAACATAAGGTTATGTGGGCTATTATAAGTACATACACTGCCCGATTCTCTCTCGTTTCCAATCGTTTTTATGTTCCAACTTTCTTGATTTTCATTTTTAATTTTTTTCCCTTTGAAACTAAGCTACTAAAAATTACACATATAAAAAGATTATAGTGTTGGGTTTGTATAGGGATTCCGACGAAAGAAAAAGGGGAAATTTTGATATTTTCAGAACAAATTACACAAGATGGATGCCAACGGAGCCACCACGAGCTCCGCCGCTGGTGGTGGTTCGAGCTCGAAATCTTCCGCCAAAAAGAATTCAAGAAAACCCAAATGTATGTTCCCTTTCTTCCCCTTTTCCTGTTAATCTATCTTGCTTGCTAGTGTAATACATTGCTGGATTGGGTTTTTTGTTCTTTTTGTTTAATTTAATTTCCTTCTTTTGTATCTTTTGATCAATCTGTTAAAATGGGATGCAATGTGGTTTACAAAACCCAATGCGAAAACAACTAGGAAAAAGAAACTCTGGGTTTTGGTTGCAATTATTGATTATATAGTTTTATGTCCAGTTCTTGATAATTAATTTGTTCATTGGTGAATCAAGAATTGGGCTTATGGTAAATTATCGTCTTTGTTTTGTTGGTGTTGCAGATTCTAGGTTCACCCAGCAAGAGCTTCCTGCTTGCAAACCTGTTCTTACACCCGGATTGGTATGTCTCAAATTCTCTATTTTCTTTGTGTGATATATGCATGTATGTATGTATGTATATATGCATGTATGTAAGTTTGTATATGTGTGTGTATGGTAGGCATCCATGCATGTATGTATGTATGACGGAACACCCCTAGTCATGTCATCGTACTCTTAAAATTCAAATGACGGAGAAAACTCGAAAGGAGATGAATGCCGGCATGTATGTATGTGTATATATATATATATATATGTATATATGCATGCATGTATGTATGTATGACGGAACACCCCTAGTCATGTCATCGTACTCTTAAAATTCAAATGACGGAGAAAACTCGAAAGGAGATGAATGCCGGCATGTATTTATGTGTATATATATATATATATATATATATGTATGTATATATGCATGCATGTATGTATGTATGACGGAACACCCCTAGTCATGTCATCGTACTCTTAAAATTCAAATGACGGAGAAAACTCGAAAGGAGATGAATGCCGGCATGTATTTATGTGTGTATATATATATATATGTATATATGCATGCATGTATGTATGTATGACGGAACACCCCTAGTCATGTCATCGTACTCTTAAAATTCAAATGACGGAGAAAACTCGAAAGGAGATGAATGCCGGCATGTATGTATGTGTATATATATATATATGTATATATGTATATATACATGTATGTAAGTTTGTATATGTGTGTGTATGGTAGGCATGCATGCATGTATGTATGTATGTATGGAAATTTCATTACATGAAGTACTTGAAGTCTTGAACGCATATATTATGACTTAGATTCTTAGGAAGGATGAAGCTATGCTTTTTCTTTCACGTTTGTTTTGATGCAAGCTTCCATTTTTTTGGAGATTCTCAGGTCATTGCAACGTTTACAATCATTGGAATCGTCTTCATCCCATTGGGACTTGTATCACTGTCAGCATCGGAGCATGTAGTGTATTCTTCTCTCTTTATCGTCTCCAAATGTGTTCATTCACTGCTATTCGATCCGTGCTGGATTTAAAATCTTTGTTGTTTTCGATTTATATATAGGTGGTGGAGATTGTGGATCGCTATGATGACAGTTGTGTTCCTCCTAATTATTCCAATGATAAGCTTAAATTTATCCAAGCCGCTGATACTAACAAGTCTTGCGTTAGGATTTTGCCCGTTAGTTCGAAGCTTTCTCTGTATTCTATTTTAGTTTTTTTATTTATAGTGTTCTAGGGGTATCTGTTCTTGTATCTATTTTACGTATTCCTCCGCATTTCATCTTAACGTGTCGGTTCCGCTAATGAGCATTGAGCTCTCCTTTTTCTTTTTTTCTCCACTTTTTCCAGGTCCCTAAGCTGATGAAGAAGCCTATTTACATCTATTATCAGCTTGATAACTACTACCAAAACCATCGTCGGTACGTGAAATCATATTCAAAACTATGTTCTATATTTATCCTTATTTATTGATGTCGTGTTTAAGTTTTCATGAATGTTTACGTTTTGTTGGATTTGGAAGACCTGATTTAGGCATGTAACTGTTTCATGAAAAGATTTGATAGTCCTTCTCATGTATTTCCTTTTATGGTGCTTGATGCAGAAAACCTTTAAATATTTTCTTAGTTTTCATCTTTCAAAATGTTTATAAATGCGGAATAATGGTTTGCAGTTACGTAAAAAGTCGGAGTGATAAACAATTGAGGAGCAAGTCAGGCGAGAAAGACATATCGGATTGTACCCCGGAAGACAAAACGAAGGACGGTCCAATTGTTCCTTGTGGCCTCGTTGCATGGAGTTTGTTTAATGACACATACGGGTTTTCATTGGATAGTAAGATGATAAAAGTAAACAAACACAACATAGCGTGGAAGAGTGACAAAGATCATAAATTCGGAGACGATGTGTATCCGAAAAATTTCCAGAGTGGAGGGTTGATTGGAGGTGCAAAACTGAACTCCTCCTTACCGGTAAGTATAATATCATATGCTCGTTATGTTCGTATCATTAAACAATGTCTGGCTCGGTTTGGTTTAAAGGAAGAGGAGATAATGAGTGTTTTACGGATGCAGTTAAGTGAACAAGAGGATCTGATGGTATGGATGCGGACAGCAGCTCTGCCGACGTTCAGGAAACTGTACGGGAAGATAGAGGAGGACCTCCCAGCGAATAAGAAAATACAAGTCGTAATACAAAACAATTACAACACGTACAGTTTCGGGGGGAAGAAAAAGTTGGTACTTTCAACCACAAGCTGGATGGGTGGTAAAAATGATTTCCTGGGGATTGCATATATCATTGTAGGAGGGCTATGCTTGTTTTTAGCAGTCTTCTTCATACTTCTTTATGTTATCAAGCCAAGGTATGTTTCTTTTCCATCCATCCATACATGTCCATCCATGCATACATATATATATTAGTTGGTTTTGTGTTGAATAATTGGCAGGCCTCTTGGTGATCCATCCTACTTGTCTTGGAACAAAAGTCCATCTGGCCAACCAAATTAGGATCATTTGATGTCATATGTTCATATAAACTCACAGCTCTTATATATACCTATTTTCCAATGGCAATGAAATTTTAACATTCACATTTTCTTTCTTTTGGATTATTATGATTATGGTTACTGTAATCCACTTTGTGTATGTCAAATTGACACCACAGTCCATGATTTTCAATGAATTTGGCATTTTTATGATGTTAAAGAACATTTAGAAAGAGAGAAGAATGCAAAATAAACTTTATTTAAAGAGCAAAATGTAGCTTTAATTGCTTGCTTAAAACATAAAATGGCAGATGAGGATCTATTCAGTAAAAAAACTGGAAAACTATGGTGGCTGTTTGATCGGTCAACCCGGATATCGGACCCCGATCCTGATGCACTTTTATCTGTGGTGGCTGTTTGATCGGTCAACCCGGATCCAGATCCTGATGTTTACTATGATTCAGATGACTAAATTTGGATGAGGAACATTCCACAAAACTGGAAAAATCAGAAAGTAGCCTTCCACCACCATTGTACATATCCTGCAGGTCGCCCGAAGATTCCGAATTCTAATAGTTATAACCATGAAAGCTTGACATATCTTGCATGTCTGCTCATACTTCAGAGTAAAATTCGGAATACTAGGGCGACCTGCAGTATATGCTCAAGGAAATGTCTATCTTATTTTCCGGGACCACGAATCGTGTTCATCCATTCTGCAAGATCAACAAAACCGCGGTTAGAGACATGAATAGCAGAAGAAACAACTAAGCAACAAGCACGGAACACCCCTAGTCATGTCGTCGTACTCTTAAAATTCAAATGACGAAGAAAACTCGGAAGAAAAAGGCAGACAACGACGATCTAAACATCAAACGTACAATGGCAACAACATAAGCCGGAATGGGGCTGTGAAAATACGAACTTTGAGTGGTAATGTTCATTAGTTCCAAGCACATGGTTCATTTTACATGCCAAAGGCACCCTCGTGCTCGATCGACGACCGATCTTCGAGTTATTGCTAACCTGAGAAAAATATTTCTCTAGTGAAGTCCCTGCTTGACCTGCAGATAAATGAATCATATAAAAAAAATACCTAAAAGACATGACACACAGAATACAATGGAGTTATCAGAATACAAAACAAGTCTGAAATTGCAACCTCAGTCAGTGTTTGATGGTATGATTAAGAATAATTAGCAAGATAATTGGGGTATTAGAACAATTCAAGTTTGTAAAAGGACTCAGGCTCAACTTAAAAACGAAAAAAAGGAACTAGTTCAACAAGAACTTATTTGCCAAATGGACCAGAAACAAACATTTCTTTTTTAAAAAAAGTACAATTTAATCACTGAATTAAAAAATTGTTACAGACATGTCATTGACCGTTAAAATGGACGAAAGATGTAGATGTGTCTTGTTATAATAAATATTTTAGGCATTCTACCAAATTGGCCCCAATTCAAAAGAATGTAATAAATTTAGCCCTTCATATTTAAAAATTCTACCAATTTAATATTTGTTCTTCTCCTAAATTACTTCTTACCCCATAAATGTTATATCACTCTCATGTTGCAGCTATCCAATTGTTGCTTTATCGGTAACTTGTTGTTGTTTTATGGTAGAATGCAGATATTCAACCGATGCTTTGACTTAATGGAATAACTTTGTTTTATTGTATCGTAAAAATGATTAAATGAGTTAAACTCATTAAATTGTTTCGAATTAGGATGAAATCGATCGAGTGTACAAGTGTTAGAGACTAAACTGTTATTATACTAGACCACATTACACGTCTGTTTTAATTTTAATGAAAAAGTGACATATTTGTAACATTTTTTCATTTGATGGACTAAATTGTAACTTTTAAAAAAGAAAAATAATTATCCACTTACCAAACTAATAATTGAGTGACATGTAGTATATTTTATTCAATTATAAAATTAGTTACCTACAAACAATTTAATTCTATTAACAATAAGTCGACACTAATAAAAGAAAAAATAGAGGTACTAACAATAAAAGTTGACTGATCAAAAGTTTTGACCTAATGTCTCCGAAAAACCAGGAATTCAAGGAAAGTTTCGAGAATTCTAACCCTAATGTGGGCGGGGGGTCTGCTCCGGTTACCACGGAGTTCTCGGACTCCGGAGGGCGTCCGCCAGGTGTGGGGCGGCCTGTTCTTGAGGAACAGTCAGGGCTGGCTAGGGGCGTGGTGCATGCTGTGCAAGCGCCGTCGAGGGGTGCATTGACTATAGTGGATGCTGCACAACTTCCACAAAATAGACCCGCTGGGGTGCAGGAGGGTGTGCGAGATGTTCAACCGCCGGTTGTGGAAGGTTCAGTGGGTGACGGGATTATTTCTTCTGACGTTCAAATGGCTATAGATGGGGAGTTGCCTAACCCGGCTAATAACCCTGGCTCGTATGCTCACGCCCTTATGGGATCTGCTGGACGTAAGGAATCTCCGCCGTCGGCTAACCCCGAAGTAGACATTGTGGTTCGTGATGAAGATGTGATAGTCTCTGAGAATGGCCCTTATCCGACTATCAAATTTTCTGAGCGTATTCATGCCCTGGTTGATCGTAGTTTGGAGAATGCTCTGATCGTTCGCCTCTTGGGACGTTCTATCAGTTATCACGTTCTTTGGAACCGTCTCCAGCCGTTATGGCAATTGGTGGGTCGTTTTCAGTTGATTGATCTGGATAACGGCTACTTCCTGGTAAAGTTGGAAAAAGAAGAAGACTATATCAGAGCTTTAACTGCAGGACCTTGGACTATTTTCGGGAGCTATCTGACGGTACAGCCATGGACTAGGGAGTTCTCTACCGCTAAGGCTCATCCGTCACATGTTGTTGTCTGGGTTCGATTGCCGGGATTGCCGTTTCGTTATTATTCGAAGAATCTTTTTCATCGTATCGCCGGGGTAATTGGTAAGGTTATCAAGATTGATTATAATATTGTTGCCGGGGAACGTGGCAAGTTTGCACGGCTTGCTATTTTGGTGGACCTATCGAAGCCGTTACTCCCATGTATTGGCATTGATAACTTTATCCAAAAAATTGAGTATGAAGGTCTGCAACTTATCTGTTTTCACTGTGGGGTGTATGGCCACACGATGGACTCTTGTACTAGTAAGGTGGTGGAGGAACCTAAAGAACAATCTGAAGGAACGAAGGGGTCTCCTCCAAGTGTTGAGAGTGCTGACTTGTATGGCCCTTGGATGATGGTTGAAGGTAGACGGCGTCGTCCGCGGAAAGCCGGTGATAATAGAATGGCAGCTCAGGGCGGGGGTCCCTCTTCTGCACCTTCCCGTTACCACATCCTTCGAGAGTTGGAGTCTGTAGAAGCAAAAAACGATGAGGTAGCGGCTGGTAGTGTTACTGCCCCTATCAATGTAGACGTGATTAAAGGTAAGGGGGTGGTTGTCGAAGTTGTCGGTTGTGAAGGGGAGTTGTCCCAACAGCAGGTTACGGTCCAGGGGGTTAATCAGGCTATGGAAGATGATTTGATCGAGGGTGCTGGTGGTGTTAAGGGAGATTCGTCCGTTCCGGCTAGTAAGGAAGCAGCGTCGTGGAGTGTTGCCCCCACGGTTCCAGGGGTTGTACCCATCGTGGTTGAAGTCAATAATGGTAAGGCGGATAATAATCATAGTGCGGTCTCTATTCTTGATGATGGCCGTAAAATTCATGCATCACAAAAGAATTCTAAAGTTAAGGTGCAGGGTGTTCAGAAGAGTAGTAAAGGTTTAACTAAGCCGCAGGCGCGAGGAAGAAAAAAGACTGATAGGCTGGCGACTATGCCTCTGCTCTCTGACTGGGTTCATTCGGCGACGGCGAGATTGGATGCTCTTGCACCGCCGGGGACTGCTTCTAATCCCACGATGGTTGCTGATTTGGTGGTTGATCATCGGGCCTCACAAGACGTACAAGGTGGCCATGTGACTAGTGAGGCTCTTACTTTGGAGGCTGTTGGCGATGGGAAAATAGTTAACCGTGCTCCTGACAATCCTATGTTGGTTGATTGAGGTGTTGTTTTTCCAACTTTCTTCATTTATAATGATTAATATATTAATTTGGAATATTCAAGGAGCGGCAAGCTCTTCTTTTCGTGATCATCTTCGCAGAATTCGGGCTTCTTCCAAGCCGTCTTTTGTTGCTTTATTGGAGACTAGAGTTAGTGGTCAACGTGCTGATAACATTATTAGTCGGTTGGGGTTCCAGTTCTCGTTTCGGGTTGAGGCTCAGGGGTTTAGTGGTGGAATCTGGTTATTGTGGAATAGTGATGTAAAGGTGCAGGTCCTTGCTGTCTCTAATCAGTTTATCCACGTTACACTTCAGGGTTCGATGTTCTTGAGTCCTGTGTTTTTGACTGTTGTTTATGCTAGCCCGCATATTCAGTATAGGCGCTTCTTGTGGGATCGTCTTGAATCAATTAACCCGGGTACTGATCACCCGTGGCTTTTAGGGGGTGATTTTAATGCCATTTTACATTTAGATGATCGTCGTGGTGGTCAGGCGCGTCGGCATTGTGTTAGTAAGGATTTTCAACGCTTTGTTTTTACTAATGCCCTTCAGGAGATGGTTTTCAAAGGCCCTCGCTTTACTTGGGCTCGTGGTGATTTATACGAACGTCTTGATCGCTGTCTGGTGAACTTGGCTTGGCTTGATTCTTTTCCGAACTCTCTAGTTATGCATTTAGACAGGATTGGTTCGGACCATCGTCCCCTTCTTTTATGTACGGATCAGATAGCACCTGTGTCGGATGCTAGACCTTTCCGTTTTTTATCGGCCTGGCAGAATTCTGATGAATTTATTCCTTTGCTGCATAGTTCGTGGAATGCCAATTTGTCTTTGCACGAGAACATTGAAAATCTTAAAAGGAACTTATCCCAATGGCATTCCCGATGGTTTGGCGACTTGGGGAAACAGAAGAAGCGCATTCTCGCGCGGTTACGCGGTATTGATAGAGCTCTGGGTGTTAGACACTCGACATCCCTGTATGAGCTTGAGAGATCGCTTAAAACTGAATTAGAAGATATTTTGGCAATCGAGGAAAGTATGTGGCGCCAGAAAGCGAGATGTGACTGGGTTAATGATGGGGACCGTAATACCAAATATTATCACGCAATTGCGAATGGGAAAAGGAAGCGTAACTCTATTCTGTGTCTCAAAGATGATCGTGGCACATGGGTTTCGAATCCGGAGACTTTAAAACATTTGGCGGTGGACTTCTTTACTAATTTATTCACATCGAATGGATCTACTGGGTATTCTTTTAATTGTCGCAATTGTTTTCGGAGTCTTGTTCAACAGGATAAAGTGGCACTGGATATGGCTGTCTCTCGTGAGGAAATCCGTAGTGCTCTGTTTCAGATGAATCCGTCCAAAGCTCCTGGTGTAGATGGGTTTCACGCTTCTTTCTACCAACGGCATTGGGATGTTGTGGGTGATGCTATTTGTCATACCATTCAGCGTATCTTTTCGTCTAGTGTAGTTGATCCGGAGCTAAATAGAACACTCCTT
The DNA here is from genome assembly GCA_958450335.1 of Hibiscus tridactylites. Classification (NCBI taxonomy): domain Eukaryota; kingdom Viridiplantae; phylum Streptophyta; class Magnoliopsida; order Malvales; family Malvaceae; genus Hibiscus; species Hibiscus tridactylites. The sequence goes on along the minus strand of OY288284.1, from coordinate 77,838,106 downwards.
GTTCTCCTTCCGAAAATCGATAGTCCTGAGCTGATTTCTCATTTCAGACCGATTGGATTATGTACTGTGGTTTATAAGATCCTTAGTAAAATTGTGGTTAACAGGTTAAAGCCTTTCCTTCCTGGTTGGATCTCGGAGAACCAGACTAGTTTCGTACCTGGGCGTTCTATTACAGATAATGTGCTTATTGCCCAGGAAGTTATTCATTCCATGCGCGGTAGAAAAGGGCAGAAGGGTTGGTTTGCAGTTAAGGTTGATCTTGAAAAGGCTTATGACCGTCTGGAATGGTCCTTCATTGATGATACTCTTGCAGAAATTGGTCTCCCTTCTCACCTGCGATCGCTTATTATGAGTTGCGTTACTACTGTATCTACTCAGATTCTTTGGAATGGGAGTCCGACGAAGAGTTTTCAGCCTTCTAGGGGTATACGCTAGGGTGACCCTTTATCACCCTATTTGTTCGTCTTGTGTATGGAGCGGCTAGCTCACTCCATTCAGCGCGAGGTGGATTCGGGGTGTTGGAAGCCTTTCACGTTCAAGCGTGCAGGTCCGTCTATTTCTCATCTCTTTTTTGCAGACGATTTAATTTTGTTTGTGGAGGCTTCTTTGGAGCAATTTGATATTATTAGCCGGGTTCTCCGTGATTTTTGTGATTGCTCGGGGCATAAAGTTAGTATTTCTAAAACCAATATTTATTTCTCGGTGAATATTCACGCTGCTCTTAAGGAGGATATCAGCGATGCTTTCGGCTTTCGGTGTGTCTCTGATCTTGGTAGATACTTGGGTGTACCGCTTATACATGGCCGTATAACTAAGGATACATATGGTTATCTGATTCAGAGGGTAGCTGATAGGTTGTCCGGGTGGCAGGCTCGTTTACTTTCCTTTGCTGGCCGCATCGTTTTAGCCAAATCCGTGCTTGCGGCTATTCCCATGTATGTTATGCAGTCGACTCGTTTACCCAACCAGGTTTGTAATGAGATTGAACGGCTGATCAGAAACTTTATTTGGGGTCATTCTGGTGATGCTAAAGGGAATCATATGGTTAGCTGGGATATAGCTTGCTCTTCTTTATCTGCAGGTGGATTAGGGCTAAAGCGTTTGGACTGCCAAAACAAGGCTTTCTTGTTGAAACTGGGGTTCACATTGATATCGGAGCCTCATCGTCTGTGGGTCCGCATCATGCGATGTAAGTATGGCATTCGTGATATGGTTCCAGTTACATTGCCAAGAACGAAGGGCTCGCGGCTTTGGACGGGTATCCGTTTAATATGGTCTGATCTTTGTCGTCATATTGTTTGGAATGTGGGAGATGGTCAACGTATTGGTTTTTGGAGTGACGCGTGGGTTGATACTTTCGGTCCGCTTAACCGCTATGTGAATCCAGAACATGCTGCAGCAATTAGTGATATATCGGTTAGGGGAATGGTGACGAGTAATGGTGAATGGAAGTGGAATGAGCTGGTCGATGTGCTTCCGTCGGATATCCTTCATGGCATAGCGGCTGTCAAACCACCGGTGTAGATGGAGTTGCCGGACTGTCCGGGTTGGGCACTTGAGAATTCTAGGAAATTTACAGTGCGTTCTGCGTGTGCGGCGCGCGCTGTTTTGAGCAATAACATTATAGATCCGGTGTGGACGGCTGTTGCTCAGTTTCGCGGACTACCGAGAATTAGAACCTTCTTGTGGCAAGTGTGTCATAGTCGTGTTATGACAAACGTGGAACGCGTCCGCAGACATATTGCTCATGATGCTAGTTGCATTCTTTGTGGGGCTGTTATCGAAGATCTTTCCCATGTAATTCGTGACTGTTTACTGATCAAGAATGCTTGGCTGCAGATTATTAAACCTGATAGCATCCCCGATTTCTTTGCCTCTCCTATTAAATCTTAGATATATGACAATCTTTGTGATGCGGAGCGGTATGCTCGATGTCCCGGGGATTGGGATTTGCTTTTCGGGTCGCTGGTTTGGTTGGCGTGGAAGAGACGATGTGCGGCTGTTTTTGGTACTGATTGTAGCGCCCAGGGTACTTTGCTGCAACATGCTCGAAGGATGCGTGAGGAGATGCTGCTGGCTAACAGTCAACGTGATCGGGGTACGGCTGCAACTCTGCTACCGCGAGCGGCTGTGCCGTGGAGCAAGCCACCGCAAGGATGGATTAAGCTTAATGTTGATGGTGCTAGGAATACGTCCTCGGGTCGTGCCTCTTGTGGTGGTGTTGGGCGTAATGGCGATGGGCGTTGGTGTTTCGGTTTTTCCAAGAGAATAGGTATATGTTCTGCGTTTGATGCCGAATTATGGGCTGTCTACGAGGGGCTCGCGACGGCGTGGTCATTTGGGTTCACAAAGATTATAATAGAGGTGGATAGTAGGGAGGTTTTCGATGGTTTGACGACTCGTGAGCCATGGCGTTTTGCGTCTAGTCTCCGTGGCCACCTTTCGGAGATGATGTCGCGACCTTGGGATCTTCGTTTCTCTTGGGTGCGGCGTGAGACAAATGGGATTGCGGATTGTCTCGCAAAGTTGGCATGGGATCTTGAGTTTGAGTATCATAGGTTCTTGGAACCTCCCCTGGCTGTCCGTGAGTTGTTGCACAAGGAGGCATTGCCATACGACAATTCGGCTGATATCGGCTGATCCATCTAGGCCTTGGTGGTGGTCTGTGCTGATTGTTTACTTTCTTACCAGTGCAGGAGTGAGCTTGTTGCTTGTATGTTTATGGTTGATGGGCAGCGATGGACGGGGCATAATGTCTGGCTGGTGGATCCTGCGCTTGGGTGTAGCAGTGAGTTTGCTATTACAGCAGAGGTGATTAGCTACTGTGGTGTTTTTCATTTGAGGTTGGGTTGCATCCCATTTAGCTATGTTTTGTTTTTTCAATCGTTTCGTTTTGTCCTATTTGTTTTGCTCGCCCTACTCCACGTACTCTTTTTCCTCCGTTAGATTTAGGGAGGTTTTTTAATGAGGCGTGTTGTAGGTGCGTCCCCTTTCAATTCAAAAAAAAAAAAATTAGTTACCTACAAGAAAACAAAAAATATTTTTTTAAGAAAAACTAAAACTCAATTATAGAGGCTAATTTAGTTTTACTTTAACGTCACTTGCTTTTCGGGATTTAAATTTATTTTAAAGATAATATTGATGCAATTAAATTGCTTCGAAGGAAAATTTGTGAAGTTAATTGACTTCAAGCACAATATTAATGCAATTAATAAGAACAACATTACTGATTTAAGTTTATATAAAAAATACACAACCCTAAAATTTATTCGAATTATGAATCAATTTTTTTAAATATTACTAATTTAAGTTTACTTCAAAAGCAAACTTTATCACTTAAGCCTAAATTAAATATTATTTTTTTTCAATAATATAAAAATTCGTAAACCTAGAGAATAAAAAAAACATTATTTATTGTAATTTTGTCTTACATTATCAATCACATCTCTCCTAATTTCACATGGCCTGAAAAAAGAAATAATAAAATCGCAATTTATTTATTTATTTATTTTTAATAAAAATTAATTCTACTATTCCCCTTTTTCTCTTGTCGATCTTCTACCTCCTTTTTCTCATCTCCTTCTCTTACTCTGTTGCCATCGTTGGCTCGTGTCAATTCCCCCTTCGCACGTGCGATTCAGGCGGTGTTTCGCCGATTCCTTACTATTTCGCGGGTTTTGTTTTCCGATCACTTTGCCGTTGGGATTCTGGGTCTTACCATCGGAATTCTCGAAGCTCCGATCGCAGCGTCTTCTGCTTTCAAATTCGCGTTTTTCATCAGGTTCCTTTTTAGGGTTTTTATTTTCTTCTTGATGGTTTAAGGAAAGTAGTGTTTTTTTTTTCAATTAACCTAGGGTTTGCTATTTTTAGTGCTTAATTTCACTGATTAGGATCATGTTTGTATTTGAATCGCAAATTTGAGTTTTTCTTTTCCCATTGACCGAATTTCCCCCAAATTTTAATCCTTAGCGAATTTTAGTTCCAATTTTTTTAACAATGTCAAAGTTTTGAATTTGAGATTGAAGCATTGAAATTTGAGTTTATTTATTCGATTTCGTAAATATCTATAAGCGTGGTGCATATATGCAGAATGCAATAAAACCAATGCATTTGAAGTGACAATTAAAGGAGGGAGAAAGGAAAGAAGCATGAGTCTAGTGGATTTTGTGATTGCAAAGCCTGAGTGTTGAATAAGTTATGCTGCTTGTGCTAGTTGTGACAGTTACTGAGACGAGACGAAAACGAAGTAGGAATAATTATAGAAATGAATGTTCAGGCGCATATGTCTGGACAGATATCGAGACAGGTAACTAACCAAGGGGGATTGCCCCAGCAAAATGGGAACCTTCTTCAGCCTGCCCAGATGCAGAATTCAGGTGTTGCTGGAGGTGTGACTGCTGCTGGCGTTGTTGGTGCTGGAGGTCCTCCGCATAATATGTTAAATATGGACCCTGACCTACACAGGACACGCGAATATATGCGAGGAAAGATGTAAGATTTTCTGTTGAAAGTAGTATTGTTTAACGATGCAAGTTTAGGTGTTGCTGAATGTATGAATTGTTTGCATCTATTGATTGATTTAGCCTAGATTATGGAGAAATTTGAAATAAAAAACTGCATTTATTTCTGTCTGAATGCTACTTAATACCAGAAGGTTGTTATTATTTTTGTTTCATTGTTTTTTTTTTTCTGTGCCGGTGTGAAACATGTTCGTTATTGCATGTGCTTCTGGATGCTCAGTTGCATGCTAGTAACATTCTTTTGTAATAGATTTTGCTTTATTTTTAGTTTTATACATTTTTTTATTACCCCCTTCATTTGAGATGATATTGTATTTGTTTCTCTACTTCAACAAAATGTGCATAAAGTTAGCATAGAAAAATAACTTGTAAAATTACTGTTAGCTTGAGGTGTCTATTTTTACTTAAACTCCGTGATCTATGTTATATTACGTATAATTGGTAGGATTCTAGTGCAAAGGAAACAGTGAAAAAGATATTTGCATCTAAATAGTTGTGTATCTGTTTGTGTACGATTTTATGAGCCTGTAGATAATGTTAGTTCTTCTTGAGATTTATGTTTACATATGCATCATTGTGTAGGAATTAGATGTCTATATTTCATTCAAACTCTAGTTTGCGCATTCCTTACTGCACTAGACATTGGCCACTTAAGTTTGTGCATTCTTCTTAAGAATCAATGTATCTGGGAGAAGATGCATGTAATGATTCCTGTAATACTTTGATATGGAGATGGATACTTAAATCACGGGCAGTGGAAATTTATTTTCCTGTCATGATTGCTATATAACTTTGATAAGACATCAATCTATACATCAAGATTATGCATTTCCATCGTAGAACTTTATTTTTCACAATATAATGAAATCCAGCGTTCATTTAAAAAAACACTAATGAAGCTTTTAATCTCTTTTATGTCAGCATTGATGTCTTAAAATTGCGGAACCAGCATCCTATTACTGAGGCATCTATGATCAAGTTTCGGGATTTTGCAAGACGATTGGAAGAAGGTCTATTTAAGATTGCTCAGACAAAGGTTAATTATTTTGTTAAAGTACTATGTTTAAGCAAATCTGTTTCTTGGCTGATGTTCCTACCCATTTCATTCATATATTTTCTTCACTTTTTTTCCTATTTACTGCAGAAGCACATTTCTATTGCATTCTTCTTATCACTTTTAATTCTTTGTGCGAGAAACTTTCTTCTATTTCCCTTGATATGTAATGCTTGAAATTCGTTTTCTAGGAGGACTATACAAATTTGAATACTCTAGAGCACCGTTTACAAATTCTATTAAGGGGGAGCAGAAATATGCACAACCAAAGACATCCACAGCTTGTTAATTCGGCATCGGCACCAGTTGGTACTATGATTCCGACCCCTGGTATATCACACAGTGGCAATCCTAGCATTGTGGCTACATCTTCTATGGATAAATCTATGAGTGCTACCAATGCAAGTGTAGCTCCTACAAATATCAATACAGGGGGCGTGTTACCTACTAGTGGCATGCTTAGTGCTTCCTTCACTGGATCTGAAGGTAAATTTGAGCTTTACAATCTTTTTTAATCTAATTTAAAGTTAAATAGTATTCTATACGAAAAATAACAAAATTGTACTTCTATAGGAAATATATCTAATGGGCATCAACAGTCACCTGCCAATTTTCCTCTTGCTTCTGGTGGAATGTCGTCAATTGGTGTGCAAAGAATGACAAGCCAAATGATTCCCACTCCTGGATTTAATGGTATTAACAATAACAGTAGCACTAATAATCAGTCTTCCAATAATGTCGGACTTTCAACTGTTGAATCAACAATAATATCGCAACCACAGCAGCAAAAGCCTCATGGTGGTCAAAACAGTCGTATTTTGCACACCCTTGGCAGCCAAATGGGTAGTGGAATCAGGTCAGGCTTGCAGCAGAAATCTTTTGGGTTGCCTAATGGATCCCTAAACGGTGCATTGGGTATGATGGGCAACAATATGCATATTGTTAGTGAACCTGGGGCTTCTGTGGGATATCAGACTACCACACCTTTTGGCAGTTCGCCAAAACCTTTGCAGCAAAACTTTGATCAACATCAACTACCCGTGATGCAAGGTAACGTCCTGGTTTCATTTGTCTGTCTATTTCTATTTGATTTAGTAATAATGAATCTGAATATGTACGTTATTATTGGGGTGTATGAGTTGTCTCAAAGAAAGCAATTTCTATGACAGCTGATGGGTTTGGAATGAACAATGCTGATACTTTTGGGTCTGGAAACTTGTACGGTGCTGCAACATCTGTTGGATCAGTGACAAACTCTCAGAATTTGAATCCTGTTAATTTGCAGTCTATATCCAGAACAAATTCTTCTGTAATAAGTAGTCAGTCAAATTTACACTCTGTGCAATCAGCTTCCCATATGAAGCCCCAGTCCGTGGATGAGTTTGAAAAGATGAATTTCCAACCTGCTTTAACTTCGAGAGATGATATTCTGCAAGTTAATCAACAGCAACAATTCCAGCACCAGTCTCTTCACTTCCAACAACAGCAGTTTCTGCAACAGCAACGCCAACAGAAGCAGCAAAATCAGCAGCACCAAAATCTGATGAGCAATAGTGGTTATAGTCAGGCTCCACTGGCCTCTGATATAGGCAGTCAAGTAAAGTGTGAACCTGGACTACAACACCATGACACGGTTCTATATCAACAAGCCCCTGAACAATTTCAGCTCCCTGAATTGCAGAACCAGTTTCTGCAGAACAATGGTCAAGAGCTCCCTGCTCGGCAGGGTATGTTCTCATCACTGCCACAAAATTCTCAACAAATGCAACACATGTTGCATCATGACCAATTGATTCCAGAGTTGCATAATGATTATAAACTCTCAGCTGGAGCACAGCTGGAGTCATCTGTGCATAGCCAGTGGCACCCTCACTCGCAAGATCGGTCTCAAATTCCAGGGAACCTATCACTTGAGCAGCAGCCATTCCGAGAGGATTTCTGCCAGAGAACATCCGCGCAGAATGAAGCTCAGTGTAACAATTTATCTGCAGATGGATCCACTATCAGTCCAATGGTTGTTGCTAGAAGCCCATCAGACCCTTTACATTCTAGGGGCAGCATCTCTAAATCTGAAAATGGGAGCCATGATCGGCAGTATGGAAATCAAGTGAAGTGGCTTTTGTTTCTACGCCATTCTCGTAGTTGTAAAGCCTCTGAGGGTAAATGTAATGCCTATTGTTTTACAGTACGAAAGTTGGTGAGTCATATGGATAAATGTGAGTCATCTAAATGCTCATATCCTCGGTGCCATCCCTCTAAGATATTGATTCGTCACTACAAGACTTGTGGAAATTCAGCATGCCCTGTTTGTATTCCTGTTAAAAATTACCTACAAGCTCAGATGGCACGTGCCCGTCAAAACTCTGCTTCTGTTTTGCCATCATCTGCTACAACAAATAATGCCGGAGACATTTCGGTTAGAATGTCTTCTACAACTGTGTCAAATGATACTTCTGTAGGTATACAACCTTCACTAAAACGCATGAAGATAGAGCAGTCTTCTCAGTCTGTTATTGCTGAAAGTGAAGGTTCTGTTGTTGCTGAACCTCACATATCTCAGAATATTCAGCATCAAGATTATCAACATGTTAACCAGCGTATGCAAATTAAACCTCAGCCTATGGAAGCAAAGAATATATCTCAGGATATCCAGCACCAAGATTACCAACATGTTAACCAGTCTATGCCAGTTAAACCTCAGCCTATGGTGGTCAAGACTGAAGTCCCCATGAGTTGTACTAGAGGTAGTCCTGTTATTATGGAGATGAAGAGTGCTGTAGATGACATTAGCAAACAGAAGACTGATGGTGCGTGTGTTACAATTGATGAATTTGGTGGACTGCCTAAGCAAGAAAATGCCAAGATCAAAAGGGAGCCTGACTCCGTGAAGCAAGAAAATGGGGCACAGTCTTCCGAAAGTGCAGCTGGAACTAAGTCTGGGAAACCAGCAATAAAGGGGGTGTCGCTGACTGAACTGTTCACCCCTGAGCAAGTTCGGGAGCATATTACAGGACTCAGACGATGGGTTGGCCAGGTATCTTTAATGTAGTGTTGTGATTTGTTTCAGTCACTGTTTTTGGTATTGTATGTTGTAGATCATTCATAAGTTTTCTTAGGTCAATATATGTGCTAGCTTACTAGTTGAGTTACCAAAAAATGGACTTGGAGACAGAACAAGGTATGTTTATGATAGTTATGTTTTCTTTCTTTTACAGAGCAAAGCAAAGGCTGAAAGGAATCAAGCAATGGAACACTCAATGAGTGAGAACTCCTGTCAATTATGTGCAGTTGAGAAACTTACTTTTGAACCACCACCAATATACTGCAGTCCTTGTGGTGCTCGCATTAAGCGAAATGCAATGTACTACACAATGGGAGCTGGTGATACACGCCATTACTTTTGTATTCCTTGCCATAATGAGTCTCGTGGAGATAGCATTGTTGTTGATGGAACTGCCATTCCTAAGGCAAGGCTTGAGAAGAAGAAGAATGATGAAGAGATCGAAGAATGGGTATGTGCAATTCATACTTTTTGAGTATTATGATCATCCCTAAGGTTGCTCTTACATTATTTTTTTCTTCAATAAAATTTTCCAGTGGGTTCAATGTGACAAGTGTGAGGCTTGGCAACATCAAATTTGTGCTTTATTCAATGGTAGAAGGAATGATGGTGGACAAGCTGAATATACGTGCCCCAATTGCTATATTGCTGAGGTCGAAAGAGGTGAGCGTATGCCCCTACCTCAGAGTGCTGTCCTTGGGGCCAAAGATTTGCCAAGAACAATTCTTAGTGACCACATAGAGCAGCGATTATTCAGGAGACTGAAACAGGAAAGACTAGAAAGAGCAAGGGTTCAAGGAAAAAGTTATGATGAGGTGATCAATATTCTCTTGATGAGAGTCAATTCTATGTTGTTTATGGCAATCATTTCGCTACTTTCATGTTGCTTAAAGATGTTCAAAACCAATTCACATGCATAGAGACACAAAAGAAAACATATACTTGATTCTCTTTTCCTTGATTTCCAGGTGCTTGGGGCTGAGGCACTTGTAGTTAGAGTTGTTTCATCAGTTGACAAAAAGCTGGAAGTGAAGCAGAGGTTTCTTGAAATCTTTCAGGAACAGAATTATCCACTCGAATTTCCCTATAAATCAAAGGTATGAAGGATATAATTTAAGTGAAATGCATGTGTTCTCCCTCTTTCTTTCTCTCTCTCTCTCTCTCTCTATATATATATATATATATATATATATATATATATATATATATATATATCTTTTGATAGATTAAGGGTAATACATACTTATTTGCTGGAAAGGGAAATTTTAACTGTAATTATGAAATGATTTTGAGTACATATGTTTCTCTTTTAGGTCGTTTTATTGTTTCAGAAGATAGAAGGGGTAGAAGTATGCTTATTTGGAATGTACGTTCAAGAATTTGGATCAGAATGTGCATATCCAAATCAGCGCCGTGTATATCTGTCATACCTAGATTCAGTCAAGTATTTCCGACCCGAGATTAAAGCAGTTACTGGGGAGGCTCTCCGTACATTTGTTTACCATGAAATTCTTGTAAGTCCCAACTCTTATTGGATTCTGCTTAGTGATAGTTATCTTATGATTTTCGTTTTACATATGGTATCAGTTCTATTTAGTTCTGATCGTTGTCTAACATTTTGGACTTTAAACCTTAAATTTTCAGATTGGATACCTTGAATATTGCAAGATGCGTGGCTTTACAAGTTGCTATATATGGGCTTGTCCTCCACTTAAGGGAGAAGATTATATCTTATATTGTCATCCAGAAATTCAGAAAACTCCTAAATCAGATAAACTGCGAGAATGGTGAGGGAAATAATTATCAAGCTTTTCTTTTACTTTGCATCTCATGTTATGCTTTTATTAACCCATTATTATTAAGTTCTCTTATATGCATGCACGCTGTTTCAGGTATCTAGCAATGTTACGGAAGGCTTCCAAGGAAAACATTGTAGTTGATCTTACTAATTTATACGATCATTTCTTTACAACTACTGGTGAATGTAAGGCCAAAGTAACAGCTGCTAGACTGCCATATTTTGACGGTGATTACTGGCCTGGGGCTGCTGAAGATCTAATTAACCAGCTTCGTCAGGAAGAAGATGGCAGAAAGCTGAACAAGAAAGGAACATTCAAAAAGACTATATCAAAAAGGGCTTTAAAAGCGGCATCGGGTCAGTCTGATCTCTCTGCTAATGCAACCAAGGATCTGCTGTTGATGCATAAGGTAATTTCTTTTCTTCCTAATCTTTCAGCCTTTTTTCCTGTATGATGTTCAGTGCAAAGCCAGTAGATGTGAAAATTACAATCTTGCTATCATAGTGTTGGCATTTTTCATATCATGATCCAAGGGGTTTTAACTGGTTTTACTTGTTTCCCCCTTTATTCTTCACTGCAGCTAGGTGAGACCATTTCCCCAATGAAGGAGGATTTTATCATGGTCCATTTGCAGCATTGTTGCACTCATTGTTGTATCCTAATGGTATCTGGAAAACGCTGGGTATGCAACCAGTGCAAGAAATTTCAGATCTGTGATATGTAAGGTTTCTACTCTGTTCAGCTGTGTATCAGCATCATTTTATATCATTTTGAAAATATACCACATGTGGTACTCTAGTAGGTGAGGATTTTGTCAGTTAGATTTTATAAATGGTAATATGATTGTGGAGAACGAGAAACTATAATTTTCCAATCAGATTTATATATGAAGGGTATGCTCTTTTTCATACGCACAGTTAAGCATGTATATAGTGTTTCTGTTACTTGTATGCACGTTTGAATCTATGCTAGGGTTTCATTTTCTGCATTCTACAAATGAGTGTATTTCTCACTGACAGTTGTAAGTTCAGCCCACGTTCATATGTAAATCATAAATAATTAGTACTGCAGGGTTATACTAGTTTTATTATTATTATTAGTAGTAGTATTTAGCAGCTCTAGAACCTTACTCTTAGAAGTTAAATGACAAGCATCAATTTTTATTATTATTACTATTTACAGTCTAGATATAAAATTAGCCACTTTGCTCAGCCTTTACAGTAGTAGAAATCGTTCAAGCTTTTCACTCCTCGTTACTACTTTAGTTATGAGAAATGCCACTCCCGGTTGGCCTTATTAAATGCTGAGCTTTCTCTTGCTAAGTTTTGCTGAATTATCATCTAGTGGGAGCTGACCTTTTTGGCAGAAAATATGTCTTCATGTTCTTTGGAAAAAGAAAAGAACGTGTAGGAAGTTTCTATTACCTGATACAAAGATTTCACCTGGCAGTTGACATTAATTGTAATACTAATCTGCTCAAATGATGTCGCAGAGTGATTTTTCCCCTCGCTTTAAATTTCAGTTTATTAAAGTCACACTTCTGCTTTTAGAGAAAAGGAACCTGATCCTTGTGCTCTTTAGAAACTGATTAGTTTTCAAGTTCCCAGACTCAACTCCCCTTCCCCTTCCTGTGGTGCTATTCTTATCTTTGGTCCTTTATCTCCTCTAGTTCTTATTTTGGTTTGCTTCCACCAACTATGATAAAGTTCTGTAGGTAAACGAATCTTATGTTTTCTTCTTTGTACCTTCAAAGGTGCCATGAAGCAGAACTGAAACGTGAAGAAAGAGAGAGACATCCCGCAAATCAGAGGGAAAAACATGTTCTTTACCCAGTAAGTTTACTATAGGACTACATAATTATTTCTAGCATGTCTCTGCTGCTGCTGCTTCTGTAGGCAGATTTTTCTTTTCTTTTCTAATTGAATTATGTGGACAAATTGTCATCATGCAGATTGAAATAACTGGTGTACCTACTGATACAAAGGATAAAGACGAAATTCTTGAAAGTGAATTCTTTGATACCAGGCAGGCATTTTTGAGTCTTTGTCAAGGGAACCATTATCAATATGATACCCTAAGACGGGCTAAACATTCTTCGATGATGGTACTCTACCATCTTCACAATCCAACTGCTCCTGCATTCGTCACTACCTGTAACGTATGTCATCTGGACATTGAAACTGGCCAAGGTTGGCGCTGCGAAGTTTGCCCTGATTATGATGTGTGCAATGCTTGTTACCAAAAGGATGGGGGAATTGATCATCCACATAAGTTAACAAACCATCCATCCATTGCAGAACGTGATGCACAGAATAAAGAGGCTAGGCAACTACGGGTCCTTCAGGTAATTTTTAATAAGTTTTTGGAACTCTTTTGGCTAAATTTTGTCAAATCATATATGTGAAAATTAGAAAGAGTTCTTTTTATTCATTATCTTTAGTTCAGTTGGTAACAATATACACAAGAGGCGGTATCAAATCAATCTAGATCCTAAATCAAGCTATTCGAAGTAAGCCCTATAATTAAGTAAAGCTTGTATTTAGTATACTTACAACAATATAAACATCTGTTCAAAGATCAGCACCAGTGTAATCTGAGAGTGGCTGTTCTCCGGACTTCCCCTTTTTTTATTGGGGGAGGTGATGGGAGCTATGAATAATGGGCTTGACAACATTGGGAAGTGTGGCTAAGGAACTCTATAGTTAGATGTTTCTAAGGTGCTATCAATTAGCAGTTTGCACTTGAACATTGAAATATCCTATATTGTAAAGTGTGTATATTCCCTGAATATGTTAGTTTCCTTCTGATTTGGCAAGTAGATGGTCGGAAAAATGAGTTTATGACTGTGTGCGAACATGAGATTCTATATGTGTTCGTCTAACTGGATTGGTTCTTGAAATTTTCAGCTGAGGAAAATGCTTGACCTTTTGGTGCATGCATCACAATGTCGTTCTGCACACTGCCAATACCCAAATTGTCGGAAAGTGAAGGGGCTCTTCCGCCATGGAATTCAATGCAGAGTACGTGCTTCTGGTGGCTGTGTACTATGCAAGAAAATGTGGTATTTGCTGCAACTTCATGCAAGAGCGTGTAAAGAGTCTCAATGCCACGTACCACGTTGCAGGTATGTCCATGTGCCTTTCTCCCTGTTGAACAGCCATATGGCATGTGCTCCTTTTTCTGATTGTGCTCATGGCTTCAATTTAAAGCTAACAAAGTCAAAACTTGCTAATACAGAGACCTCAAGGAACATTTGAGGAGGCTTCAACAGCAATCTGATTCGCGGCGTAGGGCTGCCGTGATGGAGATGATGAGACAGAGAGCTGCAGAGGTTGCTGGTAATTCTGGGTAAAACCAAAGTGTTTAACCTACATTTTGGTGCTTTGATGAAAAATTCTCCCTTATATGAATGACACGTATAAAATCGCTCACTGCTTGGAACTAGGCAGTGATGGGAAAAAACCGCCGATCTAGAATGTCAGAAGGGGATGTGCATAGGATACTAAAAACGGAATGATAAGTGACGGTTTTGTTAGGGAACAGCTCTTTCATTCATAAACCTGTGACTGAATTCCCTACAAAGAAGGCTAATGCTGTTTCATTATCTACCTGCAACTGTTGTCAACTCTGCCGTTCGGAGGACTTCGAATACTGATGTGTTCTGCTTTTGGTGGGAGTGTACTATAATCATATTACTCTGTCGAAATTCCTTTCTTGCAGAGGAATGTGGGAGGTTAGTTTCGAAATCGTTTTGTTTCGAGTTTTTCCTCATTCTTTTTGTTTCTCTTGCTATGTTTTCCCCTTAGAACATTGATTCTCCCTCCCCTTTTTGTAGTATGGTCATTTAATTAAAGATGGAACAATAAGTAGAAATAGAGTTGAAACTGCATCTATTCATTTTAATAAATACTTTGAAATTATTGTGTATATATATATTATGGTTCAATGGGAATTTTGTTGTTAGTCTTTCTTAATGTTTGTGTAGTTGGGTTCTAATCGGCCAAATTTTGTTATTAGTCCCTATATTATGCATAAGTCGTGGATTTAGTCCATGCAGTTTAATTTTGTAGATTTTAGTTCTGTACTTTTTGAAATTTGAGAAATTATACATTAATAATATGGCTAAATAGCTAAGTTAGGGATATAAAATCATCAAATCAGAGTACAAGGGTTGGTTTCACAACCTACACAAATTTGACAATTTTAACACAACTTCTGTCTTAATAGTATGGTACCAACATTTGGTTTTCGGTAAAATATAATATGTATAAATATGTTTTTGATAAACAAAAATTATGGAATATTTGGTATTTAAAATGTTCTATTTATTTTAATTTAACTCGAATTGAAAAAAATTAAATAAAGTTTATGTTATACTAATTGTTGTTAGAAAAAAATTGTTCATGTTCGAATGTTTATTTTTATTTGTTATGTTAGTGTTAGTAAAGAGTTTTGAATTTAAATGTGTTTGTGTTTGTTTATTTAAAACTATGTGTGTTTGTGTTCGTTCGTTTAATGTTTGCGGAGATTAAATGAAACTATCCGTGTACACTAAATAAATATATTTGCGGACAATAAACAAATATAAAGTATCTTTTTAAGAAAAATAATTTTAAACAAACTAACTAATAAACGAGTTTGTTTGTAAATATAAACAAATTGAACACATATATCTGGTCAAACTTGTTCGTTTAATAAACAAATGTAAATTTTTATTTACACTTATTTATTCAAACTTAGGGGTGTAAATGAACCGAGTTTGAACGAATAAGACTATATTCGTGTTTTTTTAATTATTTTTGAATGTGTTAATGTTATGTTCGTGTTCTTTTAAATTTTTAATATTCTATTCGTGTTTGTTTGTTTATTTCTGAAGGTGTTGTGTTTGTTTAACGTTTGCGAACATGTTTGTATATCGTTTGCAAACATATTCGCCAAAATGATGAAATTACACCACTAGTTCTTAAGCTCTTTAGGCTTTACAGTTTAAACTCTAAAGTTTACTTTGTATTTAATTGAATCCCTACCATTCTTCGATATATTAAAATGTAAATAAAAAGAAAATCAGGTAAACGAGACAATAAATGAGATTGTTCGCGAACATAAACGAATTGAACACATTTTGTTCGTACTTATTTATTAGCTTAATAAACAAACATAAACGAATTGTCGAAGCTCTGTTCATTTACATCTTTATTCAATTTAATAAACAAACTGTAGGATATTGCATTTGTATTTGGATTAGGATTAAATTCTTAGGAGCTTGTTATTATATGTAATTACTGTTTTATGTAAATACATTATGATTAAAACTCCTAAAGAGTCCTAAGCCTTGTATAGAGTTAGAAGTTTTGTAGTTATAGAAATCCTTATCCTAGTTGAACTCCTACGTGACTCTATAAAAGAGTCTCATGTTGTATCTTTCTAAATCATCGAATAACAGAAAAAGTATTATGTTTTCTACTCTTTCTACACACACTAAAAAAATTGTAAACATTCATCGGTGAACAACCATCCCTCCGCTTTTTTATAATTAAAAGGCTTAACACTCATATAAGTGTCCAAACTATATATTTTTTCAAACAGATGTCTGAACTATTTTTGGGGTCAAATAGGTGCCAAACATTTCATTCTGTGACACATTTAAGGTTTTTTCGTGACAAATGTTATTTGTTTCCGTTATTCTATAAAATTCGAACATGTGACATAGTTTTTCATTTTCTGAAATTAAATTCTGAAAATGAAAAAATAAAAAATATTAATTAACCCAACAATATTTAATTTCTCTAAAAAACCTAAACCATAAATCTCTAAATTCCTCCACTCCCTCCACCGATTTGTAAAGGATGTCAAACGGTGAAAAAGATAGGGATGGCAACGGGGCGGGGCGGGGCGGGTTTTTGACCGCCCCGAACCCGCCCCGACCTATAAAATACTATACTCGACCCCGCCCCGCCCCGAATTAAAATATTAATTTACCCGCCCCGACCCGCCCCGATAAAATAACTCTTAAACCCGACCCGCCCCGAAAAATAAAAAAAAATTAATCTTCGTCGACGGTAAATGTTAGATTCGACCAATCTTCCACCATAATCACAAATTATGGTTTCAAACTTATATAAAAAAATAAAATAAAACTAATTTTAAATTATCCAAGTGTTAAACTACATATTTAAAAGAATAAACTTGAATCATTGACCGTTAGAATCGAATATATTAAAACTCGAACAACATCTAACAAAATTTTACAAAATGTACGAACCAAAACAAAAACAAAAAATAGCTTAAAACACATAAAAGTGTTTAAATATAATGGTATTTTTTATAAATATAATAAAAATATATATAAAAATATAAAAATATACCGGGGCGGGGCGGGGAATATCTAGCAAATACCCGAACCCGCCCCGCCCCGACTTCATGCCTTTCCCGCCCCGCCCCGCCCCGATACCCGAAATTTTAAAAAAAATACCCGGTCGGGTCGGGTCGGGGCACCTCGGGTCGGGTCGGGGCCGGGTATTTTTGCCATCCCTAGAAAAAGACGTGATTTGAGAGTTTAATTGAAAAAAATTAAAATTTTTATGTTTTTAATGAAATTTAAATTTCGAAAATTTATAAATTAAAAAAGAAGCCACGTATTTTAGATTAGATGACGATTTTTTAACAATTATCGTAAAAAAAAAACTTTAAATGAGTGGTAAAATGAAACATTATACCTATTTTATCCCTAAAATGGTTTAAACATTTAAACGAAAAAATGTATAATTTGAACACCGAACTGTTAAAGCCTAATTAAAATCACTAAATCCCAAAGTCAAATAGAAACGTTATCTGGAATTCATATCTATACGATCTAAGCTAATCTAACCACTGTACGTTCCAATCCAAGGATTTTGGTAAGACGACAAGTGCAATCCAGGGGAAAGCAAAGCTCCTAGAAAAAAGGAGTTCAACAAATATGCACAACTTCATTCCTTTTTCCTTTTGATTCCAAATTCATACGGGAGGCCCAGAGATTGTGAGGAATAAGAGAAATTCCCTAACTCGACCGGCTGTTGAATCAGTCAACAATCCCCCAAATCAGAAGAAGAAGAAGAAAACCCCCACTTCTCCAATGGCAGGAATACAAAGATCCTATTTTCAACATTAATTTGTTCATCTAAAGTCAACCCTTTATTCATTTGTTTCATTTTTCATAAACCCAATTTTTCCTTTCTTCCATTTCATTCAAAATTCATACAAAGACGGAGGGGGAGGAGATTTACCATACCCTTTTTTTTGTTAAGCTTCAATCAGGTTCTTTTTTTTCTTCGAATTCACTGTCTGTTTGATTTCCTATGGCATTGTTGTCTCTGTTAATTAATTGATTCATATATGTTTTGTTTTCATTGATTTTGTGTGTGGGGGGTTATAGAATTAATGGATGGAATTCAGATTGCCTTACATATCAAAAATTGAATATGTATGGTCTAAGTAAAAAAAAATTACTACTTTTTTTGTGTTAAATGATCGAATTTCGATCGAATACAAGATTTAGATGATCTGATCTGGGGTAATAAAAAGGTGGATAAGGGCGGGAATGTTGGTGGTTAATATGAACATATAACTTTCTTTATAATAGAATTCTGAAGGGTAAATAGTAGTAGGAAAAAACTGAAAAAGTGTTGCAAATATTTGTTGAATGTTGTTTGTTAATTATCTATCAATCTTACTTTGTGATGCTGTAAGGAGGATGGAAGTTTTGATTTTTTTAATCCTATGTTTTATTGTGAAGAATATAATTTAAGCATTATTTTAACCCAAATTTGCTTTTTTTCTTTCTTTTAATCAGTGATTAATGGGAGAAGATGGAACCCCAACTTTTACTGTGGATGATGCACTTTTGCAAATGGGGTTTGGAAAATTCCAAACTCTTGTGCTTGCTTATGCTGGAATGGGTTGGATTTCAGAAGCTATGGAAATGATGCTTCTCTCGTTTATAGGCCCGGCTGTTCAAGCTTTATGGGGTCTTACTTCCCATCAAGAGAGCCTAATAACCAGTGTGGTTTTCGTTGGAATGCTTGTTGGAGCATATTCATGGGGTGTAGTCTCAGATAAATATGGAAGAAGGTGGGGAACTTTTGTCATATTCATGGTTTTTTTTTTCTTGCAATCGATGCCTGCTTTAATGATCTGTGTTTTCTTTAGATGAGTATGTCCGGTAATATTTGTTTCAACAATTTTTAATGGAAGCAAAAGTGAATTTGATGCTGCTCCGTGTTGCTTAATATTTGTTTTTTGTATTGGTTTACTTCTGTCCTTCAGGAAAGGGTTCCTCATCACTGCAGTAGTTACTTCTGGAGCTGGCTTTTTGAGTGCCTTGTCTCCGAATTATATTTCTTTGATTATTTTCCGTTGTTTCGTTGGTCTTGGTTTGGGAGGCGGCCCTGTTCTTTGCTCCTGGTTTCTAGAGTTTATTCCTGCTCCAACCCGAGGCACTTGGATGGTTGTTTTCCAAGCTTTCTGGACTTTTGGGACAATTTTTGAGGCCTCACTTGCATGGGTATGCATATGATGTCTTTATCATCTTTCACTTCCTGTAGGCCTTGTTCTTGTTCTTATCAATTGTGATGGGAATTATGTCTAGTTGCGTCATACCGTTAAGGCTGCATATTCTTCGATTAACTAGTTCAGATTCGGAGTTCAATCATATTGATTTTGCCCCCGTCATCTACGTTATTGTTTTTTTCTCAGTTTGTCATGCCAAGGTTGGGTTGGAGATGGCTACTTGTGTTTTCTGCTATCCCTTCATCGGTTCTCCTTCTATTCTATGCGTTTGCACCTGAATCACCAAGGTATCTATGCTTGGAAGGTAGAAAAGAGGAAGCACTTGTTCTTTTGGAGAAAATAGCTCGAATAAATGGAGCGAAATTGCCTTCTGGAACTCTTGTTTCTGAGAATGAAATCGAGTTAGTCGGAAAGAATGTTCCAACAGAAGATACACAGTTGCTTCCACCCGAAGACAATGGATATGAAGCTCCCATGCAAATGAATCCTAAAGCAGGAGGCATCTCATCGTTGTTGCATCTTCTTTCACCAGAATTAGTCCGGTCAACCACACTCTTATGGATTGTATTCTTTGGAAATGCATTTTCATATTATGGCCTTGTATTACTGACGACGGAGTTGCACAATGGACGTAATACATGTCGTCCGGAAGCACTGCGATCAAAAAACCACGAGGGCATTAGCTACAAAGACGTTTTCATTACTACTTTTGCCGGTATTTTTCTCTGCTTGTCCCAGTAATTATTTCATCTACTTGTAAAAGTTTATTTTTGACACTCCACCTCGCTGACATCTAGCTTCAATGTATTTTCTAGAGTTCCCTGGCCTCCTCATATCTGCTTACACTGTCGATAGATATGGTCGTAAGTTCTCAATGGCAGTTATGTTCTTCCTGTGTTGCCTTTTCCTGCTTCCACTGGTAGTCCATCAGCCTCAGAGAGTGACAACAGGCCTCCTCTTCGGTGCTCGAATATGCATCACTGCAAGCTTCACGGTTATGTATATATATGCTCCCGAGGTAATGCAATTTCTTTTTTCTCCCTTTAAGCAAAGGAATTCTATTCTTGCGTCTTTCTGCAGGTCAAGCATAAAAATCAACACAATAAATTTCATGATTACTTTCATTTTCTTCCTGGTTTGAAAAGATCAAACATATTCGAAATCCAACTTGTAAATTACCTCTGATTTTAGTTGCGTTTTTGTTCGCCCAAAGTATGATCTTATGGAATGTCTCAATGCACTCCATCTCTGATGCCCTGTTTATCTACTGCACGGATTGCACGAATTGTGTATAAGAAGATAGTTTCTATGTTTCAATCGTTTAACATGTTCATTACATCTTGTGTGCAGTAATGATTCGTTTATTTTTAACCTGTAGATATACCCAACATCTCTTAGATCAACCGGTGTTGGAACTGCGAGCTCAATGGGAAGAATTGGTGGGATGGTATGTCCGCTCGTGGCGGTGGGGTTAATTCACGGATGTCATCAAACTGCTGCCATTATGTTGTTTGAGGTTATAATTTTTGTAGCAGGGATATGTGTACTTCTGTTCCCGGTAGAGACGATGGGTCGGGACTTGAGTGATAGCGTTTCTAATTCAATACAAACAGATCAGTCGAGTTAAATAGCGAGAGGGCTTTGCCCCGTCTGTATAGCAGTTGTTTTATTACGAAAAAAGACAATAAAGAAGTACTTGGCTTCCATAGCAAACATCATTTCAAATTTCTTCTTTTGCAAATATATCTTGGTTACACCTCGAGAATTCATTAGCTTCTATGGTGAATCTTTTGTCATTCTTCTCTAATAAGTTCTAATCCGACCGTTGAAGCCTTTACGACAACATTCTCTTTCGATGGCATCCATTTCATGAAGAGAGCAGTTTCTTGTATCGGAGGTGATCGTTAGATGTCCGAAACTTGAAAGTTCAGAAGATAAAGCTGATTGTACTTGTAAGTTGCATTTTTTTCACTTAAAAGTCCTTTTTTGCCTGCTTTAATTCTCTTCTTCAACACTAGCATTTGTAAACTAGTGATGCTTTAGAAATTCTCTTTAGTTCTCAAAGGAACTTAGGACTTAGCATTTAGGAGAGAAAACTTCTTTGCTCTGCCTGCCTGATTCAGAGTTCATAACAAACTTAATGGGCAAAGTTTTCTACTATTAATACCGCAGTACTTGAAACTCGATCCGAATCTGATCCGGTTCAAACTGTGAAAACCTTTAGGCCTTATATGAATGAGAACCTTAGTTGTATCTTCATTAGTGTCGATAGTCGTTGTTCGGCCGGATCAACTTTCCTTTGCGTGTCATTCTTTTGTGCCTTCAGTTCATCAAGAGCAGCAGATAGAGTAGGAAGAGTTTGTTTAAGCTTGCACACGTAATCACTACACCAGACTTGTTCTATAGCGGCGTTTATACGACAAACGCCGCTAGTATTTCACTTATCTCGACGTTTAAGTGACAAACACCACAAATTGACAAATTTAGCATATATGGAAAAATTCGGTTGCAGTAGCATTACGATTTGCGACATTTGTAAAATAAAACGCCGCTAGAGAGGAGGCATTCACGGCGTTTTATAAAGGAAACGCCACTATAGAGAAGTAACCTGTTGCGGCATTTTCTAATCAAGCGTCGCTAAAGATCACACTTATTTTGCGGCATTTATCTCCAAAAGCCACTATAGAATGATACCTTTTGCGGCGTTTTCTAGCCAAACGCCGCTATAGAACACATATATGTTGCGGCGTTTTCTTATGCAAACGCCGCTAAAGAATATGATCTTTTGCGGCGTTGTTTTCCCCGGCAGTTTTGGCGGCGCTTTTTCTAGCGTCGGAGTGTTTTTAGTGGCGCTAAAAAACGCCGCTATAGAACAAGTATGGAATTAAAAAAACAAGAAAGATGGAATTAAAGTTGCACTAAAAGGATGAGAAATCAAAACCCCATGATTCTGGTTAATACATTGTGTTTCAGTGTGGATTGATAAGAAAAGATGAATCTTTTCATCAGCAAGTGGTTGGTACTGATTGGTTTGTGCATGGCCCATGCATTTACTTTGCAACTAATACCGACATGACATGGCAATGGCTACTTTGTAAAAAATGGAAATCTTGGGGATGTGATTTTTACTGTAGTTTTCACTTTTTCGCAATGTCGTACCTAATGCAATAAAATTAAGGGTAAACTACATAAATGACCACCTTATTATTTCAAAAGTTGCGATCTGACCACATTACTTTTTTTCGTCACAATTAAACCACCAAATTATTTAAATGGTATCAATGTGACCACCAGCCGTTAAAGGTTAACGGAATGGTGACGTGGCAGTTAAAAATATAAGGGTATAATTACAGATTTGGTCCTTATTACTTATACACTCTATCAATTTAGTCCTAATTTTAATTTAATAAAATAAATAAATTATTTAATTTTAATTTAGTCCCAAAGATTAATACATATCCAACAGAGGAACTCCGTTAACTATTTTGAAAAACCATTCAGACAGTTTTCTACCTTCTTTTTGCTCAACAATCTTGTTAACAAAGCACACAACCAATACGGAGGTCATGTCTCGCTCTTAATACAAACAGTTATATGTACAGCAAACAACTAGAATAAAAGATCCTAACTGCTCATATTGAAACTGGAAGGCATTAAAGTATCAATAAACATTGTAGCAGAACATGTCAATTCCATAGCAAGACCAAACTATTTTGCATCTAACAATACCTGCAGTTCAAAACCAGGAGCTTCAGCTACTTAGGATCCATAAACAAATTCAAAATCAGGATTAAGATTAAGCTGCTGATCGGAAATGTATCAGCAAGATTGACAAGTCAATACTACAAGTGACCAAGTTACAGGGCGGATTCTTTTTTGGCATGACCATACAACAAATTCTACGAGTACCCTAGAATTCTATGCTAAAAATGTAGTAAACCAACAACTTAATAAACAAGTTACAGCAAAGTTGAAATTTGCAATACCAACAGATAGCAAACCAGGTTTAATTATTTGTCACAATTCACAACTCAAATGGCTTTGTTAAAATTTATATGCTTATATCGATATTCAAAATTGTCAAAACTCTAAAAATTAGGTAAGTTACCCTGCAAAGATTAATACATATACTAAACGTTCTATCACATATCCCAAAAACATGTTTGGCCTAGCGGTAAGCATGTCTCATTTTTTCTTGAAAGACCCAGGTTTAAGTCCTCGCATTTCTTTGCCTTTGATTTTTCTTTCCCCCAATTAGGTGACACGTGTCATCACCTAATTGGAGGGGGAACTTAATTAATTAAATTAAATAAAAATAATTAAAGTCCTCCAATAAGGTGGTGACACGTGTAACCAAATAATTAAATAATTAATTAATTTTATTAAATTAAAATTAAGACTAAATTGATAGAGTGTATAAGTAATAAGGACCAAATGTGTAATTATACCCTTATTTTTTAACTGTCATGTCACGATTCCGTTAACCTTTAACGGCTGGTGGTCACATTGATACCATTTAAATAGTTTGGTGGTTTAATTGTGACGAAAAAAAATAATGTGGTCAGATCACAACTTTTACAATAGTAAGGTAGTCATTTATGTAGTTTACCCTAAAATTAAAAGCACTTTTTTTGTCTTATTGTCTGGATATTTAATGCTTTTTTGTCATGTGCTTTTTTTTCTCTCTCTAAAAGATGCCTTTGTTATCCCATGTTCTTTAAATATCTATAAAACTAAATTGGAAACATCATTTTATTAAAATAACATTTTTATTTTTTTTATTTATGTAATGAATGAAATATTATTATGCTAATAAATTTTAAAAGCACTTTTGGTGAGCCATTTTTCTTTGGACTCAATTTGATTATATTATTCATGTAACTAAAATTAAAAATATAAATCAAAATGATTATATATATTTATTAGTATATTAGATTTGACCTCACATTTTTCTTTGGTTGACATTTATTTAATTATTTGATCGATGTATCTCTACTTAAACCTTTGAACTAGTTCTCTTTATTGATAGATATACACAATCACAAAAGAAAGCCGTGATTAGTTTGTGTTACATCAAGTTTTTAAATTTGTCGCTATTATTATATGTATTTTTATGTTAATGTTGATTATTTTTTCTTTCACCACTGACAATAATACTGGTTTATATTTATCATTTTTTTAAATTATTTAATTATTTTTTAACATTTTTTTAAATTATTTAATTATTTTTTAACATTTTTTGTATGAGCCTACTTTAATATTCATTAATCAATCAAATTTTTGATAAAAGATGGAGTTAACTAGGTCATTAAAAATCTCTCTAAGACTAAATGGAAGAAAAAAGTACACCTAACAACTTAAATAACAAGAAGTAGCATAAAGAATCAAAAAGATAAAAGAGAACAATCCAACTGAAACGCCTGACATGCAATAACCGGCGGTGCTGCAAACTATAACTCACCACCATCGAGGCATAAACCATATTTCGCCAAAGCATCAGCTACCAAGTTCGCCTCCCTACCAATATGAGTTAAGTGAATCTCCCAATCCAAACGTAATAACCGCCTAATATGATGTACAATCGACCAATACCGGTGCCGCCTATCATTGTCCTTCAAAATCCTAACCACATCGGCATTATCAACTTCAATCCACACTTGCCGCAAACCTAAAGACCATGCTCGTTGCAGCCCCTCCTATACTCCCCACAATTCCGCTTCAAGAACCGAGTAAATACCCACAAATTTAAAAAAATTTAGAATCCACTCACCCATCGATGATTGGAGAACTCCTCCACAAGCCGATTCGCCCGACACCGAACGATGAGCCCCATCGAAATTGAGCTTTACCCAACCCAACGGCGGGCAAGACCAAACAGCCGGCACTCTAGGCGCAACAACCCCAGCAGTCGACTTCCCGAGCTGCACCCCTCGACGAGCCACATCCCAAGACCGCGCCATATCTTTAGCTCGCGCAATAATCTCTTTCGGTTGGACAGTCTCACCTGAAAAAATTCAAACATTTCTTTGCTTCTATATGTACCAAATAATGGCGCCAAACAACACGTTTCACTGGTCGAGACCTTCGAATGCACATACATTGTTCTCAAAATTCAAACGCAGCCAATCCTGAAACTACAACGATGTAAACAACTGCTATTTCTCTTGCTTGACCACCCCCTTCCTCATTAATCAATCAAATTGATTGTCCTTGATTAATCAAATCTTCTGCTTCCGATAAATATATACACACATAATTTAATTTATTAATAATATATATAATTATACACATTTTTTTGGTATTATATCAATAAATATTTGATTTATTAGTCGATTAATTTAGTTCGAGTATAACAAAATTCATTATGAAATGATTTCCATATTAATTTTTTACATTCACAACGATAATATTCGAACATCTGACTCAGTTAAGGTTCTAATATATATACATTCATTTATTTATCTACTAGAAAACAAAAATAGCATGTGAACATCAAAGCATATTCAGTAAATAATAAACCCACCATTCAAAACCCTCCACTGGAATCCACACCGCCAAAATGCGGCCATTGTTGATTCTTCTTGTTTCTCTCGTCGTCTTCAACCTCCGTGTAACCCCCTAGACCCGCCTATGCGTTTCACGGATCCTAGGAAGTCACATTAGGGTCACAAGAGCGACCCAAGAAAAAATCCGCATAAAACATTTCATTTGAAAGACACATATTAAATTATAACGGTAACTTTTGTTGAAAATACTCTTTCATAAAATCATATAAACATATAACACACTTTCAGAAAACATTTTTCAGACACTATCATAAAACAATAATGATATGCATGCCCACTAACTATGTCGGTACCGTACTCCAAAAGTAACGCCAAGAGAACTCCGAACACTGATGTCAAATGTTATACCATGATATATTCCTTTAACCTGCGATGGTAAAAACAACGTGAGCTTGGAAAAGCTCAGTAATACAAAACTACTAAAAGATGCTATAAGCTCATGCAGATATATGGTAGGCATAACATTTCCATGATGTTCCGCGCAGAAACTGTCTTTCTTTCTTTTTCGATATTTCAAGGTAACGTTATACTTGAGAATAACGGTACTTGTTCTTTATTTAATTATCGAGAATTAGACGGGAATTATAGGCTATTAATGTACGGAGGTGGAATTAGAGAGTTCGGTTCCTAGTGTGTTCCAACAGTGTAAGTAAAACATGTACAACAACAGTATAATATACATTTCCAATTCAAAAACATAAAGTTCACGTAACAATACAGTACGATTTAATTTTTTTATCTACCCTCCAACCACACTCCAAGAGGCAGTTCCCCAAAACTGCGTCAAAGGCGTTAACCAGTGCCCATTGGGCATAGGTGCCATCCTAAGGGATTACCTTAGGAACGGTACGGTACGGTATGGTAGGTATTACCCTAGCCGAAGCATAGGAACCTGTAACGGTAAAGGAATTACCAGCTGGATCAGGGCTGAACCTACGGTCACTTCATATTCTATCCCAAGTACCCCAGTAACAATCTATGTAATGGTTCGGTTAATCAATAACTGTATTTTTAGTAATACATTATCCATATAGCATGTTGGTCATATCAGGTACATATGCATATATCAAGAATACAGTACGGTCATGTTTAATTATAAAACATGTCATGTTCATGTGAGTTCAAGTATTATATCATGTGCACATAATCGATATTATAACATGTAAATCAGTATGCAAAAACAGTCGTGTAGCACACATGGAACACACTAGGTGGAATAGTTTATTTCTTTGGAGATACTTGACATTTACGGAAGAGAACATATTAACTTTTAACAATTGAACGGATCTTTGAAACAAGGTCCCTATTAAAAGAGGGGTTGTACTAACGATTCAAACCAGATAGTCAGGAGATGATACGTCAAGATCTTGAGAGTTTAGGCATATCATGAGTGATTTAGCCATTTAAGCCTACCAGGGGCATTATGGTCATTTTATCATACACGACATTTTTGGTAATTTATACCAATATGGCGTAAATAGTGGCTCAGAAATTCTATTTTGCTCATCAAGTTTCCAACCAGGCATTTAGGGATTTCTACGTCGAGATCTTCCATGATATCAAATACATTTAGGGCTATTTTGATTACTTGGGCCAACGTGGGCATTTTGGTCATTTAACTATTAGAGGTGATTTGTAATTTAGCCCAATAATGATGAAATAACGATTTGCAATATTTAAGATTCCCAGAAGTTTATCGAGCATCCAAAACCATTCGAACTAACATATTCCAACCTTGCAGTACTAACCAACGCTTCTGATGCATCCAACGGTATCGTATATCTGAACGGTTGCTTTCATTTTCCACCACAAGATTTTCCACGAAGTAGTCAAACTTATACTCTGTGCGGAGAAACTTCCAGCCTTACATTAATATCAAGAGTGATTGACGTACGTAAGTCATGCTTCAACTCATAGGGGCATTTCAGTCATTTTCAGCTTTATTGGCATTTCTAGAATTTTATCGAAGGCAATTTACTTATCCCAGTCAAAGGGGTATTTCAGTCATTCTGAAACTCGGGATATCCATCATTCTAGTTAATTTGCAAACCTCGGTATCTGAGGATACTTCAGCCTTTTTGGTCGATACGACCCGTCCAATTGATTTAACCATGACTATATTTCCAATACTTTTAGTCATTATGATCAATTCAGTATTTGAGTCGCTTGATCAATTTAGAGGTACGAATGGTTTCCCGTAAATATAACTATATTCAGGAATTCATTATAAATTCAAGGAAGGCTAACACCTTACAATCTCGAACGTTTAAATCTTGTTACCATATCTTACCAGTAGATCGAAGTTTCCCGATGAATCGAGTTGATTTACCATATCCACTGTAGATTTCTAGACCTCTTCAAATTCGAAGGGTATTTTAGTCATTCTCATATCTCAAGGGCATTTTCGTGATTTCATGTCCAGGTATCTTTCTCATTTAAACGTTTCACACTAATGCTCGAAATTGGAGATTAGTTGCCTCATTAATTATTTAATGAACTTCAGATTTATTAGCTTCCTCGTTCGAACATTTCGGTCTTATCTAGTTATCATACTCAATTTCATATTTAGTTTGACTTAAGTAGGGCTAACAGCACTCCTTATCATATTCATGCATGCATTAACAAATACCAACATGTTCTCAAAGCATACAAGAGGTAGTAGTGTATTACCTTTAATACTTGCTATATCGGTCGACCATAATACTTCGTTCGATCACTCTCGAACCAGAATGCAACGTCCTCTACAGCCCGAATACAAGGAACTTTGAATACCTTCAATCGCACAAAAATTCAATTTCAGTCCTTAATCACATTGCCCACAATTGATTATTAAAATACATAAGTAGACTCGAGTTCAAGGTCCAATTTAGAGGCTTTCCGGTTAGAATTTCACGAAACGGGCTTCAAAATCGGACTCAGGACGTCGAAAAACATAAAATTGGACTTTTCTGGAATTTTTGACTTTTGGTCAAAGTCAACGGTCAACACTGACGTCAGCAGTCAAAGTCAACGCTGACGTCATGCTGACGTCACTGGTCCAATGGCTGACTCGGCGAGTTGACTCACTGGGTTGACTCGGGCGAGTTGACTCACTGAGTTGACTCAGGCGAGTTGACTCACTGAGTTGACTCGGGCAACTGGTCGGGTCGGTCAACGGGTCGGGTCGGTCAACGGGTCGGGTCGGTCAACGGGTCGGGTCGGTCAACGGGTCGGGTCGGTCAACGGGTCGGGTCGGTTTGTTTGGACCGACTTGGGTGGCTCGGTTCACGGCTAGACCGGGTCTAAGCTGTCCGGTTCAACGGCCACCGTCCAGGGCGGCCGGAAATCGCCCCAGACGGCGCGTGAGGCCCACGCGCGGCCTAAAATGGCCGGAAAATGCACCAAATTGCATATTTCTGATTCAATCCATTTAACCAACATGTCTATTACCCATAAATCGAACAAAAACTTACCAAACTTACCCAAAATGAAGCCGAAGTTGCCGGATTCGACGAAGCTCCGATGACGCCTTTGTCGGTGCCGATAAGCCAAACGTTTTACTGGGTTTTGTTCAGCACGGTCTGGGGAGCTTGGATCTGGAGTCCGATTCTCGAATGGAAGTCGAGGGTGGTCGGAAACGAGGAAAAACAGGGGCGACGATGGGTGGTTAGGTCGAACCTTCTAGGCCTTTTTCACGGCGTACGGCGGCGCGATTTCGCGCGTAGGGGCTATGGCCGTGATCGGTGCAAGGCGGTTGTTAAGTTGACGGTGGCGGTGCACAACACTGACGAGCGGTGGAGGAGATCAGGTGGACGGTCGGTGGTGGGAGATGAACGGTTATGAGGGGATAAGGTTCTGGATTCTTAGACAAATGGGGCATTAATTTTACGATAAGGGGTAGTTGATAAAATATCAGACTTAGTTTATTTATTTATTATTATTACCCGAAAAGGTTTAGCTCAAAAGAATTTTCTTAGCCTATTCTATCAAAGAAATCAATTAACCCAACTGGTTTAGATGCAAGCCTATACAACTAAAGGTCAAGGGTTCAATTCCCTTTGGTTGCATATTTTTTTTTACACAATTTCTTTCATATTTATAGCTTTTACTATTTAATTAATTTGAGGGTGTTACACTCCGGCTCTCATCGGCAGCCTCCGATCCCATTAATCAATCTCTTCTCCGATGCTTAAGCCAAACAATCCCCGCTGGCGAAGCTTCCTCCATCATTTACTCCAAGTCCCATCCTTCATACTCCTCCGTTCTCCGTGCATACATCCGCAACGCGCGTTTCAACGCCTCGTCGACCCCTAAACCGCTCATCATCATCACCCCGTCAGCCGAATCCCACGTCTCCGCCGCCGTCACCTGCGCCCAGAGGCTCGGTTTCCGCCTCAAAATCCGTAGCGGCGGCCACGACTTCGAAGGGCTCTCGTACGTCGCCGACGAGCCGTTCTTCGTTCTCGACATGTTCAATCTCCGCGCTGTAACAGTGGACATGGCAGACGAAACAGCCTGGGTCGGCGCCGGCGCAACGCTGGGTGAACTTTATTACAACATATGGAAGAACAGCAGAGTCCATGGCTTCCCGGCGGGTGTCTGTCCCACCGTCGGCGTCGGTGGACACATAAGCGGCGCCAGGTATGGCAACATGATGAGGAAGTACAGAGTGTCGGTGGATCACGTCGTGGACGCGAAGCTGGTGGACGTGAACGGGAAAATGGTCGACAGAAAAGCCATGGGGGAGGATCTTTTCTGGGCGATAAGAGGCGGCGGAGCAGCCAGTTTTGGTGTGGTTTTAGCCTATAAAATAAAGCTCGTCCCCGTACCGGAGAAAGTCACCGTTTTCAGAGTCGAAAGATTATTATCCGAAAACGCCACCGATATAACACTCAAATGGCAAACGGTTGCTCCGACGACCGACGACAATCTGTTCATGAGAATGCTTATACAACCGGTGACGAGAAACAAGAAAAAAACGGTGAGAATCACCGTAATCGCTTTATATTTAGGCGATTCCGATTCTCTGGTGAGTCTATTAAGCAAAGAATTCCCCGAGTTGGGTATTTCCAAACAGATTTGCAACGAAACGAGTTGGATCGACACAGTTCTCCAGTGGGCAAATTTCCACTCAGCGACTCAGCCAACCGCCTTACTCGACAGGAATCCAAACGATGCTAATTTCCTGAAAAGAAAATCAGATTATGTGCAGAAACCGATTCCCAGAAAAGGGTTGGAATCATTATGGAAAAAGATGACCGAAATAGGAAAAGTCGGGTTAGTTTTCAATCCATACGGAGGCCAAATGAACCGAGTCAAATCAGACGAGTCGCCATTTCCACACCGAGCAGGTAACCTGTACAAAATCCAATACTCTGTCACTTGGGAACAACCCGGGAACGAAGCCGACAAGAATTTCACGACACAAGTGAAGCTTCTCCATGAATTTATGACACCGTTCGTTTCGAAGAATCCGAGGAGTGCTTATTTAAATTACAGGGACATTGATGTCGGATCGACGAAGAAGTGGAGCTATGAAGAAGTTAAAGTTTACGGGCAGAGTTATTTTAATGGGAATTATGAGAGACTTGTGGAGGTGAAAACTGCGGTTGATCCCAAGAATTTCTTCAGGAATGAACAGAGTATTCCTCCTCGATCGAGTAAGATTTAGAACAAGTTTTGTGCAGGGACAGATCTTACTTACTTCCGGATTTGTTGGGAGTTTAATTGGTTGTGTTCTAGTTTCTGTCTTTCTTCTTTTGTCGTCTTGAGATTTGTATGTTTCTATTTTTTGCATGTTTTGTTTCCGACCAATATATTTAGGGGATTTATGTTCTGATTCAAAGATCAAATTGAGTCCAAATGGAATATAACTGGAATTGATAGTAAAAATTTTAATTGTGAAATTTGTTCGAAGTGATCTATACTTAAAATGTCTTAATATGCATTTTAATTCAATTACAAGATAACATCTTAGTCTGATGTTAAATTTAAATAAATTAACGTACATTTATCGATCACGTTATTCGAATTCGGGTCTCATAAGAAGAACAACAAGGTGGTGGGGTGATTTGGACAAGCCCAAGGACGGTGAAGGAGTTAATTGACTTTTATTTTCAAGTTTATTTGTTAGAGGAAACAAGATCGATCTGACTTATTTGCATAGCTGCGACTTTATAGTTAGCTAGAAATGAAAAAGTATTTCGGGATAAGAATATAAATTTCAAGGATATTGTCTTCTATTCTAAAATGTGAGCTCTAATTTGGTGCAAGGCAACAAAGGATGGTAATTTTTTTAACGAAAATAATTGGTGGGATAAACCGTTGGATTATATTGGGATGAGGAAAGAAATTAATTCGAGCTGGAATCTGCCTTTGACTGGGTAATTGAAATTCAATGTGAACGGGGCAGCAAAGGAGGATGTTGCTGGTTGCGGAGGAGTGCTTCGTACAGAGTCGAGAGAAGTGGTTGACATGTTCTTGGGGCCTGTAGTTGGTTCAGGTTCAGATTTTGCGGAAAAAAATAGCTATTAAAACAACACTTGAATTATTCGCGGAGGCAGAGTGAGCTGAAAAGGCTGAATTGATCATAGAATCCGATTTACTAGTGGCGTTGAATTGGATTTCGACAATTACTCTACGACTTTGGAGATGGTGGAACACTTTCGAAGCCATCGATAAATTTGTGGACCGAATTGGGCGAGTGCATTTTGTCTTTGTTTCGAGGGAAGCTATGCAATGGCAGATCACCTGGCAAAAGCGAGACTCCGAAGACAAGATTTATTCAAGGCATGATGGTAAGTTGTTATATGAACTAGGGAGGTTTTGTTTGATTTTTATTTTGGGTAATGTCTTTGTATTCTGCCTAGTTGTATGATGTATCGGCAGGGAAAGTCAAATTTATAGCTGTTTCGCTACTTTTAGCATTGAATTATGTTGTTTTTTTAAGGATGTTCCTATTGTGTGTACTCTTTTCCTTCACTTAGGTTTAGGGAAGTTTTTAATGAGGCACTCAATTCGGTCCTAGACGTATTATGTTTAATTAATAAAATCATAAGTTTGTCGAGAAAAAAAAACAACATTATCATTTATCAATAGGACCACTCAACAGACTGAGCTTGAATATTTTTAACCCAATTGATTCAAACATGAAATAACTTTAACATGAAACTTGAAAAGATCGAAATAGTGAAAGTTAAAATAATTTGTACCTATACTAATCTAACCATGAAACCCAATCCTAAAATTAAAAATAGTTTGAATGTGAAATGACTAAAACATGATTTAAGCTCGGATTAAAATAAACAGATCTAAATTAAGATTTAAAATTCTAAACTCAAAACCCAAAATGATTAGTACTCGTAATAATTTTACATAAAATCTCAATCCTCAAATCTTAATCATTTGAACCCAAAATAATTTGAACAAGTAACTCGAAATGATATAACGAAGTGCCTAGAAGCCATAGTAATCTTAACATATAATAACCCCTCTTGTAAACTTATAACAAAACTAAAATAATTCAATCTAAATTGAGTCGGTCCAAAATTAACATGTCCCTCCAAATTCACACTCTTAATTATAATTAACAAAGATCTTGAGTCTTGGCTGGCTTGATGGACGGAGATATGGCTTTTGACAATGAGGGTTAAAGCACATGCTAATGTCCCTTTGTGGAAGACCTTTAAAATGCAGGCCATGGCTGTCTGAAACTGTAAAGAAGCTTCAATCTGGTCCTGGATAAAGGTCAGATGGAAAGTGACAACCTACGATTATGACATGCACATGAACCAAACCACTGACTAATGCAAACTTTGTCCTACGGCTATGATCATTAATTGTAACTTAGATTGAAACTTTAAATAAATAAAAAAACGGAAAACAGAAAACAAATTAACATGATTCGATCTTAAAACAATTTGAATCATACTATGTCTACATCGGGAATTTAAATAGTGTTCCGTGATCGTTATCGTGACTGTTATATGAAGGTGTTGGCACCGTTTGAAATTGTGATGCCCGCAACCGTTATGTTCGTAATAGTATGTGTTCTTTAAAAAATTCACGACCGTGATAGCTGTAATGACTGCAATATCATATGTTATGTCTACAACCGCGATAAATACAACGTGACCGAAAATACGACCGTAACCACAATTTAAATCATTGCTCTACATGATTTTGTTCAATGAGAAATCCATAATAGTTTTTTATAATAATTAATTTTTTTGCATCAATAATCAGTTGGTTTAGCAGGACGAGATACTAGATTCTTAAGCAATGTCAAGTGTTCAAATCTTAACGTTATAAACAGAGCACATTAAGTTGAAATAATTTTTATCATCATATATTTTTACGGTACTCGATCTGAATTAATTCATACCCAATTTTATAAAATGTCTTTGGATGCATCTTCACGGGTTTCAAAATCAAGTGTTGGGTCAAAGTGTATTGCTCAAAATTTTACAAAAAATCAACTACCCACTATAAAAATATCCACTCATTTATTTTATAAAATAATAGCATTGTTTCTCTCTCAAAATGTAGTATATAAAAATCAACTATCCACTATAAAAATAATCATTCTTTCTCAAAAAAATATTATTTCACCCATAATCACTTATTGAATAAATTTTATAACTAGTTTTATTATAAAAATATTTTTTCATTATCGTAATCTAATATTTTAAAAAGAAAAAATATATATTTGAACTCATGAAATAGTCTTAGTGGTAAAGAATGATGTATTTCATTCAGGTGGTCCGGATTCAAGCACCATGTATACACGGTGTGTATTATTAAAGGAAAAAAAACACATTATAATCACACTAGCATATCCAAAAAAGTAAAAGAAAAATAAAAAGAGAAAAAATATTTGAAGGTGGTAGAGAGTTTTCTCCGCAACCAGATCTATTTTATGGTCCATAAGATTAGTTTAAGGTTTATAATTTATGTGTTTAAGTTTTAGGATTTAGGGATTAGGAGTTATAAGTTTTAAATTTAAAGTTTAAATAGATATTCTTGTGTAAAATCTTCTCACCGACAATATATCAAATAATATATCCTTAAGAAAAGAGATAATGTACCACACGTCCCCAAACTATGATTATCACTTAATAATAGTTCTTAAACTTTTAAATATTTCAATTCCATCCCCAAAGTATGACTCCATTCTAAATTGGTCCTCAAATTTTTAAATGTTACAATTTTATTCAAAAACTATGACCCTGGTTCTAAATTGTCCCTCAAACTTTTGACATTTTAATTTCATCCTCAAATTATTATTTATGCCACATCATATTATTACATACTACACATCAATGTTTACGTGACAATTAACAATTTTTATAATGGTTTTATTAAAATGTGATATAATTAGCATATAGTGATAAATTGGGGGTTGAACAAAAAATCACCCGCCCTTTTCTGTACTTTTTATGTCTCACTAATTATTTTATATCATCAAATTAATGTTTATTATATTATATTATATTTAAAAAATTATTTATTTTGGACCCATCTGAAAATAATGATATAGAACCACTAGCAAAGGACCACAGATCATGGGCTGCTGTCTTTTTCCTATTTTCATTTTGTCATTTTATGAGCAATCAAATTAGAAAATGAAAAGTTTTTATCTCGTTTGAGTAGTTTTATTTGTAAGTTTTACGTAACTTTTTTATGGATTAAAAATGGAATAGATATTATGAATCATATTAAAATATTGAAAAATATGTGAATAAGGTCAAAAATAATTTAATGCTTATATTATTGATTAAATTGAATATCATATGTTAATCATATTTTCTTCTCGTCGTCTGCTAATATCACCGTTAAAAATCGAATCACCGACGAAAAATAAATCACCTTATGCCATTGACACCACTTATTAAGTTCGACTTTTATTATCACATACTAGCGGTTCAGCCCTACAACTCCAACCACGAACACGACAACAACAACAACAACAACCTCCACGATCAAATTATTTAATGTCTCCAACAGGGCAACGCTGTCTAAATGGACCTGTCACGGCCAGCTTCATGGTTTCTTCTCGGTTGTTTTCGTTTTCGGAAGGGTTCCGAAAACCCTGTCCCATAACGTCGTGGTTATCCCGAAGCCCTTGTTCTGAATCCTGAAGTGGTGGTTCAAGTGATATTTCTGCACATCAACCATGCACACATGCATGCATATATTATTACAGGACAGTACTGATCTTGTCTGAATTTTTGAAGCCAGCACCAGCGTGTTAGTGTCTTACCTTGAGGCTTTTTATGGATTGTGTGGTGGGTTGGCCATGGTGGACGTAGTAATGGATCATGTCGTATAGGACATAGCCGATCAATCCACCTCCGAACATGACGGGTCTTGTTGAGAGAGTGAATAAGATCCCATACAGGTTCCAGAACTGGTTTGGATTGCATTTAGTTTAGGTTCGATTCGAGTCATATTTAGTTTGGGTCTATCATAAGTCGGGTAAAGTTTAGTTTTGGGTCGGGTCAATATCATATCGATTGAGTTTTGGGTCGTGTCAATATTAGATCAGTCAGTTTTTAGGTCAGGTTAATAGTTGTATCTTTTGGTCAATTCAAGTTATGTTGAGTTGAGTATGGTCCAATCTAGTATAGATAGAATTATTGATATATTCTTGTAAAAAAATTGTATCTTTCAAATCAGATACAAAGATAATCAAAGAGGAATGATGATATTAAACAACTAAATTGTTACAAAAGATGGTGGTTAACTAGTAGTATACTACAAAAAAAAAAAAGAAAACACACATCATTCTGGATGGAAATCATTTGCCTCTAAGTATGCCCTCATTTATGCCTCCACTTTAAAATAGTGAGTTTAGGGTTGGGGCTTAGGGTTAGGGTGTAGGGAATTAAGAGTAGGGTGTATTTTTTAGGGTTTAAATGTTTAAGATATAAAAATTAGGGTTATGTGACAAGATTTAATTTTTAACTATTTTTTAGGCAGAGGCATAGAAGGAGGCATGATTAGGGGTAGGAGATTTTTATCCCATCATTCTACTATTTATCTCATTGTTGAAAAATAGATAATTGTAAAAGTAAATTATTTGTTTAACTTCAAGTCAATTATCGAGTTGAAATCAAGTCGATGTTTGATTCAAATTAGATTTTGATAAATTAAATTTTTGATTTTTTTAATTTGTGTAAAAGTTGATTAGGGTTTATATCGGTCCAATTATAATTCAATTTATTTCAAATTTTAGATCAAAATTGATTTATGTCATGTGTGATAAAAGAAAAATAATAAAACAAAATATGCACATACCATAATGGCTAGGATAGCAGCTTCTGCAGGTGGAATCACAAGCCTGAGGCCATCCATAGGGTGCTTGTGGTGGCAACCATGGATGAGATAGTGAAATGTGTTCCCCCTTCACACAAAGTTGTCAATGAATTAGTACAAAAAATCGAATCGAATCGAATCAAACACATTTAAACAATAATCGATCGAAATGGAGTCAGATTTGGTAATATCGAACTAATATTACGATTTGAATCGATTTCGAATTTTTCGAGAGAAAGAGCTAACCAGTAACTCTTTGTGTCAAGGTGGAAAAGGAAACGGTGGAAACAGTATTCAAGAAATGTCCACACAAAGGCCCCGATAACAGAAAGTGCGACCACTAGGGGAAGTGTGAGACCCATAGTATAAGACATTTTGATGAAATAAAATGCCACCGGCAGCCATATGACTGGCACTACCCACCACACAGTCCGAGTTAGCATCTGTATCATGTTAAACAAGGAAAAGAAGCATGAGCTCGTCCGAGTCAGTAACGGAGTCAAGAATCAAGATTAGGTGATAAAATATAATTAATTATAAAAATGACAAAACAAAGTTCAAATGAATTAAAATTTAGAGGGCTAAACAGGTAAAGATTTCATTAGATTTTTTAATATAAAAAATTGGAGAGAAGCCACAGCCCTCCAATGGCGGATGTATGTGTATGGTGGACGAGATTGTGCACACCCTGAATTTTTTAAAGTTCACACATTTGGCTTTAGTTTTTTAAATTTTTATGAATTAGTCCTTAGATTTTTTTAATTGTTATGACTTATGACTGGTGTCCACCTTAAAAAATTGAGATTTCATGTGTGCCCATCCTCAAAAATATTTTTGAATCCGCCACTGCATAGCCGACAAGGCTGCTGTACTGGTCCGAATCCAAATTGACTCGAATCAACTTGTAGAAAGGGATGCATGTACATTACCTCCATGAAGCCACTCTTGAAAAACCGAGGACTTTCCTCGGTCAGAATAGGTGTATGAACCCACTCTTGGTAAGTTTCTCCAAGGTGACCAACCTGCCATACATCCAAAACCACTCAAAAAAACTCTATAATATTCATCGTTTCGAATATATTTTTTTCATTCACAAGACTCGAAACCGTATAAAATACCTGAAATACAAGGGGTTTGTCAAGATCAACAGTGAACTCCTTTCCAGCCATCTTTTACAACTGCAATAAACAAAACTAGGACTTGGCATTAAGGATCACCATTCAAGATACCAAAGAAAAAACACCCAAATCTTGAGAGATGTGAAAAATAATTTTAAAAAGGAAAAAAATTGCAGAAACAGAAGCAAAGGGCACACCAACCTAGACAATATGGGTTGAAAATCTAATCCTAACCCACAATGCACAGAATTCTGCTTAGTGAAGTGAAGACTGAGGAGAGAAGGAAGAGAGATGTATTTTGGGTTTATACAATAATGGATGGTGTTGAAAGCACCGACTACCGTTTTGAATATTTTAATGCAACTTTCAATAGGATGAAAATCATATGTTTTTTTTTCGGTGTTTTTATTTGTGTCATCATGCTTAAAATTAGGTATACGATTTAGAGTTTTAAGTTAAGATTTATGGTTAGGGTTTAGGGAATTTAAGATAGAATGTATTTTTTTTAGAGTATAAGGTGTAGGATTTAGAATTTAAGGTTATGGCTTGAAATTTAATTTTATAGTGTATTTTAGTGTTATGACATAAGTAGGAGCACCAGAAAGGAGTAGAATTTTTTTATCCCTTCCAATAATCATCTGAATTTTTTATTCACTCACTATTTTATAAAGGGTTATGCTAGGGCTGTCAATAAGAACTATATGATTCATGTTATTAATGTATATTTAGCTTCTTAATAGAATCTAGTAGAATATTTAATTACATTCTTAAAAACTTTTGTTTCATTAATTTAAACTTTTTCATATAATTAAACATTAAAACTCTAAACTCTAAACCATGAATCCTAAAACATAAACTCAAACCCCTAAAACCTAAAACATAAACCCTAAACCTAAAACTAAAAACCTAAATCTTAAACCTAAAACTCTAAACTTAAACATTAAATACTAAACCCTAAACATAAAATCCAAATGCCTAAACTAAAAACTATAATCCCTAAACACTAAACTCCTAAGACACTAACACTAAACCATAAACCCTTTTAAGTGAATATTAATTACATTAAACACCTTAAATTAATTAAATACAATTTTTTAAGAATGTAATTAATTATATCCTATTAGATTCTATTAAAAAGTAAAACAAGCTTTAATTATAAGAATCTATGAAATTTTTATTGACAGGCTATCAATAACAAGATCCTTTTATAAATTATTTACAAAAATAATACTCTAAGTTTTAAAAGATCAAACATTAAGAGGAACAAAGATCTATTAAGCTTTTTAATTTAAAAAAAAAATTGAGAGAGATGCAAACAATATTTTACAATTATTTAAACTTAAAGAGTCCTCAAATATAATTATAAAAAATTTGAGAGGCTAATATAGCTCCGTCCTAAATACGAAAAAATATCTTTTTGTTTAGTAAACGTGTCAAGTAAGTATCCAATCAATATTCTATAAATAATTCATGAAAACAACATTCTCTTGATTTTATTTAAAAAAACAATATCTGGACGTGTCACATAAGGAGATGTATGATTGGTGTAGTGTGTTTTTTTATGGATTAAAATAATATATTCAGATTTTCATTTAAAAAACAGCTTTTCATCTATTAATTACATGATTATTTAAATGATAGAATTATTTCATTGAATTACATAAAATTAATTTTATTTAAGCCTTTGAATCAATTTTAAAAATATATTACTCTCATACGATATTTTATGATCTATTTAAGTTCTATATGTTCTCCTCGTTTGATCATGTTTATCTTAATGTTCTGTTGTAATTTATATAATGCAAATGATTAATATACAAATTAATGATTAAATCATTTATCTTGAGCGAATGACTCATACAATACTATTGAGATGTTACTTTTTACCCTTTAATCGAGTTATGATTTAACATCTATAAATGTAGTTATGTTACATACGAGTTACATATCAACAGAGACGAAACTAGAATCAAACATCAGAAGGGGCAAAATTTTATTAAGCGTTTAAATATAAAAATTAGAAAAGTAAAGTCCTTAATTAACTAGTATTTAAACTTAAAAAAACTCCAAATGTTATTATACCAAAATATTTTGGGAGGGGCATAGTTTCGTCCCTGCCTATCAGCATATTAACAATTAGCTTACTACTTTGAGATGTAGTTCTTAATATATCAAAGCATGAAAGTCACACATGCGTAGTTTTACATTTACTCATGATTAAGGTAAATATATTTTGAACGTCGTGGGTGAATTTAATATACAAACGAATTCAAGATTAATTTATCTTAGGTTTAATCAACGTGTTGTCTATCTTGAGCAAGCATAAATATGTTTCTACTCAAGAGTCAACCCGCTCTGATAGCTAAGACAATCTATCTTCTTTTTTTTGAACTTTAAACAACATAATAGTCCTAACATGAATAGTTTGTCAACCCATTTGTTGTTTTCAGCATTGAACCACATTACGCCCAAATCCTCCACGAGACATATATAATAAATCTATGCAATATTTTAATTCGAACCCGCTGCCTTAAAGATTGCTTAATAATATGTCTATTAAACTAAAATTCAATCAGTTTTTAAGAAAAAATTTAATTTCAACGAAGTTTTGGTTTAATGATAAGGTTGAGATTATGAGAACTTTGAAGTTTCAAGTCTGAGCCCTACCTTATCACGTTGAATTTCTCCAAACATTTTACGTAAATTAGAAGAAATATAATACTGACGATGGTATTTTGACTAATAATTTTATGCCGCGTGATTATTAATATACGTTGCATAAAATTATTAATAAGACATATAAAGAGACACAAAAAAAAAACAGACGAATTCTACTCGTTTAAACACTATCCTGTGTCATGTGAAATTTCTCCTAACTTTGAGACCTTAATAGGACGGCAATGGCGGAATGCTTTGTTCATTCTTAAAGAAATTATCAGGGTCTACCATGGCTTTCACACGTGCCAATCTCCAGAAGTTTTTGTTAAAATACTTTGCCCCATAAACCCTCGCAACAGCAAAGTCCGTCTCATTGCTTTCATTGCTGCCAATGTCAAGGTCTCTATAGTTAAGAAATACCTCCCTAGGGTTACTCGACGCATACGGAGCCATCGCGCTATACAACCTCCTTGACATGTCGACGTACCTCTCGGCGGCACCAATGCCGCCGTCGGACTCCGTCCAATGAATCGTATATTGTGTCTTGAAAAGGTATCCGGCTCGTTGTGGAACCGGGGTTTCGGACCCCGAAATCTCCTCCATTCTTCCTCCATGAGGGTTTAGTTGCATGAAAACATTGCCTATTTCCATCAATAATCCCCATAACATCTCAAGCCCTTGTTTGGGAATCACATTTTTGTAGTAATCTGATTTTGTCTTGAAGAAAACCTTGTTGTCTTGGACTCGTTGGAGCAATGTATCGATAGAGGTCCCGTTGGGGTACCCGGCCCAAAACAGGATCGATTCGACCCAACTCATTTCCTTACAATCACTTAATTGCAAACCCAATTCTTCAAATTTTGAGTCCGTCTCTTGAATAAGTTTATCAGCTCGGCCGAGAAACTGGCCGATGAAAGAAACCCTAATAGTTTTATTGCCATTGGTGGTATCGGTTATCGGTTCGGGTTGAAGTCGGATAAAGAATTCTTTAGACATTTTAGGTGCAATTTGTTGCCAACGAAAAGCGAGGTCCGTGGCCCCTTGGTCCAATGTCCTTTGGATTTTGAAAACGGTAACCTTACGAGGGACGCGAACCAACTTGATCTTCCATGAAAGGATGATACCAAAGCTAGTTCCACCGCCTCCTCGGATAGCCCAAAACACATCTTCTCCCATCGTTTTTCGGTTTTGGATCGTACCATCGACGTCTATCAAACGTGCATCAACAACGTTATCGATCGAAAGTCCGTATTTTCTCATCATGTTCCCATAGCCACCTCCACTAAAATGTCCACCAATGCCAAGAGTAGTACAAACCCCGGATGGAAACCCGTGGACATCACTTTCCTCCGCTATCCGATAATAGAGCTCCCCCGTCGTCGCCCCGGCTTGAACCCACGCCGTCTCACTCGCGATATCAATCTTTATCGACCGGAGATTAAACAGATCAAGAACAACAAACGGAACATCGGATGTGTACGACAACCCTTCGTAATCATGACCGCCGCTCCGGATTCTCAATTGGAGGCCACTACGCTTGGCGCAAACGACGGCGGCTTGAGCATGGGATGCGTGTCGGGCTGTTATAATGGCCAAAGGCTTCGATTTCGAAGGAGAAGATAAGATCCTAAGGTTTACTGCATGTAACTCATACAAATGTTGGAAGGAGGCATTGTTGGGAGTGTGTATGGCATTTGAAATTGGATTTGAAGGGTTGGAATGTAGGGGAAGACATTGGAGAAAACTATCAATAGATGAACATTGTGATGTTAACAATGAAATTGTTGACAAAAGGATCATGAACAATTTGGAACATAAAGCCTTCATATTCTTTGCCCAAAGAAATGATTTTGAGATTTATTGCAATTGGACTATGCACTTGTTCGGTTGGTCCAATGTTGTATATATAGATTAGTGGCCTAGAGGATCAAAGTTTAAACTAGAAAAATTACGAGACTTAGGCGAGATGGTAAGAGTCTCTCTTTAATCAGTGGTTGAGGGTTCGATTCTCTTTTGAGTATAAATTAAGTCAGTTTTAAAAATTATGGCCAACGACGACCTTCAATACGGGCTAACAGAACACGAATGATTAATCATTGAGCTCGTTACGATTAGATTCTTTGAGATATAAAAGAAAGTGTTTCTAAGTACAAATAAAACAAAGTACATTGAGTTCTCCGCTATGGAAGGAAATAGCAGACAATGAGTAGGTTATCCAATGAAGAGAGACCGGCTCCTACTTGGGACAGACAAATCCAAAGCTTGAATTTAGTACATGCTGGTCAAACAAGAGCATTTTGTCTGGATTTGCAAGAGAATCAACTCAACAAGAAAGCTATTAGGCTTGTTCCGGCAGCAGCCAGATTAAGAGTGATTAAACACCCACGTTTATAAATGAGAAAGAGGGGTGAATCTCGAGATTATGAATGATTTATGGTAGAATTTTGAACTTGATTCATTTCTGTTTATAGATTTTTCTATTTTGATTCAATTATACATATTTAGAAATATGATTAAATATAATATTTTTATATTGGATAAATAAATAAGTATAATAGTATGTGTTTGATAAGTAAATATAAAATCAACAATCAGTTGGTGTAGCGAGATAAGGTGCTAGGTCTCTTAAGTAAGATCATGATTCATGAGGTAAGAATTCTAGCGTTGTGAATGGAAAAAAAATGGGTTGGGAGGGTCACCCTTATATTGGATCTCTATATTATAACTCGATTTGAATCAATCAGTCTATGAGTCAGATATAAATAAACAGTGGCGGATCCAAAAAAAAATTTTAGGATGGGCGCGTGCGCACACACATATTAGACAATGTCAACTAGATTTTATTAAAATCATGAAAATATTATAAATACAATGCATCCAGAAGGGAGAATAATGAGAATTAGTCCACCAAAATCTCATATAATAACTTAAAAGTCCAAAAAAATATATATATTTCTATAGAGATTAGCATAACGTCAAAATCCAAAAGCCTTCCTGAATCTCCTTGTCTCTGTCCAAACGAGACGCATTATGGGATGAAAAAAAAAGTGGTGAGTGAGCCAAACTATCAGGCAGATTGTTCCGCTACCCAGAACTGGTTACATCAGCAAACAATTATCAACCGAGTGGGGATCTATCTTTCTATGACCACCAACAGAATCATAATCAGAAACTACAGTCGTGAAGATCTATGTGTAAGCACCAAAAAACCACTAAGGTATGATGAAATCATGCAAAAACGACATATGAAACGAAACCACAAAAACAAAGAAAACGTGCCACAAAAGCATAGGAAAAACGTGCCACAATAGCTGTAACCCCCTAGACCCGCCTATGCGTTACGACGAATCCTAGGAAGTCACATTAGGGTCACAAGAGCGACCCACGGTAAAAATACACGTAAAAACATTTCCTCTGAAAAACACATATTAAATTATAACGGTAACTTTTGTTGAAAATGCTCTTTCAAAAACTTATGTAAACATATAACAGATATTTCAAAAAGTGTTTTACAAACTCTATCATAAAACAATAATGTTATGCATGCCCACTAACTATGTCGGTACCGTACTCCAAAAGCAACGCCGAGAGAACTCCGAACACTGATGTCAAACGTTATACCATGATATATTCCTTTAACCTGCGATGGTAAAAACAACGTGAGCTTGGAAAAGCTCAGTAATACAAAACTACCAAAAGATGCTATAAGCTCATGCAGATATATGGTAGGCATAACATTTCCATGATGTTCCGCGCAGTAACTGTCTTTCTTTCTTTTTCGATATTTCAAGGTAACGTTATACTTGAGAATAACGATACTTGTTCTTTATTCAATATAGAGAATTAGACGGAAATTATAGGCTAATAATGTACGGTGGTGGAATTAGAGAGTTCGGTTTCTAGTGTGTTCCAACAGTGCAAGTAAAACATGTACAACAACGATATAATATACATTTCTAGTTCAAAGATATAAAGTTCAAGTAACAA
This sequence comes from Hibiscus tridactylites, assembly GCA_958450335.1. Classification (NCBI taxonomy): domain Eukaryota; kingdom Viridiplantae; phylum Streptophyta; class Magnoliopsida; order Malvales; family Malvaceae; genus Hibiscus; species Hibiscus tridactylites. The sequence goes on along the minus strand of OY288284.1, from coordinate 77,793,501 downwards.
TACGGTTCGGTTTAATCTTTTATCTACCCTCCAACCATATTCTCCAAGAGGCAGTTTCCCCAAAACTGCGTCAAAGGCGTTAACCAGTGCCCATTGGGCATAGGTGCCATCCTAAGGGATTACCTTAGGAACGGTACGGTATGGTAGGTATTACCCTAGCCGAAGCATAGGAACCTGTAACGGTAAAGGAATTACCAGCTGGATCAGGGCTGAACCTACGGTCTCTTCATATTCTATCCCAAGTACCCCAGTAACAATCTATGTAATAGTTCGGTTAATCAATAGCTGTATTTTTAGTAATACATTATCTGTATAGCATGTTGGTCATATCATGTACATATGTATATATCAAGAATACAGTACGGTCATGTTTAATTATAAAACATGTCATGTTCATGTGAGTTCAGGTATTCTATCATGTGCACATAATCGATATTATAACATGTAAATCAGTATGCAAAAACAGTCGTGTAGCACACATGGAACACACTAGGTGGAATAGTTTATTTCTTTGGAGATGCTTGACATTTACGGAAGAGAACATATTAACTTTTGACAATTGAACAGATCTTTGAAACAAGATCCCAATTAAAAGAGGGGTTTGTACTAACGATTCAAACCAGATAGTCAGGAGATGATACGTCAAGATCTTGAGAGTTTAGGCATATCATGAGTGATTTAGCCATTTAAGCCTACCAGGGGCATTATGGTCATTTTGTCATACACGACATTTTGGTAATTTATACCAACATGACGTAAACAGTGGCTTAGAAATTCTATTTTGCTCATCAAGTTTCCAACCAGGCATTTAGGGATTTCTACGTCAAGATCTTTCCTGATATCATATACATTCAGGGCTATTTCGATTACTTGGGCCAACGAGGGCATTTTGGTCATTTAACTATCAGAGGTGATTTGTAATTTAGCCCAATAATGATGAAATAACGATTTGCAATATTTAAGATTTCTAGAAGTTTATCGAGCCTCCAAAACCATTCGAGCTAACATATTCCAACCTTGCAGTACTAACCAACGCTTCTGATGCACCCAACGGTATCGTATATCTGAACGATTGCTTTCATTTTTCAGCACAAGATTTTCCACGAAGTAGTCAAACTTATACTCTGTGCGGAGAAACTTCCAGCCTTACATTAATATCAAGAGTGATTGACGTACGTAAGTCATGCTTCAACCCATAGGGGCATTTCAGTCATTTTCAGCTTTATTGGCATATCTAGAATTTTATCGAAGGCAATTTCCTTATCCCAGTCAAAGGGGTATTTCAGTCATTCTGAAACTCAGGATATCCATCACTCTAGTTAATTTGCAAACCTCGGTATCTGATGATACTTTAGCCTTTTTGGTCGATACGACCCTTCCAATTGAATTAACCATGATTGTATTTCCAATACTTTTAGTCATTATGATCAATTCAGTATTTGAGTCGCTTGATCAATTTAGAGGTACGAATAGTTTCTCGTAAATATAAATATATTCAGGAATTCATTCTAAATTCAAGGAAGTCTAACACCTTACAATCTCGAACGTTTAAATCTTGTTACCATATCTTACCAGTAGATCGAGGTTCCCCGATGAATCGAGTTGATTTACCATATCCACTGTAGATTTCTAGACCTCTTTCAATTCGAAGGGTATTTTAGTCATTCTCATATCTCAAGGGCATTTTCGTAATTTTATGTCCAGGTATCTTTCTCATTTAAACATTTCACACTAATGCTCGAAATTGGAGATTAGCTGCCTCATTAATTATTTAATGAACTACAGATACTTCAAATTTATTAGCTTCCTCGTTCAAACATTTCGGTCTTATCTAAATTATCATACTCAATTTCATATTTAGTTTGACTTAAGTAGGGCTAACATCACTCCTTATCATTTTCATGCATGCATTAACAAATACCAACATGTTCTTAAAACATACAAGAGGTAGTAGTGTATTACCTTTAATACTTGCTATATCGGTCGACCATTAAACTCCGTTCGATCACTCTCGAACCCGAATGTGACGTCATCTACATCCCGAATACAAGGAACTTTGAAAACCTTCAATCGCACAAAAATCCAATTTCAGTCCTTAATCACATTGCCCACAATTGATTATTAAAAAAATACATAAGCAGACTTGAGTTCAAGGTCCAATTTGGAGGCTTTCGGGTTAGAATTTCACGAAACGGGCTTCAAAATCGGACTCAGGACGTTGAAAAACATAAAATAGGACTTTTCTGGAATTTTTGACTTTTTGGTCAAAGTCAACGGTCAACGGGCAGGTCAACGGTCAACGCTGATGTCAAAGTCAACGCTGATGTCAAAGTCAACGCTGACGTCATGCTGACGTCACTGGTTGACCGGGTTGACTCAACGAGTTGACTCACTGGGTTAACTCGGGTGAGTTGACTTGGTCAACGGGTCGGATACTGGTCAACGGGTCGGGTCGGGTCGGTCAACGGGTCGGGTCTACTTGTTTGACTCGGTCGGGTTGACTCGGTTGACTCGGTCGGGTCGAGTTTGGGTGGACCGGTTCGAGGGTCAGACCGTCTGAGCCGGCCGGTTCAACGACCACCGTCCTGGGCGGCCGGAAATCGCCCCGGACGGCGCGTGAGGCCCACGCGCGGCCTAAAATGGCCGGAAAACACCGGGCGATGCCAAAAAATGCCATTTCCTCAACATAATCTTGCAAAAACTCGATTTAAAGTTGGAAATCTTACCAAACTTACCCCGAAATGGAAATAGAAACCAAAACCGACGTAGTCCCGACGACGGCTCCAACAACGACGGACGATCGATCAACAGGCATGGTTTTGCTCACTACGCGACGGGGAGTGCAACGGTGGCCTTGGCGTCTTGATCGGACGGGAAATGCAGTCGAAAATCACACCGAAAATTGAAGGAAGGCTTTTGGTTTTCCGTCAGCCTTCAATCGGAGATTAACGGCAAATGGTGGCCCATATTTGCGCGTGGTGGCCAGGGGTGTGGTCACGAGGGGGAGCCGGCCACGTTGTCAGTGGCGGTGCACAACACCGACGAGCGGTGGAGGAGATCAGGTGGACGGTCGGTGGTGGGAGATGAACGGTTATGAGAGGATGAAGGTTCTAGATTCTTAGACAAGTGGGGCATTAATTTTACGATAAAGAGGGGTAGTTGATAATATATCAGACTTGGTTTATTTATTTATTATTATTACCCGAAGAGGTTTAGCTCAAAAGAGTTTTCTTAGCCTATTCTAACAAAGAAATCAATTAGCCCAATTGGTTTAGATGCAGGCCTATATAACTAAAGGTCAAGGGTTCAATCCCCTTTAGTTGCATATTTTTTTTATACAATTTCTTCCATATTTATAGCTTTAACTATTTAATTAATTTGAGGGTGTTACAATAGCATAGATTCTTGTTACAATAGCATAGCTTTAACATCTAGATAATTGTCGATCGCCGGCTAACTAAAAATGAAAAAGAAATCGCAGGCAACGACTGTTTCGAAAGAAAACTAAGATTTTGGCAAGGACATATGGTTTACACATATATTAAATGTTAAAAATATAACAATTTTTGTGCGTAGATAGATACAAATAAAATTTTATGTGAACATACTCAGTAAAATAAATAATAAATAAAAAATTTCATATTTTTATAGTAAACACAAATAAAAATCCAAGAAATGTACACTTAATAAAATGTATAACTAATAAAAGAAATTAATATTTTAGGATGGGCTAAACGCTCTTTACATCCGCCATCGTTAGGGGTGAGCAAAACTCGATTCGAAAAAATCGAATGACTCAACTCGAGGCGAAAATACTCGACTCATCTTGACTCGACTCAAAATTTCATAAACTCGAACGACTCGAAAAAATTTCAAATAAAGTTTGAGCTGTAAAATGGAAATTCGAATAACTCGAAATTTTAATAATTAGTGGATTTAGTTTTAAGTTCGAGAGGAGTCCCTCAATTTTTTTATAATATATACATACCGATATATAAAAATATGAAGAAATATTGTTACATGTAAAAAATATGAAGAAATATATATGTGCATATCTTATATGATTAGAGAAAATCGTTTAAATTAGAATCAAACCGTACTATAACATGATAAATAATTACAATTAAATTTTTATAGGAACTCGACAACTCGACTCGAATTTCTTAAACTCGACTCGAATAAAAAAAATCAAATAAAGTTTGAGTTGTAAAATATGACGCATCAGCTTGAATAACTCAAAAAATTTTAACTCGATTCAACTCGATCGAACGCTCGCCCCTAGCCATCGTCAATGATTAAAAAAATTGTAAATATAAACTAGACAAAAAGATGGACTTGAATACTGGTAACTATGGCACTGACGCCTTGAGGGCCCGAGACTTTGTGCCCAATTTGATTAAGGATGTTTTGGACTGTAAAATCGAGTTAGTCCACTTAGAGGACAATCAATTAAATAAACAATTAAAGATTTAAGATACAGAGTAACTTAACATTAAATTTAGATTATTTTCTAACAAATTTCTTTAGTCGTTCGTTTTTTTCCTTATATTCATTTTTCTAAACATTTTTTTCTCTTACATTATCGGTGATTACACCAATTTTATGTTAGTTGTCGACCGTTAATTATTTTTTATTTTATTTATATTTTAAGACCAATAAGAATCTTATTTGTTTCGGATTCATTTTTTCACCAATCATGTTGTGTTTTGGTACGTCTGTCTTTGCGACATGTTCGTCGTTATCTTATGACACAGTTTTCATCTACCTTTACAATAGTATTAAATGTCAATTTATTTATGACATGTGGTGCATAAGTAGATCTAAGGAGTTAACAGACCGTGGGATTTCATAAATTGGTAAAATTATGAGTTAGTTCTTTTAGAAATTATGAAATTACAAGTTAATATATGAGAAAATCATATTTTTATTCCCTAAAATGATAAAATTAAAATTTAATTTTTCTGAAATATGTATGTTTAATTTGAGTTAATAGTACATTTTTATATGGACCGAATTCGAAAAATATCTATTCATATTTTAAGTTAGATCGTACCTAAATAAAAAAATATTGATAAATTTTGAAGCAATCAAGGTCATAATTAAAGAAATTTGTATATGGACCGAGTTCGAAAAAGTATTTATTCATATTTTAAGTTGGATTGTACCTAAATAAACAAAGAATTAATGTATGTTTCATACTTTTTAAGTGAGTTTGAATCAAAGTAAACTTAATATTTTTCAGTAAACTTGATATTTTAAAATAATATTTTTTAAGTAAAATATATATATATATATATATATATATATATATATATATATATATATATATATATATATATATATATTCAAATCTTCTTTACTTGATAAGGTTGGCTAAAGTCAACGCATGTGAAATTTCATTTGATTGCTCCCTAAACCTAACATGGGGCCTTGCCTAACCTATATTATTAATCACATTAAGAATATTAGATATATTTTAGAATTCTTAACTCACTCTTATGTATTGTCAAATTGAATCAACTGGCAGAAAAATAATAAAATTTCAATTATATTTATACTTTTTACCCTTTTAAATTTTTATATTTTCAATAATTTAAGTATATTTTATAAAACTTTGAAAGTAAAAAAATGAAAAATAGTGGCTAAAATGATTATTTAAAAAAACTAATGGCTAAAAATGTCATCAAACCTTAAAAAGTATTTGATAACTTTTATTTGACTATACTAATTAATTGGGGAGGATGTTTATGATTATAAATTTACTAATTAACCAGGGAGGACATTTATTATTATAACTTTTTTCACCATTTCTTTAGGTTTCAAATTCTATTTTTTAGAGGACTCCCCAATGAATTAGTTAAATGCTTAATTGTTTTGTAAACTTATTTTATAATCTAATTATATTTTATTTATTAATTTAAAAAGAGTTGAAGTGCAATTTGAGTAAGTATTCACTCATTGACCCTGAAGCATACCAAAAAAATCTATTATGTATAAAGATCTTATTATACTAGGTTTCATACTTTCATTTTAACTTGTTTAATATGACTTGTTAGCTATATTTCTTTATCATTCCGTGCAGACAAGGTTGTTCGAAACACAATCATCAAAGGAAAAAAACAAGCGGGTGTTGACGTTTTTTTCTATTACGCCCTTTTTACTCTTGATTTATAATTTTATATCATTTTTAAAAAACAATTAAAAATCACTACTTAATGATCGAACACGAGACTAGTAGATCTATATACAAATCCTTTACCACTCTATTGGTGATCATTCATTGAATAATTATTTTACAAATATTTTTACACACATCATAGTGCAATAAAATCTAGTATTTATTAATTTGAAACTCGTGCGTAGCTTGTTACTTACTAATCAATTATAAGTTCAATCAGGGATGGACCGAGGGGTGCTGAGGGGGGCAACCGCCTCCCCTGAAATTTTAAAAATCATATATGATTTAGAAAAATTTTAGAATTTTTCTATGTATTTTTTATTAAAAATCTATTTTTGCCCCCCCCTAAACTTTTATAAGTTCGCCCCCCTAGAAATTTATAGGTTCGCCCCCCCCCCCTAACCTAAAGTCCTGGGTCCGTCCCTGAGTTCAATAATATAATGATATTTGAAAATAAAAAAAAACATTATTATCAATATAAGTAAAATTGAAAGAATATTGAAATATGATTCATAACTTTCTTATTTATATTTTCAGATTTCTATTACTTTGGTTTTTATTTTAATTACATCATTCATATTTTATAACCATTCAAATAAAATTATTTTATACAAACAAATAATACTATAGTTCACATATTCAAAACAAAATTATAAATTAAGAGTAAAGAAGGCAAAATAGTAATACAAAAAGCCATTAATATTTTCTTAATTTTTAATTGTGTATTTAGAATTATCATGTCACGTCAATAAAATGTTGACTATTAATTTTAAAATAAGGCTTGTTTGAAAAAAATGAAACGATATAATTTAAATCACCAAAAAAATCAAAGGCGTAATTAAAAATTGAAACCTACGTGATGTGTCTAGTGAAAAATTACATCATAGGCCCGGCTCGTCACGTTATTTATAGTCTCAACCAATAAAAATTATCCATTTCATTAATTATTTCCATGTTATCTTTTTACCAAGTAAGTCTCCACTTATATTTTACCGTAAATTAAATTAAACACTTTTTATCAAGTGAATATTCACTTGGTAAAAAGATAACATGGAAATAATTAATGAAATTGATGATTTTTATTGGTTGAGGACCATGGATGACATGACGAGTTGGACCTATAATATAATTTCTCTTATCATTTTTATATGATCATCCTCTCAAGTTATTTTGTCAAAATCTACTATTTTCTGAGCAAGTATATTTGGCCGGTTGACGATGCTGCTCGTTTTTGTTTCCTCACATCCCCTGGATCATGAGTTCTAAACCTCTAACTCTAACAAATTTAGAATTCAAAGGGACTTAGATGTCTTTTTACCAAAAATTGAGGTGGCAGTGTGTTGTCAAATTTGTTAGATAGAACAACAACTATTGATTAATTGGTACTCCACTGTCTGCGTTCGTTTTGGACATTCCTAGATTCCTTTCTAGTCAATAAACTAATACTTAAACGTAGCAAAGTGACAAAGAAATGTCAATTTTGTTTAGAAGTGGATGGACGAAATTGCAACTTTTAAATAAAATGTATACCATTTAAATTAAAATACATGATATTCAGATATAGCATGACTTAAATGTGAGACATCAAAATTCTCGAGTTCGAATTTTAATTTCTTTTCATATAATAATCTTCACATTTTCTTATTGTTAATCTCATACATCCATTTACCTTAATCTGACGGTCTAAAAAGATGTAAAATTTTCAAGTTTTACATGTGTTGGTATAACCACCGATATCCAACTCAATGACGGACTAACTTGGTCCATGTACTGCAGAGGTATATTATGAGGACGACACTCTCAACACAATTGCTCAATTCACAATGCTAGAACTCAAACTCATGACCTTTTTTTAAAAAATGTAGTGTTTTATCCCACTATACCAATTGTCGTTAGTTCATTTTATACATTGATTATAGGTGCTTAGATAATTTGCTTCATTATTTAAAAACAATTTGAATAAATCAATATGAATTTAAATATCCTAATTAAACGTGGAAGAATCCAATTGGGCAAAAATAATAATAATAAAAAAAAAAGGGTCAGGTTGTGTCGTGGAAATAAGTAGAGGGAAGGGAACATAGTCCCCACCACCATCGCTTCTTTATTTTATGTGCACCTTATTCCCTATTTATACCACCACAAATGGCTTCATATCATTGGCTTATTGCAAGGGTAAACTACTTTATTGGTCATTAAATTATTGGGTCGGTTTTATTTGATCACTGAACAAAATTTTTGTAAATTAGATCACTAAACTTTCAGTTTAGTTTCAATCAAGCCATCGAATGTTACCTATTGACATAATTATATTGAATTACTTATAATTAAAATTAAGACTAAATTGATAGAATGCGAGAGTAATGGCGACTAAATGTGTTATTATCTCAATCAAGACCAAATTGATATAGTGTGTAAATAATGAGAACCAAATGTGTTATTATTCAAACTTAATTAACTATCACATCGAAAATTCCGTAAACAGTAACGATTGCTGGCTTAATTGAAACCAGATTAAAAGTTTAGTGACTTAAATTACAAAAATTTTGTTCAGTGGTCAAAATAGAATCAATCTCATACTTTAATGACTGTAAATGTTGTTTACCCTTATTCTAACATGTTTTACGGGACCTTAGTTTAATGGTACGAAAGGAATTAAGACAATTTTTAAGTTTAAATAAATGGAAGTTTGAATCATTGAGTGGTTATAGTGTTAAATTATGGTGTTGTTACTCTCAGAGAATTTGAGTTCGAGTAGCGTAGTATATAGATCTGTATGAGTTTATCCAAATATAAAATTAAGATTAAGATAATACATTATAATTAAATTAAAGTGTTAAAAAAATTTAGATTTATCTCTAAATTTCATGTTTAATCTAATTTTGATGAATCATCCATATGTATTCTAAAGTTTTGGTTTGAATTTATTTAGTAATTGTAATGATAATTTAAAAATGTATTTTGATTGTAATTTTTAATTAAAAATCTAATTATTTATTTTTAAAGATTTAGAAAAAGGCAAAAGATCTATACACATATTACATACCATACATGAGAACTTTCCATCCATATTCTATATATTTACTCCCAATTTAGTTATATTTTCCTTATTTTTTATTAAAAATATCCTCAATTACTATAATTAATCTTAACCATTCATTTAATCTCATCCGGTTGGTGTAACCTCGAACAAATTTTCTAAAAGCAAAGAGTAAAAATGATTAAATTACAATAGTTGGATTAAATCTACCAATATACGGCCGAGTTTAACATACAACAGGTCTATGGTGTGACTAAAACTTAAAATGTTAGACTTTTTGATAACATTTATATTGTTTTTTTTGTATTTTTTTTACAAGTATAAATACTTATTTTGGAAGTATGGATATTTGTCCAAAAAATACGAAAAAAATCAGCCTAAAATGTTATAAAAATCTAACATTTTAAATTATTGGACAAGTTTCGAAACTTTTCATCTTTTAGCCGCACCCTAGACTTACCGCAACACATACCTACCCAATGTACATAATACAAGGACCTTCTATTGAATTTGACCAATAATTATAACGTATAAAAGTATGCCTCAGTACAGTAACAGACAGAGATACCTTTAATCCCAAAGTCTGGATTTTTTGTTTGGATTCATCGGTTCACCTGTTGGCACCTATCATCACCATTGAAACAAGGAGCAAATTCAGCCTATTTTTACAAATTACAAATTGTTGTTTTTTCATTTGAAAAAAAAAAGATTTAATTTTTATTTTGGAAGTCTTCTTCTTCTTCTTCAAACGTACGCGCTGCTGCTCTTTCCCTTTTCCCTCTGTTATGCTCTCACGTGTCTTCAATCATCATCCAGGGTAGGTTTTTCTTCTTTCTTTCCAATTAATTTAGCGTTTACTTTGTTTTTATTTTAATAAAACAGATTTCTTGCATTGTACATGTGCTGATGTGCATGTATTATATATATATATACACACACACACATATATTATATGATATTAGATCGTTTTGTCGATGCCAGTTCAACCCATCTTTCTGTTCTGACATTTTCCCCGTTTTTGGCGACCTTCAGCTCATGTTAATGTCCTTTGATTTCTATTTTCAGGTAAAGTTTTTGTTTTTGTTTTCTTTGTTGTTCTGCCATTGAAGCCTGGGTTTTTTTTTTGTGTTTTCGTGGGTGATTTTGGTTTCTAGCTTTGTTTTCATATCTGGTTTGGTTTCTGATCAGTAAAAATTAAAATGAAATGTTTGATTATCAAATTATCTGTTTTTATTTGGATTAATATTTATTAATTTTTATTCATGTGCTGAGCAGGCCTGCTCTGACAAAGAATGAAAAATCACTTTTTAAAAAAAAGTTTTTTTCTTTGATTTTTCTTTTTGGTAGCTATAGAATTTTGAATCAGGATATGGGGTTTTCCTTTTCTGCATATCATCGGTGGTTTTTGTTGTTTTACAAATTCAATGGGTGGAGGGCCCATATTTATTGAATTTTGTTCTTTTGGTTTTTGGATTTCTTATATTTCAGAAATATATTAATACTTATTGTTTTGGTTTCAGTTTTTGCAGCAGTTTTGCCAGAACAGCATTTCCAGCTTAAGACATAAATTCAGGTTGTTCCCAGCTTAAGACAAGTCCTAGGAAGCTTTTTTCCAGATGCTAAATTTTGCCAGAGGAAGAAGCCAGCAAAGGTCTACCAGATCCATGCCTTTTGCTGGTAACATTTTCTCTCTTCTTCAATTCTAACCCAATTTTTCTTCTTTTTTAGTTTTATGATTTATACCCTTTTTCTTGCTGCTGCTGCTGCTGTTGTTGTTGTTGTTAGTGCCATTGTCATGAGACTTAATCCTGCCATTTTCGTTTAGAAAGTTCGAATTTTGAAAAAATGAAGGGGAGAAGGAGAAAGAAACTTCATTTCATTCTCTCTTTACCTTTTGCTTTCAAAAATCTTTGTAACATTTTGTTTCTGAATTATGTTTGCAATTTCATACATGCTTAAATTATTTACAATTTGGGACTTGACTTAGTTGCATTAATGCATTTATAATGGTTCAAAAGTGGGAAAAAAGTTCTCTGGATTTATGATTGTTGTTTGTGTTTTGCATGTAGGTGTGGAACATCATGATCCCAAAAGGAAGAGCAATTTTGTAGGAAAAATCCTTATGGTTGCAACCCTTACAGCCTTATGCATTATCATGCTCAAGCAATCCCCTAAATTCGGTACTCCGAGTCAGGTACCTTCTTGGTTCTATCTCTATTTTTTCAACTTCCCTTTCTATTCTGCAATGCCGAAGTTAAAATGCGCGAGAACGGTTCATAATGGAACTATTTGTTCTCTGTAGTCTGTAGAATATCGGTTATAAAAAGATTGCTCCGAATGTTTGTCATGCATATATTTGATAAGCTTGGATAATTGAAGAGCAAGCATGTACTTTTTCAACTTCTGACATTTTTTTTTTCTTCAATTTCATGACTTCTGTCTTTCCAGTTCTCCAAACATGAAGAAGGTGTAACTCATGTTCTTGTAACCGGTGGTGCCGGCTATATTGGCTCACATGCTGCTTTACGACTTCTGAGGGAGTCATACCGAGTAACTATTGTGGTATGTTTGTAGTTCAGGATATGCAACTATCTTTTTTGTAATCTTTCACAGCTTGTGCATTATTGATCTGGGTTTTAAGGGAAGATTTTACCACTTCTGTAGGACAATCTTTCACGCGGAAACATAGGTGCCGTCAAGGTTCTGCATGACTTATTTCCAGAACCCGGAAGGCTTCAATTCATATATGCTGATCTTGGCGATGCAAAAGCTGTATCCTTTTACTGAAATTTATCAAAATGATCACTTTAAGGTTTTGAAATATGGATGTGGTGTATTATTTCCTTGATTCTATATTTTAGGTGAATAAAATATTTTCAGAAAATGCATTCGACGCTGTAATGCACTTTGCGGCTGTGGCATATGTCGGGGAGAGTACAATGGATCCTCTCAAGTAAGTCTCCTTTATGATTTATGATTCACATAGTTAATATAGGTCAGATGATCTGTGAAATAGTAGCAGGTTGCTCATTTTGCTGTTTTATGCTAAACGAAAAATGATAATTCGACCAGAGCTGATTTAGTTGAAGAGCTTCATTGTGTGCTGTAGTGCCTGGAAATGAGCATAGGGATACCTAATCTTGGACCCTTGTTTTTAAGTTACAACGCAGTAACGCCGTTCTCTAAGGTCGACTCATTTTAAATGCTTATTGAAGCTTTGTAGCTGACTAGCTGCACTAGCCATGATTTAGACCAACGTCTAGATCCGCGGTTGTGAAATGTTTTTGCATGATTGATTACTTGGTATTATTTGGAACTTCTCAATCTGTACCGTTTAAACTAAAGCGTTTGCTACGGTGTGTTTGGTCATGATTTGCAGGTATTATCACAACATTACTTCAAACACCTTGGTGGTGTTAGAGGCAATGGCGGCTCATGGCGTTAAGACTCTGATATATTCTAGTACATGTGCCACATATGGGGAGCCCGAAAAGATGCCGATCACTGAAGAAACCCCACAGGCAAGTTGTAGGAGTTGGATTTATTCTTAGTTAACTTGTTTTCTAGACATTTACGGTTATAAACTTATAATGCAAGGCAACTAACGTGTTCTCCGAACCAACTCAGGTTCCTATCAATCCATATGGAAAAGCTAAGAAGATGGCGGAAGATATCATCCTGGATTTCTCCAAGAATTCAGACATGGCAGTTATGATCCTAAGGTTTGTATATTTGTTTAGCTCTAAAAGTGAATCTTCGTAATCCGTGCTAAGTATTTTTCGATAGTCCAACAATTTTCCATTGGTTAGGAGTTCATATATGTTTTTCTTGAATATCTCTCAGATACTTCAATGTGATCGGGTCAGATCCTGATGGAAGATTAGGAGAGGCTCCCAGACCTGAGTTGCGTGAGCATGGACGAATTTCAGGCGCTTGTTTTGATGCAGCTCGTGGTATCATTCCGGGTCTAAAGGTATTCTATCTCTTTTACCACTTTATGTTTCTCATCTTTAGTGATTGCTCTAGCTAAACTTGGGGTCAAAAAGCAAACATATGGTTCGACAGCTGCCGGGGAAATTTCGATGATTGTAACGTTTACATTTAACCTTTTACTTGAAACATGTTGTTGTCGATGACGATTTTGGAAATGCTGATGCTTTGAGTGTACGATGTGCATGTGCGTGTGTATTATATTCTGATGACATGAGAGATTTCGAAAACATGGACTGATCTGTCGTTTCACATGGTTCGAAAACATGTAATGTATGATAAAATAAACTGTCAACTTTTTGTCATAACTGTACTTTTCAATCAAATATGTATGAGCTGTTCCATGTTTGATTTATACTTGTAACCGTAATAATGTCATCACACTTGTTGCTCCGCATGGTATTCATTGCTTGTATTCGAAATTAAATTTCTGATTTTGCTAACCCGGTTTTTGAGCTTTCGTGTAGGTCAAGGGAACGGACTATAAAACACACGATGGCACTTGCATACGAGATTATATCGATGTTACCGACTTGGTCGATGCTCATGTTAAGGCTCTTCAAAAGGCAAAGCCCCGAAATGTAGGAATCTACAATGTCGGCACCGGGAGAGGTAGATCGGTGAAGGAGTTTGTAGAGGCCTGTAAAAAAGCAACAGAGGTAGAGATAAAAGTCGACTATCTTCCCCGCCGACCTGGAGATTATGCCGAAGTATTCAGCAACCCAAGTAAGATCTACCGTGAGCTGAACTGGACGGCTCAACATACCAATCTCGAAGAGAGTTTAAAGACTGCATGGAGATGGCAAAAGGAGCATCGTGATGGATATGGAGCCTCTTAGGTGATACAGCTTCCTCATTGGATCGCCAACGTTTTACAGGAAACGGCTAACACAGAGACCTCGGATACCCCCGACTTCAGCCGTGTTTCTTCGATTCTATGCGCCGGGGAGGGAAATTTTCCGAGATCGAAAAATATTTTCGATTGGTATTACATTGTTTGGATAGTTGATTACATATGTATTTGAAGTGATAGTGATAGTTGAATAACATTGATGAGCAGGCTTAGGTATTTTGCTTTTATTCATTCTTTTTGCTTCATTACCTTCAATAAGGCTCTGCCTTTGTCCCAACTGATAATTAACCATTCATGGGATCTTACAAAACTTTGAAATTTAATGGAACAAAATGGGACAATAAATAATATAAATAAATCTTTCATTTTTTATCTTTAAAATTTTTGTTATATTTTATAGTTTATGTTCGAAATTTATAACTTCTTTTTTCAATAATGTGAACTCCAAGATTCGAATATAAGTTCTCTTATTAAAAGGGTAATATGCATTGTCATTGGTTCCAACACTCGTCGGTTATATCTTTCGTAAAGGAAGAAGCATTGGTACCATACATTCTTTATTTAGCCCAATGATGGTTCATTTAATAACAAGTCCTTGATTAATGATTGTTGTGATCGTTAAGCGTTTTGAACAGGCGCTATATGGGCGACCGCATAAGGTTTTTAAGAGATGGCCTTAAATTAAATATTTGTAAAAAATTATACATTTTTATATATAATTATGTGTGTTTATATATGACAATAATCTTTGAACCGCCCCTAGTTGTGATATTCGACTTGTTCGAGAGAAGTTTGTTAAATAATTGATTAAACTTTTAATATTCAAGCATTGAATAATTAAAGGGTCCACAAAAGTTTTTGAACAATTTCTACTTAGGGCAGGGGAAGAAGAATTTTACTTTTACTGGGTCTTGAACCTACAACCTATAGAGAAGAAGAGAGTGTCAACCGAAAGTTCTAATCATATGATCTAAAGATTGTTAATAAGGATCCACAAGTTAAAAGTGCTGAATTTCTAAAAAGGCAAATCCACTAATAAAATTATTTTTTTAACAAACACTAGTAAAAGTTAGGAAAATATTTTGTTTTCACAAGCGTCCTATTTTCAGGGGTTAGGAATCAGTTTAGGGATTTAAAATTTAACGTCCATTGTTAGAATTTAAGGTTTAGTGTTAGGGTTTAAGGTTTAGAGGCTAGGTTTAGTTTTTAGGGTAATATGGTAGGAATTTAGATTTTTACTTATAACCCCTAAATTTTAACCCTAAAATCTAAATTCAAACCACAGTCCCTAAATTCTAAGTACATAAACCTAAACCCCTAAACTATGAACCCTAAATTAAATAAATATCCTTTAAAATTAAGATACTTGTGAAAACAAAATATTTCTACCGCTACTGCATAGTATAATTACCAGTAAAAGTTTGTGTTTAGTAGAGTTTGAACCCGTATATTTATAACATTTTTTGACAATATGATACTATCATTTAAGGGTGTTTATCTAAGATTTCAGGGCGAAATCTCTTAACACCCCATTTTATCTGTAATCCAAAGTCTAATAATTTACTTATTAATAATAAAATAAAAATAAAATATTTTTCTACAGAAAAAATAAAATATTGACAATAAGATTTGCGTGAGTACTAGGGGTGATAACGAGCCGAGCTAAGCCCGAGTCTGGCTAGGCTAGACTCGAAAACAGTGTAATTGGGCTCGGCTCGGGCTCGAGGCTCACCGAGCTCGGAATTTTAGGCTCGAGCTCAGCTCGAAAACTATAGTATTGGGTTCGGCTCGGGCTCGAAGCTCGTCAGGCTCGGTTCGGGCTCGTCAAGCTCGGCTCGACTCGAAATGAAAAATTTTGCTATAGTTTTTTATAAAAGATTCGTTAAAAATCGCTTTTATAACCGACACTAAAACGAAATTCAATGACCGGAAAAGAGAAAAAGCGCCAAAAATTAGATTAATCCA
Organism: Hibiscus tridactylites; assembly: GCA_958450335.1. Lineage (NCBI taxonomy): Eukaryota > Viridiplantae > Streptophyta > Magnoliopsida > Malvales > Malvaceae > Hibiscus > Hibiscus tridactylites. Next base: position 77,777,475 of record OY288284.1, on the reverse strand, counting down.
AATAATCAATAAATATTTTTATAATACAAACACATAATTAAAGAAAATACAAAAACAAACAACAACCAACTAAAGAAAGAAAATAGAAACACATAATTAATTTTAGTGCATATGTAGATTCCGAGCGTGTTCACGAGCTTTTCGAGCCGAGCCTGAGTAAACTCGGCTCGGCTTGTTAAGTTTTCGAGCCGAGCCCGAGTCGAGCTCACTCGAGTCGAGCTTTGACCGAGCCGAGCCCGAGTAGCTCGCGAGCCGGTCAGGCTCATTATCACCCCTATGCGTGACTATCGACCTACTTTCATTTTAAAAATATAAAGTTTTATACTAAGATTGAAATTTTAAAATTCGACGTATACAAAAATTATAAATTCGAACAAATTAAATTACATGCACATACTCTACAACTTATATGTAGAATATGGATTGGTGACAGAATTCAACTCTTTAATCCAACAAGCAATAATTCAAAATTTAACAAACTCCATTTACAAGGAAATCAAACAAATTCATAATAAACTCCAAAAATATGGGGGGAAATGGGTTAAAACTTTTAATCCAAAAAAAAATGTGTTTTTAACTTTCTATACATTTACAATGTAAGTATAACATTAACAAGTGTATAAGCTCTTCAACAATGGCTGAAATTTGCCTTTTGAGTTTGTTCCCTTTGGTTCAACTCCCTTTCTCCTTGTCTTTACTTTTCATCTTCATTCTCTTCCTAATAAAATCGCGTAGCTTCGCCCTCCTCCCCATCTTCGCCCCCCGGTCGTTGTTGTCATCGGATCCCTCGCCGTGCATTTCGAACTCTCTCATAGACATACTACTTGGCGGGGGCAAACTCGAAGTTGCCTCTAAAGTACAATGCCTTGCTTCGGGTAGCTCATCGGTTGTGGCCGCGGGATGGGAAGTTGTTGCTAGAGCATGCAATGAGCTATAACTTGGGCTAGAAGAAAACACGGGCAACGAGCTTGTCGACAGTCTGGGTGTGGAATCCACCGGTAATGCATGAAACAAATCCTTGCTTTCGAGATCACAATTCGAGGTGTTCCCGCTCGCTTTTGATTCGGTAACTTGAGGAGGCAGACCTTCGCGCTTATCAGAACAGCCTTCTTGAAGCCATATATATGGGGCAACATTCCTTGGGATCCAATCATCTTTTTCTGCTAACATCCATGGAATGTATGCACTCTCACAGTTTGGAAGCACCATAGTTTCTCGTATAGCCGCCTACACAAATTGCATTGAATTTTCTTTCACCGGATCAATGCCGAATCCAACAATGAAATTTGTGATTGTGAAAAAGGGTATATTTTCCAACATAACAATATGCAGAATCGATCGAAAACTATACCATCTGCAATCTCAATATGGTAAGATGGTGATGATGCATGGAATTGGTTGACAATGATTCTTGTAAGATTATAATGAAGATAACAATTTTGGTAAGAAACATGTTTCTCTTCAAGCAATACGTAATTCGTACCTTAAACCGGTTGATCAAGAATAACGCAATATGTCCATTGGTAATCTTGTGATCCCCGACGGAAGACTCCACAACCAACTCTAAGTCAGGCATTGATGTGAAGCCATACCATAACTGACCGGAAGGCGGTGGCTTAATATATAAACGCATTGTTCCTCGGAGGGATACGACCCTTACTGACAAAGTCAAAGGCACCTCCAATTTGAAACATCAATTAGGTTAAGCACATAAAGCAAAACATTTATTAACAGTAACAGACAGTATGTAATAAATTTTAACAGTGACATACTAATAGCATGCTCAATTCATTGTAACATAATGAAACCGGATGCAGCAGCAGTTTATTGTTTAAATTAACCTAAGATAAAGTTAAGTTAAGCACACAATGGCATGACAGATCACCAGGTTACTAATATCTGAACTATCCCGTTGAGATCGAGCGGCAGAATCACAGGCCTCAGCAACAACAAAAAATATGAGTATTTGGCTTAAATTGAGAACTATGCATCAAGAGATACACACACCTGTGAAACCTGTTTGGCTATGTTGTTTAGGACAGACTTCAATCGACCTTTAGAGCCTTTTCCGCTATCTGAAACTTGAAGAGAGTGAAATCAAAAGATGAAATAGCACATTTATCATAACCAAATTAAGAGGAAGCAAAAAGACGAGTCGAGGATCGATTTGGAACTTATACTTGGATGAAATAGGCTAAGCTACAAAAAAGGGTGCATTTTTATTGTTTGTATGATGCAATCAGATAACACTAAATGTGAAGCTTATGAGTACTACCATTTTTTTCCTGTTTTCGTAAAATTTCAGAGCATAATTCGACTGTAAACACAAGCCCCATACTCTCAAATCCTACCTAAGCTGCCCCATATTAGCCTCACTCACCTTCTTTGACAAACCGTATGCATGCATCATGCAGATCTTTTGAGCCATATTACTTGGAAAATGCACAAAAGTTCAGTATAATTATTATACTAACCGATTTTAGGGTCGAGAAAATCCTCTTTATTAAGATTCAAATGCTTTCCAAAATGTTCAAAGCCTTCAAGAAGGTCTGCAGACATATTCTCAATAGAATTTGATTCAGAATTTGTATCCACTATGCCTTTCTGAAAATCTTGGTCACGAACTTCAATTCTTGTCTCAACATCTATCAGAGCTCCACCACAATATTCAATATCAACCTCGAATGCCGATAGCTCATTCATGTCATTGCCAAGAAGCCTCATCGCATGGATATGAGGTGGGAGATTCCCGATGTCTATGTTAGTACAAACGACCTCACCTATGTAAGTAGGGGTTCTCATATTGGACAATGATCTCTGTTATATCAAATTATAAAAATAATCAGAACTATTGTCAAATGTACATTGAAATACTTTCCAGAAGAACTAATTACAGAAGTAGACAGAAAAATGACCATTGGACATCTGAATCAAAACATCAACACATCAATAGTACACACAAGAAAAATGTAATCTTCATTGATGTCCAAAATCCAGGCCAAAAAATTTGCCATCCCAGGTAATGTACTGATAAAGGAAGAGGTTGAATCAAGAAATTTGGAATAGACCCCTTTAGAAACAAAATAGGTGTCCTTTGCCTTTTTTTGTCCGAAAAAATATATGGGGTCGGATCTATTTTGGTCACAAACTAAAAATCTTGTTGATTTAGTCACTAAACTTACAAATTTACAGTGTCTATCAGTTTGGTCCTAATCCTAAAATGTAGTCATTTAATAAGAACTTTTAGGATTAGGACAAAACTGATAGACACCGTAAATTTGGAGGTTAAATTTGTTGATTTATTTAGAATTATGATCAAATTGATAGAATGTGTTGAGGATTAAATGTGTTATTATACCAATGAAAGAGAGGGCACATCATCTACTCGGTTATCAATTTAACGGACAGTGACAACATTGATACTAATTTGTAAGTTTAGTGACTAATTCGACCAAGATTTTTAGCTTGGTGACCAAAATAGAACCGACCCTATAGTTTGGTGACTAATGGGGTAGTTTATCCTTCACTTAAGTAAGGTTAGTGTCAATCAGGCAAAGTAGACTAACTCAGAAAATGCAACTGATAAACCAACAAGAAATATGAAGAGGCAATACCATGCACAACAAAAGGAAAAAGGAAAACAATGTCTTGATTTGGTGAGGGTCCAACCTGAATCCGTGTTTGAAGGGAACTTTTCAACTCTGCACTGGCTTTGATATCGAAAAAGATTCGAGAAAGTAACAAGTTCCAGCAAAGTATCCCTTCATCATTATGAAGTTTGTCATGTTCAGAATCACCATCAGTAGCACCAACACCAGCACCAGAAGCAGAAGCACCGACACCAGCACCAGAAGCAGAAGCAGAAGCACCGGCACCAGCACCAGCACCAGAAGCAGAAGCACCAGCACCAGCACCAGAAGCAGAAGCACCAGCACTAGCACCAGCACCAGCACCAGCACCAGCACCAGAAGCAGAAGCAGAAGCACCAGCACCAGAAGAACCACTTTGACTTGTTGAACAAGGAAAACCTTGTGGCGACGTGAACGCCACGATTTCTTCAGTTGAACTGTTAGGTGCCTTGATCGACACCGAATCTTGGAGTAGAGGCTGGTTCTCACAAGCCTTTCTCTCCTCGTGGTCAGATTGACTACTCAGATTTCCCTTTTTTTCACTAAGTTTTGAGTTCTTCCTTGACAGCTTTCTCCAAAATGATTTAACTTTTGATTTAGATCCATCGGACTTACTTCCCTTATCCATCGCCTCAGCATTGAAGCCTAGAGAGGGCTTCGAGGAATATCCAGCACTTAGCAATGCCATGTAAGCTTGGAAGTCCACATTCAACTTGGTGAACCAGTTGAGCTTTCCATCGTCCTCACACGACGCGAGACGAAGACCTTTACACCATGACTCCTTTTCCCAGGCAGTCTCCAGATAAAGGTAAACGATTTTACTTCCATTGAGTAGCGAACTCTTGCTCTCAACTTTTATCGGATATCTCTTGGCCCTGCCAAGCCATTAATTCAAAGCAAAGGAATGAAGCAGAGTCAAATGTTTTGAAAGAACATAACTAGACAAATGATTAAAGCTTATATCGAATCATATTACATGGACTAGGGTATCAATTTCGGAAACTGGTATGTCTCTACTTCAGCAACAACAAAAAAAAAATCGAAGAACGAAGGCCGAAAGGGGACATGAACATTATATCAGGATTCAGAATCAAAGTATAGAATTGGTGGACCAAACTTCCTCCAATTGCAGGAGTACGAAAACCATGTCAACTTTTCTAATTAAGAGTCAGGCACAAATACAGTAGCCATTTTTAGAAAGTATGTGGCGAACCAAGCCTGAAAATGGCATCTATGATCTTCAAATGACGATGATGTTATACAAATTTCGAAGAACGGGGGAAACTATCAATGACATTGCGGTTTGGACACATTAATTTGCAGAGGATGGCATAGACAGTTTAGTTTAATCATGAAATTCCTTTGAAATAACAAAACATAGACCGAACTCCAGCATTTCGCCTGTTAGCCGTGGATGCTCACCCCTAGGAATGGCCTAAGTTCGAGACTTGAACCGAAAAGAAAAACGAAACATTGATCTAAAAGTGCATGGACAATGAAGGAAAGGGGACACAATACCATTTCCTTGAGGGCAAGTTAGTAGCGGAAACAGCCTGAATGGCGCAGCCCTTGAGGGGAACGAAGATGCAAGACGAATCGGAACCCGTCAAGGCTAAATACTGGTCTTGGATTCTGGCATGTTTTCGAACCGGAGAAACCTCTATCGACACATCCCGTTTTCTCTTCTGCTCTTTGGATGAAACTGTTTCTGGATCAAGAACCCAAACAATCCCCTAAGACAATCAGACAATGAATTCAAACTCCCAGAATAAAAAAAACAATCACAACCAGAGATTTAAATAGCAGTACACAACCGCAATAACAACAGCCATATAACTGTATAGGCACTGCAAACGCAGCCGCAAATGCAATTTAAATTCCCGATCACAACAACACAAAACAACAATCTGGGGTTCTCTAAGTAGCATACCTGCATGTTGTTGCCGATGGAATCGAGGGAATGTCGGGGGTCCCGAGCCTCGGCTGCGGCGGCTGCATCGGTTTCATGTTTGATCCGTCGTTGGATTCTGCGATTCAATAGCCTCACCGCAACCAACACCACCACCAGTCCCAAACCCAGGATTGCAAAAATCCCAGAAACAAATCCAACGAAGAACACAACCAACATCCTTCCGAATTATTAATAGTTTAATTCCATTTGCGACTGTTTTAGTCAGTATTTCTCTGTTTTTTCTTTAAACAAAACAAGGATGAGAAGATTAAAATAGTAAATTGCAAAAGGATTAACATTCTTCGATTCTCCTTAAACTAATCCTTGTTCTTCCGGGATTAATGCACCATTCATATTCTAAATGAAAGAAATAAACTTGACCAACCGATGTCAGTTATCATCAACATCGTTTTCATAGAATTCAGAAACCAATACAGTTATGAAAAATTAACGGTAAAAGTATTGTATAACCCCTGTACTATTGCTTGAATTGTATTTTGGTCCCTATAGGTTAGTTATTAACATTTTTTTTAATACGTTGGTGTGATACAAGAGTAGCATCTGTTTAACTTTTTTAGTCTTTTTTAATAAAGCACACACACCGTGCAAAACTAGTGCTCGAATCCGGATGATCTGAATGAATTATATCATCCTTTACTACTGAGACAATAAGGGTGAGCAGTTATTTCTGTAAGAGATGATGCGGCGTTTTTAAGTGTTATGGTATGTCCAAGTAGAAAGTAGAGGTCTAGAATTCAAGTCGTGTATGCAAAAAATCTCCGCTTGAATAAAAATATCATTAATGATAATTATTCATAATCAAGTTTGGACTTCAAATTATTCGTAAGTTAAACATTGGAATTAGTATTTTTAAGGATTAATATCCTATACACTGGCGGTAGAAATTTTTTATTTCCACAAGCGCCTCAATTATAGGGTTTAGGGTTTAGAGTTTAGGGGTCTTAGTGTAAATGTTTAGAATTTAGGGTTCATATTTAGAATTTAGAATTTAAGGTTTAGGGTTAAGGTTTAGTTTTAGAGTAATATGTGTAGGGATTTAAGTTTTAACCTATAAACCCTAAATTTTAACCCTAAACCCAAAATTTTATCAGCAATCCCTAAATTTAAAACTACTATACTTATACCCCTAAATTTTAAACCCTAAACGGAATCTCTAACCCCTAAAATTAAGACATTTGTGTAAAAAAGTTTCCATAAGCGCTTGTGTATAGAACAATTACCCTTTTTTAAATGGATTAATATCTTATATGGCGGTGGAAATTTTCTATTTCTACAAACGCCTCAATTATAGGATTTAGGGTTAGGGTTTAGGGGTTTTAATGTAAATGTTTAGAATTTAGGGTTTATGTTTAGAATTTAGAATTTAAGGTTAGAATTTAGGGTTTAGGGTTAGGGTTTAGTTTTAGAGTAATATGTGTAAGGATTTAAGTTTTAACCTATAAACCCTAAATTTTAACCCTAAACCCTAAATTTTATCAACAATCCCTAAATTCAAAACTACTACACTTATACCCCTAAATTTTAAACCCTAAACAAAGTCTCTAACCCCTAAAATTAAGACGCTTGTGTAAAAAAGTTTCCACAAGGGCTTGTGTATAGAACAATTACCCTTTTTTAACATGCTGGTGTGATGCAAAAACAGTATCGGTTCAATTTTCTTAGTCTTTTCAAAGACGTCATACAGAGCGTGCATTACTGTTGCTCGAACCCGGGTCCAATCCAATAAAAAATAACTTTCTACCATATCTCAGAACACCGAGTTAGTTTACAAGTCAAAAAATGAAAAATCAGTTTTTCTCCTATAATTTTCATCTTTTCATCAAACATAAGAAACCCTGTTAACATGCATCATCTTTTACATAACTTCCCAACTCCGAAACCATCGCACCATGTTATAAACCCTAATCCTTCATCGGCATCGCAGAAAAGAATGCCAATGATACAACACAATGCATGCCATAGATAGAGATCCCATCTTCATAACAAATATCTCATTGTATGACGAAGTACCCGAAACGAAACGGTGTGATCTTTAACTATATGTACACCTCCGGTTCGCCCCCTTCATTGCAAGTATTTTATGAAGTTAATTCAATGTACCAGCATATGTGTCATCATCTGCTTGTCTTGTAGGATTAGCTATTGTCCTCGGAATCCTCCCCTTCTAGAACTGGGCATCGGATCATCTGATAAATTTCAGAGGACCGGGATTAACAGAAATGGACCACATTGCACACAACTTAAGTCCAGAAATGCATAAACATGCTATACAGAATAATCATAAGCATTTGCTAATGAATACCAGGCACAAATGATCATTCCTTCCGACAAACCATTTCAACTCGAAAATCTCAATACTAATTACAATATCGATAGAAGAAAAGGAAAAGCAAATTTTACCCTCCTCTTCTTCTTCACCATCTCCATTCTGGCTTGTGAAGAACGGGGTGAGGTAATTCCTATCTAATTCAGAGAATGATGCTGCACTGCAGGGCACAAAATGGTTTTAAATAAAAAAAATAGAAGATTAATCGATAGATCCCCGATCTTGATTAAAGGCAAAAATATCTACATATTACCTTTTGCGGAACTTGCTCAGTTTCAACCTCAACTTGTTCCCTGATGTTCCATCTTCATCAAAAGCTGTAGGAACATACCTATTATTACCTTCAAAGCCCTGCAAGAAATTATTGATTTCTATTACTTATGCGAAAAATCATTCACAATTGCTCGCCAATTTTCTTTTTAACATTCACAACAAAACACGGCCATCATCATGATGGCAGCAGCAGTTTCCTAATTCGAAATTTTACTTGATTCTTGTTGATTTAGCAGTTCAGACAAACATCTACAACAAGGGAGAGTTTATCGAAAAATATTAATTTAAAATATAGATAGCATAGTTTCCGTGGAGCTTACGTCTCCTAAGCGGGCATCATGACCGTCCCCCACAACTTGCAGAGCTTCTAGCATTGTACCTGTTGAACCTCCAATTAACAATACCTGTCACATTTGGGCAAAAAAAAAAAAATACAAAGATGAGCATCAACTAACACACTAAGATCATGCTGTATTTATAACTCTTGAAATGAGTACAAATGCAGAAGATGCAGTTATCCACATACCATTGGACATGCAAGGTTTCACGTTAGTTTAACACTAGTTTTTTGACATGATCATCAACCATCATAAGCAAGCTAATGAGTCAATCAAAAACCAGAGAATAAAGAGTACAATTCAAAGAAAGAAGTTACTGAATTTCTAGTGAATCGATAATGGATGCTGGAAGTAGCATGATTTTGAGAGCCAAATTTACTTGGAATAGAACCACTAATATACAAACCAGTTATGTCAAGTTGTCAACTACTCTTTATTATGATAATAGTATAAGACGTGACTATCACTTCAGTATTAGATGCACAGTGAAGGTAGCATAATTAGTTTCAATATTAACTTATGCAGTTCATCATCCATACCAAATGTCAATTTCATTTCCATGTTACAGGAGGGGAAAGGACCACGGAACTACAGAACCAATGATTCAAGTTTTCTTCACCAGTAAAAACCGAACATTTCAAAAGATAGAAATATATCACCTAGATTAAAATTCAGAATAAAACTATGTATCACTTAGAGAAGCTAAATTTCAAAATGAATTTTCAGCATATTCTGACAATTCTTAGATTAAAGTTTAGAATTTCTCCCATACCGTCAAAACAACTATGGCAGTTGTTGCAGTGAATATAATCTGACCATGTCCTTCCTGAAGATCATGAACAGATTGCAGAGCAAGGGCAAAAGCCATTGCCCCTCGAAGTCCTAGTCAAGAAAATAATAGTTTAGTTTCTGAAAAGGTATATATCCAACTAGGATGAAACTAGTATTTCTCTTACCACTGTAGCAAAGTGCTTTTTGGTGCTTTAAAGGTATTTGCCTATGTGCAGGACGAACCAAATTGACCAGATACGCACAAGAAAAGACATTGGCAGCCCTAAAGATTTAAATACACAACCTCATTAATTATTCTATATGTGTCCATCGACAACGAGTAATTTAAAATTTGAAATATCTACAATTCTTGAAGGTCCATGATATCATCGTATATACATTTACCTGGCAACTGCAATAAATATCTGGCATGATAATGAAGTCAAGGAATAACTATGAGACCATAATTTAGCTCAGACACCAAACCTAGGTTCGCAAAAAAAAAGTAGTAGGAATAATTATAAGGCAAGGATACGATTGAGAAAAAGATAAACCCCAAATGCGACCAGCTGTGCTTTTCCATGGCAATATCAAAACCCATGTATATAAATCTGCAAAATTCCGCAACATAATCTTGATTCAAAATGGAAAGTTATGGCATGGGCAAGAAGTTAAATCAGTTCCCATATCGCAAAGATAACTCCCTTAGTAAATTTATTACATGAATGTCTCAGCCAATGATGATATTAAGTGGAAAAAGCCGGATACAAAACGTTGAGAATTTTCTGATAAATTTGAGTATGTGTAGTGCTTCATCACCTAAAAGGAAAAAAAAATTGACCATCATGTCGCATCAACAGTTGATTTACTACTACTCAATCAGAATTGTAAGTTCACTTACAATTCCAGTGAACAATATTGACACAATACCGGAGAGGCCGAGACCTTCCGCAAGCATGTACCTAGAAAATATATTTCATAACTAACTGTCCGATAGGTTCATTAACAATAAAAGAGGTGGGAAAAACAAAAGATCGTAAAGGGTAGACTACTTACGAGAAATAAGGGAAAAGAACAAAAAGACAGCACTCCAAGTTTTGAAGACTGAAAACAGTAATGGTGAGATATTATGGTATTCAGAATCAAAACACACTTCATAAAACCAAAAGACTGACATCAAGTACTTACTTGTCAATATCTAATCCAGCATACTTAAAGAGGTTCTAGGAGTTAAGGTTTCAAAGCACACAATAATTTATAGTTGATGGTATACAATTATAAAAGACGGACAAGGAAGGATATAAGAGCAGAAGTAAATCCGACTCCGACACCTGCAAAACATTGAAAGAATCTTAGTCACTGTGATTAAAAGTGCATAAAAGTATGGAATGGGTAGAAGATCAATCAGTAACAGAAAATAACTGCATTGGTAAATTGAGATAGAGCATTTTTGTTTACAAAAAATATTAATCTTCCATTTTTCCCTTGAGGTGTGTTTGTACTCTCCTAGATTTATTTTTAATCAAAAAGAAAAACAGAATTACTGTACGTGGCATTTATTGGGATGATTATATAAAGGTACTACCACATTTTAGTCTCTTCAGTCTTCACTAATAAAATTAAAAAAATAAATTACTAGGTGGGTTTAGTTGAAGTAATTATGACTTCTTCGAGATTTAATTTGACTGTTCAATTGAATGCAAGGACTTAAGCATAAATCAAACCAAATGTTTATTTGCACTTGACCTGGAATTAAAAGCCTTGTTTAGCCACACACCTCAAGAGAGCTTGGCTTTTTCTTTTGTTCTCTTATTCGGCTGTACACTACTACAGGAGAGAAAGGCTTGTTTATTTGCAGCTGACCTAGCATTAAAAGTGTTGTTTAGCCACACACCTCATGCTTAGTGTTAGTTTCCTGTTCTAGGATTCTCAGCATGTATATATAGAGGCTATCGTAACAAAGCAAAACACTGGTCGTTTAGGCCACTTCTAAAATAATTAATGATACACTGGTAACTTAGTATAAAGATGGCAAAGGACAGCAAATTACCATGTATGTACTTGCAAGATGAAGCTTAGCATAATTTTCTTTTCTTTTTCCATTAAAAGCAATTATGTAGATATAAATTTTAATATAACAAAGATATCCGATATCTCAGCAAGATCAAAGGTTAAGACAGACCTGCAGACATAGAGCCAACAAAGGTCTCAAGAAACCTAACAATGACCATAAAGATGTTTTGCCCAGATGGATCATTACTTCTTACAAGAGACATTGTTCTGCATATATAAACAACAGTTGATTCAAAAACCGGACTAACCATTCTCATCACAAAGGACAAATGCAGTACCCAATTTACCTGTACAAAGATATTGCCATCTGCATAAAGAACCATTTCACCTAGTAAGTAATGTGCATGCACAGGAAAATATATTTAAAACATGAAACAATGGACCACAGATAGAATGCTACAAAAACTTACAGCATCATTTAAAACAGATTCCCCGAAGACCAAAGCATAAAGATTCATATCAGTGCCAAGTTCCTACAATCAAGATCATCACACATTGACCACGTAGCTCATATGTTTACTGCTTAAACACTAGTGTTATAAATCCTCAAGGGGTAAAGGGGGGAAAAGAAGTTCGATTTCTCACAAGTCACAACCACTTTACCTACAACTTGACATTTTGTAAAAATTAATGAAAGTTCAATTAAGTGGAAGACAAAGCAAAAAATATGCAGCTAATGAATGACAAAGCAAGAGAGTTAAGGGGATAAGTTTATATGGAAGCTTTTCTTATAAGTAATTAAGCATGGGTTACTGACTAAATTTACAGTTTCTCAGCTATTACAATATTACTGAGGTCCTACTTATGGTTTTATTTAGCCTTAACCCTTCAACAATAAATAACGAAGATGGAAAAAAATAAAACCTGAAATATGGAAAGAACAGTAACAGGGTCGGTTGCTGATATAAGAGCACCAAACATTAGGCATTCAACAAAAGGAAGTCTGTACATGAGGTACATAAGACCGCCAAGATAGCTGTGACATATGAGGATTAACAAGTAGTGAGAAAAAGATAACACTTGAATCACAAAAATGACTGATATTTTTATAATGAAGAAATACCCACACTAAAACTCCAGTAACAACTGATGCCATAAAAGTTCCTAGAATAGCAAATGTGACAATGGCTCCAAAGTTAGAGAAAAAGGGTTTCTGCCAAAACGAGATGAGAATTACAGGAAAGAGTCCAATAACAGAGCTTGTAAACATAATGTTATCTGTAATAGAAAGAGAGTTAATACTACTTACAGGTGATAAGCTGAACCCTGATTGAGTGGCGAAAAGGCGAAGTCAAGAAAAACCAATTTGATATCAGGGGAAGCAGAAAAACAATTATCTAAACAAATGCAAAGGATATAAGATGATTGGAGGTAGCAGAAAAAGGAAGAAAAACTCCTCATGGAAATTGAACCACGCCCTGTCCAGGTTATAAAACACCAAAAATGAAATCAGGGTTCCCCCAATTTTATCAAAATGGAAAACTGAGAAACACATGACAACAATGAGAATCACAAAAAAAGGAAAAGAAATGGAAAACCTGATGCTTGTTTCAGTGTCGGAGATGTTAGCAAGTCCACCAACAATCAAACCTGACAGAAAATTATATATCATTTTCTGACCAAAGGAAAACTAAAAGACGAGTTCTAAAAACACGATAATCAGGCGAAAATTGACTAACCAATAAGCAAAGAAGCGCTGGCTTCAGGGAGATAATAGAATTTGTGACGACGAAGAACATGGCCGACGACGAAAGAGAGAACGAGCATCATAATTTGAAGCAGAATCCCAACTCCGGCGGCCTGCTGCTCTTGTCCGGGACTCCCTTTCACCGCCGTCGAATTCTCCATCTTTTCAATTTTTGAAAAAACGAAGACGCTACTCGGGGATCAAACTATCAAGGAAAACCGCCGATAACCGCCACCGCGACGGCGAAATTTTCCGATGACTCCTATTACCGTCGACTTCTACTATTTTTTGTTTTGTTTTGTTTTTTTAATGCAGAGGTTAAGTCACGTGATACTCCATACCGCTTCTTTCCCTTATTTTTTACGTTTCACTTCCCTTTTACTTTCTCAGGCAATAAAACAGAGTAAATATTGAATATGCTGATAATAAAAACTTTATTTTTCATCGAGTTAATCTAATTTATGATTTATTTTTTGAATATAATTTATGATTTAAATTTTTAGTTTAAGGTTTAATATTTTGAATGTACGTAAACAATTTAATTTAAGGTCAAGAAATTGAGATTTAAGACTAGTTATTTAATTTAAGGTTTAAAATTAGAGATAAGGCATTAGATTTTGTAAATAAGATGATATGTTTGAATTTTAAAAAAATATATATTATTGAAATAAATAAACGTTATTTAAGTTCTACAATTTGACCAAAAAAAAAATATTTTATGATAAAATTTATAAGATTAGAATTAGGGTTGAGCGTTCGATCGAGTCGAGTTAGAAAAATTCGAGTTATTCAAGCTGACTGTTATATTTTACAATTCAAACTTTACTTAAAAAAATTCGAGTTAAATTTATGAAATTCAAGTCGAGTTTAAATTTCTATACAAATTTAATTATAATTATTTATCATATTATAATACAATTTGATTTCAATTTAAATGACTTTCTCTAAGCATATAAAATATGCATACATATTTTTTTTCATATGCGACATATATTAAATATAAAAAAACTTCTTAATAAAGAATATTATAAATTGAAAACAAAATATACACTAACCCTTATTAAAATAAAAAAAAAAGCTTCTTAATAAAGAATATTATAAATTGAATCGAGTTTAACAAATTTGTTCCCAAATTGACCTCATAAGCTTTATAAGACATTTGATCCCTGGAAAAAAAAATCTAACATCTTATTGAACCAATATTTCATATATCATATTAAATAACCATGGAAAAGAAGGGTTATTTTCTGATATAATTCAATCTTTTCCTTTTTGTACTTCTTCAATAAACCACCAAAAGTACAACATGTGGAAAGGTGAGGAACATCCTTGAAATGAACGAAGGGAGCAGAAGATACAATAATGGAACTTGTGAAACATACCCGAGGGCCCGGTCGGTTCGGTTTATGTCTCGAAAAATCGAAGCTCTACCATAAATTCTTGATGCTTTGGGGAGTACCAAGCAACAGCCTTTGCAGAACAAAGGACGTGCAATGCATATTCAATTGCAAACACTGGTTGGTCTGCCTTTACGCGCCAACCTTTGTCCTTGAAATCAATTAAAACTCCTGAATCAACTCTAACACTGAAAGGTCCAGCAATCTGTAAAATAGAAATAAACATTGAGACATGTAATCGAGCCAAGTGGAGCTCGAACAATGAGAAGCTCAAGCTAGAGTTCAAATTGAAACTCGCAAATCCAATACTACTATCTAAGCTCAAGCTCCACTTGAAAGAAAATCGAGGTATTCATACTCGGCTCGATTAAGCTCGTTCATGCAAGTTATATACTCAAGCATGAGTTCAAGCACACTCTATATACATTTTTTAGTAAAGTAGTAATCTAATATCAAAATATTAGACAAACATCTACAAATAAAAAGCTTGATTAGGTTTGAGAGCTGCTCGAATCAATTATTAAGACACTCAAACTCTACTCTCTTGAAGCTCGACCTGAGGCTTGGCTCAAGAATGACCGAGTCAAATTCAAACTTCTTTTAAGTTGAACTTGAATAGCTTATGAGCACAATTGCACAAGTGGCTCATTTACATCCCTATTCAAAGGTAGGCATGAAAGTCCATAAAGCGCCATCACCAAAATAGCAGAAAGATACTACCCTGGCTTTAGCTGCCATTCTTTTTAGCATCCTAAATCGGTATGGCAGAACAATTATTTCAAAAGAAATACCTGCTGCTGGAGTGAAAAGGTGGTAGTTGGACAGATTGTTTTAATTGCTTCGCAACTAGGCTGGCGCGAATTCAAAAGATCTTGAGCTAATTGTGTAGCGCCTGAAAGGAATTGAGAACCAGAGGGGATATCCATGCGAACGTGAAATCTTGTAAGATCAGAAAATAGCCGTTGGAAGTTCCCGTGCTGGGCTGTAAATGACATGGATGCAAATATATCCCCAAGCAGGGAAGATTTTAGTGTTGGATGATGAAATGATAACTGTTTAATATCTTTAGCATCTTCAACTAAACTGGATGAACTTTCCCCAAAATTCGCACTCAAAGCAGCACCTATGCATATAAAACAAGGAAATTCTTATTATTTTCACGAGCTGCAGACTGCAGTCATCAGTACTGAACCATTAATGAACTGAACAACAACTATAATGCTAAAACAAGATGTCAATAGCATTATTGAAATATGAATTATAATAAACTGAGATAAAGTGATAAGTACCCCTTCCACGAGTCTTCAGGGTACTTTTTGTTAAATCTTACCAATGGTTCCTGATGCTGAAACATGGGGATCTGAAAGAAAAATGTCATAAGGTTGAACCATCTTCAGTTTCTGAGCTTTGCTCCTCCAAATATCAACATTCTTCTTGTAAGAAAAGGCACATTTAGCAGAAAAACCAGGAAGTAGAGAAGCGGGGACTTGAGCAACGGGATCACCTTGATATTGCTTTGGTGACCCATGGTTATGGTGTAGGCACAAATGATAACTTGGACCACAATCTGAAGGAAGAGAAGCCAAATCAAGTGCCATGGAAAAGGGTACATCCCAGTAATCACCAGTCTCTTTGTCCACAAAGAGAGCTGGCCAAGATGCATCTATCATCAAATCATGACGTGGAAACTGCCATAGAAGCAAAGCATACATGTGTTCTATTAGTATATACTGTGGTAGCAGAGAATATAGGTGTAATTGTGAATTTCATCCCTAAAACTGAGAAGTTAGTCCCTAATTCACTACAAAAATTGAGAAGGTAAATCGTTGTTAACCTAAAAACCAACAGTTCAGCAATTTATATGCACAGAATAAGCAAAAATCAACAGTACAGAAATTTATATGCAGTAAAAATCAGTAGTTCACTTGTTTACCAACAAATGAACATACTTCTCAGTTTTCGTAAAATACATCATTGAAATCTGATAAATTAAAGTAGAGGGACTAACTTCTCAATTTTGGTGAAATTAATGATTAGACCAATAGTTATTCGAAGAAAAGGAAAATTATAGTACTAGCCTTATGACGGTAAACTGCTTTCTTTCTGGGAATGGAAGGGTTGTGAGCATAATATGAATCAAAGCTAAAATGTAAAGTGTCATCGGGGGTTAATAAGATCTCAGAAGAGAAGCCAAGAGCATACAAGGACTTGTCAAGAAGAAGCCTCCCAATCGGCTTGAGTTCACACATAGACATCACAGCTCCTCCATTTTCCTTTAAAGATGACAAGAACGTCCGCAGGTTGAACTGGCCAAGCAAAAGGGCAGACCAATTCTCACTAAAAGGAATGCTCAAAACTCGCTGAAGTGTGACGCCAAAGTGATTGGTGTAGGAGGGAAGAAAAGGGGCAGCCATGAACCGCTGCATGAAGTCGATTTGATTCGGCCTGGAAAGTCTGGTCCCTCTTGATAAACCCAAAGGTAAAGCCTTCCCCGGGACAGCACGAGCCGCTCCTTCAAGGGTCCGAGGGGTAGAGGCATCCAATTCCCAAAAGTCCCCATCGCTTTCCCACCGGAGCTTCTTCATCCTTGCCCCCCAGAAAAGAAAATTGAAACCCTAACCCTAAACCCTAAAGTTCTGGTCAGTTTGAGAAAGAGAAATATATACTACTTAAAACTTGCTGCCAGATAATGCTAGTCATTCATGATAATCTCCACTACCTGAAACCCTAACCCTTCCAATTTTGAAATCCCCTTTATTCTTCTTCTTCTTAATTAGCAAACAAAACCAGAGGCAAGTGCTTAGACACTTTAAACCCTCTCCAGAATCTGACTAAAAAACTAGTAATCAAGTGAATTGAAATTCGATATTACCGAATACGGATCCAAAAACAGAAACCCTAGTAGCAACGCTGCTCTGCTCTAATGGGATTCGAGAATTTTCTATCTCAACAGTCAAAAGCACGCAGAATTTTACTCAAAATTGAAACTCAGAGAGCAATCCCATTAGCTCAATGAAACGACAATATTACTTATAATCCAATGAAAAAATCGAAGAAATAATGTAAAATAGTTTACCTCGTCAATGGTGGACGAGAGTTGAGAGGCAGAGTACATAGGCCTTGGATTTTACGGGCAGATTGGCAATCGGCCGTTTCTTCAAATGATTGGCCTTTTGTTTTTTTCGGGTCCAACTGACCCGACCCATACCCAAATCATTTTAATTATATATTTTAAAAAAAAATAAGAATTATTATCCCATAAACAGCACGAAAACTTTTTGTTTTCACAAACACCTTAATTCTAGGGTTTAAAGTTTTAGTGTATGGTATTAGAGTTTAGGTGTTTTAAGGTAGGAGTTTAGAGTTTAGGTGTTTAATGCAGGGGTATAGAGTTTAGGTGTTTTAATGTATGGGTTTAGGGGATCCGACAAACGGACGGTCGGACCAGATAAACAGACAATCGTACAAAAGGACAGACCAGATGAATAGACGAACGAAATAAACAAATGAAGAAAATATACTGATCAACGGACGAACTGACGGACAAACGAATCGACCGATAGATTGGACGAATAGACGAATGAAATAAACAAATGAAGGGAACATACTGATCAACGGACGAACAGACGGACAAACGAATCGACCGATAGATTGGATGAACAGACGAACGAACCGAACTTACTATACGGTCGAACTGAAAGGATAAACTAACAGACAGACCGGATAGACGAACGAACAGTCAGACCGACGAGCAAACAAAAAGACAAGCAGACGGACAGCTCTTCCGTCCTATTACACATTTTCCTATACCTTTGTGGCACATTTCCCGCTACTTTTATGGCATGTTTTCATTCTCCTTTGTTAGTTGTTTGGCCATCTTATTCGTTTTTTAGGGTTAAATTTAATGTCGCCTCGACTGATCCAGATGATGCTAATTTGTTATCTTGTCGATCTTCCATGCTTTGGACTCTCGAATTAGATTTGGATATGTGGTTCACGTTCGTCGGTATATTTCTCACGACGTTTGGTTCTGATTTGCGATTGTTTTACTGATGCAACCAAATCTGTTCGTATCTATCTTTTGTTCCAATCTTTTGGTTAAAATTTTTTAACTGTTTTACTTTATGGTTTGTATGATCTCAAATGACTAGTTTTTTAGGTTTTAAGAAATGTCTAAATTATTATGGGTTTAGTTTTAAACCCTCATCTGTAATTTTAAATATTTTATGTTTTTAATAAAATTAACAGCTTTTATAAATATATATATATATAATATGAAAATTTAAAAATTTCAAAAGTGTAACCGTTACAAACATATTCTTTCGACAACGACCGTGCATAAAATTATACACCTTTGACTTTAGTACATCAAATTTTAATTTCTGATAAGATTTTCTTAGAAACAGCCGTGAATGGAGGAAAAGTTTGGCAAAATATTTACAATTTTCTTAGCTACGAAAGCAACATATGGAGCAATTAGCCGTCAAAATGCGATCAAAATCAATGTAGACTTTTACCTGCAAAAGGTTCACTTTTCGTGAACCACTTATTTCACTCATGTCCTATGAGTTGTGTTCGTTAAATTGTAACAAAATCAATCAGGTTGGACCAATTAAGTGGTAAGCAGCTTGATATCGTTTAAGCAAAATTTCAGGCTCGATGCGTTGTGCATGTAGAAAAATCTCGCTGGGAGACTTACCCACCAAAATCAGGTGTACGATGTGAATTGATCTGAATTAGTCAAGACAAAACCCTAGAAATCGGAAGGCAACAAAAAAAATCAGGTTAGGTATATTAATAAGATATTAGACATTCATGGTAAGACAACTAGCGTAAATTAACAATATGTAAAAAAAAACATAAACACAACAAATATACATAAATATGTAAAAATTTATATAAAATAAATAATTAAATACGGTATTTACGTGGCAGTCAACCGATAAGTCAACTAATTGGAGCTTTGCATAGACTTGGGGACAGCCTTTTAGGATACATAAATATTTCCCTTTTTCTTTCATGGTGCAGTTTCTGCATGGTTAGTCCGTGCTTCTATTTCGCCTTTTTGTCAAAGGTATATCTCAATTCATACCAAATTTGATTTGAATCTATGGAATCCACCAAGTAAAGTTACACTAATGGGAAATTGTAACATTAGTCTTAGACTATGACTCGTATTTTAAATTAATTTCAGACTTTTAAATATTTTAATTTTATCTTAAATTATAACTTTCATTTTAAACTGATCATCAAACCTTTGAGTGTTTTAATCTCATCTCAAAATTATTAATTTATGCTAATTATATCACATGTTAATGAAACCGTTTTAAAAACTGTTAATTGTCAGGTAAACAATGATGTTATTATGTAATAATATGATGTGACATAAACGATAATTTGATGATGAAATTAGAATGTTTAAAAGTTCGTGGGACTAATTTAAAATGAGAGTCATAGCTTAGGGATGAAATTGATATATTCAAAAGTTTGAAAACCAATTTAAAATAGTAACCATACTTTCGAGATGAAATTAGAAGGTTCAAAAGAGCATGGATCAATCTAAAATGAGGGTCATGATTTAGGTACATGTGATGTAATTAATGCCATTATTTTCTCCCTTAAACTTTTATTCTTCTGTCAAATTGATCCAAATTGAACATAAAATTTAAATACAAAAGTGATAATAGATACAACTCCAATGGTCAAAATCCTATTAACCCTTATTTTTTCAAATAATTTAGTTAAAATTAAATTAGGTTAGAGAAGCTATTCAATATAAGTGTACGATCATTTTTTTTCAACAAAAGTGTATGATAAATTTTTTATATTTTAAAAAGTAATGATGTGACACTATTTTATATTGTTATTAACACGACATGATTAAAAAAATTAACACAACCCTTTCTATTTAACCTATACTATCTAAAATCTAAATTTATAACTACAAATCTTAAACCTTAAACCACAACTATAAATTCTAAACCTTAAATCTTAACCCCTAATTTTGGCTTGTGTAAACTAAAATTTGTATAACTTATGTATCAATTCTTTTTAATGGACTAATAACTAAAAGGGTTATTATTCATGCACCGGTAGTGAGAAAAATATTCCATAAGCACACCTAATTTTACTTTAAAAATTAAAATTTAAATCCATATTCTTAAATCCTAAACTAAACTTGTAAACCTTACATTTGATTCGTTTATGAAAATCAAATTTTCCGTCGCCAATACATAAAATATTTTCTCTAACTAAAATATATCCAAAGAAAATTCAAGCATATAATAAGAATAAGATTTAAATAAAAATAAAATCAGAACCAATACAAACAATTTACATTGACACAATGTGAAAAATATATCCTAAACTAAACTTGTAAACCTTACATTTGATTCGTTTGACCTGATAGTCGCTTTGATTCATATTCTTATTTTTAAAGCACTTACTTTAACTCTCAAAGTTTCATTTTAGGTCAAAATGGTTTACCCGTTAATGAAAATTGTTAGTCAACTGACGACAAACAACTTGAAATAACTTGATAAAATGACACGTTAGTAGAAAAAAGTTATCATTTTCTCAAGTCAGCATCTTTATGTACATGACACTACTATGCCAACATACATTACCATGTACATTTGTTACGTCATTTCAAGTAATTTACCGCTAGCCAAAGTGAAATTCAGTCGAACGTCGGGATATTTTTTTTAATCATACACGTGACACAACTGTAATGAGTAAACCCTTTTGCAGATCCATTTTGGCAGCTACATGTGCAGCCAAAAGCTTTCCAAAAAAATCTACTTGCCTTATTATTTTTCCACTCCCCCTTGTTGGTTTCTAAGAAGAAAGTTCCTCCACGACACGATGGCATGAACATTCTCTAGCCAGCCTCAGTCAAGCTTGACGCCATTGATGCAGCTTATTTACACTTTCCCTCCCATTCTTAGAGAGAAACAATGAAGGAAATGACTGCCCGTTGCTACTTTCTGCTGTCCACACTCATAATTCTACTCATCGCATCGATTATTGTGGGCGTACTTGTTCAGATTTACTTTCTAATTATCTCAGCTTTCATATTTGTTGTTGTTTGTGGAGCTTTGATTAATCTGTTTCTCCAAAAAGGGTCTCAAGAACTCGACGAAGATTGTCTCGACAACATGTTGGGGATGCCCTCTCGATTTTCTTACCAAGAGTTGAAGAACATCACCAAGAATTTCAGCAACAAGCTCGGCGAGGGTGGATTCGGGTCTGTTTTCCGTGGAACACTGCCTTCGGGGTCCGAAGTTGCGGTGAAGCATCTCGACGGGGTCGGTTCGGTTAACAAGTCGTTCGTAGCCGAAGTTCGGGCGATCGGAAGCATCCACCATTTCAATCTGGTGAGCCTGGTTGGATTCTGTGCGGAGAAGTTCAATAGACTATTGGTTTACGAGCACATGGCGAATGGTTCGCTCGATCCGTGGATTTTTAACAAGAGCCACGATCTCGCTCTAGGATGGAAAACTAGAAAGAATATCATCTTCGATGTAGCAAAAGGACTGGCCTATCTACATGAAGATTGTAACCAGAAGATAATTCACCTAGACATCAAACCCGAAAACATCTTGCTAGACGAGAATTTTAATGCGAAAGTGTCCGATTTCGGGTTATCGAAACTGATACAAAAAGACCAGAGTCAAGTCATGACAACCATGAGGGGAACCCCGGGTTACATGGCTCCCGAATGGTTAATCTCGGTCATAACCGAGAAAGTCGATGTCTATAGCTTCGGCATCGTGGTCCTGGAAGTCTTGTGCGGTCGCAGAAACATCGATGGATCTCAACAGGATAAAGATAGGCATTTGCTTGAGCTTTTCAAGAGTAAGCTAGAAGAAGGAAGGCTAGTCGATTTAGTCGATAACCGCAGCGACGACATGCGGTCGAATGCGGGTGAAGTTGTGGAGATGATGAAGGTGGCTGCATGGTGTTTGCAGACTGAACATGCCAAGAGGCCTTCCATGTCGGCCGTGATGAAGCTTTTGGAGGGCTCGGTTGATGTTGTAATCGATGTGGTAGGTAACTTGAACGAAGATTTTCTGAATGGATTAGCACCGGAGGCTGCCGAGACCTTATCTTCAATTGTTCTGCCTTCTATGTTGTCTGGTCCGAGGTGATGAAGGTTGTGTAATTTTTTTTTTTACGCAGTTTGTGTATCAAAATATAACTTTTTTTTTTAATTTTATTTTGTTCCGATCTAAATTCCGTAACTCTATTTAATGAATATAGCATCCCATCCTACTAAACCAACAATTATGAGTTAATTTTCATGTATTATTAAGCTATAAACTCAGACATTAATCTTAATCTGATCAAACGAACTCAAATTTAATTTAAGCAAGTTCAAAACTTGGGCTAATTCGAGCCAACCTGCAGAATAATATGTACTTTTAGATAGGCTTATGTTCAACATCAAGCTTCTGTTTCTATTAGTATGTACGGTCACGAATAAAAACTATCTACTCTTTTTTTTAATCGACAAATAGCGTTTTTTATTAAAGAAAAACTCATAGTTGTATGTCTCGTTAAGAAACTCCTTAAACCTATTTGGAGGAAAAGAATACATACAACTTGGGGAACGATACAACTGATTACACGGAGCTATCACCGTTGCTTTTTTTATTCTTATTTTATGTTTAAACACTAAAAATAAGGTTTAGAGTTTGATTTAGTATGTAGAGTTTAGTTTTTAAGAGTTAGGGATTAAAATTTAAAATTTATGTGTAGGGTTTAATTTTTTAATGTTGACAAAGAAAAAGACAAAAAAAAGCAGATAATATATAATTTTGTATACCATAAATAAGTTAAATGACCATATGTTATATTCAAGCATATATGTAAATGAGTTTAGAGGTACAATTAGGAGCAGTAATGTTTGAATGGGTCTAAAGAAACTATATCATTTTCTTATTAATTTCTATATAATCATATTCACATGAATGTTTACACTGCTATATAAATTTATCCTCATGTCATCTTTTTTTTTTCAACAAGATCTAAGTAAATGACTCTTTTAAATTCATCCAAATGAAGAGTCGAATGTAAGCATATTCGGTACGGTTACAGTACGTCACCTATCAAAATATTACAAAATACGGAACTTAAAATGTTTTCTACTAATTTTAAATATTACACTTTTTTATAACATTTTAAGTTGGTGGTCTCACGACATGTATCGATACTCAACAGGGATAGAGTTTAGGCCAGGCCTAAGGGTGCCTTGGCCCTCCAAGAATGTGAAATTTTCATAATTAGTCTTTTATTTTTTTTAAAAAAAAAATCAATTTGGCCTACTCAAAATTTTAGAAATTCATATTAAAAATTATACTTTTAATATTGTTAATTAAATTTTCTAAAATTTTATTTTGGTCACTTTAATTTTTTGGTATAATGACAATTTAAGTCATTATAAATTTAAATATTAGATAAATTAAGTAATGTCCCTCAATTTTAACTCTAAATACATAATACATTCTTATATTTTTAAAATTAAGTAACTTGTCCCCTCTTGACATTAAATCATGGCTTCGTCCCTATACTCGGAGACAAGTTTTGATACTTAATACCAACCTAAAATGTTATCAAAAGTGACAAGTATCGATGCTCGGAGCCGAGTTTCGATACTTATCAACCAACCTAAAATGTTATCAAAAAGTGTAACATTTTAAGCTGGTGGATAACGTTTTAAGTTATTATGTTTTGTAACATTTCGATAAGTATTGTACTGTAGCCGTACTATACTCTAGACTGACTCATCCAGTTATGTCATGTGTAACAAAGAAAAAATTATCTAAATATTAATAACTTTTAGTATAATTTACCCTAAAAATAATGAAAAAAAAGTTCACATGTCAAATCATGAAAATCGAATCGAATCAAATCTTTAAATATATAATAATACAAAAATTAGAATTTATGTATGATTCCGACAACTATCTATATGTTAAATAAATGCATGAAACTTACTATGTTTGCTTAGTAAAATACGTAATAAATACACATAATTTCTGCAGGAAGATTTAGATTTTAGACTAAGAATATAAAAGATAAGTTGCTAAACATGAGCATTTCCCCCTGTTCCATCATTTCCCGCGTTTTCCCACAGCTTGATCGCTCTAATATATCTCAGCTCAATCCGGGGTTGCGTCATTATCTCCTACACGGCGGCAGACGACGGCTTTTGCTCATGGTTTCTCCCAACAAGCCCCCAGCCACCACTCATTTCAGACACGCAGACGCCGTGCATTCCCATTTGAAAGCCGTCGTCTTGGGCGAGGCTGTTGCTTCCGAAGACGACGGCGTCGTTGTCCCAAGCCATGAATTCTCTGGCCAGGCTCTGGTTCCTTCTATGCAAAAGGTTTCTTCTCATTTTTTTTGGCTTATTTTGAATGATTTTTAGTACTGCTGAAGAATAGTGATGTATGAACATGATGATACTGATTATGTATAGAAACAATATGATGGGTGTTTATTGTTTCTTTCATTTAGCTTGATCTAGTAATTGAACTATGATTTGTTGGAAAATTTAAAATTTTGGGTCGAGATGAGATCAGTACATGGAGTTGTACAAAGCATCAGTAGAGGACCCTGCTAAATTTTGGTCTGGCATTGCATCATCGGAGTTTTACTGGAAACAAAAATGGGGAGGTACGGTTTTCTCCGAGAATCTCGATGCGACGAAAGGGAATATCAAGATCGAGGTCTTTGTCTGTCTCTACCTATCTTTTGTCTTGTTTAGTTTAACATTTGGGCCATTGTAAGTGTAATCTCTTTGTTTGTATCTGGCCTTAACAGTGGTTCAAAGGCGGTATCACCAATGTGTGTTACAATTGCTTAGATAGAAACATCGATGCCGGACTTGGAGACAAAATTGCCATTTACTGGGAATCCAATGAACCTGGCATTGATGCCACTTTAACTTACTCCCAATTGTTCCACCGAGTTTGCCAGGTCTCTTCAACTTTGTATTATTTTTTGTATGTTTACAGCTTCCTCAATTGTAAACACTTTTGATTTGGTTCGGCTTCTCTGCAGCTTGCTAACTACCTGAAAAGTATCGGTGTTAGAAAAGGCGATGCTGTTGTTGTTTATTTGCCTATGTTAATGGAACTCCCTATCACCATGCTTGCATGTGCGCGCATTGGTGCTGTTCATTCGGTATGTGACTCCTTTTCTTGCACATGAAAAAAGATGAACAATGTCAAACAACTAAAGTACTAAACAATAAGAAATTACTTTGCCGATTTCTACATTTTCATTGGACGAATTCCCACCCCTGTTGCCCTTTCAGGTCGTCTTTGCAGGATTCTCTGCAGAATCTCTTGCCCAACGAATTGTGGACTGTAAACCGAAAGTTGTTATTACTTGTAACGCTGCTAAAAGAGGTCCTAAGACCATCCACCTCAAGGACATTGTTGATGCTGCCCTTATTGAATCTGCCAATAATGGGATCTCTGTAGGTTGGTAAAATTTTAAGAAATTGGTTTTCTTTTAAGCATAGTTTTCTCTGTAGCAGCTCATGCGTATTTAGACCTCAATTTTGTTTTCTACATCAATCTTTCAAAACAACTGTCCTTCGGTTTCATTCAGAACATTTTAGTAGCCAAGAAAATCTCGGTTCTGATATACATGTAGGTTTAACCGGTTTATGATATTTTAAGACTGAACTGACTAATTGCATGCTTACATGTTTGTAAGATCTGACCTAACACAACCATATGTTAAGCATCATGTTGAGCATGATGGATGCTAATCTATTCACAAGTACTTAACTTTTAGCTACCTGCACCCTGTGCTTTGTATTTGAACAACTAGCTCGACTTGCCTTGATCACCGTCACCAGTGACGCTATTTTAATTAATTTTATGACTTGCTGTCCATCTATATTGATATCTTCTTTTATGCAGATGTATGCTTAACCTATGAAAACCGATTGGCACAGAAGAGGGAAAGCACTAAATGGCAGAACGAAAGAGATGTGTGGTGGGAGGTTAGTGTAAAAACAGAAACTTTTATCGGACATTTGGCGGTTCCTGTTTCCAGTAACCATAATTTTACAGTGGAGTGATGATTGCATTCCTTTTTCCTAGGATGTTGTCCCAAAATATCCAACATCTTGTGATGTTGAATGGGTTGATGCAGAAGATCCCCTTTTTCTGCTGTATACTAGTGGGAGTACTGGGAAGCCAAAGGTATTTATTTTGCTTGGTTGAAGTATTTTACATAGTTTCTCATTTTCCTTTCCTGTGCTGTGCTCTAATATGAACTTTTAAAAGGGCGTACTTCATACAACTGGAGGATACATGGTGTACTCAGCTACAACATTTAAATATGCATTTGACTACAAGGACTCCGATGTTTACTGGTACTTTGGACACTCCGCACGCTTATGTTCTTACAGTTTATAGATTCTTTCCTAAGGGTATTTTATCGATGCTGCGTCTTTGTTGACATACCTTTTCCTTTAGGTGCACAGCTGACTGTGGTTGGATTACAGGGCACAGTTATGTTACCTATGGACCCATGCTTAATGGAGCAACAGTTGTTGTGTTTGAGGGGGTAAGGATTAACAATTCCCCTTTGACACGGAAAAAGAGATTATAATATGAACTTTGGTTCCATGAGATGATCATTAAGGACTAAGGAGAAAAAAAGTTCTTGGCAACTAATCCAGAATTCCAGATTAATTAGAACATATTAGATGGAACATAATGGTATATGGAAGATTTTGACAAGTCATATGGTGCTCCTAGAGTTTATCAAGAGAGCAACTAGTTTTGACAAGCCATTAATAAGTGCCAGATTCTTATAGTACTTAAACCAAATATTTTGGTTGAATATATTATGTATGCAGGCCCCAAATTACCCAGATCCTGGTCGATGTTGGGACATTGTCGACAAATACAAGGTGACCATATTCTACACTGCCGCTACATTGGTGCGCTCTCTCATGCGTGATGGTGATAAGGCAATATGCTTTCTCTAATCTTGTTTATATTGGGTTCATAATGCAGAATTTTTTGTGAATAAAGAGAGCTCTTTGTCAGTGTTTTCCTTCCTTTATGTAGATATTTGACACTCACCTTCATAATTTCCACGGCTCCAAGATACTTTTGTCTTTGATTTCTCATTGAATATTGCTGTCTAAAATTAGAGGGAGTAATAAAGAAAGGAACTCCATTGAATTTTGCAAGCATTCAGCCATTTTGTTTGATTCTGGCATGAAAATTTACTTTGTTGGATTTGGATGATCTATGAGACTATTCTTTGTCCGGCGAAACTCTATTTTTCTTGTCTTTTGTGTTTGGAGAAAATCACTCGAGTTCCTCTTGATGTATTCCAAATTTGTATTGATATCACTATTGCTGACTATGCAGTATGTTACACACTACTCGCGGAAGTCCCTGCGTGTCCTTGGAAGTGTTGGCGAGCCTATTAATCAAACTGCTTGGAGGTTCTCAACTTTATAAATTTCCTTTCCATTTTTTGCCTTCTATCTCTTTTATATGTACAAAAAACGTCTTTCATCGAAAATGGCCCCGGTTACTGTAGGTGGTTTTTCAATGTAGTTGGAGGGTCTAGGTGCCCTATTTCTGATACTTGGTGGCAAACAGAAACAGGTGGCTTTATGGTAAGTTTTTTTCCCTCTGTGTCACATATTTTGCTAGCATTTCCTCGTGAAAACATCATCGATTTCTTCATCTTGACTTGCAGATTACTCCTCTACCAGGGGCCTGGCCACAGAAGCCTGGTTCTGCAACCTTCCCTTTCTTTGGAGTTCAGGTTTAATACACTGCTGCTATAGGAAATTAGTATATTTTTTCTCTCCTTTCATTAATCTCTACTTATTGTATAACTGCAGCTTGTCATAGTGGATGAGAAAGGAGTCGAGCTTGACGGTGAGTGCAGCGGTTACTTGTGTGTGAAAAGCTCATGGCCTGGTGCATTTCGAACTCTTTATGGTGACCATGACAGATACGAGACGACATACTTTAAGCCATTCCCCGGATATTATTTTACTGGTGATGGCTGCCGCAGGTATGGTTGTATACACCAAAATTGCTGTTTCCTTGGTACTTTTATCCACTGATTGCATCCTAACTGCACGAATGCTATGTTACTTGTTGCCTTTGCTCAAGGGACAAAGATGGTTACCACTGGCTTACCGGAAGAGTCGATGATGTTATTAATGTTAGGTACTCTTAATGTTCCGTGTCTGTTTCTTTCCTACTTCCGGTCAGTGATACTATCTTAATGTTTGCAGTGGACATCGGATTGGCACGGCTGAGGTGGAATCTGCTCTAGTTTCTCATCCTCACTGTGCAGAAGCTGCTGTGGTTGGTGTTGAGCACGAGGTATGCATCGGCCTTGACGCATATATTGTCGAAATATATAGTAAGTAGCCAAGATTCTTGCTTGTGTTCAGTAATCCTAAGGTTCCATTTCCTATTGTGTTGGCCCTAGGTTAAAGGGCAGAGCATATATGCCTTTGTAACTCCCGTGGAAGGCATTTCTTACGGCGAAGAACTCCGAAAGAGCCTTATACTCACCGTGCGAAAACAGGTTAGAAATTATTCCTATTGACCGTGGCATAAACACGGAACTCATCCTAATGCACCTTGATGAACATGTTGATAACTAGCATAATCTCGGTCTACACCATACACATATTAGTTCCCGGTCATCGTAACATCCCGGTTAGATAAAGTTTGGATGGTTGAAAGGTGTTCGATATAGCGGTAATGAGAAGAAATCGATGTGCATGGCTTGCAGATAGGAGCATTTGCTGCACCTGACATAATACACTGGGCACCTGGCCTCCCGAAAACAAGGAGTGGGAAGATAATGCGGAGGATTCTGAGGAAAATTGCATCCAAACAGTTGGATGAACTTGGAGACACGAGCACGCTGGCCGATCCGGGTGTAGTTGATCAGCTTATTGAACTTGCCGATATCTGAAACCGTAAATCGCGAAGTCATTGCCGGATATCATCCCGGTTTAGACAGCGAATCCATTCTCTTTCTGGCCCTTCTCTTCATCATGATGGCTTAGCTTCTTCTAGTTTGATTTGAGATACTTACATTCATTTTTGCCTTCTTTTAACTTTCCCTCCAATATTTGTATGTATATATGTATGTAATGTAATGTAATGTAATCCTATGTACATTTGTACTATTTGAAAATTTATAGTGACAGAAGAAGAAACTTGAATTCAGAAAAGGTCTGAACTTGAAAGTTTTTGAATCTATCAAGCTCAAAAAACCTAAATCAGAAAATTTTCTAACTTAAATCCGAACCCTACTTTAATATTAGAACAATCAAATTATAAATAAATATGTTTTGTAAAAGCTTTAATTATTTGTTTTATTCTATTTTTTAATAAATTAATTATATGTTTTATATATAATGAAATAATGAATGTTAAATGTGTTTTTCTTTTGAGTTTTCCCACTATAAAATGTTACAACATGGTTTTCTAATTTTTTAAGATTAATATTTGATAGTAAAAAAATTTACACAATCATGTCTATTTTCAAGCCTTAATCTAAAATTTAAATTTCTAATCTTAAAACCTCAAAAATCTAACCACAAACTCTAAACATTAAACTCTAAATTCTAACCATAAATCTTAAATTATAAATCTTACAACCTAAACCCCTAACCTTTAAATCCTAAACTAAAACACTAAACCCCTAAATAACTCTGCTTGTGAAAACTTTGTTTTCCACCACCACTATATAGAATAATAATTCATTTTTTTTAAAAGTAAAATGTTAGTTTGGCGCGGATAACATGACAAAAAATACTTTAATGACTTATTTAGTCCTTCATATTAATATATTCAATTGATTTAGTTATAATTCGAAAAAAATCAATAAATATACTCTTCTTTATTTACTCATTCTATTAATTTAACCATTTTTTTATTTCTCTATTTCGACACCTCCTCTTTGCTCCGACGACCCTTTATCCAACGATCCTTTCTTCCTACTCTTCTCGCTCGATCGACCAACTCAAACCTTCAATGTTCGTCCCCGGCCCGCACCTCAGTTGTGCACTTCAACAGGTCCAATTTTGCACACTAGCGCCTTGCTAGATGACCCTTTGCACTCTGATCTAATTTAGTAAGTCTCGAGCCTCCTCCTCTCCTCTTTGCCTTACACTTCAACTCAACTAATATCGCACCCATTCGAGCCCTCCAATGTGCCTCTCCAACATCTATCATCGCACGTCCCTTGAATGAACTAACTTTTTTAAAATTAAAATAAAATTGATTGAATATGCAAATATAGATGACTGAATGTGTTATTTTGTCAACTTTAATAAATTATCACATTATCTATCATTAAAATTTTGACAAAACTAAATTAACTTATTACTTCTTAAAATTAAAAATTATTTTATAACTTTTTATAGATGACTGAAACCTGTTCGAGTGAAAGGTTTAAAAGACCTGTAAAGCGTGCCCTTTCCATCTTCTTCTACCTATGTTCCGGCACTTGACAGGCAATGGCTATTCAACATCTTTCCAAAACCTTTCGTTCATTCTCCAACTACAGACATTTCCTCCTCTTCTCTTCTCTCGCCCAACCCCACCCTTCGTCTCCACCGTTGCCGAACCTCGTAAACGAAATCTCTCGCGTCCTAAGCGACCACAGGAGCCCTCACCATGACTTAGACCACTCTCTCACCGCGTTCTCGCCTCACATATCATCCCAACTGGTCGAACAAGTCTTGAAACGCTGTAAAAACCTCGGGTTTTCCGCCCACAGATTCTTTCTCTGGGCCGAGAAAATCCCGGGTTTTCAACACAGTGGTTTGAGCTACAGCATTTTGGTTGATGTACTAGGAAGCAGCAAACAGTTCGCCATCTTATGGGATTTCTTGGTAGAAATGAGAGACAGCAAACGATCTGAGATAAACCCAGAAATTTTCTGGCTTGTTTTTAGAGCTTATTGTAGAGCGGATTTGCCTGGTGATGCTATAAGGGCTTTTGATAGAATGGTGGAGTTTGGAATCAAGCCTAGCGTTCATGATTTTGACAAGCTTTTGTTTTTGTTATGTAAAAGGAAGTTTTTAGAACAAGCCCAGGGATTCTTTGATAGAGCTAAGCATGAATTTGAGCCTGGTGTGAAAAGTTACAGCATTTTGGTGAGGGGCTGGGGAGATATCGGTGAAGCTAGCCAGGCACGTAAGGTGTTCGACGAAATGCTCCAACGAGGTTGTTCCATTGATGTTCTTGCTTATAATAGCTTGTTGGAAGCCTTGTGCAAAGGTGGTTGCGTGGATGAAGCTTATAAGATGTTGGGAGAAATGGGTTCGAGTGGGATCGAGCCGGATGCTGGTAGTTACTCTGTTTTCATCCGTGCATATTGTGAAGCCCATGATATTCATATGGCATTCCGGGTGCTCGATCGAATGAGACGATACAATCTTGTACCGAATTTGTTCACTTACAATTGCATTATCAAAAGGCTTTGCCGGATCGATAAAATCGATGAGGCTTACCAGCTTTTGACTGAGATGATCGAGGGGGGAATTAGTCCGGATACATGGAGTTACAATTCCATCCTGGCTTATCATTGTGAACGTTCTGAGGTTAACAGGGCTCTCAGATTGATTGCCAAAATGCAGAAAAATGATTGTTTGCCGGATCGGCACACTTACAATATGTCACTCAAGTTGCTCGTCCGTGTAGGAAGATTCGATCGGGCAACCGAGTTGTGGGAGAGTATGGCAGATAGAGGGTTTTATCCTTCAGCCTCAACTTATGCTGTCATGATCCATGGTTTATGTAAAAAGAGAGGTAAGTTAGAGGAGGCATGCAAATATTTCGAGATGATGATTGATGAGGGCATACCTCCGTATTCTTCGACCGTTGAGATGTTGCGGAATCTGTTGTTGAGATTCGGATTATCGGAAAATGTCGAGATACTCGCGAATAAGATGGCACGAACCACTTCTTGCTCGATACAAGAGTTGGCAAACGCAATGAAAGGTACGGCATATAGGGGAACAAGAAGTGAAGAAACAGAGCTTGAAAGTGAGTAAGACCTTGTTTTTCTCAATCTGTTCTTGCTCGGAGTAAACATCCCCGGCCAACAGGCCAAATGCCGGAGTTCCGGCATATCCGAATTTTTGACGTGCATGTTTGTATATCAAAGACTTTTACAAGTAGCATCAATAAACTTTTCAAGTCATTTTCAGGTTGAAAGAACCATTTAAACTTGTTTGAGAACTTTCCAAGAAAATGAAACTGCAGACTCAGAGACAGATCGTAATTACTTTCATTAATTTAAATATCAAATACTTGTTTTATATTTGAAATAATTAATTATGAACAGAATAGAATGGAATCGAGTTCGAATAATAGTTATTTCAACCTTTACTAGTATTCGATACAATATTGAATCTTGTTGGTGCAATCATCATTTCAGACTGTCAACACCACAACACCGGAAAGTCGTACATCGCGCAACGACTCTCCATTTTTAAAGCATTCATGTCCAACACTTCAGTTGGATGTATTCCCAGACACGAGTATTAAGACATCAATTTTTTAAGAAAACTGAATATACTCATATCGAACAATGCCTGTATCCTACAATCACTCGGTGTATAAGCATCATCGATATACATGTGAAACTAAAACACAAATGCAAAAACAACTGCCATTAAAGAAGCCAAGTAGGCGATCTCAGTCAACCTATGACAATGAAAATATAACTACATAGTATTCTATAAGATATAATCGAAATCTAATCTGTCATAGAGGCGTTAAACGCAGCTCGCTACGGGTGGGGTGTGCTCTTCAAATCACTCAAAACACATGCATGAATAAATGATACACCACTAAAAATAACCTTTTCCCAGCTGCACCCCCACAATATTGATACAAATGATGGCTGTACAATACAACAAGCACCTTTACGAATCAAGCGTCTCAATCCCATCTTCTAAATTCAAGCATGTCTTTGTGCACCGGGTGGTGCTGTTGGCCTTGGAAAGTGAGCATCAACAAAGTTAGGGGCCTCCACATACGGACTCTACAATGCCAAATTGTTTCAAGATCAGAATATACACATACATATAGCTAAACCATATATCTAGTTACCGTACACGGTACAGCTAATCATGAACAGTTAATAGTGCTCCATAATAACCATACCTGTGATGTGAATGGAGAATGAGAAAACTCTTCCTTGGTTGGGGTCTTTGTTGATGCATTTGAAGAATTGCCGTTATAACTTGGTTCAAGTCCATCAAATCTCGAATTACCGGTTAGCGCAGGACCACTTTCATCTCCATTTGCTGGCTTGACCCTCTATATTCATACCATAACATTTCCAAGAAAGCTCAGAATAATTGAAGAGTTGATAAGAGCAAGAAAAAAAAAAAGATGACAAAAAAGGAGAGAAAACGTGAGAAAAACACACATACACACCTGGAAGATTTTACCAAGAGTTTTCAACCCTTTGGCACGTGCTCGAAGCTCTTCCTTCTTGCAATTGTTATCTAGGAGAACCTAAAACAAAGGTTTGAAAGATTACAACAAAATACAATCATAAACCATAGTCATCTAACAGCCATAAAAGAAGAGACTGATGAAACAACCATTTGGCAAACATGCGAAAGAGTAGCTTCTATGTCGGCTACATTAAGCTTCCATAATGAATCAATCATCAGCTTCTTGTGAGATTGCATGTACTCCTCGAGCTCCTGCTCACTGTAATTTCCTTCTGCACTAAGCTGCTTCTTCATGTCCTCCTGCAGCTGAAGCAAAGCAATGGCACCTACACCCACAAGGGAAGAAAAATAATTCAATGGAACGATTCTTCCTTAAAAGGATCTTCTTTCTAAGAAACACTAACAGTGCAATTGATGTATCCTTGCTGAGTATTGAATGAATGAACCACCCATTAAGTTAGAAGTAGAAATCAAACAAATTAACAACAAAACATAATTATTGTGTACAAAGTACAGACCATTGAAGTTTGCAGCATTTACTAACCTGTTGCAGCAGTTACTTGGGATTTAATAAAATGACCTTTGTTTCTAAACCACTCAGCGACGAATGGAACACCCAAGTATATTGCTTTCTTCCCAAGTTCTTTTGCTGCTTGTCTTACATAGATGTAGCCAATTGTATTCAGCATATCAACACCATAAGCTGTAAAACATATACCACAAAATCTATCACAACCCAAAACAAATAAGGATGATGATGAGGAGGAGGACGGAACAACAAATACAAAGTAGATATACCTATCCTAAATTAAGATTGCTGGAAAATAGATATATAAGAAAAACGATAAATTATCAGATTTTACAATTTACCATTTGTGAAAAAGATGGAACCTGGTGCAAGTGTCAACTATTATAGTGGTCAGAGGGTCCCTTTTATAAAAGCATACGACAGTTCAATGCTGTCTTCAATTTGGTTTTTGTAGCAACCTACTTCCGCAGTTTATGCAATATTTCAGATTACCAAATCATATGAGTGCCGAAAAATCATGAAGATATCCAGTAATAATTCATCCAGGAAGACGAATTCCAATTTTCTCTCACCCTTATGCATCATTTCTAGAGAACAAGATATAGTACCTGCACTAGAGAGCCTTGATACTTCAGCTTGTGCATGCTTAACAAAATCCTCTTTGTTTCCTTGCACATATTGATTTAGTCGATCTTTCAATAACTGTGCAAGTTTTTCTTCTCTTTCCTTCTGAACAACCTATAGCAAAAAAACATTTGCATAAAAAAAGTGATGTATAATATCTTTGTACATTGAAAGGATGCAAGCAACAGTAAATACTTTACCTCCCGCTAAAAGATTTCGTTTTACTTTCTATTGGTGCTACAATACTCCAAATAATAAATTTTATAGGAAGAAAGCGGTGAGGGCCAAGGGGTAATATTAATGAATAGACACCTTTATAAAAATGAAAGAATACCATCAAACCAAAGTATCATCATTGTACAATAATTTATCTACTTTAAGTTGATCAATTTCACGTGAAAGGGAATAGAGATAAATAAATCAAGCCCCCCACCAATTTTGGGGTTAAAGCAATTAATAGGCCCTTGTTCTTTTGAAGTTAAGCAATTCGGCCCCTCCCAATGTTTGTTCCGTCATGATAAAAGATATGCATTACCTTGTATATACTAAAACCATATAGAATATTTCAGAAAACCATATAAGGCGCTCAAGAAGAAAAAGGTGGAAGGCAATGATAATAGTGACCTCTCATAAATTTGGTAGCACCTCACTTATGATCAAAACAACAAATTTTATTATCAAACAAACAATTCCATATTTCATGAACTATTAAACAAAAAATACATGCTCAAACCTCTAATTAGGATTGAACAAGGTTTATTTACCATCGACTATTAGACAATTGAACTAAGTTGGAGGCCCATGTAACCATGTTCAAATCACCTGCAATGCAAGGTCTAGGACGGTCATATGAATAGAACCTTATGATTTAACCTAGTTATTTAATAAAACACTTCATTTTCATTCTCATTCCTAACACTTATTTGTCCCCCATATAACATCCAATTGTAGTCCTGCATCAGATTTGAGCCATTTCTCTTTGATAAAGTACTTCCTTTAATCACTCACCGTCCAAATAGAAATTCTTAGTGTCTACATCATCTAAATGCATAGATAAGAACTTTTACCCTCATTTTTTCCTGCAACTTTTTAGCATCAAACTGCTCCCCTTCTGTGAAAATGTCTAGTGAGGCCATTGATGCCATAGCAAGTTGTCCTATATATTCCTCAAAAAGCTCACTACCGAAAAGCATTGCAAATATTGCTGCAGGATCAATAATTGCATCACTGCAAACAAACAAACAAACAAACAAACAAACAAACCATCAAATAAATAGAATGGAAGAATGTTATATTCCTTTCAATTTTTGGAAAATGAGTAGGAGCCTTGAAAATTGATATATTCATATAGTAAGAGTAGGAAACTAACGTTGAGATTCCCGATTTCCCGTGAGCATCATATGCTTGCCGTTGTGTCGGATCACTTAATACTTGGTAAGCCTCTCCCAGCACCTGAATACAACTTAAGTAAAACAAAAATTCCTCAAATAATAATACCAATATCAAGGTCAAGATTAGATGCAATGAACATGGTACATAGTAGAGCAAAAAATAACCTCAGCAAAAAATAAAATTAACGACTTGCCTGAAATTTCTCAGCTGCTTGAGGATCATTTGGGTTTTTATCCGGATGCACCTGCCTTGCCTGCATACATTGAAGAAAGTGAAAGAGATTATCTTTTTTCAGTATCAATCTTTATAAGCACTAACTAACCAAACCCAGATTTTGAATCTGAGTCCTCAAAGTTCCCAAGGCTAAAAAATTCGAAAATTGCACGGCAATCCATGAGTAAAAAGAAGCTTTTTTACAATCAGATTGAATTGGAAGGGGATCTATCAACAAAAAAACAAGTATTCAAATGACCTAATTCAAACAGATTTCAAAAAGGGGAAGTTAGATAAACCTTGATATAATAAGCTTTCTTGATTTCGGACTCTGTAGCAGAAGGGCTGACACCTAAGATGTCGTAGAATTCTGTCTCCTTCACCATTGCCGATCAATAGCCAGAAAAGGGTTTGGTTTTTGGATCGGAATGAATATGAAATTGGGGGAAATTCAGAAAATCAAAATGAAAAATTCGAAAACTTTGGAAATGAAAAGGGAACAAGAAGAAGAAATATTCGAAATTAAAATCAAAAGTCGCGTATTTGGCGTCACTCTACGCGCAGGCTTACACTTCTTGATCTCATCTCAAATTCAACTCCTTAGCGTTGACCATTGCCGCCAGCCCCAAGCAACTTGACTTTTCTTTACTTTTATTTTAGGGTTAATTCCACTAGACATCCCCAAACTAGTTTATCTAATTCCCATCTGGTCCTGAACTTTAAAACATTTTTTATTAATTTTTTTTATAATTTTCAATCATTCTCTTTCGTCAATCTAGTCATCAATTACGGAGTTAGATTTCGATCTAGACATGATTTGTTGTTAGAGTTTATGATATTTGTCTATATATAGGGTGTGCATTATTCTGTTTTAATTGAATTAACCAATCAAACCGATTATTTTTTGGTTAATTCGGTCGGTTAATTTTAGGTAGGTTCGGTTAATGGTTAATTTTTTTAAGGAAATTCAGTTATCGGTTAATTCGGTTTGAAACCTGTTAATTAATCAAATTAACCAAAATTATTATATATTAAATATATTTATTTTTGGTCATTGAACTTTTAGAAATTAAAAAATGATCGTTAAATTTTTTGATATATTATAAAATGGTCATTAAACTTTTATCAAATTATCATAAAATGAAAGTTTAGTGACTAAAAAGATCATTTTAGCATAATTTAGTGACCAATTGTGTAATTACCCAAATTTTAGAAGAAATTTCCGAATTAACCGAATTTTTTCGGTTCAGTTAAGTTTTTTCGAAAAATCTCGGTTCGATTAACGGTTAAAATGAAAAAAAAGTTAGTTAATGAATTTTGGATAATTCGGTAACCGAATCCAGACTCCTATTTATATGGTATAAATTGAAAATATGAAAATTTAAAAGAGTAGAAAATTAGAAATAGAGAAAATAGTTTTTCCCCGTCAACTAAAAACAAACATTTTTTTTTCATTTTTAATAAATTTTATTTCCAACATAACACTTATAGAATTCTTTTTTCTTCTTTTTGTTTTCATCCCTCCATATTTTTACTCAATCAGACACATCCTTCAAGTCAAAAATTGGCTGCCAGACTAACGAAAAGATATAATTGAAAAGATAGTTTAGTTTGAGGATCTAATTGAAATGTTTTAAATTTCAGGAACTGATTTTTAAATTTGGATAATTGGAGAATTATTCCTTTATTTTATTTTCTTTAAATTAAAATAAATTTTTTTCTAAAAAAAACAAAAGAAAACACGTCAAGATGACCTTCTAGGTCCGCGGGCATGGTCCAACTCAGCCATGACTCAGCCATGGATATTGAATGAGAATTAATGACTTTAGAAACAATAATAACAATAATTTAATTTTGAAAATCAATAAATTAAAAAATAGTGTTGAGAAAAAATATAAAATATTAGAAAATCGAATTGAATCGTATAAATGAACAGTTTTTTGTCCTAAATTTAAAATCTGTGATTATTTAAACTTAATCAAAGTTTTTTAATTTAATTTATTAAACCTTTTATGCTTCGAATAGTGAAAATAACTCTAAAATTCGTGTCATAATTATTAATGATTTTTATTTAATTATTTTTTTAGATAATTTTTTCATATGAACCATGTGTGTCTCGTGTCCACTTGTTTAATGGTCCAAATATGACCACAAAAACTAACCTAAACATTGAGAATTATTAAATTATCATCGCATATGAATTTAAATTTTGATATTTTTTTTAAGAATTTAATATCTTTTTATTTAATAAAAAAACTGACCCAAAAGTTGATACACTTATGAGGAGTTTAATATCATTTAATCAAAACAATTTCTAAAAATTTCAAACATAAATTTAGGCTCTGTTCAGCAATGCTTATAGGGCTGGCGTTTCAGCTAAACAAAAAGGCGTTGTTGAACATGCCACCAAACGGGCATTGGCTCTTATTTTCCCATCGAATTTAGCCCTTAAATGGCCGTTCTGCTATCGGTAAAAAATTCAGCTTCTGCCTTCAATCGGCCGTTTGACTCTCACCGAACGTTTGAAATTTTTGTTGAATTGAGCCTTAATACAAAAAAAAAATCAAACTAAATTATTGTAAATAGTTAAAAAAAAGTTAAAAATCCGATTAAATCGAATCCATATCACCCCTATATAAAAGTACAATAAAATTAATCTAAAAATAAAATATGATTTGAAATTTTGAAAAAAAAACATTGAATTAACAACAATGAAATTTAATAGCAGCTTGCAGGCATTGATTCAATAAGACAAAGACAGTACATAGAGAATCATGTTTATTGATTCTTCATCGACGAGGTAAGAGAAGGAAAAATAAAATTTATAGTGGTTAAATTGTATAGAAGGTCCCTAGAGCATGCATTTTTCATTGATTTAGTCCATCTACTATAATTTAATCCTTCTCGAATGTTCTATTTTTCGAAATTTGGTTATGTAGCATATACGCTTTGACATTTTTGTACGGTTCGATAAATATCATATAATTTTCTTTTTTTAAACTAAATATGTAAAAATTATAAAATTGTATATGTCACGTGATCACTTGTTTAAAAAAACGAGTATTATCAAATTATTTGACGAAATTAACGTAAAAATGTTGGTTTCAAAACTATGGGTGATAACGATTAGGTTTTGGTTGGTTTGGATACAAATTGTGGTTACTATGCAGTATTCTAGTTTTAAAAACTCAAATCGAATATCAAAAACGAACGAATCGAACTTTATCAAATTCCATTAATTCGGATTGTTCGCTGGTTTTTATTTTTGAAAAAATAGTATTTAAAGTTACGTTCACTACTTTTAAAATGTTTATTTTTATATCATAAAATTTTCAAAAACAATCAAATTATGTACTAAATCCAATGAAAACGTATCGTACAAGTACCTGCTGAGAAATTTGACCTTTTATATAAACCCAAGAAGAAACCTTCCATTTTTTTGAAGTCATCGACTGGAATTTGAGAGTAAAATAAGTTTTTATCAACGAGTTGATCCAAGTAGTAAACAACTTGATATCGTTTAAGTATGTCTCGAGTTTGAAATTTTGTGTATGTAAAAAATTTTCGCAGAAAAATTCACTCATCAAATTACAGTATGTGACGCGAATCAATCCGAATTAGTCAATCCAAAGTCTTGGAGAACTAAAAAAAGTAATTTCTTGGTACAAAAAGCTCGAAATATACATGCGGGCCTGGTCCAACTCAGCAATGACTCAACCATGGGCCCAATACCAGAATGGATAAACTATACAAATTTGGAGCAAACAAAATTCAATTTGACTTGAAAAAAAAAATTATTTTTTGACTCATTCGACGTGAAAAATTTCGATTCGAATTAATTCATATCGAAATTTTATAAACTTGACTCGAACTTGAGTTATAATTGAGACTCGAATAACTCAAATTTTTTAGTAGTCAGTGGATCAGTTTTCACATTCTGTTCAAGTCTCTCAATTCTGTTTGATATATGTATATCGCATATAAAGAAATATATATATATATATTATGCATATCGTATATGATTATAGAAGACCGTTTAAATTAGAACGAATTATTACCATAATATTATAAATATTTTACAATTAAATTTAAGAAAAAACTCGAAAAAAATGAGATTACAGTTCGTTTTGTTTGCATTAGATAAAATGTTATCAAATTCAAATACTCAACAAGTGATCTCGGTAAAAAAGCGGATCATCTTAAAAATTTGAGTTCAATTGGAATATGTGCAAAGTGTGTGTGCATTGTCAAAAATTAAGATACTACCCTATATTGACTATATTTGCTATATTTCAGGCTTTGAAGAGGCGATGTACAATAATCCTACATCGAAAAAAAAAATCTTAAAATATAAAAATAATAGCATTGTACTTATTATCAAATATATTTTTTTAAGAAGAGCATAATGTCACCGTGAC
The DNA here is from genome assembly GCA_958450335.1 of Hibiscus tridactylites. Taxonomy (NCBI): domain Eukaryota; kingdom Viridiplantae; phylum Streptophyta; class Magnoliopsida; order Malvales; family Malvaceae; genus Hibiscus; species Hibiscus tridactylites. Next base: position 77,736,332 of record OY288284.1, on the reverse strand, counting down.
AGTATATACATGCACTCACATGCACACTATTAGCATATTCCTGAATTTCTGAGCATTTGTTATCTTTATTTGCAGTATGATATGAAACTATTAGCGGTAGACATTCCCATGGCATCGAGACCTAATCGGCGGCTATCCTTGACCTGCGACGAAGAAGAGTACAAGGTTGGGAGTGGATTAATTTCCGAGCTGAGCTACGAGATCCCATAGTGAGAGCAATGGCTGAAAGAAAGCACCGGGAAGAAACCGAGAAGCTCGAAAAAGATGCCGGTCGATGAAGGTTTTGCCCTAGGTTTGATAATGCCGGATGAATCGAGTCGACTAGGACCGACCTGGCATTATATAGCACTTGTGAGTTGTGGCCATTGTCACCAAATATTTGAAGCATTGCAGACAAATGGCCCTGCTGAAACAAATAAACCACTGTGCATACTAGTACATACAGTTTTTGATATTTCTATTGTTCATCTAATCAAAAACATTTTTCAGAAAAGTTTTTTATAACATCTGGATCAATCTATAAATATTTGAAAGTAGAAGAAAAATTCATAATTTATATATTTTTAAAAACTAAAATTATGGGATTAAAAGGTGAAAAAGTTCTTGCTAAGAGACAAGAGCCCCTCTCAATTATACTAAAAACCTATTCTATTTTTAATCTTAGAGAAGATTGTCGGAAGCAGGAACGAATTTATGACCAAATATTAAAAGGAGCAATAGTTTATTAAGTTTTAAAATTTAAGAGGGACAAAACTTTATTTGATTAATATTTAAACTAAAAAGGACCTAAAATGTTATTACACCAAAAATATTTTGGGAGGGACATCCATTAAATGGCTCTTCCCTCGTCGGAAGGGTCGGAAGGGCTTGGTTGGTTTTATATAAGTTCAATTCGAGTTTTTAAAATTTCTGGATCATTTTGAGTTTTAATTGTTTGGAATTCAGGTAGTTCGAGATGTTTTTCAGTTGGTTTTTTCAAGTCGAGACAATTTGTGTTATTTATTTTAGTCATTTCGGGTTAGAGCATTTTTAGGTCTAGTATTTTAGGGTTTGAGTTTGATGTATTTGAGTTGTTAACTTCTTATGGTCGGTTTGAGATTAGGTAATTACAAGTAGTATTTGTTCTGAATATACTCTCAACCATTTGACAAAGCATGCTCAATCACCCTACTACAACTGCTGGTGCTCGAACCTGTGACTTTTAGGAACAACAACCGTTCCCTTAACCATTGAGACAAGTTGGTTCGTGCTGCTCGGAAGCATTTTTGAGTTCGAGTTAGACAAGTATTGTTATTAACTTTTTATGATCAAGTTAGATTAGATTATATTTGAACACAGATTAATCGAATAACATTTTCGAATTTGAACCGAACCCGATCGGTCTATCCCGGAATTATTTCTAACAACTTAGGGTTGAAGACCAACAAAGAAACTAAAAGGACTGTAGCACATTTGTTGTTGATAATCAAAGTTAAATCAAGTGGTCCAAGCCTTTAATCATAATCAATTCATCATTATCTCTTTGAATAACATTCACAATTTCACATTCAAACACCTTAATGAAGACTAAGTTTTGTTAAATGTCGAACAAAATTACGTAAAATATGATTAGTTCTTTAATTGTTCACTTTTAAAATTAGCAACGACTGAAACATAACAAGTGTTCCAGTAGAAAAGCGGTAGGAACTAGCGATTTTATCAGTTTGGACTTACCAATAACATTATAAAATTCTAGCACACTAGAGGGACTAAAACCATAATTAGACCTATTTCCTTTCATAGACACATAGTTGCACGTAGAGGGTTATTTTCACATTTGATCCCTACATATTTTCAACACAAAACCTCTCATTGTTCAAGTTTTCTTTCTAATGAAGTTTGAGCTAACTTAGAGTTAGAGCTGCTAGCTAAGCAGCAAATTCTTCAGCATTTATGACCTTCTTGATATCACCATTACATCTTAATTAGTATGTATGTATGTATGTATGTATGTATGTATGTATGTATGTATGTATGTATGTATGTATGTATGTATGTATGTATGTATGTATGTATGTATGTATGTATGTATGTATGCATGAGTTGGTGACAACTTTTGCTTTTGCTTTATGATGTTGCTTTTTCCCTACCAGTTGTTCTTACTTAGAGCTTTGCTATGTCAATGATCTTAGAATTTGCTTTTGAACACCTGTAATTGACCCTGCTTTGATCACACTATGTTGCATTGTTTCCTATAGCTGAAACCAGGGAAGCAGCAGAGACTATACTATCTCGATTCTCGAGTTCGATGAAGTTCCATCCCTTGATTGCCTTCCTTGTGCTTGTGTTATTGCCTCTGAATAAGTTTCTTCATGTTGTGGCTGATCTGAATTCCCACAGGCAAGCTCTCCTCGGATTTGCAGCTGCGGTTCCGCATGTTCGGAAGCTGAACTGGAATGCGGTGACCCCGGTTTGCTCGTCTTGGGTTGGTATAACTTGCAATACAAATGGAACCAGTGTGATTGGCATACGGCTTCCCGGTGTTGGACTTTATGGAACCATACCAGCAAAGACCATAGGCAGGCTTAATGCTATGAGGGTCCTCAGCCTTCGGTCGAACGACATCAATGGAAGCCTTCCTTCTGTTATCCTTTCCATTCCTTCACTTCAGTTCCTGTTCCTGCACCACAACAACTTCGATCTCGAGGATTTTTTGAAGGCTTCGGCTGAAGTTCTCGGTAAGGGGAGTTACGGAACCACATATAAGGCTGCCTTGGAGGAAGGGACACAAGTTGTGGTGAAAAGATTGAAGGAAGTTGCAGTTGGTAAAAAGGAGTTTGAGCAGCAAATGGAACTCGTCGAGAGGGTCGGACGACATCCGAGCATCGTACCACTTCGTGCTTATTACTATTCGAAGGATGAGAAGCTGTTGGTTTACAACTACATGCGTGCCGGTAGCTTGTTCGCACTTCTGCACGGTATGCTTATCTACAACATCATTCTCCAATCTCCATTAACATCATATTGAACCTATTAGTTTGCCAAGTAGAATTGTTGTTTGTTACATTGGTATGTGACATTGTTTACATTTTAGGCTTATTTATCTGTCTCCAACAATGGTAGGAAATAGGAATTCGGGAAGAACACCGTTGGACTGGGAATCGAGAATGAAGATTGCCCTCGGGACTGCTAGAGGGATTGCGAACATTCATACGGAGGGTGGAGGTAAATGCACCCATGGCAACATCAAGTCCTCAAATGTACTCCTCACCGATGAACTCGAGGCTTGTGTTTCCGATGTTGGCTTGGCTCCACTAATGAACGCTCCTATAACCACGTCTCGCATCGTCGGATACTACGCTCCAGAGGTGATTGAAACACGCAAGGTAACTCAAAAGTCCGATGTTTACAGCTTCGGTGTGCTCCTCCTGGAAATGTTGACTGCAAAAGCTCCCCTCCATCAATCAGGGCATGATGATGTGGTCGGTCTTCCGAGATGGGTCCGTTCCGTCGTGCGGGAGGAATGGACTGCCGAAGTCTTCGACGTGGAGCTGTTGAGATACCAAACTTTCCAAGAAGAAATGGTGCAGATGCTTCAGATTGGACTAGCATGCGTGGCGAAAACATCCAATTTGCGTCCAACAATGGATGAAACCGTTAGAATGATTGAAGACATTCGACAATCTGAATCCAAGAACAGGACATCTTTGGAGGCCGAATCGAACATCCAAACACCATGATTTGCAGCAAAGCGAAAAACTTGTTCTCTTTCGATATTCGTTTCTTCAATCACAAGTCATTGCAATGGAACACCTGATAATATGTCCAAAAAGCTTGGTTTCAATGACAAAACTGATGTCCAATGGACATGTTTGTAACACCATGCCAAATTTAGCTTGTTAGTTACTTGTAAGGGATTTCCTTATAACTAACAATAATAACTAACTCGTATGGTCATCTCGAAATCCTATATTCTCGGTTCGCATCCATCGTTCTCTTCTTCCTCCTTCAATTTCTTTGTCTTCTCTCTTTTCCATTTTCGGCATGGACGGTCGTAATCACATGGTTTTATTCAAAATGCCTTGATTACAAAGAACATCAAAATCCCAATAGGATCCCAAGGTAAATGCTCTTCTTCCTTTTTCAATTGATTCTTCATACAATGATAAATTTAATCAATTCGGGTCATATTTATGTACATTGCTTGCAAATATCTCATTTCGTTCCATCGGTATCCTTGAATCTCCTCCATTGGAGAATGAACCTGAAATGAAAAGGATAAACAGCCACCATTTCCATTGGTATCCTGTGACTTGCATCGGTAGAATAACCGAAACACCAGAATTTTAATGCAGAAATATATGCAGAGATTGAAGGATCTTTGAGCTTTGAAATCGAGAATGATGTTCTTAAATGCAGGATTCATTTCCTCCTTTTCGAGTCGTATGAACTGATTTTATCGTATTTGTAGAGGCCTGCTGTAACTTCAAAGATAAGGGTCAGCTGGGCAAATGGGACAGTGTTGGACCAAGTCAGCTGGGCAAATGGGACAGTGTTGGACCAAGGTGAGTCCTTCAAAAACAACCGTGTACAATGCCGAAAACAATGATTTTTCGCGTGAATTCCGGTGCACTCTGCTCATTCATGATTCATAACATGTTAAGACATTATGACTGTCGATCGTTTCTCATTCACGAAAACATTGTGTCAAGCCCGAGTTCCTCAATGGCACTGATCCTGTCAAGGGTACCCTGCAACCGTATATCGACAGGAATGCCTTTCATTTCCTAAATGCATTGTTTCAAATAGTGTACTCACCTATATATTTCATGCTTCAGACAATTGTTGATGATAAAATACGGTGCATATATACGTATGTATGTATGTATATATATACGCTAAGCCACTTGCGGTGCACAGTTCTTGCAGTTCTTCAAGTGTCCTAAAAGATTCAAGAAGAAACAACAACAAAAACAAGAGGCATTGTGTCCAGAATTCGAGAGCAAGAACGTTCACCCTATAACTACCAAGCAGAGCTGGGAGGAAAAACTAGCAGAGGCAACCCGAGATGGAAAGATAGTAAGCCCCTTTACATTTTATCAATCGATATGGCATCGACTATCCTTCATTCTGTGTTCCTCATTGCTTTCATACACGCTTTCGTACAGCTCGTTGCCAATTTCAGTGCACCATGGTCAGCTCCTTGTAAATCGATAGCACCAGCCTACAGCGAACTAGCGGATAAATATACTTCTCTCATATTCCTAACCGTCGATGTCGATGCACTTGCAGTAAGTGAAAGAAAGAAAAAACACCAGTTTTTTTAACATTGTGCAAGAAATTCATATGCCTATGTTACCATATACAGGAATTCAGTAATTCATGGGATATAAGTGCTACTCCAACATTCTTTTTCATTAAAGAAGGCAGGCAAGTGGACAAATTTGTGGGTGCTGACAAGGTAGAACTCAAAAGGAAGATAGCAGCAGTTGCTGACAGCAAGGTTTGACAACATTTTCCATAAACACAACCATGGTGTTATGTTCTGTTTTTTTTTTCTAGCCAATTCTCAGCCTAAGTGTTTCTTCCCTAGCTCTTAACCCTATGTTTGGATAGATATTTTTAGAAATGAAATGAAAATGCTGGAAACTTTGTTTTAAATATTGGATTATGGTAATGATACTATTTGATGTTTATGTTTTGTAGTTAATGTTTATGATCCTGTTCAATCTGTAGCATGGTTTTACAATTAACAACTTCGAAACATTATCGTAAACATCGGACATATATAGATAGTGTATGTTGAGTTTTGAGTAAATAAAAATGTCCAGACAATATATTTGATATAAAAAAAGCTTGCCACAAAAAATAATATTAAGTTTCATTGCTGTCTTCTCAACAAACATGTTTAAGAGCAGATAGCAGTTCATAATTGACAATTTCGACAAACATCGAACTTAAACGAGAGAATAGGAAGCCTGCTGCTGGTGTAACATCCATCTTAGGTGAGCGGGAATCCCTACAGTCGATCTCGAGCATTTCTATTGAGAAATGAAGCTGCAGGCCTCACGTATGTGAACCCCTTAAATGGATTCTCCCCGAAAGTCGGGCTAGCAACCGGAGAATCGTGAACCGGCATGTTAGTCCAGCACTCCTCGAAATTTGCAACACATTTGTTCCCTGCAACTTCAGGGAGAAAACTTGGCCTTACCTCTCTAGCTTCTAATTTCTTCCAGTTGACGGACTTGAACCACTTATGTCGTTTGATCTCCTCGCTACCGCCTTGTCCACTGCCGAGACGCTTGCTTGCTTCTTTCTGCAGCAGCTGAAGGAAATAACAAAATTCTTTCTGCATGATTTGTTATCAAGAAGGCAAGAAAAATGCTAACAACTGAAAGGGCAGGAGAAGCAATCAAAATTGCATAACCAGAAGCAGAACAATTTTAGTTTAACAGCAGCAAACGCTTTTTCTGTATAAAAATGAACTAGAAAAATTAAGTTCACCGTTAGGCAGGTATTTGACGGGGAAAGAACAATGCGTTAAAGGTTAAAGGCATAAGTCTGATAGAAAGTGAGTTTACCCCCTTGAGTATCGAGTGTGCTTCACTTGACAAAAACGTTGGCAGCTTTATCTTTTCCTTTATGATTTTCTCCTGGATCTTCTGCCTGTTTCCACCAAAAAAGGGTGGCTGCAAAACGGTGAACAATAAACAAAAGTAAGCTAAGCATGACAAAACAATGGATGAAAAGCACGTGACACAAACCCCCTGAACTTCTAGAGGATGTAAAAACAAATTGAGATCAAAAATCACAAATACCAACCTTCCCGGTAAGCATTTCGTACAGTAGAATTCCCACACTCCACCAATCAGCAGCCTTGTCGTGGCCTTTGCCAAGAACAATTTCAGGTGACATATATTCTAAAGTTCCACACATGGAATTGGATCTTGTATTTTCGTCAAATTCCTTTGCTAGGCCAAAATCAGTCAGCATAACCTGGTAACATACAGGTAGCACCAGCAACCACAAAAATAGTTTAGAAATCAACCAATGCAACACTAAACACGAGTCAGTGATACACACAGTTGACCAATCATGCAATCATATAGGTTGTGACAACTACAAAACCAACCACCAGGTCACAAACAATATTTTCAGCTTTGAAAACCTTGAATTCTAGAATAAGCATGAAATACAACATTTGCACCCACAAATGGCATTTTGAACACTCTTACATGTCCATCTGCGTCTAGAAGAATATTTTCAGGTTTGAGATCCCTGTGCATTATGCCATTTGCATGGAGATGAGAAACAGCTGATACAATCTCTGCAGTATATATGCGAGCCAAATCTTCCCTGGAGAAGGAAATGCAAAATGTTGGTCCTCTCCAGAAACTTACATCATAAAGAAAAATACAAAAAGGCAGCTTACTATGGTGTACCTGAACAAGCCCTGGCGATAAAGCTGGAAGAAAAGATGCCCCCCATTAACAAAGTCAAGCACAAGGTACAGCCTATATTTGGTCTGCAGGAAATGATAAACAAATAAATTAGTATTAATATTAATCATGAGAGAGAAAAATGGACTGCCAAAATATTCGACACAGTAGGCCATCATCCTATTCTACTAGCATGACACCATCTAAGCATGTGAATACCATAAGAGAATAAAGAAAACAGAAATATCAAAACATTATACAACTAGAAATCATTACTTGAAATGAGTATCTGAGCTGCACAATGAAGGGGTGATCCACTTTGGTTAATATATCCCTCTCAGATTTCATGTATTCAGCATGATTTTTCTCCATTATCTTATCCTTGCGCATGACCTTCATTGCATATATATCTGAAGTATCACTCCTCATTACTTGATAAACCTTTCCAAAGGCACCTTGGCCAACAACCTTTAAAACTTCAAAATCTTTGAGTCCAACAAGCTGATGTTCCAAGGGATGACTCTCTACATGACCATGAGAATTCTCCGGAATAACATCATCGATCAATGGTTTCCCAATATCACTTTGAGCCTCATCCCTAACTCCTTCTACAAGTTCCAAGGAATCCCCAATTTCACGTAATGTAAGCTTGCTAAGTTTCAATGACTGGCTAACATAAGATGAGGGGCCAACCAAGGAGTGGGAGCGGCTACAGATGACAGCTGGATCATCATAAAGCAGTTCATTTGATTCAGTTGCAACAGTCAGATTTTTATGATTCTCTGTGCTGATTTCCATTGAGGCCTGAACTGGAGCAGGCCCAAACACATCAGAGAAATCAAACTCAAGATGATCAGAGGTTGGGGTATCAGGTTGTCCCTTGGGAAAAAGCAACTGATTCTGGAAGCCTTTGTGCATGTGGGACCCATTAAAACTAGATAAGCGAGAGGAAACCATGCTGCTTTGAAGAAATTAGGCTAATTACTTTAAAAAAGGCTTCGAGGCTATAGTTGTAGAGACTCCAAGATGTTAATAGATGAAGAGGGGCAGCGTACAATGGCCTTAAAAAGCTGGAAGTTAACGTATGTAACAAGGGTTCCCAGGAAACTTGGAAGCAAGCAAGCTAAAATCCAGAAGAGAAAATCGTTCTTGTTTCCCGATTTGCAGGAAACTGTGGATGCTACAGTGCTTCTTGAATTCATTAAGATCTGGATAACAAAGCTGTAGCCCAAGGAAATACAAAGTCAGTTCCAGCTAAAAATTAAAGTCCTACTATTCAGGGTGGGGGATGCACTAATGCATAAGAGGAAGGTATATTCCATTTATAAAAGAAAAAGAACCCTCGATTGTCTCTTAGAACAGCATGCAAAGAAGAGTGAAGTAGTGAATACTCAAAATTAACAAGCTAAAATGTCTACTATATTGCAACACCCAAAAACACTGTAACAATACAAACGAGCTTATATCTGAGCGGTACCATGTCTTTCTTCGACAAACACCCCAATGAAACCTGAGCAATTAAAATAATCGAAAATTTCTACTATATCCACATTATTCAACTTCATGTTACGAGTCAAAATACAAATCAAGCCAAATTCACTTCAATAACCGCATACATGGTGGAACCATCTTCTTAAATATTCACCTGAATCACTTCTATCAATCATAATACTCATTTTATCAGATTCATAAGACACCTTTTCATCTAACAAATAACAATCATGGTTCACACTAAGGCACATCTTCCTATTTGATTTAGATTAAAATTCAAGTCAACGCAAAGCTCTAACTTAAAAGTTGTGCAGAACAAAACTCTGCCTCACTCAGGTTACGTAATTCAGTAACATTAAAAAGGAAAACAACTAAGTCACCTACAATTAGAACGACCCGAACCCTAAAATCCAAACCCGATCTTAAAGGTTATCAATTCTAACCCGGCCAATGGAACCAGAATATGACCCGAAATGAACGAAACCTAAAATGACCATAACCGAAATTATCCGGAAATTATACAAACCCAAATCAACCCAACCCAGAAAGACCCGATCCAAAACCAATCTAACCCACCCAATTCAGAGTTATGTGTGATTCAGCATGCAAAACAACGAAATCAGACATAGATCTGAGCAGCTTGAATCCCAGTGTTTCGTCTAGGGGGAAAAAGCATTGGTATCTAATAATAATTTCATAAAACAAGATGAAACAGAGAAACGGAGATTGAAATGACAAATCGAAAAAGAAATTAAAAGTTCAACCAATATTTGATTTCCGGAAACAAAAATAACAATAACAACACACAAAGAAGAACAGAAAAACCCATATAAACTAAGAGAAGGAGAGGGAAAGGAGAGACCTTTAGTGGACAGCAGAGGCAACGCCGAGAAGAGGGAACTTTTCCTGAAGAAGAAAAGGGGAAATCTTGAAGAGAAACGTGCCGTTTATGTAGTAATTACAACTGCTTCGATTTTCAATTTCTGATCTATCTCGCTACGTGGCAGTTTTCTAACGGTTGATGTAGAAGAAAAAAAACTCAAAAAATATTCTAAAATATGCGGCTATGCGTTATGGCATATTTCATTTTTTGGATAACTACATTTTTAGTATCCCACCTTTACCTATTTTCCTATTTTAGTACTCTACCTATTTTTCTTGGCAAAATAGTGCCTAACGTTACGTTTTGTTTTTATTTTGGTACCTCGCCGTTAAAAAATTAACAGAATGATGACTAGGAGAGAGAAAATCGCATGTGGCCCTTTCGTTAATTTTTTAACGGAGGGTATCAAAATAGAAACAAAACGTAACACTAAGTACTATTTTGCCAAAAAAAAATAGGTAGGGTACTAAAATAAAAAAACAGGTAAATATGGGATACTAAAAATATAATTATACCTTCATATTTTTTCCTTCTAATTTTATAATTGATTTTAGGTCTTAATTCGAGGTTATTTATTATCAATATTCAATTTATTGACTAATTTATATTTTTTATTTTAATGAGTCTGAAGATTTCTCGACAATATTGATCGAAGTCCTTCATTAATTTTTGTTCTGTTAAAAAAAATCTTTGTACTGTGAGTTTAGTCCTTGTCCTATATTTTTTTTTTAATTCATATGCTTTTTAAAAATTAAAATTTCAATAAGTACAAATTGTAGATTAATTCATATTTTTTTAATTTGATCATTTTAAGTACATGTAATTTAATTACATTGTTAGTATTGTTTGGTTTGGTTTATAAATGAAATTTTAAAATTTTAAAATATAAAAACTAAAATTCGAACCCGGGTTAAAAATGAACTTAAATTAAAAAAAAAAACTATTGTTTTCATAATTTTCCACTTTCCCAAAATATTTTATTTTCAATGAAAACAATAAAAACATCTTTTTTATATTTTCAAATTTTCACTTATTTTTTAAAAATTATTTTTTAATTTTACAACCAAACACGGTTTCTTAACCGTTTTCCATTTTCAAAAAAAATAAAAATAAAAGCGCACTTCATTCTCTAGAACCAAACAGACCCTAAGCTTCTTTGAATTTCAATCATCATGTATTGCTAAAATAAGCTTGTCTGAAGCAAAATGAAGGTTAAGGGGGTCCAAAACTTCCCAGTAATTTGATGCCAGAAGCAAACAGGCCTCATTCTGATAACAATAAACCACAACTGTATCATTATTTTTATTCTTTCCATGATTCGCTCATCCGCAAACCTGATCGACAAAACCGCAACGAGTTGCAAGAGTTTGCAGTTCCATTCGCTTCTACGCCGACTCCGGTTTCTCCAGGAAGGTCTTCTTCAACCAATCAAACGGCTGCCAAAGAAAAACAAAGGAAAATCTTTAAAACATTGGCTAATGATTCACTAAGATTCAGTGACAGGCACAACTCTGCACACCAAGTTCTCCCCCCTCATAGAAAAATATGAAGCAATTCACTATCGGAGAAAAAAACACTCGGTAGCTGTGTCATAAATCGTGATTGAGTCTCTTCATTGAAGCGAATTTCTCAAATGACAATATCGTTATCCATTTTTACTCCCAAAGACATACTTATATCCGAAATTTCACTAACATATATCGGTCCACTTAGTGAATCAACCAAATATCTCATTTCAATGAGTTTCACAGTTTCGCTTAACTGACTGAATGTTCAAATGAAGCTCAAACGACGACCTTTAAGGAACGAACAGTTACAAATGTAAGCCAATCATATAAAATCTTCGAGCATTTGTAGAACGATGTTTAATGTTAGACAAACATATCAACATCTGATTCGAACCAAGGGTGTTGCATCAAAAGGACAACAAAAGGTGAGCAAAAAGCAAAAGTATACGATCGCATTAAACTGTTCTGAATCAATGCGTGATGCCGAAAGAGAATTTGTACTCCGAGAGTGCTTTAGAGCAATCTATGGTCAATCATGGACCCCTTGAACTAAACCATGTGTCATAGAAGGCAGTCGATCAAGATTCAAGATAGATCGATTCGAAATCTAAATCAAATCCAATATACTCCACCTATGGGTACATCGGAAATGTATTGATTCGATCGATTTCTCTTCTCTAACACTAACTGCCAGACCCGAAAACAAACAAGCAGACACTAATGTATTCCACTTAACTTAATTCTATGGCCGGACCGCAACCCCTCGGAGACCGAGGGGGTCCTTGGGGTGATCACATTCCTGCGGGCGGAGACGATGACGATGGGATCGATCCACATTTCACTCTTATCATCATTAATTTAAGCAAAAAGGGTATACTAAAGCTGGTGTTTTGAATCTTCTAAGATCACATCTGTACTACCTAGCTTCAATATAAGCAAAGATCTATTCCAAGGTCTAATTTTTAAGATAAGCTGATCAAAAATAGATTCAAAATTAATTAATGAAAATAAAAGGGGGGAATCTGATGATAAACAATCAAAGAATTAAACCTGGATGAGCCAAAGAGCGCCGGTAGTGGCAGCGACGCCCCACATGGCTGCGGCTTGGACGTCGGTGGGCTGTGGACGAAGCCCAGGCTTAAGGAACTTGAACAAAGCATTTTCCCCGGCCATATCCTTGAAATTTCCAAAGAATTCGATTTCAAAATGAAAACCCTAACTCTCTTTTGGCAGTAAATGAAAACCCTAGGATTGGCTCTTAAGTCTTAAGGTTATCCTATTTTTAATTTTAAAATAACAAAAATACGATTTTATATTAATTTTTACATATTTTATTATTAAATTTAAATAAATAAATTTTAATTTATTTAGATTATATTTGGACATGACCGTACAAGTCACATGATTACGAACAAGTCTAATTTGAAAGATTAAGTGATAAAATAATAAAATTCAAAAAGAACATTATCCAAATGTTACTTGTATATTTTTCAATTTCCAATAATGTTTATTATTGATAATTTTGCATTACCACTATTAAATAATGTTACTCGATCACAAAATCATATATCAATGGTATTAAGTGGTTAAGCATATTCAAGATTACATATTTTAAATGTTACGATTTAGAGAAAGGTATAATGATACTAATTTCACATTGCACATCTTATAAAATATGTATATTGTGATAAGATAATGATCACATGACAAATAACTATAGAGTAACTTTTAACCTGTTCAATTTCACGTCGAACAACTTAATAGATGAAATAAATAAAATGAATGTCACGTTACGAAGAAGCGAAATATTAAACTCATATTAAAAATTTGTATGAAATATGAAAAGGAGGTGCAATAATGATTCATGACAATAATAACAAATTTTATAATTTGTAGTAATTTATAGGCAAAATGACAAAAGATGTCCTCAACGTTTGCATGTTTTGTCATTTGGCCCTATATTTTTTTTTTGTTCAAATATGGCTCCAACGTTTGCTTATTTTGTCATTTGGCCCCCTATTCTTTCTTTTGGTCCAAATATGCCCCCAACGTTTCATTCATAGTCCAAATATGCCCTTGTTGGATGTAAATTGTTAATCAACTGACGGTCAACGACTTATAAAATTTTTTTGACGTGGCATCATCAGATCTTAATACGTGGCAAGTCCAGTCAGCATCAGCTGTTGAGCGTCAGTTGACTGACAATTTCCATCTAACGGGGGCATATTTGGACCAAATTGAAACGTTGGGGGCATGTTTGGACTATGAATGAAACGTTGGGGGCATATTTGGACCAAAAAAAGAATATGGGGCCAAATGACAAAAACAAGCAAACGTTGGGATATCTTTTGTCATTTTGCCTAATTTATATTAGTAAAATCAAATTGTCAAAATCACCCCTCCCATGAAATTTAAACAAATTTTGCAGATTCCAAGTGTAACATCATTCTTTCTCCTTCCTCTCATTTCTCTCCGGACACATCAATGATCATCGTCTCTGATTCAGAATTCACGGAAACAAGATGTTAAATTTCTTGAAAGGAGTGGTAGGCGGATCTGGGGCAGGCCTCAAGGATCTACCTTACAACATAGGGGATCCTTACCCTTCTGCTTGGTCCTCTTGGTCTCACTTTCGGGGCACTTCCAGGGTACTTTTCTTCTAAATTCTCCGTTTTCTGCTTAAAATCATATCAAAAATTCAATCTTTAATTACATTGGATGAATCTCGTACGTTGTTTTACAGGATGATGGGTCTCCAGTGTCTATCTTTTCTCTTTCGGGAAATAATCAGCAGGATGGCCGTTTAGCTGCTGGTCGGAATGGCGTCAAGCGTCTTCGAACTGTAAACTACTCTTTCTAATTGAATTGTTTTCTGGTCCTGCAAGATTTGATTTTTTAAGGTGTTGTTTCATCAAAATTGCATTTGCTTTTAATATAAAACACACCCTTTTTGCCTCTTTGCTTGTAGTAGAAGCAATGACCAAACGTTTTAGTCTCATTGGTGTTCGAACTCGATATTTACTTTTTAGTGACACTATGTTTTTTATTGAGAAAGATTGGATTTTGAGGTGTTATTTCTTCAAAATTCATTTGCTTTTTACAAGTGAAAAGCTGGTAGTAAAAACAACTATCAAATGTTTAGTCCAACACAAGTGGAAAGATGATATTTCCAATCCTCTTACAGGTGAGGCATCCGAATATCTTGTCATTTCTTTATAGTACCGAGGTTGAAACTGTTGATGGTTCTGGTACAAAAGTTACCATCTATATTGTCACGGAGCCCGCGACGCCATTGTCTGAGAAGATCAAGGAACTGGGTTTAGAAGGTACACAAAGGTATATCCACCTTGCTGAAACTCCTGCTTGTGTTTGCTCTATTGTTTGTCGATTCCGAGAATGTATAGTATACATTTTAGTTTCTGACATTGGAATTTACTTATGCCATATTTGAAACTTTCTTTTCGCTTTGGATGTCATCATATGAATGAGGTTGAAAACATCATATGTTGTTTAAAACCTTCATAATTTTGGGTTGTGATTTCTTTTGTTGGTAGAGATGAGTATTATGCCTGGGGTCTGCACCAAATAGCTAAAGCTGTGAGCTTTTTAAATAATGACTGCAAACTTGTAAGTATTTCAACCTAGGTCTACCATTTTAGATCATTAGTTACTGAAAGTTGAAAAATGCTTAGTTATCTAATATTCTATGTGACATATTAGTGACATGGTTTAGATCAATAGTTTGAATATTATTTGCTCATTCAAACTGCTTGCACTTGGGTTTGTTGTTGCTTTGTAGGTCATTTATCTAAAGTTTATTTGTTGAAGCTGCCAATAGAGCTGGACTTTTTACCCGAATCTTATCTCTTTCAAGACCACTCTTTTGACTAACTTTGGATGGTGCAGGTTCATGGCAATGTTTGTCTGGAAAGTGTTGTTGTAACGCAGACCTTGGACTGGAAGCTACATGCTTTTGATGTTTTATCCGAGTATGACGGGGCTAATGGAACTGCTACAGGACCAATGCTGGTAATGCTTGTGTGGATGCAAGCAAAGTGTTCAAGTTATTTTTGAATCTCAATACAACATATATTATTGCAATCTTAACGTTTCCTTAGCTTTTCATGTAATGAATTCTAAAATCCTTTTAAAGAATAGCCATGTTTTCTGAATATACCATTAGAGATGCAACCTATAAACGTACCATTTTGCCATGAGGTTAAGTGCTTTCAGTCCTATATTAGTCATTAAATTTTAGGCCTTTGGCATTGGAAATGTATTCATGTATCAAGTTCAGGATAATTGCAGCTTATCTAATCTTGTTCAGAATCAAGTTTTCATAAACAAAATGTATTACTCCGTTGTTGTACAAATCTTTCTTGCTGATATCTTCCATGGATTCTCAAGGATACTTTGCTTTCTTATTTGTAAAAACTGCCTGTGGATGAGTAATCAATCTTCTGTTTGTTTAAATCAGCAATATGAATGGCTTATTGGATCACAATACAAACCAGTGGAGCTGGCCAAGTCTGACTGGGTTGCAATCAGAAAAGCTCCACCATGGGCCATTGATTCTTGGGGTTTGGGTAAGTTTTTATTGTTTCTTTTGATATATTGGTGTAATGAATCAGGTGGGGGTGCTTCAATGGGTGATCACTTAACTTGTGCTAATTTTTTAGCATGTTAATCGTCGCATTGATCTTTCTGGTGTATTTTCCTCGACATCTTTCATCTAGAAAGGATGGTGTTTCCTGACATGGATTTTATTTCGACTTTTGTTCGAGTTGATATTGGCTATTATTCTTGTCTCTTAGACCCCAGCGTTGGCTGAGCATTCATAGCCTTATGCTCATTTGGCTATGCTTATTTAATGTGGACTATAAAAAGAAAGATATCGGCCGTTTGGTTCAATTTCAATTACTTCACCTACTTGTTTCTTTTTCCATGTAATCCTCTGTGCAATCTGAACATTTTTATTAATTTGATAGGATGTCTTATATATGAGATTTTCTCTGGCATGAAGTTGGGAAAAACTGAGGAGTTGCGGAACACTTCTTCTATTCCGAAGGTTTGTAGCTCTTGTTATGACATTTTGCGTGCAATATGCCAGTTAAGCCCAAATGCACGCGACATACTTCGAGTTAATGTCTACTAGGAGTGTTTATGTTCCCGAGTATTCATGGTGGATGTAGGGTGATTTCATTTTGATTCCTTGCAAGCTTCATCTCATACTCATCCAACTACTTTCTTGTCTCGCAGCCTCTGCTTCCAGATTATCAGCGGCTCTTGAGCTCCACTCCTTCTCGCAGGTTGAATACATCGAAGCTTATAGACAACAGTGGTGAGTGGCTGAGTGCCCTTTGCTATAATAATATATTTAATTCGAAAGTTCCTTCTCCTCTGCCTTGTTTGTGCCTCATGGCAATGCTGAATTCTAAAATGCTTGTGTTGTCAGAATTTTTCCAAAATAAGTTGGTGGACACGATACATTTCATGGAAATTCTCAGTTTGAAAGATAGTGTTGAGAGGGATACCTTCTTTCGCAAGCTTCCTACTTTAGCAGAGCAGCTTCCTCGCCAAATTGTATTGAAGAAGGTGCAGATTTTGAAAGTCACATGTGATCAATCAATGAAGACTAATCATCTATAATTTCAAATTAAATTTATGATTTCATAATTTTCTTTGCAGATATTTCCTTTGTTAACCTCTTCCCTTGAATACGGTTCGGCCGCTGCCCATGCTTTGAATGCACTGTTGAAGATCGGTTCGTGGTTGTCAGCAGAAGAATTTAACCTGAAGGTCATACTCCATTTCTGTTTACTTGAGACATATAAAAATCCAGTTTGTGTTTATTCGTGTAATCTTGGCTGACTCGATAGGCTTCACCTTCCAGGTACTGCCTACGATTGTAAAACTTTTCTCTTCCAATGACCGAGCCATTCGAGTTGCTCTCTTACAGCATATTGATCAATATGGAGAATCTTTATCAGCTCAAGTTGTTGATGAGCAAGTAAGCGATTCATGACAAAGTGATTTTCATGTTTCTCCCTCATTCAGGCAGATTCTAGTTACTTATATTATAACAAACTTTGACGGTTCATTTCGATTTTTACAACTAGGTTTACCCCCATGTTGCTACTGGATTTTCAAACACGTCTGCGTTTCTCCGGGAATTAACGCTTAAGTCCATGCTCTTATTGGTTCCTAAGGTTGAGTTCCACACGAGCTTTTGATTTTGTTCCCATATGTTTCCATATTAATGTTGAAGCTTTGTGAATTATTTCTGTTTCTAATGTTGAAGCTTTGTCTTACTTCTCGTTGCAGCTTTCGCAACGTAATTTGTCAGGCTCCCTATTGAAGTATCTTTCAAAGTTACAGGTATGATTCACATTTCTTAATCTCTTTTTCTTGTTATACATATATAATATTACTAACTTATTCGTCAAGTTTTCGTATTATTTTTTGACAGGTTGATGAAGAGCCTGCAATTAGAACAAATACTACCATATTACTGGGAAACATTGCAAGCTACCTTAATGAAGGGGTTAGTATGTTCTAGGCCAATCCTCGAGTATTCCGTTTCCTTTTAAAATCTCGCTAACTACCTCTTGTTGATAAGTGTTCTCCCTTGCTCTAAAATTGCAGACACGGAAGAGAGTTTTGATTAATGCATTTACGGTCCGTGCATTGCGTGATACTTTCTCTCCTGCCCGAGGAGCAGGTATACATGTTTATTTCTAAGTTCCGGTATTATCGGTTTTGGAAATGCTTTCTAGGTATCATCATCAAACTAATATGAAACTACATTGTGACAGGAGTTATGGCTCTATGCGCCACCAGTTCTTATTACGATTCGAATGAGATTGCGACTCGGATTCTTCCAAATATTGTTGTGCTTACCATTGATCCTGACAGGTCATGTTATTGTAGATCCATTTATTTATTTCTGCCTTTGTTATTATTATCCGTCCGTGTACATGAAAAACGCACTCTCGTGTATTTGAAACAGTGACGTAAGGTCCAAGGTATTTCAAGCAGTTGATCAATTTTTACAGATACTGAAGCAATCTAATGAGAAGGTGAGCGTTAAGAAATTATCGATATCGTCCGTGTTATGTTACTTTATTCTATAGTGATGCTTTTTCTCCTTGGTTCTTCATAGAGTTATGTTGAAGATACTGCTGATGCTGGAAGTTTAGGGCTCGGAGGAATGCCGGGAAATGTCGGTTTATTGGAGTAAGTAGACGATGTTTATCATAGGACACCATATCGAGTGCTATCCTACCACAAGAGGGACCTCGAAACAGTGACTATAAGTTGGAATGTGGTACATTGTTGTTTTGGTGTTGATGGCTAACATTATGACTTTGCAGATGGGCCATGAGTTCCTTGACTCTTAAAGGTAAATCTTCGGACCAAGCTCCGGTTGCTGCTGCCAGTTCTGTCCGACCTGTAACTGCCACAACTTCGGCAGCCAGCTCAGGTCTGTCTCGCAATTACGCAACCTCAAATAATTTGTACATGATTCTTTTGGAAATGAAGTTAATATGTGGTGTGTTCTTTTGATAATTACATCTCTAATGTTGGTTTTCATTGACAACCTTAGGAGGAATAGAAACTCCAAGTTCAGCACCAGTCTCCCGTGTAAGTTCCAGCCCGGACTTTACCGATCAACCTCCGTCCCCTACATCAACCGATGGGTGGGGAGAAATAGAGAACGGCATTTATGAAGAAAAAGACAGTGACAAAGACGGATGGGACGATATCGAACCTCTCGAAGAGCTGAAGCCATCTCCATCTTTGGCAAACATTCAAGCAGCTCAGAAGCGTCCCGTGTCACAACCGGTTTCACAGCCTAAACCTCAAGGTAACATTGTTCATTCAATTATGGAATTCAGATAATCTCATTGTATATACATGTACTGGTTCGAGCTTCATGTTTTCCTTTGAATCCTCAGCTACAAGTTTGAGACCAAAAAGTACAATGAAGGCAGCAAAAGACGAAGATGACGACTTGTGGGGTTCGATAGCGGCTCATCCTCCGAAAGTTCCTTTAAAACCATTGAAAGCTAAGACAAGTGGAGCAGTCGAGGACGATGATCCCTGGGCAGCCATTGCAGCTCCCACTCCGACGACCAAGGCAAAGCCGTTGTCAGCCGGAAGAGGGAGAGGAACTAAACCGGCTGCGCCCAAATTGGGTGCACAGAGGAAGCGAACATCTTCATCTGGGTAGTACTAAACTACTAGCACATTAAACGACATAAATGGTGACTGGTTTTGCATCAAAAAGACATGAATCTTTTGTCACCAACTCATAGTTGCTAATTATATTATTTGATTTGTAAAATCACTCTTTTTTTTGTCTCAAAGTCTTTGATATCCAAAGGGTGTGACTACCTCTAGTATCCCTCGGTCCATCTCTGTGCATGACGTCCAATAGGACGGGGGGAATTCAGCATGCACGGAAACACATGCATAAGCAAACTAAAACTTGTATTTCAGATTAAAAAAGTTAAGGGTTATGATCTGTTAGTTTTTGTTTAAAATGACCCTAAACCTGATTCATGATAAACAAAGTCCATCATTGGTTTATGTCCATCTAGATCAGAAAAAAAAGGTAAGCAAAACTGTGTCTACGAGTTTACGGATCACAGTTGGCGCAATCTCATTCGTCAATTGTTCCTTCAACTGACTCATGTTTGCAGTCTCTGGTGAACATTTGTTCACATAGATAGTAAAGGAGGGAAGTCTTTATTGTCTTGCAGCTGGAAAGGTTCCACGAGAGGCCTGCAGCATATCCGGTTAGCAGTTAGCAAAGAGAGAATGAAAATCGGCGACTGCCTCGAATTTTCTACAATGCATTTACCTTTTAAGCTCACCAAGTTCCTTCTGCTTCTGCTTTTCGATTGAAGGCATGTGTAACCTAGATTCTGTCTGCAGGGGTGGTGGCGAATCCGTACCTGTTGGGAATGGACACTCGTAAACACCAAATTTAATAACCGGTGAGCATTGAGAGCCATTCTCGGCCACTAGACTCTTTGATGCGGGCGGAGTAGATGGACTGGTTGTCGTGGTCCTTTTGGTGGATGGAAGAAGAGGGAATTGTTCTGTTGAAAGATCAAGATCATGGCGATTCCCATCTCCACAATTGTTTTCAATGGGGTCAGTTTCTTTTGGTGAGTTCTGTGACAAACAAGGAGTAGACGACTCGTGATTTTGAGTACCTTCACATGCTTGCATCTCTCTATAAGACTGATGGGTCTGCAAAAATGTTCGACCAATCTTAGTTTCAGTTCAGGTCATTAATTTAATACTAACAGATAGATCTCAGGTTGAAACTATCGTACCATGTCGGGGATGTTAGTGCCTGTTCCTCTCAACTCTGTCATATTGTCAATACCATATGTAGCAGCTGGTAACTGGAGTGCACAAGGATGAGAGAACGGTAATCTCGGGATAAAAACGTCCGTGCCCTTACGATAAAAAGTGTTACGTTTGCACCTAACAAGTCGACGTAGGGCATCCCATGCACCGTGCTTTTGTGTGTGAGAAGATGATACAAGGGTTGTTGGATCGACAGGAACATTCAATGCATAGTAATGATACCATTGACTATATAGTAGACTGTTATAGTAGCCATCATAGTCACCACTCAGATCAGAAATTTCAGATTTGCCGGTGCCAAAGGCATGCACCGGAATTTGTACATCTGGCCTCTGCCCTCTTCCGTTCCGATCCAAAGTATTAACAAAGAACTTTTCAAGTCCCACACCCATGGTTTCACCTGGAAGCTTCAAGATGTCGCCGAGCCTCTGTGCCCCATAGGTAAGAGCACATCTAATTCGATGTAAATTACCTGCCGGGGAAGACACATGCTTAAAAGTTTGTTTTATATAAAAGAACCATCAAAACCCTGTTCGCTTTTTGAAATAAGTCATTATACCTTTGCTAACACTCCGACCTAGATTGTTGTTTGCTTTCAAAGGATCCACAATGTTCATGTACTTGACAGGAAAAACATTGGCCCCGATCTCAAGGGACTGCATTGGCACGGAAAATGTTTCTTTGCAATAACTCAAAAAGTCCCGACTAAGCAGAAATTCATCACCATCAGTTACTAGAGTCCCAGCTGCAAAATTACAAAAAGAAAAAAAAAAGATTAAAACTGGACTGGTTAGATTTACATGAACCGAGAATAATGCACTACTTAGTACTTACCGAAAAATGCTGGAAGGGAAGATATGGAAACTGGACCAGTTATAGTGATGCAGTAATTTGCCCAATCAAATGTGCTATAGTACTCTAAAAACTTGCGAAGGACCTGTACACAAAGTATAAAAGATGTCGTTGTCGAATTTCAGCAGACGATAAGGGAAAATGCTAGATGGGAAGGAATGACTCACCGCTAGTGGACCGCATAATGATGAATGAAAGACATTAATGATATACAATATCATTGTTTCTAATGCATATGTAGAAATCAAGCCATGGTGTGCACCGAGAATTCGGCTCTCATAGTAACACCATGCCTTGATCAAGATGATACTCCGTTTGAAAAGATGATCTTTTTCGATACGTAGGTCAACCTGAAAATCAAGCAGTTCCAAAGAAGTCACATGTGAAGAGAGAGCCGGGTTTTTACACTAAATACAACGCATGCCTAATAGCTTAAGAAACAATAGTTTCTCTTAAATCCGGTAAAGAGTAAAGACTTAAAAGATACAGAAATGAAATCAACTTCTGCGCTGGTTGGTAGTCATACAAAAAACAAGGTTAAAAATGCTAAGTAGCTAACTAAGATCATCTAACTACTTAGTATTGATGCTGAAAAACAAAACAATGTACCATTTAGAATTATATGAATTTGGATTATCTCGGTCAATACGTTTGGGAAGGGTTTAGAAACAACATTTGGAAACAGTTTCGAAACATCTCGACCTTGTATAGGTTTAGACAATACCTTCTCAAGAAAGCATAGAGCAGATAGACCAGCCACTTGATTGAAAGAGATGTCCACCGGTATATCATTCACAGTACATTTCACTATCTTAACCTGATATATAAAATTCCAAACAAAAAGATATCAGCACAAGATGATTTGAGCTCTGTCTGCTGCTATAAACACTATTTCATTATCTTAATCTGATAATTTTTCTATCTGCATAGTATTCGAAAAGAAGTTGGTGCCATCCGTCTGCCAGAATACCACTGTTATGTACCGTTACACAACATAAGTTCATGCATAAAAGGATACAAAGCTCTTGCCTGTAAGCTCTAGGTACATAAAGTGGAAAATACTACCCGAGTTTATGCAAGGCCTGGGATGGTCTCATGTTTAATTTCTTTGAATTACAAGGTATCACCAAAACGGAAAAAAAAAAGAAAGAAAGATAGAATCAATAAGAAAGAACTTCACCTGAGCACGAATATATTGAACATCCTGTACTATGAACTCAGAGTTCTGCTGGTTATCTTGTAAGATGCTGCAGATATATCTTGCCAAATTTTCCTCCATATTTGGATGACTAAGAGCAGTCAAATCAATATCTCCATCGGGAAGAAAGGTTTTTAACGGAACTGAGCCAAATGGGAACACCTGAAAAGCACATGGGAAGGTAAAAGAACTGCACTACAATGAAAAAAAAGTAAACATATATGCACTAAAGCATAGCTCAATCTAGCACAAGTGCGTTACAAACTGATGGTGCAATGACTTTACTAAAGCACGTGACTTAAAGCCGAAAGGGAAAAAGCACTTACAGTTAAGTTTGCTTTTCTTTTCTTCAGATTTATATATTCTATGAGTTATACAATAAGAACAAGTATGCCTCGTGTACAAGAGATGACTATTACTGTCCATCTAGAACTTACTGTTTATGCTGGAAGTGAAGGAACCGTTTTTTCCCGGCCAGGAAAGTGATGGAACTTAGAGGTAGTGTTTGGTAAGGAGTTGTAGCAGTGAACTACTTTTGAGAGGAAGGAAACTACAAGACCTATGCATTGTACCTAGGATCTCTATCCATACCCAACCCCACCCTTACCACGTGACACGGCTGTAAACAAAAGTTTGTACACCTGTTTATATATGTAGTCCAAGTTTACTTCCACAAAAGCAAGTGATATTAAAAGGACGGCGCGTATCAGGTGCGAGAACCGATGCCAAATTGCGTTACAATTTAAGGAAACAATTAGTTAAATGACTAGTTCAAACCCCACATGCCCGCACTCTTTGGAGCCGAGCACTCGAATCCAAATCAATGCAAGCTACCTTTCTCTTCAAAAAGAATCAATCATCAAGCAATGACCAACTGTCACTAACAAACCATATCAATACAAGCTAAACTGCATCAAGAAGCTAGTCGAATCTAACTCGAAAAGACTAAAACAAAAGCAGTCTCAAATCATCACACTTCTAAACAATCACTGAGATTTTGGGGTTCCATTTTTCTTGCTTGTAAAAGACAAGTAAATTACTTTGATATCAATGTTCACAAGTGTCATACATACATGCTCAGAGCTCAGCTCACTGCATACACTAAACCCAGCAAAATTTACTCATAAAATGGACAATACACCATACACCAAGCAACAAAACATAGATAATAAAAGCCTTCAATTCATTCATCAAATTCGAGACATATCTCAAACATTCAGACCAAAAGATGTTCCTAGGCTAACATATCTAGGGAAATTGAGTTTACCTCACTGCCATAATAACCTCTGATTAGGCTCTGAATGTAAGAAACAACACTTTTTCGATTCGCCTCAGAAACCAAAACAGGCTGAATGATACAAAGTATTTCCTGGGCTCTTTTCTCAGCCAACAGCCAGAGTTCATCATCAATTGACAATGGATGTGGGCCGTTAGATGACAAAGACAAAGACAAAGAAGAAGAGGAAGAAGAAGAAGGTGATGATGGGTGGGGTATAGGCGATGAAGAAGAAGAAGTAGAGGACAAAGACAAAGAGGAAGAAGGTGACAGACACTCCTGAAAATCCTCCATTTCTGCAATAAAAAAAAAACCCAACTTTGTCTAAAACAACCTAAGAACATTCAACATTCCAATGGTGAAAAACCAACATCTGCAAACCCTGCAATTTTATGAGAGATGATGAGACAATTAAAGGGTAGAAGAAAGACATGTACTTTTTTTCCGTTTCAATGAACAAAAAGGGGGGCATTAAGAAGTGTTGACAAAACATATGTTGAAGGAAAAACAGCCTCAGTTGTGTTTGAAACATATGTTGCAAAGTGGTTTTGACATCTAGTTCTGCACCCCCTGAAAATCTTCTTTTGTCGTCTTCAGTTCACTATCCCCCTCTGATAAAGCACAAAGATGGGTTATTTAAAATCAAATTTTGTGGTTTAAATGCAGTTTTATGCAGAATGGGGGACTAGTTTGACAATATTAAAATATTATTTTGGGAAAACTACACCAGTGGTCCCCAAACTATGTTTTTCGACAAAATCATCCCTTCTGTTATATAGTTCTCCTGTTTTGGTCCCCGGCATTAAATAGCTAACGATTTTGCTGACGTGGCATTTTTTAAGAGGGGAGAGAAATGATTAAAAAATATTTAAAAAATATCACGTCAGCAAAATCGTTAGCTATTTAACGTCGGGGACCAAAACATGAGAACTATGTAACAGAATGGACGATTTTGCCGAAAAACATAATTTAGGGGCCAAAATAAGAAAACGATAATAGTTTAGGAACCACCGGTGTAGTTTTAACTATTATTTTTTATAAAAAAAAGTCATAGGTGGAAAATAAGGAAACTTATCCATACACAATCAAAGTTTTAAATTTCAAATTAAAGCTGGTAAATTCACATATATACACACATAAAAGAATAAAATGTTAGTACACTAGCTACACAACAGATTATGTTTCAAGGATTTAATTTGGGGCGTAGAATTTAGTAATTTATTTATAGGTTTAAAATTTAGAATTTAAAAATTAAAGATTTAGTACATTGGCTAAGAAGGAAAAGTTTATGTTTTTTCGATTTCTTTAAATATTCATATCCAATATAGATATAAAGATTCGATCTTTTCAAGATATTCTATAAAAACTTTAAAAAATAATAAAAATACTTGTATCCAATACTCAAATTTAAGTCAGAATAATAAAGAAAACTTGTTACCTTTTGTATATTCTTTTTAAGAGAATATATATATATATATATATATATATATATATATATATATAAACTTTAAAAAATAATAAAAATACTTGTATCCAATACCCATGTTGCCAATAGGGATACGCATATGCAAATTAATAAAATTAAATTACTAAATTAACATGTGACTATTATACATTAATCTAACACTATTTTTAGTGGTTAAATCTTCACTGTAAATGTATATAATAATTGAAAAAATTAAGAGTATTGGAAAGTCAACAAAATTAGGTCCTTTCAAAGAAGAGAAAGTTTTGGCCAAGACTCTTCAAACAAGGAAGTAAATAGCAAAAGAATCTCTCCCATTAAAGGAAGCTCAAAATATGGATTGAAAGGAAAATAAACAAAATATAACAAAAAGGGTAAAGTATATCATAGGTCACTAAACTATGTTCAAATGATCATTTTGGTCACTAGACTTTCAAAAATTACAAAAAGTCATTAAATTTATCAAATGTAACTTTTAAAAGTTCAGTGACCAAACCGATTATTTGAGTATGATTTAGTGACCTCTGGTGTAGTTTATCCAATAAGAAAACTAGGAAAAACAATTGGTGGTAAATAAAAAACTAGGGGTAGAACTAAGGGTCTAATTGAAATTTCAAAACCTTATGAATTTGTTCCAAATTGCAGAGTTTATTTGGCAAAATTGTACTTTTCCCCATTAATGAGACAAAATCAGAGTATTGGTCAAACAGCTTGAAAGGTCAGCATATTGCCATATTGGAAATTATAACGTAGCTAGCATTAATTACAAATTTCAAAGAAATATTGACTATTCTTCCTGTTTAAGCCCTAACTATGGTTAAAGGTACCATACCCTAATTTTATTGTCCATTTGATTGAAGAGTCAAATATGAATGTTCGAATAGATATTCTAAAACATGTGTGACAATTGCAAGTACTGTCACGCCCCATCCTTAAGCATCGAGGCCAATCGAGGCCAAATGAAGAGCTTTGGGCGTGCACAATGCACCCATGAGCGTTTTAAGGCAAAACATGAGCCAATGAAGGTCCTAGAACGCCCCAGAGAGGCCTACAACTCTCTTGCAACGTTTCCACAAGGTTCAAAGAGGTTCCAGGATGCTCCACAACCATCTAGGCTCATCTGGGAGGACCTAGAAGGCTCGAGAAGCTCGAGGAAGCATCGGGACAACTCCGGAACATTCTAGAAGCCTATAGAAAAGTGTAGATCTATATGAGTTATCTAGAATACTTTAGATCTTTAGATACATGTAGAAGCCTATAGATATCTCTAGAATAGTTTAGGTCCCTTAGATATTTTGGGTGGCGAAATGTGAGCCGTCCGATCAAATAGATCTCTATCGTCCATTGAGGAGGTTGGAGACTATAAATAGACTAGCCAGGGTCATTTGTAAATCATCATACAATTCAAATAAGTAACATAATCATGATCATCCACAAAAAAATAACTACATTTATGTTGAAAATGTGTATTCTCTTTTTTTTTTCATTTAATAAAATAGAAGGTTGAATCAACATTCAAAAACAAGAAATTTTTACTAGCTAACTTCACAAAGTCATAATGCCAAGTGAGAAGCAAAAAGATTAAGGGATGAATTTTTTTCTGATTATATCAAGATTACGAAAAGACTCGCACTGATTAAGGGGGGAATTCTTTAAATATTTAGTAATCACCAGAATTACTGAAAGTCAATTCAATGACATGTTTTATAAACTTTGTGAGCTTATCAATATCGTTTAAAAATGAACTTTCAACCAAATTTGGCAAAACCTTGACTGTCTTATCATTTTTTAGCCAAAAACATTTTTTTGGACAATCGATGTAAATACTAGTGTGGTTGGTCTCATGAATCAGAGTGGAGCATATTTTTTTTCGTGGAACCAAATATCTCTTCAAAATCTTTCTTTATAAGTTTGAACCATTAATTTCTCTTCGAGTACTCGTTAAGGCTTTTTTTCGGACACCATTTCAACTTCTTATCATCAAAATAAGCAAACACTGATTAAGACGACTCTATAGCAATCAACCACTCATTTTTGTCTTTGTAAAATAACCGGTGGTAGTATGTCAACAAATTACTATTGGGAGAAGAAATTAAGGCATGTTGCATATGATCAGCATCTTCTTTAGTTTTGTACGCAAGAAAAGTGGATTTCTTACGCTTTTGTCCACTAAACTGTGTAAATCCACTGTAAGTAGCTTCTTCTCCCGAGAAATAGAAATGAGGACCCTAAAAGAAATAGATTTAAACTATAAAATAAGATATTTTATTATGAGTACAAGCCTTTGGTCTTATTATAAGTATTAATCTAAAAGATTTATATTTTATACATTTGAAATATAAGAAAATACAAAAAAGAATTACTTACACATTCATCATAAATGTGAGTTGTCTTAGTCGCTTTTTTGTTACGAGTCCGACTCATCTCTTTAAAGGGTAAAAAGTAAGATTACCTCAATTTTTTTCTTCCTTTTAGTCAACGTCAATGAAAAAACCTCGAAAAACAAAGAAACCCAACAAATGAGTTTTCAAAGAAAACAAAGCATATAAGTATAATGATAAGGAGAAAAATATTTGAAAAAATACACAAGATAGACAAAAAAAGACAACGCCGATGATATTAAAAGTTTAAAACCATCAGCAGCTTTCTCCCTATAGCTACATTTGAAAGCTTTACAAATGCCAGAGCGCACTATTAGAGCAAAAAAGAAGCTGGAAGAACATGTCAGAAAAATGAACTCCTAGAACAACATAAGAGGGTCCAACAAGAATTGGCGAAGCTGAGGAATATCCATTCAGGATGTAAAAAAAATGAAAAAGGAAAGTACGAGTAAAATAACGCAGAACAAGTTTGACCAGTTGGAGGATATGACAAAGCAAAGAAATAGCTACAAGAAGATGTACAACTAGAAGATGCGAGAGTCAAAGGAATCCACTGTTAGAGCAAAAAAGAGGCTGGAAGAAGAAAATGCTCAGAACGAAAAGTTAAAGATTCAGATAGCACGGTTATAACAATCAATTATAAAATACCATGAGAAGGATCGACCTAAGATGGATAAAGAAAGAGAAGAATTATAAAGAAGGGTAATAGAGCTGGAGAATGAAGTTCAAGGGTTAAAAGAACAACAAATTGTGAAAGAGCAATACAAGTGGAAAACAAGATATAGAGAGACAAGTATGCAGCGGCTCTACGTACGATTCAAAGACAAAGTAATGAATATATTGATTTTCAGGGACAAGTCAGAAGTGTTGCTGAATATTTGCAGATGTTGTCAAGAGATGCTGCGTCTTTACTACATTACCCCAATGCACAACCAGAGCATGAAATAAGGGTTAGACACCTATTGCACGAGTTAGTCAGCCTAGGAGAAAGAGCTAGTAGATTTATGTAGACGAAATTCTCTGTTTTGTATTGAACCTTTTCGGTTAATTATCTATTTCTTGTATTGAACCTTTTTGGTCAATGGATGTTTCGCTAATAGCCAGCGTTTGGACTTATTGCCTCTTATACATTCATGCATGCATACATACATTCATATGCATTTATTTTAATTTAAAATAATTTGTTAACAAAAAGAATTTAATAGCAGTTTTTTCTTTAAGCCGCAAATTTTTACGGGACTCACTTACGGGACTCCTCTTGGCTTCATCATAATAGACATTCATATCTTGTTCTGGTGACATAGTTCGATTCTGCTCTAACGTGTAACGACACTATAACGATTCATCTAAAGATATTGTTATTCTTGTAAGTTTTTTAATACTATATAAATATTTTCTTAAATATTTTTTAATACTATAATAATTTATTTTATAGGGTTTCATAAAATTGAAATTAAAAACGAGTTGACAACTGCTCTTCAAAATTTGTACCCGAATCATTGTTTGTCTCTAATCGAATCTCTCCACCCAGTATCGCAACCCCCGATGTCTTTCATTAACACAACCGTTGTTGAATCCGAAGCCCTTAAACCCTACTCCCGATTTGAACCTCTCTCATATTGTTATTATTATCATTCTTATTAATTATTATGATTTTATTAGAATTATCAATTAATATATTTTCCCGTGTACTATTTTTTAGTAAATCGAGATAAGTCGAAACAAAAAAACGACACTTTACATTTTTTATAAATATGTAATTACTAATGATAAGATATATATTTGTTACAGTATTTTCTCCATCTTGTGGCAACTTAAATCAGTATCTTTACTCGAATCACTTGCTCTGATACCAACTATCATCTATTATTTTATCAATACTCTGATATCAACCACGTTTACAATTTATACTTAGGCAATGTTTAAAAAGGCACGAATGAGGCTAGTAGATAATTCTACACTACACTTAAGATAGTAATTAGGATTAAATTAAACTCTCTTATCGAATAATTCTTACAATAAGTCTAAATCTTTGTATTTATAATAAAATTTGTTATTTTTATAGTTTAAATATATTTTTAGGGTATTCATTTCTACCGCTCGCGAGAAAAAACTTATACAGTATATTTATACAATTTGTTGGACAGAATCATATAAAATCGACTTTTCTTGCGTAAAAAACAAAAAATGAAGATGCTGATAAGATATACCAAACCTTAATTTTTTTTCTACTAATAGTAATTCTTTGAAATACCACAAACATTTATATTATATAAACAAGCATGACTGGTTGATTGCTATATAGCCATCTCGATTAATGTTTACTTATTTTAAAGATAAAAAAGGTTGAATAGAGTTAGAAAATCTTAAGGAGTTCGCGAAGAGAATTGACTGATTTGGTATATTTTGTTATACGACAAAAATTTGGTCCACTTTATTTCATAAGACCAGTCACACCATCATTTATACTCATTGTCTAGATAAGTGTTTGTGGTATACAAATGAAAGTAAGATTGTTAAGGTTTTGCTAAATTTGACTGCTCACAAAGTTTATGAAGTAGATCATTGTATTGCCTTTCAGTTATTCTAATAATTACCAAAAATTCAGAGATTTTTATGGTTTGCCTCGTGAGCTTATATCGTTTTTCACCATGTCACTGAATTTAGTTTGTAAAAAATAAGATTAATGACATTTTCCGAACGTATTATAAAGCTTGCACTTCATTCATTAGAAAGTTAGATGGACAAAGGAATAGTGAAAGATATGATTATTTCTCTGTTTGTCTTTCTATTTAAATTGAAATCAAATCGTACTATAACATGATAAATAATTACAGTTAAATTTTTATAGGAACTCGAAAACTCGACTCGACTCGACTCGACTCGAATTTTTAAACTCGACTCAAATAGAAAAAAATTCAAATAAAGATATACTCCTTCAGCTCAATTTCAGTCATCGAATGTCATTTTGCCGAGGTTTTTAATACAGAAGGAATTCGTTGGGAGACAATGTTGCCCGCTCTTGTCGCTTCTGGTTTGGTTCTTTCATCTGCATCTTACCATGTTTTCTTGGATTCTCCCCGATCTCGAATTCTGGTGCACTTCCGTTCCAATGGCACTCTTCATGTCTTCTACTCGGATGATGGATCATAGGAATGCCTAGAACTTGAATTTGGCAGATGGTCTCGTGCATCCGCCATGGCCGAGGACGTTGTCTATCTTCTCTTTGCTTCAGCTTGAGATTGTTGGGAGAAATTGGATTCCAGAGATTTTTTGAGGGCGTAATACTTTGTTCATAAGAAGTGGATGCCCATCAAGTGGAAAACTAAATCTCCATTGTCTATCGCGACCAATATCAATCTGTTTCATCTAGGCAATGGCGTAATGTGTGTAGCTTTATACTCTGATTAAGAATACAATTTTGAGTACCAAAAGTTTCGGGTGCACTTTGATTCTGATTCTGGAGAGATAAATGCAACTGTAGAGTCTGAATCTGCCACCAAGGTTGCATTTGAATGCGACTCTTCTGAGTTATCGGTCCTCTGAGTCTGAATAAAGGTTAGTTCCCCCTTCCTTTTCTCGTTATACTCTTGGTTTCACGACATCTTGATGTAAATTTGTTAATGGTTTATTACGTTTGAAGATAATGTTGTAGACTGGAGGTTTATATCTGGAAGAATGAAATAATAAACATTATAGATTAGGGGGATTGCTTTTCAGATGTGTTTGTATCTTTTTTTGAATGCTAAGGAGCGTAATATTATAAATTGTTAACTCTGTTGATTTGAGGGGCTTGTATATCGATAAGGTTTACTACTGGATATGGTGTTGTGTATTATTACTATGAATCAGAATGATGACATTTGGTCTCTTTTTTTTGCCTCAGGTGCCTTTGAGTCGAGACAAGACCCATGTTGTTGGTGAAGATTAATGTCAACTATTTGGGTTGAAGCTTTGGTTAAATAGATCTTCTAAAATACTTATTAAGTTTCTTTATGTAAGGATTGGGTGCTTCTGCTATGTTATACAGATTTCTCGTAGCTTATGTTTTCAGCAAAAAATAGGTTATTTATTGTCCTACATTCCCGTGATTTTGTATGAAGCAATATTTTGCATAGATACCAATAACAATGGCTACTTTGTTTTAATGTTTTATGGTTTCCATCATTGTTTTGACAAATTATTAAATTTATCTTTTTAACAGTAATGTAGCTTATACTATTGGATTATTATCTTTACTAGATTACCATATATAATGTATATTTACAGGAGAACCAGAGAGGTGAGAGGTTCATCTCTTCTGATGGTCAGACTGACTCGGTCGGGCTACTTGTTCAGTTTGATTATCAATTAAGCTTAAACATATTTTTTAAAATGGGTTAATCTGATTTGACCCGAATTATAATTTACTAATAAAATTAGTTCTTACTATCGATCATCTTGTAGTTGTATCCAATATTGTTGCATTACTTGAATGAATAATCTGTAATAATACAGATTTTTCACAAATACAAAACTGAGAAAACCAAACATCCAATGATCAAAAATTTCCTTATGTGTCTAAGATTAACTTAAGGAAATGCAGCTTCTTGGTGAGATTAAGCAGCTTCTAAAAGAGGTCGCCTCCTATTCGCAGTAAGTGATTAAATAGCGTTTAATTCCATTTAATCAGCTTAGCATTCACATTTACAGGATAAACTACATCTCTTTTGCTTCATAGGCCATTTACATTTGCACAAGCAGCTAAGCTTAGGAGGATGGCTGCTGCCAAGGAGAAGGATCTTGCAAATTGTGAGGCCACTTTTGTTTTAGCCTTCAGTTAATCACATAATATGTTTTTCACCATATAAGTTATAATTTGAATTATCAACAATTAGATATTGATATGAAGATTTTTTTATTAATGCTACTCGAACTCAGGTGTAAGTATCAAATGAGTTTGTATTCAACACGAGTATGATTAATTTTTATGAGTTTTTCATATATTTGGACCACCATTGGAGTCAGCGTCCCCATATCTAGGTGTTGGATATAAATGTTGAACATGGATACTCTTAGAATAATGAAGAGTCTGAGCCAACGTATGTTTAGTAGTGTCTAAATATATGTAAGTTGTAACATCAGGTTTGTAAACAGTGTTAAGGGAAATCTGCTGTATAAATACTATTATGTTTAACAAGCAAGGAGAGTAAGGATTAATTTAAGGAAAATTATTCCATACAAGGAGAGTTAAATGGATGATATGTGTCATTAAGGGTTTAAGGCTTAGGATTTAGGACATGTGGAAGTATTTAAACACTGCTTGTGGAATTAATTACTTCACTTGCTGTTTATCGAATACTAACCCTTAATTTAATCCTGAGTGATGAATGGGATCAATTTCATTTTTCTACAGAGTATACTTATTTTAAGTAAATGAAAACTTGTATTAGATAGATATTCTTTCTTGTTTTTCATCTATATTTCTTCTTTTTTAAGAAAAAAAGCTTCATTCCTCAAATAAACACTATTATCTAGTTGTTTCTTTTTAACCCTCGAGGTGTTTATTCATATCACTTGTACTTATATAAGCAACATTTGATTTTTAGATCAAGCACATCTTACCCAAGAGGTGAAGCAGTCATATGATTTGTATTTGAAATTTTTATTTATCGCAAAGGTATATCTCTGTGTAACTAAGCTATCTAGAAGTTTGTATATGCTCGTTGGCTTGATTGGTACATTAATTGATTATGGTCTGCCTATGCAGGTCTTAATTCATATTGTGCTAGTCTTATGGTTTTGGAGCTCTCATGTTGCTTTTGTATCTCAACATTTTCGGCAACCCTTTGGTAATGCTCGATATTGAATTTTACAAATGTTGTCTTTGGTTGTTAGCTTCTTTGATTGTCAACAACAATTTGCTTAAACATAGCTTGAGTGGCTATACATGTTTCTTAATGTTACTGTGTTTATTTCTTCATTTTACGAGGAACCAAGCAAATGTTTAACTTCTAGGCTTTGTTTTCTTTGAAAACTCATTTGCTGGGTTTCTTTGTTTTTTCAGTTTATTTCATTGACGTTGACTAAAAGGAAGAAAAAAATTAAAGTAATCTTGCTTTTTACCCTTTTCCTTCCACTCCTTGTTTAACCCTTTTTTTCCATGTAATCTTTGCTGAGAAAGTTTGTTAGTCAGACTCATATTTTCTCAAGTATTTTTTCTTTTATAGACTTTTCTGTCACTTGTATAATTATTCATGGAGAACTTGCATACTCATGTTTAGCACATTAGCTTTGCTCTGATACCAATTTAAATACTCTTCTCTAATTATTTTTTGTGTTTGTTACAATTATTTTCATAATTCAAAATTAAAATATCTGGATTTTGGCTGCAAAATTAAACTCAATTAAAAAAATGAATAACATAAGTCAATATGGCATGCTACACCAGTTTATCGTAAAGTTTGGAATTGTGAGGATACAACAATCTCTTTCTCTTCATAGGGGGAATCACAAAATATTTTCCCCTTTAAATTTTCTTTTGTTTACTTATTTTATCTGTAACAACCTAATTAAAATTCTAATTTAAACCCTAAAATTTTGGAAATTTCAATCAAATAATCTAACCGAATGTGATGACTAAATTGGAATTTCAATCAGACAAAAATTCAAGGTAATCTTGCTTTTTACCCTTTTCCTTACACTCCTTGTTTAACCCCTTTTTTCCATGTGATCATTGTTGAGAAAGTTTGTTAGTTAGACTCGTGTTTTTTCAAGTATTTTTCTTCTCTTATAGACTTCTCCATCACTTGTGTTATTATTCATGAAGAACTTACAGACTCATGTTTAGCACATTAGCTTTGCTTTGATACTGATTTAAATACTCTTCTCTGATTATTTTTGGTGTTTGTTATAATTATTTTCATTATTTGATTGTAGATATTTCTGTTTTAATATTTTAATGAAATACTAACTTGTTTTTCTTTTCGTTTTGTTTTTGTTCCCTTTTCAATATCATTACATAAAAGGGCATAGGTTCAAGAGCTAGTTCTTAGGAAATGTCCAAATGGCTGAAGGGTCCCGTAAACAGGAAAAAGATAACGAAACCGTTTGGATATGGTCGGAAGAAACCCAACATGTAAAAGTGGATAGCATTCAGGTAGGGCACATGACACAGACTAAAGGGATTGCTGAGATTAATTCGGGACAAAACAAATGCTTGCCGGAGTTAAAAGCCATGTGGGAAAAATAGGACGAGAACATGCAAATAGAGTTTCGAACTGAATTCGGAGACATAGTGAAACTGTTGTATGTTATGGTAGATAAAGAAATGATCTGGGCGATGGCTCAGTATTGGAACCCTGCATACAATTGTTTTACATTCGGAGATGTTGATATGACACTGACATTGGAAAAATATTAAGCCTTATTGAATTGCCCAACGGTACACAATGACAAGGTTTATACAAGGCCTACTGGTAGCATGTCGAGTTTTTGAAAAATGTTAAGGATAGTAGCAGGAAAGGATGAATCGTGGTTTGAAAGAAAGATAATAGAGAAAAGCTATGACAAGATTCT
This sequence comes from Hibiscus tridactylites, assembly GCA_958450335.1. Lineage (NCBI taxonomy): Eukaryota > Viridiplantae > Streptophyta > Magnoliopsida > Malvales > Malvaceae > Hibiscus > Hibiscus tridactylites. The sequence goes on along the minus strand of OY288284.1, from coordinate 77,700,919 downwards.
AGAAGACAATGAAAGCATCAAGTGAAAGGTTATCCAGAGAATTATTATAACTGTGGACGAATCAGAAAAAAGGAAGAGGAGATTGTTTGCTCTGTGTATCTATGGGTTGGTTCTGTTTCCTAGAACTATTGATTGCATTGACCCGTAAACTTTGTTGCTGTTTGAGAAGTTGGAGAGGAAAGTGAACCCGATACCTGCTATTTTAACCGAAACATATAGATCACTTACTGCCTATCGGAAATCAAGTGAAGGGAGGTTTTGGGGTTGTGCTCAACTGTTAGAGGTATGGTTTCGAGGGCATCGATGGATAACGCCTTATAGAGTTCGGAGATTTTCTAGAGATTAGTTGCCGCTGGAAGAGCATCTTACCTCGTATGTTCCAAAAAAGAAGACAAAGAATCAATGGAGAGAATTTTTCTTAAATAAAAAGAGTCAGATGTGGTATGGAAGGCAACTTGGTTAAATGTGGGCAGTTATCAGTATCAATGTGGTAAGTTCGATTGGATCCCATTATCGGGGGCTTGGGGAGGAACACCATATTGCCCGTTAATAGTATCTAGACAATTTGGATCGAGACAATTTATTCCAGCTACTGGTGGAATGTACGCTTTTGAATATGCACACAAAACAAATAGGTACAAGGTGAAGGTGGTAGATACTTCGGCGGCATGGACGGCTCTGAAGAGGGTACAACTTCAAGGTGGGACTAAAGTTATGAAAGGGTATGCATAATGGAGGACTAGGAGGATCGACAATAACGTCCCAAAGAAGGGTTTGACGAGAAATAGTTCAAGAAATGAATATGTAAGAGAAACCCCCTCGACAATAGAGAAAATGAAACACGATCACGAGAAGGAAATGAACATATATGCGAAAAGGATCAACGACTTGAAACATGAACTTTCGATGGCAACGTTAGAAGCGAAAGTTTAGCAAAATCAAAAAAAATGAACTCTTAGAACAACATAAGAGGGTCGAACAAGAATTGGCGAAGCTGAGTAATATCCATTCAGGATGTAAGACAACACAAAACAAAAGTACGAGTAAAATAACGCAGAACATGTCTGACCAGTTTGAGGATATGTCAAAGTAAAGAAATAGCTACAAAAAGATGTACATCCAGAAGATGCGAGAGTCAAAAGAACCACTGTTAGAGCAAAAAAGAGGCTGGAAGTAGAACATGCTCGGAACGAAGAGTTAAAGATTCAGGTAGCACGGTTAGAACAATCAGTTATAAGATACCATGAAGAGGATCAGCCTAAGATGGATAAATAAAAAGAAAAATTACAAAGAAGGGTAATAGAGCTGGAGAATGAAGTTCTAGGGTTAAAAGAACAACTTGCAAATAATGAAGGAGCAATACAATCGGAAAATAAGATACGGAGAGACAAGTATAAAAGTTTGCATCTCATAACATACAATCACGTGTCCGTGCTTGCCCATGTTATGCACTCATTCATTTATTAAGGGCTTTTTCAGAGAACTACATTTATGGTTTTTTTTTGAAATGGTGAAATTAGGTATATTTATCGTTTTGGGTTTGAGTAGCATCAAAAAAGCTTTATCATTTTAAGATTGTATGCGAGTCTTCAAAGGCCTTGTCATTAATCTAGGTAATAATTGTTAACTCAATTATAGTGTGAAATATTAGAAAGTACTTGGACCTATCACATGAATAGTGTGGAAGTAACGTTTTAGAAAAAAAAATAAACATCCTATTTTTTTTTATTTAAAGGAAGAAAAAGTTGCAAACATATATGCCTTATTAAAAAATACATCCTAAGTCTAATGGGAGAAAAACAATACATGTAGGAGTAGTTACAACAGATAAAACAACGCAACAACGACAACTAGGGGTGGGAGAAAATACCCGACCCGAAAACCCGACTACCCGAAACAAATATACCGGGTAATTTCCGGAAAAAAAATTACCCGACCCGGCAAATTTCCCGGGACACGGGCCGGGACACGGGCCGAGAGTTTTCCCTTACCGGGTACCCGACCCAACCCGATAAAATTATATATATATTTTTTATATTTAAAATTATATTTTTATTTTATGTTTCTTAATATTTTCACTCTAAAATTAAATTTAAATCCCTATATTTTTCTATGTTTGTATTATATTCTTTTAAGTTTTATGTTTAATTTTTTTTAAAATATTTTTGTGTTTAACATATGATTTTTTTTAGTTTTAAAATAATAAAAAAATAAAAAAAATATGAACCGGGTACCCGAATTTTACGGGTACCCAAATTCCGGGTACCCGAATTTAATGGGCCGGGACACGGGCCGTTTAAAGAGGTACCCGGACGAACCGGGTACCCAGTTTTCCGGGTACCCGAATCCCGGGTACCCGACAATTCCCACCCCTAGCGACAACCAAGGCTTAAAAACCACATAGATAATTTGATCACGTGTTTTAATACTAATATATATCAAATTTGAACTTAATGTTTATATTGACGATTAGACTAATGAAAGGACTAATAGGTGCAATCTTGACTTTTTTAAGGATTAAGGGACAATAGTTTAAAAGGCTTAAGCATAAAGGCACATTTGTCCCCTAAATTATACACTTTTTCCCGAATAGTTCTCAAAGTATTTTTTGAGACGTTTTACCTCCTAAACTTTAAATCGTAACCTCTGTTGGTCTTCTTTTATAACGTCCATTTAAAAAAATATCAACTAGTCAAAGTGTGTCACGTGACAGTTTTAATTAAAAAAATCGATTGACTTTAATAGAAGTGTGTAATTTGCATGTTAACTTTTCAAGTTTTATTTTCATTTAAGTTTAGTCCTTAAAGATTTAAAAAAATTATTTTCCCCCCTTCTCTCTATCTCTCTTCTTCTTCAACAATAAATTGCCCAAAATTAAAACCCCAAGTATGAGGATTTTAGCTGCAAATATCTGAATTTCTTTATTCAAAATTAAAATATCTGGATTTTAGTTGCAAAATTAAATTCAATTTAGAAAATAAATAACGTAGGTCAATATGGTCTGCTACACTAGTTTATTGTAAAGTTTGGAATTATGAGATACAACAATCTCTTTCTCTTCATAGGGGGAATCACAAAATAGTTTCCTTTTTGAATTTTCTTTTGTTTACTTGTTCTATCTGTAACACCATAACCTAACCGAATGTGATGATTAAATTAAAATTTAGATTTTGATGGGGCAATTCTGTAAAGGGTTAAAAGCTGCAACCCTTAGTTTGTAATTAACCCCAATAGTTAGGGTATAAAACTAAACTTTAGCCTAGGGTTTTCATTTCTCAATTTTTTGCCGTTTCATCTCCTCAGCCCCTTCTCTCGTTTTTTTTCATTCGAACACCAAGACCCCTTTTTCCGTTCAAGCCCCGACGGAGGCCTTATCGCCGGCCGTTCTTCGAGCCGTGACCGCCGTAGCACTCCCCTTCCCTGTCTGATCAAAATCCAGGCGTGGGTTTGTGTGTTCGCCGCCGCCCTCGCCGGAGAAGGAGAGGCCGAAGCTTTTGAACACCCAGCTCCCCCGCCCAATCGCGCCGCTGTTCTCGTCGTTCCCTTCTCCGCTCGGTTCGGTAAGCACCGTGGGCCACGGTTCGGTTCGGTAAGCACTCATTTTTGGCTCGTACAGGTTTCATCACTCATTTTTGGCTCGTACATTGAGGACTCATTTTTTTCCTCTCTCTTATTTTATGGGTTTTTCTTTTTAGGGTTTTAATGTTACCTAGATTATTTCTTCATTTTATAGGGAATCAAGCAAATGTTTAACTTTTGTGCTTTCTTTTCTTTGAAAATCCATTTGCTGGGTTTTTTTGTTTTTTCAGATTATTTCATTGACGATAACTAAAAGGAATAAAAAATTCGAGGTAATATTGCTTTTTACACTTTTCATTCCACTCTTTGTTTAACCTTTTTTTCCATGTGATATTTGCTGAGAAAGTTGATTTGAAAATCAAAGAGAAGTGCAAGGGGTTTGAGACATTTTTGTTTTGTTAGTCAGCTTCCGTTTGGTTTTCAATTTGCACCCTTTTTATATTTTGGTCGCCCATTTCTTTGTAATTCGGTCATGAAATCCTAAATTCAGTGCAATTTAGTCTTTTTTGTTTAATTATGTAGTCTTTATTTTATTTAAAATGTATGTATAATTTTTGAATGTATATCTTTTAAAAAATCATATAGTCATTTAGGTAAACATAATCACTTTATTAGCTAATTAAGAAAGCCTTTAGTGCAGTATACTTCTCATAATTTGAATAGAACTAGGAAATTGTAGAAAATAAATGGAAGATTGAAATGAATATTGGAGGTTCAAAATTGGTTAGTGTCACATTTGGAAAGTGATGTGTGGATGTTCAAATGGAAATTTCAAACACTCATTTTAACCTAGAAAATGGATATAATTTGTAATTAGGTTATTTTTAATAAAAATAGGATAAATAATTATATGTATATTAATTAAGAGTATTATTATTTTGGATCAATAAAGTTAGTGTTCAATATTATTTTTGATGTTATCATTTATGTTCAAAATTAATAATATTCTTTTAATTCTTAATTAATTAAAACAAATGGACCCAAATTAAAAATGGAAATACAATAATCGAACAACCTTTTGCGATGATTTATATTTTTGAATATAAATTAAAATGTCCTAACTTGATTGAATGTTTCACTAATATATTTGCCCAAAAATGTATTTTCTTGCAAAAAGTTATTCACATTCGAAATAATTTCATTTTACAATTAAAAATATTAATTTAAATTTGAGATTAGTGTCCAAAATATCAAAATGTCATGTACAATTAATAAGGTACTAAAAATGGGCGTTAGTAGGGTTGTTAATCTTTCCATATACGTAATTGACTTCTGAACCTAAACCTTTTTAAAAGCAATTCTCTAGTACGTTTTTATAGTTTCCGGTCTACCAAAGTGACCAATGGCAACTCTAAAAATATTTTCTTAATAATAGTAATATAGAAGGGTTTAATTAAAAATGACAAATTAATCGCTTTTCGAGTCTGAATTAACTAAACCATAATTTTCTAAGAAATTAAAAATTGTCAGGGTATTTTAAAAAAAAAACACTTAAAGGGGAGTTTTTTGTATACTATATTTGTCATTCATGCATAAGTCTTAAACTTGGGGTTTCACCTTTAAGTGAGAGTAAGGTAATATTTGACGTGATGCTCTCCAGCTTCGAGTTTTGATTTTTGTTTTTTTTTCGGTATATTAATCTTATGCGTCGTGGGGCTTACGTCTCCGTTATAAGTGACCTATACTACAAAATTGATGTCTTACTGTCGTAGTAGACGATAACGACAGTTTAAGAACCGAGAGTTTAGAACAAAACCTGCATTTTGTTTAGAAATTTACGCTATTAGAACCAGACAAGGACTTAGACAAGTGTTGTCGGTCTTAAAGTTTCTCTCCGATCATCTTGTTGTAAATGTTGTGCAATTAGCTTGTTTGTTTGTTTTTAATGTTAATTTCATATATAATATGCTTTTGATATTATTTTCGGATACTAATACAAGTTTGTTTTGTTTTGTCTTGTTTGATTTTGGTTTGAACTATGTATAATTGGTATTTATTAAAGCCAAATATTTACTTAAAATAAACATTAAATATATCTAAACAACTAACTACTAGCTTGTACGAATAAGTTTAATTATTAATTTAGGCGTGTAAATAATTCTACACTGTACTTAGAATATTAGTTAGTATTAAACTAAACTTTATTATTATATAATTCTTACAATAAGACCAAACTTTTGTACTTATAATAAAATCTCTTATTTTTATACTTTAAATCTGTTTCTTTTAGCGTCTTATTTTCTACCTCTTAGAAGAGAAGCTTTTTATAGTGGATTTACACAGTTTAGTGGACAAAATCGTAATGAATTTACCTTTCTTGCGTACAAAATTAAAGAAGATGCTAATCAGATACACAACGCTTTAATTTCTTCTCCCAATAATAATTCGTTAACATACAACCACCATTTATATTATAAAGATAAAAATGAGTGGTTAATTGCTATAAAAGCGTCTCGATCAGTGTTTGCTTATTTTTATAATAATAATGTGAAATATCGTTCGAGAAAAAGCCTTAACGAGTACACAAAAAATGAATGGTTCAAACTTATAAAAAAAGATTTTGAGAAAATACTTGGTTCCACGGAAAAAATTTGGTTCACTCTGATTTACGAGACCAGCCACACCAGTATTTACATTGATTGTCTAGAAAAATGTCTTTCGCTATCAAATAATAACACAATAAAAGTTTTGCTAAATTTAGTTAAAAGTTTATCTTTAAACGATATTGATAAGCTTATAGAGTTTATAAAGCAGATCCTTGAATTGATTTTTAGTCATTTTAGTAATTATCAAACATTAAAAGAATTTTACGATTTATCTCGTGAGCTTCAATCGTTTTTTACCATGTCAATAGATCTAAATTATAAGTTTATACTTTTTAATTAAAAAATTTAGATTAACTTGTAAATTAATCTTGCATTATATCAATTAATTCAAAATTTATAATTTTATAAGACACATGTGAGTCTGAGGGTTTTGCTTGGTTTTCACCCGTTCGCGATGGATGTGTTCAAGAAATTAAGTTTTATTGTCAATTTGGATGTACTCATGAATAAGAATCTTATTAACAAGACCAGTATTTTCACTTGTATTGACCGTGCTTTAGTTTACCCATTGAAAACGTGGATGGGCATACCAATGGTGAAAAATTATCGTGTTCTTTTTGCCGTTTTCTATTATCAATGAGGGTCATATTCTATATCTAGTGAAATAATTTGGTTTTGCTACAACGTTTACAAGCTGTGAATAAATCTCATACAGCTTGTAAACGTTGTGGCAAAACCGAATTATTTGACCAGGTATAGAATATGACCTTCCTTATAATAGAAAACGACAGAAAAAAATGATCCGTTTTTAGCATTGGTATGTCCATCCACTTCTTAAATGGGTAAATTGAAACCCGGTTAATACAAGTGAAAATATCAGACTTGTTAATGATATTTCTAGTCACAAGTACATTCAAATTGACAATAAACCTTGATTTTTCGGACACATTTATTGCAAACAGGTGAGAACTAAACAAAAACCTCGAACTCACATGTGCCAATTATAAATTTTGAATTCATTGACACAATGTAAGATTAATTTACAAGTTAATCTAAATTTTTGAACTTAACAATCTAAATCTATTGACATGGTGAAAAAATGATTAAAACTCACGAAGCGGATCGTAAAATTATTTCAATGTTTGGTAATCACTAAAATGACCGAAAGACAATTTAAAGATCTACATAAACTATGTGTGTTTATCAATATCGTTTGAAGACGAACTTCCAGCCAAATTTAGTAAAACCTTGATTGTTTTATCATTTGTTAGTCAAAGATATTTTTCTGGACAATTAGTGTAAATACTAGTGTGGTTGGTCTCGTGAATTATAGTGGACCAGTTTTTTGCCGTAAAATCAAATATCTCTTAAATTTTTTTTTATAAGTTTGAACCATTCATTTTTTTAAGTATTCGTTAAAGCTTTTTTTTCAGACACCATTTTAACTTCTTGTCATCAAAATAAGTAAACACTGATTGAGGCGACTCTATAGCAATCAACCACTCATTCTTGTCTTTGTAATCTTACCGGTGGTAGTATGTCAACAAATTACTATCGGAAGATGAAATTAAGGCATGGTGCATTTGATTAGCATCTTCTTTGGTTTTGTACGCTAGAAAAGTGGATTCTTTACGCTTTTGTCCACTAAACTGTGTAAATCCACTGTAAGTATCTTCTTTTCTTAAGAAATAGAAATGAGAGCCCTAAAAGAAACAGATTTAAACTATAAAAATAAGATATCTTATTATGAGTACAAGAGTTTAGACTTATTGTAAGAATTAAATGATAAAAGAGTTTAATTTAATATTCACTATTATCTTAAGTGTAGTGTAGAATTATCTACACGCCTGAGTTAGTAGTTAATTTTATTCGTACGGACTAGTTATTTGGATATATTTAAACTTTATTTTAAGTCAATATAAGCCTCAAATGAATCTCCTAAATTGACTAGCTCATGTAGCAGGCGAGTGATGGCCTCTCTGTGTCTTGTTCGACGTCAGGTTGCTCTAGCAGGCTAGTAGCTTGTCTAGACAGAATTTGGACATATGAAGCTATTCCTTTGATTTGTGCTTTAAATCTCACTAATTCGTCATCTTGGATTTGGAATGTGCGCCTTTTTGCTTCATACTTTTCTTTCCACGCTCCGCTTTCATTTTAGTTAACTCTTTGGTTTGATTTTCCATTTTGCAATTCTCGCTATTACCTCAGCTCTCACAGTTAGATCAGGAACCATAATTGAGCTGATTCAAAGAATTTTTGGTTTTAGCAAAGAAAAAATTCCCAAAATTTGCGTCTTCGCAAGGCAGGTAATTGAGTTGTACATTTCCCTTAATTGTTTTCGTTTAGTTCCTTGTATTTCTGATTCTTCATTGAAATTGGTATATTTTGGTTAGCCTAATGTAAAATAAATAGCTGATGGTGTAATTATTGCAGCTTGTAGTATATTATTGGAGTAAATTTATGACAGAATCATAGTGCAATGTTTTTACTTTTTATCCGAGCTTCTCTATGTCATCATTTCTGGAAATCTGCTTCTTTTAATTTGTATATTTATTTTCTAAAGTATAGATTATTTTGTGTCTATATTAGTTTAAAGGGTTTAATGTAACTTCCAAATATTGAAACGATTTTTTCATTTTCTGAAAAGAATTGGACTTTCATACCCGGTTTACATCTATGTTTGCTGCATTTTATATCCTGTGGATGAGTTTGTTTTCTGTCAACTGTTTTTAATCTTGCTGCATTTCATGACGTTTTTCGTCGTTTCTGAATACTTTTTATCTGTAAAAAAAGGTTAAGAACTACATTAGAAAAACAGGGTCTTTGAACACTTCCATTCGATAATAAATTAGGAGCAAGCTACATGAAGTATTAGAATACTTGTGCAAATGATGATAAAATTTTCAGTTACCAAAACTGTATTCATCTGTCTTTTAGGTGTCTGAAACTTTTCCTATGCTCATTCTTTGCAGTTGCCTGGTCGTACAGATAATGAGATAAAAAATTATCGGAATACCCGGATTAAGAGACGTCAGCGTGCTACCTTATGTTCCTGAACTTCCTGATATATCCGCAAGCAGCATGTTGATGAAAGGTCTAGGTTCTCAATACTGTAGTTTCATGCCACCAACAATCCATCGCCAGAAGCGTCTTCGAGAAGCTACAACCTTTGTCCCTGGTTACAGTACTGCTGTTAAAAATGAATGCCCCTTGTTTGAGCTGTTTCAGGATGATATCTTGGACAAGGCTCCTCGATCCTTTGGGATGCCTTTTCCGATTGAACCGGATCCTGCAACAAAGAACTCCTTTCAGTTTGGTGTATTCCCTGGTAGTCATAACTCATACCCTTTCAAATGGCAATTTCTCTGCTTCAGAGCCTGCTTTTGAGGCCGTGAAGTTGGAGCTCCCTTCATTCCAATATCCGGAAACTGAATTAGGCAACTGGGGGACATGTTCTAGCCCGCCACCTTTACTTGAGTCTGTTGATGCTCTTTTATCCAGTCGCCACCACCAACCAGCTGACCATGTTTTGACCCGAGTTACAGATAAGTCTTTAGCTGATAATGATTTGTGTATTATGACTTTTGTATGAACCCCATTTTTACAGGTACTCTGTTTTCATTCATATAATCATTTGGTACCTTTCTATACAAGCTGTTGCTGTCTTATTAAGGTTTCTTTTATTTTAACTCGGATTTGGGAATGTAATGAAAAGGAAATGTTGGATCATCGAATGTTTGGTTTTCTCAGTTTTGTATTTATCAAAAATATGTATTACCGCAGATTATTCATTTGAGTAATGCAACAACATTGGATACAACTACAAGATGATCGGTTAGTAAAAACCAATTTTATTAATAAATTATAATTCGGATCAAACCGGATTCATCCATATTAAAAAATATTTGTCTAAACTCAACTGATAATCAAACCAAACAGATAGCCCAACTGAGTATAAGGAGAAAAGGAAGGGGAAACTAACCTTGATTCAGACTCAGAGGACCGATAACACAGAATGGTGGCATTCAAATGCAACCTGGTTGGCAGGTTCAGAATCTACAATTGCATTTATCTCTCCAGAATCAGAATCCAATTGCACCCGAAACTTTTTGTAAATAAAACCTTTTTCAAAATCAGAGTAAACAGATACACACATGACGCCATTGCCCAGATGAAACAGATCCATAACGGAACAAATAGGCAATGAAGATTCAGTTTTCCACTTGATGGGCATCCATTTCTTATGAACAACATGATAAGCACTCAAACGATCTGTGGAATCACATTTATTGCAACAATCCCAACCTAAAGCATAGAGAAAATAGACGACGTCATCGACCATGGCGGATGCATGAGACCATCTGCCAAATACAGGTTCTAGGCATTCCCATGATCCATCATCAGGGTAGAAGGCATGGAGAGAGCCATTGGAATTGAAGTGCACCAGAATTCGAGATCGGGGAGAATCCAATAAAACAGGGTAAGATGCAGATGAAGGAACCAAACGAGAAGCGACGGGAGGGGGCGGCACTGTCTCCCAACAAATTCCTTCTGTATCAAAAACCTCGGCAAAATGACCTTCGGTGACGGAAACCGAGCCGAAGACGTAAATCTTTGTTCCTGTAGCAACAGCGGCGGGCGATTTCCGCGGAAACAACATAGGAGGAGCTTTCTTCCATTCACCATCACAATCAAAGTAGAAAACAGAGTTATGTAAGTGGACCGAAATCTCAATTCTAGTGTCGGGACAACAGGGATCTCCATAACAGACTCCCCCAAGGACGTAAACGCGGTTGCGACAGGAGACGGCGGTTCCGCCACTACGAGCGTCGGAAGGCATCGTACTCAGAGCCTCACTAATTTCTGACCTTTTCAGATTCAAAATGTGCCAATCAACCTTGAATAATTGATCCTCGCTCGTCTGGTTTTCTCGAAAAGCCGTCGGGTGGGACGAGACACGGGCCGGGACACGGGCCGAGAGTTTTCCCTTACCGGGTACCCGACCCAACCCGATAAAATTATATATATATTTTTTATATTTAAAATTATATTTTTATTTTATGTTTCTTAATATTTTCACTCTAAAATTAAATTTAAATCCCTATATTTTTCTATGTTTGTATTATATTCTTTTAAGTTTTATGTTTAATTTTTTTTAAAATATTTTTGTGTTTAACATATGATTTTTTTTAGTTTTAAAATAATAAAAAAATAAAAAAAATATGAACCGGGTACCCGAATTTTACGGGTACCCAAATTCCGGGTACCCGAATTTAATGGGCCGGGACACGGGCCGTTTAAAGAGGTACCCGGACGAACCGGGTACCCAGTTTTCCGGGTACCCGAATCCCGGGTACCCGACAATTCCCACCCCTAGCGACAACCAAGGCTTAAAAACCACATAGATAATTTGATCACGTGTTTTAATACTGATATATATCAAATTTGAACTTAATGTTTATATTGACGATTAGACTAATGAAAGGACTAATAGGTGCAATCTTGACTTTTTTAAGGATTAAGGGACAATAGTTTAAAAGGCTTAAGCATAAAGGCACATTTGTCCCCTAAACTATACACTTTTTCCCGAATAGTTCTCAAAGTATTTTTTGAGACGTTTTACCTCCTAAACTTTAAATCGTAACCTCTGTTGGTCTTCTTTTATAACGTCCATTTAAAAAAATATCAACTAGTCAAAGTGTGTCACGTGACAGTTTTAATTAAAAAAATCGATTGACTTTAATAGAAGTGTGTAATTTGCATGTTAACTTTTCAAGTTTTATTTTCATTTAAGTTTAGTCCTTAAAGATTTAAAAAAATTATTTTTCCCCCTTCTCTCTATCTCTCTTCTTCTTCAACAATAAATTGCCCAAAATTAAAACCCCAAGTATGAGGATTTTAGCTGCAAATATCTGAATTTCTTTATTCAAAATTAAAATATCTGGATTTTAGTTGCAAAATTAAATTCAATTTAGAAAATAAATAACGTAGGTCAATATGGTCTGCTACACTAGTTTATTGTAAAGTTTGGAATTATGAGATACAACAATCTCTTTCTCTTCATAGGGGGAATCACAAAATAGTTTCCTTTTTGAATTTTCTTTTGTTTACTTGTTCTATCTGTAACACCATAACCTAACCGAATGTGATGATTAAATTAAAATTTAGATTTTGATGGGGCAATTCTGTAAAGGGTTAAAAGCTGCAACCCTTAGTTTGTAATTAACCCCAATAGTTAGGGTATAAAACTAAACTTTAGCCTAGGGTTTTCATTTCTCAATTTTTTGCCGTTTCATCTCCTCAGCCCCTTCTCTCGTTTTTTTTCATTCGAACACCAAGACCCCTTTTTCCGTTCAAGCCCCGACGGAGGCCTTATCGCCGGCCGTTCTTCGAGCCGTGACCGCCGTAGCACTCCCCTTCCCTGTCTGATCAAAATCCAGGCGTGGGTTTGTGTGTTCGCCGCCGCCCTCGCCGGAGAAGGAGAGGCCGAAGCTTTTGAACACCCAGCTCCCCCGCCCAATCGCGCCGCTGTTCTCGTCGTTCCCTTCTCCGCTCGGTTCGGTAAGCACCGTGGGCCACGGTTCGGTTCGGTAAGCACTCATTTTTGGCTCGTACAGGTTTCATCACTCATTTTTGGCTCGTACATTGAGGACTCATTTTTTTCCTCTCTCTTATTTTATGGGTTTTTCTTTTTAGGGTTTTAATGTTACCTAGATTATTTCTTCATTTTATAGGGAATCAAGCAAATGTTTAACTTTTGTGCTTTCTTTTCTTTGAAAATCCATTTGCTGGGTTTTTTTGTTTTTTCAGATTATTTCATTGACGATAACTAAAAGGAATAAAAAATTCGAGGTAATATTGCTTTTTACACTTTTCATTCCACTCTTTGTTTAACCTTTTTTTCCATGTGATATTTGCTGAGAAAGTTGATTTGAAAATCAAAGAGAAGTGCAAGGGGTTTGAGACATTTTTGTTTTGTTAGTCAGCTTCCGTTTGGTTTTCAATTTGCACCCTTTTTATATTTTGGTCGCCCATTTCTTTGTAATTCGGTCATGAAATCCTAAATTCAGTGCAATTTAGTCTTTTTTGTTTAATTATGTAGTCTTTATTTTATTTAAAATGTATGTATAATTTTTGAATGTATATCTTTTAAAAAATCATATAGTCATTTAGGTAAACATAATCACTTTATTAGCTAATTAAGAAAGCCTTTAGTGCAGTATACTTCTCATAATTTGAATAGAACTAGGAAATTGTAGAAAATAAATGGAAGATTGAAATGAATATTGGAGGTTCAAAATTGGTTAGTGTCACATTTGGAAAGTGATGTGTGGATGTTCAAATGGAAATTTCAAACACTCATTTTAACCTAGAAAATGGATATAATTTGTAATTAGGTTATTTTTAATAAAAATAGGATAAATAATTATATGTATATTAATTAAGAGTATTATTATTTTGGATCAATAAAGTTAGTGTTCAATATTATTTTTGATGTTATCATTTATGTTCAAAATTAATAATATTCTTTTAATTCTTAATTAATTAAAACAAATGGACCCAAATTAAAAATGGAAATACAATAATCGAACAACCTTTTGCGATGATTTATATTTTTGAATATAAATTAAAATGTCCTAACTTGATTGAATGTTTCACTAATATATTTGCCCAAAAATGTATTTTCTTGCAAAAAGTTATTCACATTCGAAATAATTTCATTTTACAATTAAAAATATTAATTTAAATTTGAGATTAGTGTCCAAAATATCAAAATGTCATGTACAATTAATAAGGTACTAAAAATGGGCGTTAGTAGGGTTGTTAATCTTTCCATATACGTAATTGACTTCTGAACCTAAACCTTTTTAAAAGCAATTCTCTAGTACGTTTTTATAGTTTCCGGTCTACCAAAGTGACCAATGGCAACTCTAAAAATATTTTCTTAATAATAGTAATATAGAAGGGTTTAATTAAAAATGACAAATTAATCGCTTTTCGAGTCTGAATTAACTAAACCATAATTTTCTAAGAAATTAAAAATTGTCAGGGTATTTTAAAAAAAAAACACTTAAAGGGGAGTTTTTTGTATACTATATTTGTCATTCATGCATAAGTCTTAAACTTGGGGTTTCACCTTTAAGTGAGAGTAAGGTAATATTTGACGTGATGCTCTCCAGCTTCGAGTTTTGATTTTTGTTTTTTTTTCGGTATATTAATCTTATGCGTCGTGGGGCTTACGTCTCCGTTATAAGTGACCTATACTACAAAATTGATGTCTTACTGTCGTAGTAGACGATAACGACAGTTTAAGAACCGAGAGTTTAGAACAAAACCTGCATTTTGTTTAGAAATTTACGCTATTAGAACCAGACAAGGACTTAGACAAGTGTTGTCGGTCTTAAAGTTTCTCTCCGATCATCTTGTTGTAAATGTTGTGCAATTAGCTTGTTTGTTTGTTTTTAATGTTAATTTCATATATAATATGCTTTTGATATTATTTTCGGATACTAATACAAGTTTGTTTTGTTTTGTCTTGTTTGATTTTGGTTTGAACTATGTATAATTGGTATTTATTAAAGCCAAATATTTACTTAAAATAAACATTAAATATATCTAAACAACTAACTACTAGCTTGTACGAATAAGTTTAATTATTAATTTAGGCGTGTAAATAATTCTACACTGTACTTAGAATATTAGTTAGTATTAAACTAAACTTTATTATTATATAATTCTTACAATAAGACCAAACTTTTGTACTTATAATAAAATCTCTTATTTTTATACTTTAAATCTGTTTCTTTTAGCGTCTTATTTTCTACCTCTTAGAAGAGAAGCTTTTTATAGTGGATTTACACAGTTTAGTGGACAAAATCGTAATGAATTTACCTTTCTTGCGTACAAAATTAAAGAAGATGCTAATCAGATACACAACGCTTTAATTTCTTCTCCCAATAATAATTCGTTAACATACAACCACCATTTATATTATAAAGATAAAAATGAGTGGTTAATTGCTATAAAAGCGTCTCGATCAGTGTTTGCTTATTTTTATAATAATAATGTGAAATATCGTTCGAGAAAAAGCCTTAACGAGTACACAAAAAATGAATGGTTCAAACTTATAAAAAAAGATTTTGAGAAAATACTTGGTTCCACGGAAAAAATTTGGTTCACTCTGATTTACGAGACCAGCCACACCAGTATTTACATTGATTGTCTAGAAAAATGTCTTTCGCTATCAAATAATAACACAATAAAAGTTTTGCTAAATTTAGTTAAAAGTTTATCTTTAAACGATATTGATAAGCTTATAGAGTTTATAAAGCAGATCCTTGAATTGATTTTTAGTCATTTTAGTAATTATCAAACATTAAAAGAATTTTACGATTTATCTCGTGAGCTTCAATCGTTTTTTACCATGTCAATAGATCTAAATTATAAGTTTATACTTTTTAATTAAAAAATTTAGATTAACTTGTAAATTAATCTTGCATTATATCAATTAATTCAAAATTTATAATTTTATAAGACACATGTGAGTCTGAGGGTTTTGCTTGGTTTTCACCCGTTCGCGATGGATGTGTTCAAGAAATTAAGTTTTATTGTCAATTTGGATGTACTCATGAATAAGAATCTTATTAACAAGACCAGTATTTTCACTTGTATTGACCGTGCTTTAGTTTACCCATTGAAAACGTGGATGGGCATACCAATGGTGAAAAATTATCGTGTTCTTTTTGCCGTTTTCTATTATCAATGAGGGTCATATTCTATATCTAGTGAAATAATTTGGTTTTGCTACAACGTTTACAAGCTGTGAATAAATCTCATACAGCTTGTAAACGTTGTGGCAAAACCGAATTATTTGACCAGGTATAGAATATGACCTTCCTTATAATAGAAAACGACAGAAAAAAATGATCCGTTTTTAGCATTGGTATGTCCATCCACTTCTTAAATGGGTAAATTGAAACCCGGTTAATACAAGTGAAAATATCAGACTTGTTAATGATATTTCTAGTCACAAGTACATTCAAATTGACAATAAACCTTGATTTTTCGGACACATTTATTGCAAACAGGTGAGAACTAAACAAAAACCTCGAACTCACATGTGCCAATTATAAATTTTGAATTCATTGACACAATGTAAGATTAATTTACAAGTTAATCTAAATTTTTGAACTTAACAATCTAAATCTATTGACATGGTGAAAAAATGATTAAAACTCACGAAGCGGATCGTAAAATTATTTCAATGTTTGGTAATCACTAAAATGACCGAAAGACAATTTAAAGATCTACATAAACTATGTGTGTTTATCAATATCGTTTGAAGACGAACTTCCAGCCAAATTTAGTAAAACCTTGATTGTTTTATCATTTGTTAGTCAAAGATATTTTTCTGGACAATTAGTGTAAATACTAGTGTGGTTGGTCTCGTGAATTATAGTGGACCAGTTTTTTGCCGTAAAATCAAATATCTCTTAAATTTTTTTTTATAAGTTTGAACCATTCATTTTTTTAAGTATTCGTTAAAGCTTTTTTTTCAGACACCATTTTAACTTCTTGTCATCAAAATAAGTAAACACTGATTGAGGCGACTCTATAGCAATCAACCACTCATTCTTGTCTTTGTAATCTTACCGGTGGTAGTATGTCAACAAATTACTATCGGAAGATGAAATTAAGGCATGGTGCATTTGATTAGCATCTTCTTTGGTTTTGTACGCTAGAAAAGTGGATTCTTTACGCTTTTGTCCACTAAACTGTGTAAATCCACTGTAAGTATCTTCTTTTCTT
Organism: Hibiscus tridactylites; assembly: GCA_958450335.1. NCBI lineage: Eukaryota > Viridiplantae > Streptophyta > Magnoliopsida > Malvales > Malvaceae > Hibiscus > Hibiscus tridactylites. The sequence continues at coordinate 77,683,985 of OY288284.1, read as the reverse complement.
AAGAAATAGAAATGAGAGCCCTAAAAGAAACAGATTTAAACTATAAAAATAAGATATCTTATTATGAGTACAAGAGTTTAGACTTATTGTAAGAATTAAATGATAAAAGAGTTTAATTTAATATTCACTATTATCTTAAGTGTAGTGTAGAATTATCTACACGCCTGAGTTAGTAGTTAATTTTATTCGTACGGACTAGTTATTTGGATATATTTAAACTTTATTTTAAGTCAATATAAGCCTCAAATGAATCTCCTAAATTGACTAGCTCATGTAGCAGGCGAGTGATGGCCTCTCTGTGTCTTGTTCGACGTCAGGTTGCTCTAGCAGGCTAGTAGCTTGTCTAGACAGAATTTGGACATATGAAGCTATTCCTTTGATTTGTGCTTTAAATCTCACTAATTCGTCATCTTGGATTTGGAATGTGCGCCTTTTTGCTTCATACTTTTCTTTCCACGCTCCGCTTTCATTTTAGTTAACTCTTTGGTTTGATTTTCCATTTTGCAATTCTCGCTATTACCTCAGCTCTCACAGTTAGATCAGGAACCATAATTGAGCTGATTCAAAGAATTTTTGGTTTTAGCAAAGAAAAAATTCCCAAAATTTGCGTCTTCGCAAGGCAGGTAATTGAGTTGTACATTTCCCTTAATTGTTTTCGTTTAGTTCCTTGTATTTCTGATTCTTCATTGAAATTGGTATATTTTGGTTAGCCTAATGTAAAATAAATAGCTGATGGTGTAATTATTGCAGCTTGTAGTATATTATTGGAGTAAATTTATGACAGAATCATAGTGCAATGTTTTTACTTTTTATCCGAGCTTCTCTATGTCATCATTTCTGGAAATCTGCTTCTTTTAATTTGTATATTTATTTTCTAAAGTATAGATTATTTTGTGTCTATATTAGTTTAAAGGGTTTAATGTAACTTCCAAATATTGAAACGATTTTTTCATTTTCTGAAAAGAATTGGACTTTCATACCCGGTTTACATCTATGTTTGCTGCATTTTATATCCTGTGGATGAGTTTGTTTTCTGTCAACTGTTTTTAATCTTGCTGCATTTCATGACGTTTTTCGTCGTTTCTGAATACTTTTTATCTGTAAAAAAAGGTTAAGAACTACATTAGAAAAACAGGGTCTTTGAACACTTCCATTCGATAATAAATTAGGAGCAAGCTACATGAAGTATTAGAATACTTGTGCAAATGATGATAAAATTTTCAGTTACCAAAACTGTATTCATCTGTCTTTTAGGTGTCTGAAACTTTTCCTATGCTCTGCTATTCTTTGCAGTTGCCTGGTCGTACAGATAATGAGATAAAAAATTATTGGAATACCCGGATTAAGAGACGTCAGCGTGCTGGGTTACCTCTCTACCCTCCTGAAGTGTGCTTGCAAGCATTGCAGGAGAGTCACGGTACCAGTGCAGTTAATGGAGGGGATAAAGGACCTCATGATATCTTGCAGAACAACAGCTATGAGATACCTGATGTCATATTTGACAGTTTAAAGGCGAGTCAAAATGTGCTGCCTTATGTTCCTGAACTTCCTGATATATCCTCAAGCAGCATGTTGATGAAAGGTCTAGGTTCTCAGTACTGTAGTTTCATGCCACCAACAATCCATCGCCAGAAGCGTCTTCGAGAAACTACAACCTTTGTCCCTGGTTACAGTACTGCTGTTAAAAATGAATGCCCCTTGTTTGAGCTGTTTCAGGATGATATCTTGGACAAGGCTCCTCGATCCTTTGGGATGCCTTTTCCGATTGAACCGGATCCTGCAACAAAGAACTCCTTTCAGTTTGGTGTATTCCCTGGTAGTCATAACTCATACCCTTTCAAATGGCAATTTCTCTGCTTCAGAGCCTGCTTTTGAGGCCGTGAAGTTGGAGCTCCCTTCATTCCAATATCCGGAAACTGAATTAGGCAACTGGGGGACATGTTCTAGCCCGCCACCTTTACTTGAGTCTGTTGATGCTCTTTTATCCAGTCGCCACCACCAACCAGCTGACCATGTTTTGACCCGAGTTACAGATAAGTCTTTAGCTGATAATGATTTGTGTATTATGACTTTTGTATGAACCCCATTTTTACAGGTACTCTGTTTTCATTCATATAATCATTTGGTACCTTTCTATACAAGCTGTTGCTGTCTTATTAAGGTTTCTTTTATTTTAACTCGGATTTGGGAATGTAATGAAAAGGAAATGTTGGATCATCGAATGTTTGGTTTTCTCAGTTTTGTATTTATCAAAAATATGTATTACCGCAGATTATTCATTTGAGTAATGCAACAACATTGGATACAACTACAAGATGATCGGTTAGTAAAAACCAATTTTATTAATAAATTATAATTCGGATCAAACCGGATTCATCCATATTAAAAAATATTTGTCTAAACTCAACTGATAATCAAACCAAACAGATAGCCCAACTGAGTATAAGGAGAAAAGGAAGGGGAAACTAACCTTGATTCAGACTCAGAGGACCGATAACACAGAATGGTGGCATTCAAATGCAACCTGGTTGGCAGGTTCAGAATCTACAATTGCATTTATCTCTCCAGAATCAGAATCCAATTGCACCCGAAACTTTTTGTAAATAAAACCTTTTTCAAAATCAGAGTAAACAGATACACACATGACGCCATTGCCCAGATGAAACAGATCCATAACGGAACAAATAGGCAATGAAGATTCAGTTTTCCACTTGATGGGCATCCATTTCTTATGAACAACATGATAAGCACTCAAACGATCTGTGGAATCACATTTATTGCAACAATCCCAACCTAAAGCATAGAGAAAATAGACGACGTCATCGACCATGGCGGATGCATGAGACCATCTGCCAAATACAGGTTCTAGGCATTCCCATGATCCATCATCAGGGTAGAAGGCATGGAGAGAGCCATTGGAATTGAAGTGCACCAGAATTCGAGATCGGGGAGAATCCAATAAAACAGGGTAAGATGCAGATGAAGGAACCAGACGAGAAGAGACGGGAGGGGGCGGCACTGTCTCCCAACAAATTCCTTCTGTATCAAAAACCTCGGCAAAATGACCTTCGGTGACGGAAACCGAGCCGAAGACGTAAATCTTTGTTCCTGTAGCAACAGCGGCGGGCGATTTCCGCGGAAACAACATAGGAGGAGCTTTCTTCCATTCACCATCACAATCAAAGTAGAAAACAGAGTTATGTAAGTGGACCGAAATCTCAATTCTAGTGTCGGGACAACAGGGATCTCCATAACAGACTCCCCCAAGGACGTAAACGCGGTTGCGACAGGAGACGGCGGTTCCGCCACTACGAGCGTCGGAAGGCATCGTACTCAGAGCCTCACTAATTTCTGACCTTTTCAGATTCAAAATGTGCCAATCAACCTTGAATAATTGATCCTCGCTCGTCTGGTTTTCTCGAAAAGCCGTCGGGTTGTCTCGAAAAGCAAGCAGCTTTGGACGCCAACCCGGCAGATGATTCCAAGCGCGGAAAGGCAAGGACTCCAGCACTCCATCTGGCCCTCGAACGGCAAGGGGATTCCTGGAGTTACTAGTTTCAAGGCTCATAATTCACAGACTACGGCGGCCGGAGGAGATGCGAGAAGAAGTGAAGTTTAGGACGGGAGCTATTAGTGTTACAAATGAATTAAACAACTTTATTAAATGGATCCAAAATTGGGTTGTAACAAATTTGATCCGAAATCAATTAGATATTTAGATTAGTGTTGGGATAAATTTAGTATATTGTTACCGTGTAATCCTATTGAATATTGGGTTGAAAAAAGTTACAGAGTCCAAATGAAAACAAGTGCTTCTTTTTGCTTAAGAGAACCACTAAAGTAGTCTAATTAAGTCCTCAAACTATTGATATTGTTTTGAAACAATGAGAAAAAATGAGAAATTATATTATAGGCTCGTCCCACCACGTCATCCATGGTCCCAACCAATAAAAATCATCCATTTAATTAATTTCTCCATGCCATCTTTTTACCGAGTGATGATTCATATGGTAAATTTAAAAAAAATAATTTACGGGCCATGTATGACGTGGTGGGACGATTCTATAATATAATTTCTCCAAAAAAAAAGTGAAAATTCATCTTTAGAAATAAATGACATGGAAAATAAATAAACTAATTGACTATTTTTTAATGGATAGGACCTCAGATAACGCGATGAGTCAGGACCATATAATAATTTTTTCAAGCAAAGAGAAGAAACATTTCAAACCCTAAACATACAATATAAGAAGCCAAAAAGAACAATGTCGTTGGTTTGGACCATGGGTTGGTATGAAGAAAACCACCGAAATAAACATCATCTAGTGTTGTTGATTGTTTACCTGTAGAGGTGGTGGCGGTTTCTGTAGGAGATCTTGTTTCAGTTAAGAATTTGGGTGGTGGTACGGCTGATCCTGTTAAGAGTATTGGTTGTGTAAGTCATGAGTTGGTTGTGCCTGTTGTGGTTGATCCTGTTGTAGTGGGGGACCCTGTGCTTTCTCCTAATAGATTTGAGGCTTTAGGAGATGGTGTTGAAGGCCTTATTAAGAAAGGGCGGGTTGTTGCGCATGGTGTTGCTGAGTTAATGAATCAGCTTAAGCCTAAGGTGGAAGAGAAGAAGCAAAAGAAAGGAAAATGAGGTAAGTCTAAGGATGGTATTTCTTCTCTTTCTCTATGACTTTCTTATTTTGGAATGTTAGGGGTTTTAAGGACCCCTTAAGCAACAAAATGTTCTTCGAGTTATTGGTAGGTTGAATGTTGATGTTTTATGTCTTTTGGAGACTAGGGTGTGTGAGGTGAATCTGGATCTTATTTTTGCTTCAAGGTTTGAGGGTTAGTATCTCGTTCATAATTACTCGTTTGCTTTAAATGGTCGTATATGGGTTCTTAGTCGTGGTGGTTGGGAGGTTGAGGTGGTTTCCAAGTCTGATCAGGTCATTACTTGCTTATTCAAATTAGGAGAGGACTCATTGTTTCTTTCTGTTGTTTATGCCTGTAATGGTAAGAATGATAGACTGAGTTTGTGGTCTGATCTTATTCGTTTGCGTAGCACAGTGGGAGGGCACCCTTGAATGCTCGTTGGTGATTTTAATGTTACTCACTGCCCTCAAGAGAGTTCAGATTTTGATGGAACTCAGGGGTTTACTGGGGCTATGAGAGAGTTTAGGGGTTGCTTGGATGGTTTGGATGTGGTGGATCACCCTTTTTCTGGTCCAGTTTTAACCTGGTGTAATTTTTAGGAGGAATCTCCTTTGTCTAGGAAGCTTGATAGAGTCCTGGTTAATCAGGCCTAGTTTGTCAAGTTCTCGGCTTCTTCTATGGAGTTTCTGGATCCCCATTGTTCTGATCATTGCCCCTCTCGTGTGGTTTTGAAGGTTCCCTCGAGGAATCCCCCTAAGCCTTTCAAGTTTTTTGAATTTTGGGTCGATCACTCTGAGTTCTTGCAGATTGTAGCTGAGTCTTGGTCTTTGCTTGTAGCAGGGAATCCCCTAAAAGTCTAGTTTGTGAAGCTTAAAAGGTTGAAAGAGCCTCTTCAAAAGTTTAATAGGGAGCATTTTGGTGATGTTTCGAAGAAAATTTTGCTAAAGAGGGTGGAATTGAGTAATCTGCAAAAATAATTGATGAGCAATTCTTCTTCTGAAGTTGTTTCCTTAGAAAAACGTGTTGTTAGAGAATTGTTTGATTTGGTTCGGGCTGAGGAAAGTTTCCTGCATCAAAAATCTAAAGCTCAGATCCTTAAGGACGGGGATCAAAATTCTACTTTTTTCTTTAGACAGATCGCTATTAGGCAAAAGGCTAATACTATTAAGGAATTGCTTGATGCGCAAGATTCCAGGGTTACTTCTTATGATGAGATTTCTGAGCTTTTTGTTCGCTTTTTCTCTAGTTCTTTAGGCTCTACAGATCCTAATGTTCAGAGGATTTCGAATGATCTATTAAAAGAGATCCTTGGTGTGGAGTTTTCTACTGATGCTCAACGTTGTTTGGTTGCTCCTATAACCAGGAAAGAGATTAAAGATGTTGTGTTTTCTATGAAGGGGTCAAAAGCCCCGGGATCAGATAGATACTCTGCTAAATTTTTTCAAGTGGCTTGGCAAGCTGTGGGTGAAGATTTCCTTAAAGCCATTCAGTACTTTTTCTTAGCTAGTTACTTGCTTGATTCTTTCAATTCCATCACTATTATCCTTGTTCCCAAAGTGCCATCCTCTATCTATGTGACTGATTTTAAGCTTATTTCTTGCTATAGTACAGCTTACAAGTATATTATTAAAATTCTTGCTAATAGGCTTAAACAATTGTTACCTTCAATGATCTCCCTGAACCAATGTGCGTTTTTATCTGGTAGAGAATGTGTTGTTGGCTCAAGAAATTGTGAGTGGTTATAGTAGGAAGAATTTGTCTCCAAGATGTGCTTTAAAGATAGATTTAAAGATGGCCCTCGATTCTGTTAGTTGGAGATTCATTTTTCAAGTTTTGCAGGTTTTGGGGTATTTAGTTCTGGGATTGTTGTTGTTGATTTGCAGAATATCCTTGTGGAATCAGGGTTTAGAGTTGGGTCTTTGCTAGTTCGTTACTTAGGTGTGCTATTGGTTACCAAAAGATTGCCAGTTACGGATTGTGATAATTTGGTACTTATGATCACTCGGAAGATTAGATGCTGGGCCACTAAGTGCTTATCTTTTTCTGGGAGATTACAGCTCATTTAGTCCGTCTGTTTCAGTATATAGAATTTTTGGAGTAAGATCTTTGTTCTGCCTTTGAAGGTGATTAAGCAAGTGGTGCCCTTGTGCAACATTTTTTTGTGGAAAGGGAAGGAGGGCTCAGCTCGTGGTGCTAGAGTTAGCTGGGACAAGGTCTGCCATCCTAAGTATGAAGGGGGTTGGAGGTTAAGGATTTCATTATCTGGAACAAAGCTTGCGTGCTCAAATCCCTCTGGTTGCTTTCCGTAATCAAAGCTTCGCTATCGAAGTTTGACGCCCCAACAACCACCGAACTAGGTGATTCACCGAACAAGGAAGCAAGCTTTACAGTCTCGGTCTCGTCGGGCAAGCTTCGCTCCTCGAACGCCTCTACCATACCAAATGGTAGCACATTGCACCTTTCATCAAGCTTCAAAGCCTCGATCTCGTCGGACTCGTCCCGTACCTTGAACTGCTTGAATTTGTGCGGGCATCAGAAAGACAAGTGTGGATCTCCACACTTCCGGCATTTAGGCGGTCTCCTCTTTGGGCAGACTTTGGTATCATGATTGATTCTGCAAAGAGAACAAAACCATGAATTAGTAAAAACATCACTCAAACGTGATTTACTTACCTCGCTTTCAAACGAGAATCTTGGTGACTCCACGTCCAACTTCGTCGCAACGATCTTCCTTCTTGCTTGCGTCATCTTGACTCGAACGGAGTGGAACTCGCCTCAATATCACTTGCTCTGATACCACTTGTCACGGGGTCAGAGTCTTCACGTAGGGACAACTCCCCCGTGCGGCAACCCAGGGCTCTCACCAGCCCGGGGCTCAACCTTTTCCATTCCGACGCTTACTGGTTTCGCCCTCCCATGGGCTCATCAGGGAAGCGGGGACAGCTCCCGTCCAGTGTGGTGCCTAACCAGCACGCCCGTCCCAGGACTGAACGGCTGTACGACACGTACTACACCCTTATTGCTATCCCGCATCCCGCATTAAGCACAACCAGCAAGCATCTTGTCACGGTCTCGCCTATCACGCGAATAGGATCGTGACATTCTCCCCCACTCAATTCATGCACGCCCTCGTGCATGGGGAGAAAGCTCTTTCCCTCATCTCTTTAGATTAGCCCGGATCGCGTGTGCAATTCCCTGCATGCTCGCCCTCTTCATTAAGGTACGAGTGCTTGGCTAACTTTCGCTGCGGCTTCCTGCCTACCCGACCTCGTCTCAATCTCTTTCTAGAGGACCCACTCGCGAACACCCCTTCACTCGGGTGCGAGACACACGCTCGTCCACTTTGACTCGCTACGCAGCACATGGAGCGCTTGGCAAGCTCACAGCTAGCACACAGTCCTGCTCTGATACCACTTGTCACGGGGTCAGAGTCTTCACGCAAGGACAACTCCCCCGTGTGGCAACTCAGGGCTCTCACCAGCCTGGGGCTCAGCCTTTTCCATTCCGATGCTTACTGGTTTCGCCCTCCCATGGGCTCATCAGGGAAGCGGGGACAGCTCCCGATCAGTGTGGTGCCTAACCAGCACGCCCGTCCTAGGACTGAACGGCTGTACGGCACGTACTACACCCTTATTGCTATCTCGCATCCCGCATTAAGCACAGCCAGCAAGCATCTCGTCATAGTCTCGCCTATCACGCGAATAGGACCGTGACATTATGTTGACGCTTGAAACCAAAGAAATATGAACAAAAAGTCAGCCAGACTCCAATACACTACTGTCTTCAAAAGACTACCAGTAAACTGAACATAATCATATAAAATACATGAGCAGATTTAGCAGCACGCTAAATAGTTAAACCAAAGAATTAAGAATCCAAGCTTTCACAAATAATGTCTTAATAAAAATTAAGGAACATAATCATATAAAAACAACATGGCATTAAGCTTAGAGTTTCAAATTCTCCAGAGGATAAATCAAAGCATTTCTTGAAACTTCCACATGATTAAACGCTTTCTTACAGAGATATTGTCTATATAAGCTGAACTGCTGGTCTTAGTTCTAGAGAGAAAATTGGTAAAAGGGATGGAGAAAAAGTAACTTGAAACAGAAAGAAAAAAGAGATGGCAAATTTATCTAGGGGCAGTGAGTGGGAATAGACAAACTTTCTAGTGGAAGGAAAATGGGAGAAAAGCAAGATTACCTTGGTGAGGGTTACCTGTGGCGACGAGGGCGACGGATAAAGGAATTTTGGTTTAGGTTTTATGGCAATATGTTAGGGGTTTAGGTTTTTATCTATAACCTCTAAATTCTAACCATAAACTCTAATTTTAAACTACAAATTCTAAATTCTAAGCACATAAATCTAAATCCATAAATTATGAACTCTAAATTGATTCCTTAACCCCTAATATTAGGGTGCTTGCGAAAATAAAATATTTTTACCGTCGGTGCTTGGTATAATCGTATGCCCCCAAATTAGTCTCCTTTAGTACCCACTTTAAAAAAGTGGGTTTAGAGTTTAAAGTTAAGGGTTAGGGTTAGGGTTTAGGGAATTATTGGTAGGGTGTATTTTTTATAGTTTAGGGTTTAGGATGTGGAAATTAGGCTTGTGGTTTAAAATTTAATTTTTAAATGTTTTTTTTATTGTGGAGCATAGAAGACATGGTTAGGGGCAGAAGATTTTTATTCTTGGTATAATTACCCATTTAATATATTCATAAGTCAATATATAGATATTAAATACGAGTTAGTTTAGTAGATAGATGCATTAGATCACTTAAAACAACTATCATGATTGTAACAAATTAGATTAAAAGAGATCTCTCCCGTAATAGATTGGTCTGAATAGTAAAAAGTTCGATATTTATTAAAAATGAAATTTGTTTTGAGAACAGTAATAAAAAATAAAATGAATTTAGATTTTGATGGAACTCAGGGGGTTTATTGGGGCTATGAGGGAGTTTAGGAATTGCTTGGATGGTTTGGATGTGGTGGATCACCCTTTTTCTGCTCCAATTTTCACCTGGTGTAATTTTTAGGAGGAAGTTTCTTTGTCTAGGAAGCTTAGTAGAGTCCTGGTTAATCAGGCCTGGTTTGTCAAGTTCCCGGCTTCTTCTGTGAAGTTTCTGGATCCCCATTGTTCTGATCATTGCCCTTCTTATGTGGTTTTGAAGGTTCCGCCGAGGAATCCCCCTAAGCCTTTCAAGTTTTTTGAATTTTGGGTCGGTCACCTTGAGTTCTTACAGATTGTAGATGAGTCTTGGTCTTTGCCTGTAGCAGGGAATCCCTTAAAAGCCTAGTTTGTGAAGCTTAAAAGGCTGAAAGAGCCTCTTCGAAAGTTTCATAGGGAGCATTTTGGTGATGTTTCGAAGAGAATTTTGCTAAAGAGGGTGAAATTGAGTAATCTGCAAAAATAATTTATGAGCAATCCTTCCTCTGAAGTTGTTTCCTTAGAAAAGCCTGTTGCTAGAGAATTGTCTGATTTAGATCGGGCTGAGGAAAGTTTCCTGCATCAAAAATCTAGAGCTCAGATCCTTAAGGATGGAGATCAAAATTCTACTTTTTTCTTTAGGCAGATCGCTATTAGGCAAAAGGCTAATACTATTAAGGAATTGCTTGATGCGCAAGGTACCAGGGTTACTTCTTATGATGAGATTTCTGAGCTTTTTGTTCGCTTTTTCTCTAGTTCTTTGGGCTCTACAGATCCTAATGTTTAGGGGATTTCGAATGATCTATTAAAAAAGATTCTTGGTGTGGAGTTTTTTAGTGATGCTCAACGTTCTTTGGTTGCTCCTATAACCAGGAAAGAGATTAAAGATGTTGTGTTTTCTATGAAGGGGTCAAAAGCCCCGGGCCAGATAGATACTCTGCTAAATTTTTTCAAGTGGCTTGGCAAGCTGTGGGTGAGGATTTCCTTAAACCCATTCACTACTTTTACCCCCTATCTTTCAATTCCACCACTATTACCCTTGTTCCCAAAGTGCCACCCCCTATCCATGTGACTGATTTTAGGCCTATTTCTTGCTATAGTACAGTTTACAAGTATATTACTAAAATTCTTACTAATAGGCTTAAACAGTGATTACCTTCAGTGATCTCCCTAAACCAATGTGCGTTTTTATCTGAAAGAGATTTGGTGGAAAATGTGTTGTTGGCTCAAGAAATTGTAAGTGGTTGTAACCCCCTAAACCCGACCAAGAAGAATTAGGCCGAATCTAGGAAGTTAGGTTTAAAAACTTGTCCCCAAAGATACTTAGGTTAAAATATTTTGTAATTCAAAGGAATCGAATAAAATAAGTAAAACTCAACAAATATTCCAATTAAAATAAAAACCAATCTTTTGAACGATGTTCCGATAATTAATTAAAAATCCGAAAGTAACTCCATAGATGCATGCATTTAATAAAACCCAAATTAAAACAGTCCCAATGTCCATATTACACAAATATCCCAAAACATATTAAAATAATAATTCTGAGGTAACAGAAAAGTTCGTACTGAATAATAATTTATCTGAATAAACAAGAGATGCTCCAAGTACCGATCGCCTAAAAGTCTGAGATATCTGAAAAGTAAAAACTAAAGGGTGTAAGCTAAAGAGCTTAGTGTGTCTCTAAAGTGCAACGAAAACAAAATAAAAACAAAACAGTATTTTATTTTCTGACAAATACTTTTCTGAAAACACAATAAAACTGAATCATGATGATATGATGTCTGATGCACATGAATCATAATACCCATCTCCGATACACCGAAAAGTAAGGTTCCCCAGAACCTACTTTCTCCATGTCACCATCCGAAGTGGAACTCAGCCCGAAGGGTGGAACCACTGATCCGAAGCGGAATTCAGCCCGAAGGGTGAAACCACTAATCCGAAGCGGAATTCAACCCGAAGGTTGAAACCACTGATCCGAAGCGGAATTCAACCCGAAGGTTGAAACCACTGAACTTCCCCGAACAAATCTCAACCATATACCCACAATGATATGATGCAGATTTTAAAATCCGAGTCTGATCCGAAACTTGAATTATGAAATTTTAAGTTGCACAGTACTATAAATCTGATGTTTTATGATTCCGAAAATCTGATATTTCACTTAAATCACAGTATGACATGTTATGCATGATGTCTGAAAACATTCACCCAATCACAACAGAGTATGCACACAAAATGTACAAAACATTTACTTATAATAATCCAGAAAAACACATACAAATTTATAGCACAGAAAGAAACACATAAGTTTATAAAACAGGAAGAGACACGCCTTTAAGCAACAGAAGCTTTAATGTCGAGAACAACGCGTCTTACGCTCATATCTAGCTGAATCAGAACCTACGAGGTATGAATTCTATATTAGCATTTATTACTAACACTAAGCCACCGACTAAAACACTGGAAACCGAACTGAAGATATACTCACGTGAAGATCTGGAAGAACGTGCACGGTCGGTCTGAACAACTGGAGGTAACCCAACGGTCTCAAGGTCGGCACCTGAACACGAGAATATTTTGAATTAAATTCTGAAATCACAACTTATCAGATTCCAACAACAATTACTTAAAATGAGCAAAACAGAGCTTTCGGATCTATTTTGACAAAACGGGTAGCAGGTACAGATTCGGGCGTCGAGAAAGGTCAAGAGGAACGTTTCCCAAAAAAGTCAACTCTTAGTCAACTCTAGTCAAAGTCAAAGTCAACAAGTCAAAGTCAACTCTAACAGTCAAAGTCAACGGGTCAACGGTCCAAGGTCAATTCTGGTCAACCGGTGAAACTGGTCAAAACCGATCTAAGGGTCCAGTCAACTATCCAAAGGTCAATGGGTCAAACTGGTTCAGTCAAAAGTCAAAGCTCAACAGTCCAAGATCAAAATGGTTTAATTCAATTAACATATTTGGTTTGGTCCAATTCATTGGTTTGGTTCAGCTGCATCACACAATTTGGTTCACAAAAAGAACCCACATCAGATTACTCACAGATTGGGCTTAACCAAGTCTCAAACATACACACACAAGGCCAACATTTACAACCCCTTTCATACACACAACAACAGGGCCTCATGGTTTGGGGTTTAAGCTAATAGAGTAAAGGGCAAGTGGGCTTAACCCAAAAATACCAACTAACACAGCCCACTACCCACTACCTTATGCTGCACTAACACTAGGGTTTACAGAACCCACTTGTCGGCGGAAACAAAACCGAAAGACGGCGGCAGCGGCTTGTCACGGTGCACTTACGGCGGCGAATATCGGCAAGAATGATGGCAGCCCTCTGAAAACACAAAACGGTAACCACAATAGTCAAACTCGACCACAACATGAACATAATCCGAAATCAAAGTAACCCTTTACAAGAACTGAATATTTGAACCCGAAAAGGCTCAAATCCGAAAGAGGCAGTCCACGGTGGCTTACCAACACCCAAAATCGAATCTGGGAAAACAGATTTAGGAGCACGACGGCGCACATGAATTCGAACGGTTAAATCTCCGATCTCTCGCAACGGTTGCCGATGAAGGATGCTTAAAGGTTGGGGCTTGCTCGCGATGAGAAGGTGAACAAGACGATGGTGATAACATGCGAAACGGGCGGTGAGGATGAACCGGGGAAAGCCAAACAGTTTCTATTCGCCAACACAGAAACCCTTGCCGATTGAGGGTGAACCGATGGTCGGGTTTTGTAGGCGAGGGTACAAGGATGACAACGGTGACAGCCGACTGTGAAAAGGACGGCGGCTGATCGGAGCAAAAAGGTGAGGGGAAGGAGAAAACCGAAAGGTTAATTTTTGGGGAGAGGGAAAGAAAAAGTGCGGCTGCCAACAATTAGAATCTGATAGGGTTTCAAATGAGTTATAATCGGGTATAAATACCCTATTAAAAAGGGTAAATCGCATATATGGTCACTTAACACTTTTAGGGTTTGCAAAACAATAACATTACTTTACCAACATTAGAAAAAGACCCAAATTTCTGAATTAAGCCACGAAATTCCGATTTTTGTTTAAATTAATCCCTTAATCAAATTAGGGTTTTAAACTAAGAATTCCCAAATTCTAGGGTTTAAAATTAGGGATTTTCAAAATTTAAGGATTTTTAAATTGGGGCAAATTTGGGGTGTTACAACTCTCTCTCCCTTAAAAGAAATTTCGTCCTCGAAATTTTCAGATTTAACAACAGATCTCAAAACCAACTAAAACACGCATATACTTTCTCATTCTGAATTCATGATCTATCATAACCGAAAATACTGAAACATAGAACTGGAAAAAGAACTGAAACATATTAAGATGTACCTTCTATGTCATCATGCATATCATCAAATCCAACACGAGCTCTGGTTGGATGTACTGAACCTAGTCGTCCAATCCCGGATCTAACTGACCTACCACTCTGAGCATTACTGTCTCTACTAGCAGTACCAGAAGCAACTGACCTAAACTACCCTCTACCTCGGTGAGGTGCCTGAACTGACGCATGACTCTGAATCTGAACGAATGGACCAGTAGCTGAACGTGGACAATTCTAGAAGTGGAGATCCTGAGAACCACATCTAAAACATGTTTCGCTCATCAATCTGCACTCTTCATTATGCATTTTGTTGTAAAAACCACATACAGAAATAAGCCGACGAACTTTTAAACTACCTTGACTGCCAAACGGAACTGTCGATATTGCGGGTCTTACATTCCGATAACTATGAGAGACAGACTCATCTCTAGGCCTCTTTCTAGACGAGTTGATAAAACTAGGCTAAGCAGACATATCCGATTGCTTCACGACTTGGTCAGAATTCTGAAGTTCCTCTTTTTCCATTAGTGCAAGAATCCTCTCTGCAGTTTTAGCTCGATCAACTATCACACTGAACACTTTATCATTGTGTTGCAACATCTCTCTGAATCGGTAGTCGAAGTTCCTAAAAAAAACACACTTATCTTTCTCAGTCACAACTAACTTAGGAGCATACTTGGCCAACCTCCGAAAATATCTCATAATCATTTACTGTCTTGTTATTCTGTTTCAAATTCATAAAGTAATCTTAACACTTCGCTAAGAGCTCGGCTCCCACATTTCGACCAGTGTTCTCAATATCAAGTAAGTTATCACTTCCGATCTTATATCCTCCTAACGAATGGTTCTCATCAACATGCAACTTATTCTAAATTTCTGCTTGCCCAAGAGAAGGCGGGTGATCACTACCAGGAGCAGCAGTACGGAATCGGCCACGACCTCGAACAAACGATAGATTAAGACTCCTACGTGGTGGCATAATAAATTATCTACCAAAAGGTAATAACCTAAATTCAGAATCAGTACCGGAGTCTTAGATTTAAAACACATTGAAAACGTTGAAGTCAAATTCACAGAAAAACCATAGTATATTTTTCAGAAAATCCCCATATATCCGAAAATATTTCCGATGCATGCAAAAGTCAAAAACATTTTGAAAAGAACTTTTATGAGCCCCACAGTCCGAGGGTTGAACCTAGGCTCTGATACCACTAAATGTAACCCCCTAAACCCGACCAAAAAGAATTAGGCCGAATCTAGGAAGTTAGGTTTAAAAACTTGTCCCCAAAGATATTTAGGTTAAAATATTTTGTAATTCAAAGGAATCGAATAAAATAAGTAAAACTCAACAAATATTCCAATTAAAATAAAAACAAATCTTTTGAACGATGTTCCGATAATTAATTAAAAATCCGAAAGTAACTCCATAGATGCATGCATTTAATAAAACCCAAATTAAAACAGTCTCAATGTCCATATTACACAAATATCCCAAAACATATTAAAATAATAATTCTGAGGTAACAGAAAAGTTCGTACTGAATAATAATTTATCTGAATAAACAAGAGATGCTCCAAGTATCGATCGCCTAAAAGTCTGAGATATCTGAAAAGTAAAAACTAAAGGGTGTAAGCTAAAGAGCTTAGTGTGTCTCTAAAGTGCAACGAAAACAAAATAAAAACAAAACAGTATTTTATTTTCTGACAAATACTTTTCTAAAAACACAATAAAACTGAATCATGATGATATGATGTCTGATGCACATGAATCATAATACCCATCTCCGATACACCGAAAAGTAAGGTTCCCCAGAACCTACTTTCTCCATGTCACCATCCGAAGTGGAACTCAGCCCGAAGGGTGGAACCACTGATCCGAAGCGGAATTCAGCCCGAAGGGTGAAACCACTAATCCGAAGCGGAATTCAACCCGAAGGTTGAAACCACTGATCCGAAGCAGAATTCAACCCATAGGTTGAAACCACTGAACTTCCCCGAACAAATCTCAACCATATACCCACAATGATATGATGCAGATTTTAAAATCCGAGTCTGATCCGAAACTTGAATTATGAAATTTTAAGTTGCACAGTACTATAAATCTGATGTTTTACGATTCCGAAAATCTGATATTTCACTTAAATCACAGTATGACATGTTATGCATGATGTCTGAAAACATTCACCCAATCACAACAGAGTATGCACACAAAATGTACAAAACATTTACTTATAATAATCCAGAAAAACACATACAAATTTATAGCACAGAAAGAAACACATAAGTTTATAAAACAGGAAGAGACACGCCTTTAAGCAACAGAAGCTTTAATGTCGAGAACAACGCGTCTTACGCTCATATCTAGCTGAATCAGGACCTACGAGGTATGAATTCTATATTAGCATTTATTACTAACACTAAGCCACTGACTAAAACACTGGAAACCGAACTGAAGATATACTCACGTGAAGATCTGGAAGAACGTGCACGGTCGATCTGAACAACTGGAGGTAACCCAACGGTCTCAAGGTCGGCACCTGAACACGAGAATATTTTGAATTAAATTCTGAAATCACAACTTATCAGATTCCAACAACAATTACTTAAAATGAGCAAAACAGAGCTTTCGGATCTATTTTGACAAAACGGGTAGCAGGTACAGATTCGGGCGTCGAGAAAGGTCAAGAGGAACGTTTCCCAAAAAAGTCAACTCTTAGTCAACTCTAGTCAAAGTCAAAGTCAACAAGTCAAAGTCAACTCTAACAGTCAAAGTCAACGGGTCAACGGTCCAAGGTCAATTCTGGTCAACCGGTGAAACTGGTCAAAACCGATCTAAGGGTCCAGTCAACTATCCAAAGGTCAATGGGTCAAACTGGTTCAGTCAAAAGTCAAAGCTCAACAGTCCAAGATCAAAATGGTTCGATTCAATTAACATATTTGGTTTGGTCCAATTCATTGGTTCGGTTCAGCTGCATCACACAATTTGGTTCACAAAAAGAACCCACATCAGATTACTCACAGATTGGGCTTAACCAAGTCTCAAACATACACACACAAGGCCAACATTTACAACCCCTTTCACACACACAACAACAGGGCCTCATGGTTTGGGGTTTAAGCTAATAGAGTAAAGGGCAAGTGGGCTTAACCCAAAAATACCAACTAACACAGCCCACTACCCACTACCTTATGCTGCACTAACACTAGGGTTTACAGAACCCACTTGTCGGCGGAAACAAAACCGAAAGACGGCGGCAGCGGCTTGTTACGGTGCACTTACGACGGCGAATATCGGCAAGAATGATGGCAGCCCTCTGAAAACACAAAACGGTAACCACAATAGTCAAACACGACCACAACATGAACATAATCCAAAATCAAAGTAACCCTTTACAAGAACTGGATATTTGAACCCGAAAAGGCTCAAATCCGAAAGAGGCAGTCCACGGTGGCTTACCAACACCCAAAATCGAATCTGGGAAAACAGATTTAGGAGCACGACGGCGCACATGAATTCGAACGGTTAAATCTCCGATCTCTCGCAACGGTTGCCGATGAAGGATGCTTAAAGGTTAGGGCTTGCTCGCGATGAGAAGGTGAACAAGACGATGGTGATAACATGCGAAACGGGCGGTGAGGATGAACCGGGGAAAGCCAAACAGTTTCTATTCGCCAACACAGAAACCCTTGCCGATTGAGGGTGAACCGATGGTCGGGTTTTGTAGGCGAGGGTACAAGGATGACAACGGTGACGGCCGACTGTGAAAAGGACGGCGGCTGATCGGAGCAAAAAGGCGAGGGGAAGGAGAAAACCGAAAGGTTGATTTTTGGGGAGAGGGAAAGAAAAAGTGCGGCTGCCAACAATTAGAATCTGATAGGGTTTCAAATGAGTTATAATCGGGTATAAATACCCTATTAAAAAGGGTAAATCGCATATATGGTCACTTAACACTTTTAGGGTTTGCAA
The DNA here is from genome assembly GCA_958450335.1 of Hibiscus tridactylites. NCBI lineage: Eukaryota > Viridiplantae > Streptophyta > Magnoliopsida > Malvales > Malvaceae > Hibiscus > Hibiscus tridactylites. The sequence continues at coordinate 77,666,087 of OY288284.1, read as the reverse complement.
AACAATAACATAACTTTACCAACATTAGAAAAAGACCCCAAATTTTTGAATTAAGCCACAAAATTCCGATTTTTGTTCAAATTAATCCCTTAATCAAATTAGGGTTTTAAACTAAGAATTCCCAAATTCTAGGGTTTAAAATTAGGGATTTTCAAAATTTAAGGATTTTCAAATTGGGGCAAATTTGAGGTGTTACAGTGGTAATGGTAGAAAAAATTTGTCCCCAAGATATACTTTAAAGACAGATTTAATGAATGTGCTCTCAGCTCTCTTGAACTGGGCAGGAAAGTTTGGTGTGTTTGATTTTCATCCTAAGTGTAAGAGAATTCAGCTCACACACCTATGCTTTGTTGATGATTTAATGATTTTTTTCAAGAGAAATGAGGCTTCAGTTTTTGGTGTTAAATCTGTATTGGATTTGTTCTATATGATTTCTGGCCTTCAGATCAATGTCCAAAAGTGAGCTATTTAGTTCTGGGATTGCTGTTGCTAATTTGCAGAGTATCCTTGTGGAATATGAGTTTAGAGTTGGGTCTTTGCCAGTTCGTTACTTAGGTGCGCCCTTGGTTACTAAAAGACTGCCAGTTGCAGATTGTGATAATTTGATACTTAAGATCACTCGAAAGATTGGATGCTGGGTCGTTAAGTGCTTATCCTTTTCTGAAAGATTACAGCTCATTCAGTCCGTCTGTTTCATTATACAAAATTTTTAGAGTAAGATCTTTGTTCTGCCTTTAAAGGTGATTAAGCAAGTGGTGCAGCTGTGCAACACTTCTCTGTGGAAAGGGAAGGAGGGCTCATCTCGTGGTGCTAGAGTTAGCTGGGACAAGGTCTGCCATCCTAAGTATGAAGGGGGTTGGGGTTAAGGATCTCATTGTCTAGAACAAAGCTTGCGTGCTCAAGTCCCTCTAGTTGCTTGTCACTCAAGCTGGTTCCCTTTGGGTTGCATAGATGCGGGAATACATCTTCAAGGGGTGTTCGATCTGGGATGTGCAAGTGAAGGATTCTCATAATTGGGCTTGGAAGAAGCTGATGAAGCTATGTTATACTTTCGCTTTCATTGGGGTTATTTCGGGCTCTTACAGCGCTCTCAAAATTTGGGAGTTGCTTAGGCACAAGGCAACTTGTGTCCCTTGGTTTAAAATTGTTCGGGATGGTCCCTCTATCCCCCGACACTCATTCATCACTTGGCTCATGGTGTTGGATCGGTTGCCAACTAAGAGCAGAATGCTGGGTTGGGAGTGCCAGGTCGATCCAGTGTGTCATTTGTGTGGCGTTGAGATTGAAATTCATTCTTATATTTTTGTTGAGTGTCGTTTCTCGGCTCGCTTGTGGTGTCTCATTTTGCATAATTGTGGTGCTCATGGGCTCATTCAGCCTTGGGATGAGTTATTGCTTTGGGTGCTTCAAAATAGAAAAGGCAAATCTTTGCAAGCGGTGATTGTTCGAGTTGCTTGGAGATGTTTTAACTATTTTATATGGCAGGAGCGAAATTTTAAGATTCATGGGAGGGCATCGAGAAGTGTTGAGGATCTGTTTGGGCATATTAGAGTTACTATTAGATTGAGGCTTTCTGGTTTTTTCATACTTGGTCATGTACTCATGTTGACCAATTTTTGCTAGCTAATTGAGGTCTTGTTTAGTTTATGCTTTTATTTTGAACCATTATATTTTTAGAAGCTAAGGTGATTATAAGTAGTATCTGTTCTGAATATACTCTCAAACATTTGATAATGCATGCTCAATCACCCTGCTGTAACTGTTGGTGTTCGAACCCGTAACCTCTAAGAACAACAACCGTTCCCTTAACCACTGAGGCAAATTGGTTCGTGTCAACTTTGAACCATTGTTTTTTTAATAAAAAAAATTACAACTTAGCTAAACTTACAACTTAACTAAAATTATAAGTAATATAATACCATGTATTGCACCTTTAGTTTTTATTTCTGCAAAAATAAGAAAGGTATCATTAGTTTGTAATTAGTATAGATTTTAGGGTAACTATTAAGGTTTTAATAATAATTTATTTTTTATTTTTAATAATTAACACTTGTTATTGTTCTTCCCATCTTAATTTTTTCTCAATTTTCTATCTTTCTTAAAATTTAATTTTTACGATATTTGTTATTAGAGACCCCAATTTTTTTCAGTGCTTGTTGTACAAACCTACTATTAAATTTTTTTCAATATTTATTATCAGAGAGATTTAAATAACGGTCCGCAACCGCAATAACGATATGTTTATTTTAAATCTATTAAACATTCAACTTAAGAATTATGAAGTTTTATTGTGTTGTTGACTTAAGAATTAGGATATCTTCGCATGAACCAACTTGTCTCAGTGATTAAAGAAACGGTTGTTGCTCCTAGAAGTTTCGGGTTCGAGCACTAATAACTGCAGCAGGGTGATTGAGCATGCACATACACATATGTTAATGTCATATTTATCCATTCATACATACACATATGTTAATGTCATATTACGAGAAAACAAAGACGGAGTCAGAATTTGAGGTGAGGGGGTAAAATGACAAATACTTGCATTTGACAGAAGCGTTATGCATATTCATTCAAACATTCAAATCAAATACTGGTGTCATTTTAATTTTGCAGCCAAAATCCAGATATTTTAATTTTGAATAAATAAATTCAGATATTTGCAGCTAAAATCCTCATACTTGAGGTTTTAATTTCGGGCAATTTGTTGTTGAAGAAGAAGAGAGATAGACTCCCGCAACATTAAGCACATTTGAAAGAAAAACACAGTAGAAATCCATCCAAAACTCGAAGAACATTAAGCACGAGGAGGACCCGCAACACCGGGACGAGGGGCTTGACCAGGCTGTCCAGGCTTTGGCATATCATCCTGGTAAAATAAACATCACATATATAATTAATGAAGCTACTGAATGCAAGGAAGTGCTTGAGAAACATAGGAAACAAACAAATGAACTCGGAACAGGAAATGAGTGTCATAGAAGCAAAATTTTACATCTTATAATGATCAGCGTGCCATTCGAAAAGGCAACTGACAAAGTGAAAGATGGATATTAGATATGAGGGACCAGTTCACCCCTAAAGCACTTGAAATTTCAGCTGCAGGGGAATTATTCATGGCCCCTAAAAAAAGTGCAAAGCACCAATATAATGATGAACATGGATCACAATCTGAAATGCTCGGCGCTAAAAATAGCCGGCAGAATGGGCAGGCATCAGTCTATCCAAATGAATAGCATCCCATAACAAACTAGAGAGGATTATACAAATGATGGACATATAGCAACACCAGCAAAATGCTTTCAAATCTACCATGCCCAAGGACTGAAAACTTACAAAGGGACAGATCTCCGACAAGCCCTCAAAATATGCTTCAATACAACATTATAAAAATAGAAACTAATCTACCAATGGTCATAGACTCATAGGTCAATACATCTACGATCGATTATCAATTTCAATAAGCTCAAATTCCATTGACAACGCTACACTATATGATAACAGAAACATACATTTAAATGACACATTCACAAATCATTTATCATGAGATACAAGAGAATGATAAACAATCAAAGCATGAAATCATAGGTTAGAACAAGGGCATACCCTGCGTCTGATGAAACGCTGGGGCGGGTCACGGTTCCTCCTGTTGGTGCGAGATCGGACCCTCACAACATGGGAGTGGATCGCACACGAAACACAGTATTGCATCTTCACATACAGCTTAGGCAGAGTGTAAGCTACATAACAACAACAACAAACCAACCACCAGGCAATAAATACAAACATATGCAATAGAATTATAAACCAAGTTCAGCATATAATCAAGAAATGAAACAAAAATTACTGTCATAAACGCAGGCTTCCTGGACATCTCGAACAGCAGCTTGTTCCACAATGTTCCTCACAAGAAACCTCTTGATTGACTTATCCTATTAAATTCCAAAAAAAATCAATAAAAACAAAAACTACAGAAAAAAAAAACACAGACCCAGATGAGAAAATCAGATGTAAAGTACCTTGGGACAGCATTTTCCGCAGTTAGAGCAGCGGATAAACTTGACATGGCCACGGCCGTGCTTGTTCCGACCACCGTTCCTACGCTTGAAAGTCTATAAAAAGCAATCAAAGAGATCAAAATATTGAAAAAGATTAGATTTTTACAAAGGCCCAGACGCAGAAAGTAAATATGAAACGAAATCTAACCATAGTTTGAGTTTAAAGTGTAGGCTCTCTGCTTCTGCCGGCTGACGAAGATTGGTAATTTGGACAAAAATGTTGCCTTTATAATGAAGTCTGAAACCCTAATTTTCTTTTAGACCTTTGTACTTTTCTTGTTTTCAATTGTACCCCAAAAGTTTGAACAAATTACATTTTATTTGAATTTTTCCAAGACGAAGGGGTTTATGAAATTTGAGTCGAGACGAGCTGTTTGAGTTTCTGTTTAGATTTAATTGTAAATTTTTATAATGTTATAATATTAACTTGTTCCAATATAAACTATTTTTGATAACCATAAATGATATTCTTATATATTTCTTCATATTTTTTCAAATATATAAATATATTAGTCATAGTTGTCGGACTTGGCTTAAACTTAAAAATTGATTCACTAATTATTACAATTTCGCCTTATTTGAATTATTTGATACTCATTTTATAACTCAAACTCTATTAAAAAAAATTGAGCATGAGTTTATGAAATTGCGCTTCGAGTCAAAACATAAAAATTTAGTTTTTTCGAATTGAGTTTTGTTTACCTCTAATTTGGTGTGACAAGGATACAAGAATAGAGTTTAAATGAGAAAAATTCTTTCGAGAGAAACCACAAACATGCAAGGAAAATTTTATTAATGTCAAAAAATAAGAATACAATTTTTTTTTACTTAACAAAATTTGTAAATTATTCGATTCTATATTCTAATCCTTACTCAAAGTACCTACTTATAGAGACAGAAGCTTACTAAGAAATTCTAAAAAAACTTAATTTTTTACATTAAAATAAAATATAATTGTAAAAGTATACTTATATACAACTAATTGTTGGAATGTAATTCTTCCCTTAAAGTTCTACATGTGGGTTATTGATTTTTTTTTTCAAATCTGGATCTAACATTTTATTTTTCTTAAATTAGTCTCTATAATTACTCAAATTAGATTTTTTGTCGTTATATTTTTCATAGGCAAAATTTGGAGAATATTGCAGTTTAAAATTATTTTTAGAGAAATATGGTAATTTGGAGAAATTTTAGGAATCTACTACTATAATATATGGTGAAGTTGCCTCAAGTAGAAGGCGATTTAAATTATTTTAATATATATATATATATATATATATATATATATATATATATTTAACTTACTAAATATGTTGTAGACATGAATCCGTGCATTTGGTATGCGGATCCGTCTTGGTCGCTAGTTGCAGGAGGCGAACATACAAAAAATTATAAAATAATCTTAATCGCCTTATATAGGAGGTGATTTTGGTCTTACTGTAGTAATTGCCATTGATTCCTAAAAATTACTAGAATCTTAATATTGCGAATGAAGAAAATTGGATTGAGATGGTCGTCTCAATAATAGACCTCTACAATTAGTCAATAATCTATCTTCTAGAGCATACGATGATTTTTTTCTCACTTGAGGTTGGATATCGACAATTAAACAAAAAATAATAATACAAAGGTACAGTGTCATCTTAAAGAGAAATAAAAACATTAATCTTATATCAGAAAAGAAATGCGAGATTTTAAAATATAACAACAACAGAGCTGCACATCCTATTATATTTGCCCCCTAAAAAGTTTTAGCCTTATTTTTGTGTCTCACCTTGCTCCGTTGTCATCCGTAGTCTTTTCCACTTTGTCTTCAAACTGTCATTTATTTTTCTTTGAATGTGTGGAACAAAATGAAGTTGTTAAAGCCATGGAAAGAAATGGAGGAAAGCTGACATGGAGTGAAGTACAGATGATGAGATATACATGGAGAGCAGCTCAGGAACTCATGAGGGTCACTCGATTCGAACTAAACCTTTGATGGCTATCACATTCTCAAACAGGGACAGAGCCAGGATTTGGAGTTATGGGGGCCAAACTATAAATGTTTAAAAGTGTGAAGGCAAATTCATAAATAAACTAATTTTTAAAGAAATTTAAATAAGGGGACAAAGGTGGAACCATGTAAATCCGTCCACGTTCCCAAAGGATGGCGGGTAAATAGTTCCCTCGATTCGAACTAAACCTAGGTTTTGAATCTCGACATTTGCGGGTTACCGTCTCTTTTTCGCCTTACTTACCGTTTTGGTACAGATATTTTGGGTGGCACCAGGCACTCACATGGACAGCAACATATTCAAAGATCCGTAGACGTTCAATCCGTCGAGATTCAAGAGCTCGTCGAAAGCATCGTTCCCTCCGTACACTTACGTGCCGGTTGGAGCAGGGCCTCGAGTTTGTGCCGGAATCGAATTCGCCAGAGTTCTATCATTGCTGATGATTCATCATCTGGTGACAAAGTATAGCTGGACCGAAATGGTCCCTGATGAACCTACCATGAGCACCAATGCCATACCCTGCCCTGGGACTTCCTCCCAAGATTTATCCAAAATACTGATATGCACATAAATGGAGGGCTGAGATTTATCCAAAATTCTAATATCTTGGGACCAACCACATTTTTTAAGAATAACACTGATTGTTGACTGTCCTAAAATTGAGTCAAGCCTAGCTCGGAATCCGAACATTGACCACCCGAAAATCGAGTCTTAGTCGAGCTTGAAACCCGAAAGGTACACATGTATGTCTAATTTACAACTTCCGAGTCATCTACATGAGAATTAGCAAGTCCAAAAGATATATATCACAGTGCATTATCTGAAAATAGATTGCTGAGTAAAATCTCTATTTTACTCGACTTAACTCGATCCATAAATAATCTCTATTTTAATAACAAATTGAATCCTCACTAGGAGACTCACCCATCAAAACCAGGTATATGACGCGAGTCGGTCCGTATTAGTCAGAGCGGAACCTTAAAAATCGGAAGGGCAATAAAAAAACATAAAAAAACCCTAAATATAAGATGATGAATTCAAAGTTAAAAGGCCATGGCTTGAATAAAATAAAACAATTGTGTTTATGTTTGTTGTATTTGTAGTTATTATAAAAAGACAACTAATTATAATGTCCATCGGTAATGCCGTCCAATACAATCGACAAAATCACACCCATTTTTTTTTTTAAATATTATGACTCAGTCGAGTAAGTTAGGCCGACACTGGTCATAATTCATAAACTACTCGGGGGAGCAGTAGAGTATTAAATACGAGTATATGTTTAATAATAAATTTATGTTTTAAAAAAATATTCATTATAGTATTTTATGTTTATATATGAATACACGTTAAATAAAAGATCTAATACGGGATTTCAAGAAATAATTTTAGTGATATAGGGTGATTTATTCTGATTGAATTAAACTATGGTCTTGGTCCCTCTATTATCTTCGAATTTCAGATTAATCTTTGTAATTTAATTTTATATAATTTGGTTACTTTATTTTATAAGTAGGAAGGGCAATGGATCGGACTTGGATCGGACTGTATAGAGTCCAAGTCCAAATTCAACTACAATCGAACTCTGATATTTTTTTTGGATTTGAATTCGGATTTTTAATCAGATTTGAATTAAATTGTCATCCCTAGTGTTGACCTGAATTCGAGGGGTAAATTCACGAGTTTTAGCATCTTTAGGGTATATGTGTTTCAGCCCTCTGATATTTTTATTTAATGCAAATTAGTCTATAATTTTGTGTATTTAATTTCTTGCGTTTTTAACTTGTGTCATTTAACTATGTATTTATTTACTTTTGTCTATTGTTTGTTGACTACATTTAAATTTTTGTGTTCATTATTTATGCTTTGAATTTGCTTTCTATTTTAATTCATAATTTCATGCTAATATCTTAACTTTATCTTACAATTTCATACTTTTTACTATTTTATTCACTAATTTCCTTAATTTTTAGTAATTTATTGATATTTACATTTATTTATTTCTCTATTATATTTATTTTTTTTGTTTGTGTGTATATGCATAATTGCATATGACATACGTAGATATATTACAATATATTCAATTTAATTCATAGATGTAAAACATAGTAAATATTATTATTATTTAACTTCTATTTTTAATACATTTATATTTTTATTATCGCTTTTAATATGAATATATATGTAAGTTAATTTTGTTTTTATCATTATTTCAAGTTACTTAATATATATTTATATTTCTTTTAATGTGTTTAGGTTATCTTTTTACTTTATATATATATATATATTGTTTTATTATTTTAATGTAAATATTATAAATAATATTATAAAATTATTATATGGTCCTGACTCATCGCGTTATCTGAGGTCCTATCCATTAAAATAGTCAATTAGTTTATTTATTTTCCATGTCATTTATTTCTAAAGATGAATTTTCACTTTTTTTTGGAGAAATTATATTATAGGATCGTCCCACCACGTCATACATGGCCCCAACCAATAAAAATAATTTATTTAATTATTTTCCCCATATCATCTTTTTATCGAGTGAATCTTCACTCATATTTACCGTAAATTATTTTTTTTAAATTTACCATATGAATCTTCACTCGGTAAAAAGATGGCATGGAGAAATTAATTAAGAAAAAAATTAATTTTTCCCATGTAAATAGAGATTGAGCCGTTACATAAAAATTAATTAAGAAAGAAAAAATAACATGGAAAACAAATTTAAATGATAATATTCTAATTGATTAGACGGTAACAATATACTAAATTTATCCCAACACTAATCTAAATATCTAATTGATTTCGGAACAAATTTAAATGATAATATTCTAATTGATTTCGGATCAAATTTGTTACAACCCAATTTTGGATCCATTTAATAAAGTTGTTTAATTCATTTGTAACCCTAATAGCTCCCGTCCTAAACTTCACTTATTCTCGCATCTCCGGCCGCCGTAGTCTGTGAATTATGAGCCTTGAAACTAGTAACTCCAGGAATCCCCTTGCCGTTCGAGGCCCAGATGGAGTGCTGGAGTCCTTGCCTTTCCGCGCTTGGAATCATCTGCCGGGTTGGCGTCCAAAGCTGCTTGCTTTTCTAGACAACCCGACGGCTTTTCGAGAAAACCAGACGAGCGAGGATCATTTATTCAAGGTTGATTGGCACATTTTGAATCTGAAAAGGTCAGAAATTAGTGAGACTCTGAGTACGATGCCTTCCGACGCTCGTTGTGGCGGAACCGCCGTCTCCTGTCGCAACCGCGTTTACGTCCTTGGGGGAGTCTGTTCTGGGGATCCCTGTTGTCCCGACACTAGAATTGATATTCCGGTCCACTTACATAACTCTGTTTTCTACTTTGATTGTGATGGTGAATGGAAGAAAGCTCCTCCTATGTTGTTCCCGCGGGATTCGCCCGCCGCTGTTGCTACAGGAACAAAGATTTACGTCTTCGGCTCGGTTTCAGTCTCCGAAGGTCATTTTGCCGAGGTTTTTGATACAGAAAGAATTCGTTGGGAGACAGTGCCGCCCCCTCCCGTCTCTTCTCGTCTGGTTCCTTCATCTGCATCTTACCCTGTTTTATTAGATTCTCCTCGATCTCGAATTCTAGTGCACTTCAATTCCAATGGCTCTCTCCATGCCTTCTACCCTGATGATGGATCATGGGAATGCCTAGAACCTGTATTTGGCAGATGGTCTGATGCATCCGCCATGGTCGACGACGTTGTCTTTTTTCTCTATGCTTTTGATTGGGATTGTTGGGAGAAATGTGATTCCAGAGATTTTTTGAGGGCGTATCACTTGGTTGATAAGAAATGGATGCCCATCAAGTGGAAAACTGAATTTCCATTGCCTATCTGTACCGTTATGGATCTGTTTTATCTGGGCAATGGCGTTATGTGTGTATCTTTTTACTCTGATTCGGAAAAGAGTTTTATTTACAAAAAATTCCGGGTGCAATTGGATTCTGATTCTGGAGAGATAAATGCAATTGTAGATTCTGAACCTGCCAACCAGGTTGCATTTGAATGCCACTCTTCTGTGTTATCAGTCCTCTGAGTTTGAATGCAACTGTAGACTTGGAAGGTTTTTTTTTTTTTTGCTTAAATGTATCAAAGGCCCCTAAATTTTTTTTAAAAAATCAATTAAGCCCTTAATGTTTTTTTGCACTTAATGTCACCCTCAAACCTCAAAATTTAACCAATCCAACCCTTTGACCGACGAAATCCGTCATTGATCGACAAAATCTGTTAAATTCTTAAACATGGGCCGTTTATATGCCACATCACCTGCCAAATATTAAACATTTATTTATAAACTAATGACGTGGATTAAAAATGCTGATGTGGATTAAAAAATACTAAAAAAACAAAAAGCTTGGTAAATTAAAAAACTGATTTACACCGGTGTAAGATAGTGTTGATTGTTTAGTAAATTAAAGAACTGATTTACACCGATGTAAAACAGTGTGCTTATTTATAGCCTTCGTGTTCGAACTGGCGACTCGATCCGGGTACGGAGATCTCCCGGTAAGGGCGAGCGATTGTTGTTGTTTCTCCGAACGATTAACAAAGTCTAGGGTTTGCGTGCAACTAAGAACAACAGCACCGTTATGATTCCCATCTCGAACCGGCGTCTTAATATCGTCTTCTTCCCCTCTCACTTCCGTAATTCAAGAAAAAAATATATTCTCCACACAATACAAAACAAAAAGCTAAAAACAAAAGCTCATTATTCAATTAATTCATCTAAAACTTTGAAACGTTTCTGCAAAATAGATGATGATGATGATGCAAGAAGCTTATTAAGATAACTTGTTGTTTCCTTCCGCCCCCATATTTCTTCCGATTTTCAGTCAAAATCCATCGACCTATACCGCTAATTTCATCCATTACAACATCTGTAAGCTGAGAGAGAAAAAATAAAATCAACATCTTTCAGAAAGTTAAATCTGTACGTTAGGGTTAGGATTTAATAAGCGTTTTTTTAATATTTTTTAATCCACGTCAGCGTTTTTAATCCACATCATTAGTTTATTAATAAATGTTCAATATTTGACAGATGATGTGGCATATCCACGTCAGTGTTTAGGTTTGAGGGTGTTCACTAAACCTGCAGATTTCACTTTCTGAATTTCAAGTTTTGGAAGGATATAATGTTAGGGTTAGGATTTAATAAGTGTTTTGTTTTTTTAATATTTTTTAATCCACATCAGCGTTTTTAATCCACGTCATTAGTTTATAAATAAATTTTTAATATTTGGCAGGTGATGTGGCATATAAACGGCCCATGTTTAAGTATTTAACAGATTTCGTCGGTCAATGACGGATTTCGTCGGTCAAAGGGTTAAATTGGTTAAATTTTGAGGTTTGAGGGTGACATTGAGTGCAAAAAAACATTAAGGGCTTAATTGATTTTTTAAAAAAATCCAGGGACCTTTGGTACTCTTAAGTTTTTTTTTATGAAAAAAGTTTTAGTCAGATTTTAACCGAAATAGTGAATAATAAGATTAAGTAAGAAAATCGAGAAAAACGAAAACTTAATTGAATCACAGTGTTTGGTCCAATTTCAGTTTGACTTTCTTACATTTTACTTAAATTTTATTCTCAGTTCACAAGTTAAAAGACTATAATCATTTTTCAAAAAATAAATATCTATAAACCGAATCGATCCGAACAATGGAATTTGTTCAGTTCGGTTTGATTTTCTTTGATATTCAATTTAGATTTAGCTTTCATTCAAATTAAGCTAAGGCTTAGTTTGCGGTTGTTTTTAAAAATTGCGGTGAAAAAATGATTTTTAAACTAGCGGTTGAAAAGTAGTTTTAAAAAGCTAGTTAATGTTTGTCACCGATGTCAAAAAGTGATTTTGAGGAGATAAAATGTCGATTTTAGACATGATATTGAAAAGTAAACTTAGATGATGTTCAAATAGTTAATGTTATAATATATGAAATAAGTTAATTTTAATTATAATACAATTTTTTTTATAAAATTTAATTTGAAGATATAAACTATTATAAATTATATACGGTCATATCACTTACAAATTAATAATAAATATAGAATAAATTACAAATAAAATAATTTTATTCTCAATATAAATATTAGGTGACTCCACGATATTCTGACATGGGCACAACGCTTGAGAAAAAAAGCTTTGATAAAATATATATTATTTTACAATTATGTATGCATAATGTACAAAAAGCTATAAAATCTAGCTTTTTAATTTAAGTGGAAAAACTAATTTTAAAAGCGACCAAAAACATCAAAAAAAAATAAGTGGAAGTACTTAAAAAGGCCTGTTTGAGTTACCAAACGCAACCACAAACGGGGCCTAAAACAAACTATTATAATGTAATTAATTTTTTTCTCCAAAAACCGATTAGAATCGAACCGATATCACCACTCTAACTAATGACATTATAAAAACAAAGGTACTAAGTCAAAACTATGACAAATTCAAATCCTAAATTTATATATAACAAAACAAAGGGACCAAAACCAAATTTGACGAACAAAAAAACAAAATTTCCAACTTCATCAATAATAGAAAAAAACATTTTAAAACTAAAACACGGTTTCATATCTGATAGAGACATTTTCACATGACAAATGTGTTATGTTTTGTCTCTATACAGGGACGGATTTATAATTTAGGTTACGGGAGCGAACCTATAAATTTATAGAGGGTGAACTTATAAAAGTTTAGGGGTGAAAATAAATTTTTAATAAAAAATACATAAAAAAATTTAAATTTTTTCTAAATCATATATGATTTTCAAAATTTTATGGGCGGTTGTCCCATTAGCACCCCTTCGGTCATCCCTGTCTTTATAAATGGCCATGTCTGATCTTTAGAAAACCCTACACAAACCAAACAAAATGGACATCTTGTCTTCCATTGCAGACCCTTTCTCGAGCTTAAACCCTCAGTTCATTTCCACAATCTTGGGAGCTTCACTAGCTCTCTTCATCTTCTCCAAATTCATGGCCTCGCTATTTGCAGCAAAGAAGCTTGCGCCCGGTTCACTAGGGTATCCACTCGTCGGAGAGACGATAAGCTTCGTGAGGGCACAGAAGAAAGACCAGACACAACAATGGATCCTGAACCGGGTCGAGAAGTACGGACCGGTGTTCAAGACCTCGATTCTGGGGTCGAAAATGGTGGTCGTGACGGGTCAAGCCGGGAACCGGTTCGTGTTCGGTGGCGGGGATAACGGTCTTTCGTTGAATCAACCGGCATCGGTGGTTAAGGTGCTTGGGAAGAACAGTCTTTTTGAGATGTCCGGGTCGAGACATAAGCTTGTTAGGGGTGCAATTGTTAACTTCTTGAAACCGGAAAGCATTCAACGGTATGCTGCTAGAATGGATTCATTGGTGCAGCATCAGTTGTTAAAGGTACGATACCGGGACTCGCTCTGATATCAATTGTTTGTTTATTATAATCGAGTTGAGTCTAGCTCGATTGAACACAATTATCTAAGTTCGAGCTCAAAAATTGAACTATAAGAGCTCGTTCCATACATAAAGTTTTTGGGTAAAGTAGTAATTTAAACCCAAAATTAAAATACATTTATATATATAAAAGGTTGGTTAGGCTCATAAATTGTTCTAAAACATAGTGTTAAAACTACTTGAATTCTGCTTACTCGAATTAAAATGATCGAATTGAATTCAATATTTTTTCGAATCAAACTCGAATAGTTTATTTGTTTCAATTGGTTAGGGTTATAATAGAGTACATTCGAGTCAAGTTCGAAAAATGACAAGTTTCGGCTCAATTTTGACTTGAAATTTGTTACTTAAAGCTCATATTAAACTTGGTCCGATAATATTATTTAAGCTCGAACTCAACTCAAAATAAAATTGAATTATTCACTTAATTCGGTTAAATTTGTTTATCTAATTTATATACTCGAGCTCGACCTTGTTATACACACAAAGTTTTGGGGTTTAATATTGATTTAACGTCAAATTATTAAAATACATTTATAAATAAAAAGTTTGATTAAGCTCACGAATTATTCGAAAATATCGAGTATTAAGATGCTAAAATCCAATTTGTTTGATAGTTCAAGCTACTAGAACTTGGCTTTAGACTGGTTTAAGGGAATTTGAGTTTTTTTTTTTTTCGAGTCGAATTTAATAGCTTTAAAGCATATGTTTTTCATTTACATTACCTAATATGGATTAATTGTGTAATGGTCGGGTGTGGTTAATTCTGGATTTAAAATTTTTCGAGTTCGTATTATTTTGAGTGTGGTTAATTCGAGTTCGTGTCATTTTCAAGGTCAGGTTTTCTCTGGTTGAGCCAATTCAGGCTTGTCACTTGATTCAGGTCGTTACAGGTTATTTGTTCAAATCATTTCGGGTTTGAGTCATTTCTATCTCATGTTAGACGGTTCGAGTTATCGAGTTTTTATGATCAAATCGAATCGAGTAGAATTCAGGTTTTGATTAATAACTCACTCTCCAACACTGTTAATCTCATATAAGTTGTAACAAACAGGAACTCCACGGCAAGGACTCGACAGAAATCGTGCCATTAATGAAGAAAATAACATTCAATGTAACCTGCAGCATATTGTTCGGATTACCCGACGGAACCGAAAAGGCCGAACTGTTGAACGACTTCACACTCACGGTGAAAGGAGTGTGGGGAATCCCATTGGATTTCCCGGGCACAATGTTCCATCGAGCAATGCAAGCGCGTCGACGCCTCTGCAGGAAGCTCTCGGAAATGGTGACATCAAGGAAGAAACAAGAAGACGTAGGCACCGTTGGACCGACGGACGACAACATCGTGTCGTGTCTCCTCGCTTTGAGAGATGAAGATGGACAACCGTTGTCGGGAGACGAGATCGTTGACGTTTTCCTGTCGTTGATCATGGCTAGCCATGATACCACGGCTGTTCTGTTGACCCTTTTCATCAGACATCTTGCTAGGGATGCAGAGGTTTCGAACAAGGTGCTTCAAGGTATGTATGTATACAGATTCCCCATTTGTTTTCTTTTAAATTTTTCGGATTCGGATATTTCGAGTTCATGCGATTTTATGTGACAAACGTAGAGCAAAATGAAGTTCTTAAAGCCATTAAAAGAAATGGAGGAAAACTCACATGGAGTGAAATACAGATGATGAGATATACATGGAGAGCAGCTCAAGAACTCATGAGGCTCAATCCCCCAATGCTTGGCAGTTTCAGGCTTGTAACCAAAGACATTACCTTTGATGGCCATCACATTCCCAAAGGATGGCAGGTAAATAGTTCCCTCGATTCGAACTAAACCCGGGTTTCGAATCCCGGCATCTGCGGGGTACCGTGTCTTTTTCGCCTTACTTACCATTTTGGTACAGATATTTTGGGTGGCACCAGGAACTCACATGGACAGCAACATATTCGAAGATCCGGAGAAGTTCGATCCATCGAGATTTGAGGGCTCGTCGAAAGCATTCCCTCCATACACTTATGTGCCGTTTGGAGCCGGGCCTCGAATTTGTGCCGGAATCGAATTCGCTAGAGTTGAATCATTGCTGATGATTCATCATCTGGTGACAAAGTATAGTTGGACCGAAATGGTCCCTGATGAGCCTATTGTCCGAGCACCAATGCCATACCCTGCCATGGGACTTCCTGTCAAACTTTATCCAAAAATCTGATATGTACAAAATTGGAATCCGAACATTGACTACCTGAAAATCGAGTCTTATTCGAGCTCGAAACCTGAACGGTGCACATGTACGTCTCATTTATGCTTTCCGAGTCATCGGCATGAAATTGAGCAAGTCAAAAGATATATATCACAGTACATTATCTGCAAATACATTGTATCATAACCTAATGCTAATAATAGACAATGCCAATGAACAAAAAATTCAAAACAGTGAAGATTAGTACCTAGGTTACAATATCCAAAGGGGTCCCGGAAATGAAAACCGGTGAAAAGGAATCCGGCAAACCGAGCTACAACATACACAAGAAATCAAAAATACGGAAAACCGAAACAAAAACGACTACGACAAACAAATATTTCTTCTCTTTGATCAAATGAACAAATTGGATTCTTCTTCGCCGGATAACCCCTTCATAAATCTTTCAATTTTTCAAGGTGTTAGTTAAACTCATCCCGAATCTTCTTGGCCTTCCGAAGGGCATCTGATCAATTCCAATATCTTAACTACCTCTCCCATGTCCGGTCGATTTGATGGTACTTGTGACGTGCAGATTAAGCCTAGTTTCATAACTGGAACTGCTTCCTCTACCGGGAATTTCCCCTGCAGCCTTCCGTCAACACATTCTTCCACCGTGCCTTCTTCCAACGCTCCTCGGACCATGTCGCAGAGCACCACCACATCGTCTTCCATGTACTCAACAGGTCTCTTCCCGGTAACCACTTCCATGACCAAAACACCAAATCCATACACATCACATTTCTCGGTTATTTTCACTGTTCGGCAGGCAAACTCAGGTGCCATGTAGCCAAGTGCACTTTGTATTTTGCTGCTTAAAATGTAACGGTCTAGCATAGGCAACAACCTTGCTAGGCCAAAATCTCCCAATTTAGGTTCGCCCGAACCGTCTATGAGGACATTGCTCGACTTTATATTGTAATGAATAATGTTCAATTGGTGCAAGTGAGCCAAGCTTTGCGCTGTCCCTAGAATGATACGGAATCTGTCATTCCAAGAAAGGTAATTTCCACCCGATCCTTCGTGGAGATGTTTGTGCAGACTTCCACCAGACACAAATTCAGAAATGAGAAGTTGCAACGACGGAGTCCAGTAATAGCCCTCAAGCACCACGAGGTTAGGGTGACTTATTTTCCCTAGTTTCTTAACTTCCCTTTCGAATTCTTCTTGCGACTTCACAAGACTTGAGGTAGTGAGCTTCTTGATTGCCACGGAGCGCCCATCTTGCAAAATTGTTCGATAAACTGCTCCAAACCCACCACGCCCGAGCTCACAGTCCTTGTTAAGCAATGCATGTGTTCCTGTACTAAAGTCGGGCTCACCAGAGAACATGACAAGTTTCCCGGAGTTGGCTTCTGTAGTAGGGGAACGGCTGAACTCCTCCCCAGCAGAAAATGTGAGGGGGGCTGCAGACTGGGATGTCGATGTCTTGACACGGAGATTAAGAACGGTGATGGCAATGACTCCAACAACAATGAAAGCAGCAGCACCAATAGCAATGAGGGCAGAGATGCTAAGAACTATCCTTTTATGACCAACATTCGGAGGTAATTCACCAGAAATGGAATCGGCAGTGGTGTTAGGATTTAGGACAATAGGTTTCGGGAGAACTGCAGGGCAAGATTTGTTAACTGCGGAGCCACAGAGCAAGGGATTTCCGGAGACAGCCGTAGGTGATATGGTGTTGAAAAATATACCAGCAGGTAGCTCTCCTCGTAAATTGTTGTGGGAAATGTTGAAAGATAAGAGGCGGGGAAGATTGGCCAACTGCTTCGGCAACGTCCCTGTAAGGCTGTTGAAAGACAAGTCCACATTTTCTAGGTCGCTCAGTTTTCCAATTTCGGCTGGTATTGGACCGCTCAGCTTGTTTTGTGATATGATCCTATACAATTCAACAACAAAAGTAAGTCCTAAGGTAACCAGCACATTACATGAAGCAACCAAATTTTCGCATAGACGTGTCGTCAAATATATAGAAAAATTAAGATACCATTGCAGAAAAAGCCTTAAACATGTTTCAATATCATACATCAACACAAATGCAACAGAAAAATCCAGATAACATGGGAGGTTTCAAATTTAAAGTAATTTTTTCAATGAAAAATTATCCAAACTCATACAACCTTGGAGCAAATAGATTAAACTTCAAATAACAAAAGATTATCTTAGACTTTAAGACATCAAATAACTATCTGAGTCTAATAATACTCTTTAAGTATTGGATAAACAACAAATCGAGCTAATTAATGTGAATCAATGCCGACAGCCAACCTAAAATTCCGAGCTAATTAAGAGAAACTTACAAAGTCCTTAGCAAAGTGCAGTTCTCAAATGATGTAGGAATTTTTCCGTTTAGGTTATTGGCATTGAGCCTAAGATCCTTAAGGGAGTAAGCTCCTCCAACTTCCGCGGGAATGCTTCCATTAAGCCGATTTCGACTCAAGTCAAGAACGTCCAATGCCTTCAACTCTCCAATAGTTCCTGGAACAGGTCCAACGAGAGAGTTCCTTGACAGATTCAACAACTTCAAGTTGCTTACAGCCCCGGTATCGAAACTTAATCCCCCGGAAAACAAATTCCGAGATAAATCCAAGACTTGAATTCTTTGAAGGGAGGTACCTAATGAAGTTGAACTGGCATTATCCACATTTGCACCAACCTTATTCTCTGAATTAAAAATCCATCCCGGAAGTTCACCGGTCATCAAGTTCTGGCTAAAATCCAATGCCAAAAGATTCACATTGTTCTCCATCGATGCAGGTAAGCTTCCATTTAAACCATTAGCAGAGAAATTCAGCACCTTCAAGGATTTAAGTTTTCCTATAGAATCAGGAACCAGACCAGAAAAGTTATTCACTGACAAATCCAAAGTCTCAAGGCTTCCCATTTCTCCAAACCATTCGGGAACCTCACCGACAAACGAATTCATACTCAAATTCAGATAACTACACAAGCTAAGCTTCTGCATTGTTTGAGGAACCGAGCCGGAGAACGAATTCCGACTAAAATCAATTGATCTCAACAGCAAACAACTCCCTATCTCATCAGGAACCTGTCCAGAAAACTTGTTTTTGCTCAAATTAATGGATCTTAAATTATTCAAAGCTTGAACCCCTTTTGGAATCTCTCCTTCCAACATGTTACCAGACAAATCCAATGACCTTAAACCACTCAAACCCCAAATCCCAACAGGCAATGACCCCGAAAACCGGTTCCGAGACAAGTCAATAGCAGCAAGTGTAGCACAAGACCCTAAACTCCCAGGAATCTTACCAGAAAACATGTTGTTAGCTAAAGAAACATAACTCAAAGGCCCACATTGTTTAAACAAATCATCAGGGATAAAACCAGAAAGAGAATTCTCACTCAAGTCAATGATTCTGAGACTTTCAAGCTTTAACAAGTTGGGACTTATGGTTCCACTGAGGTTGTTCTTAGCTAAAGAAAGCTTCCTCAAGAGCTTGAGCTGCAAGACGCCACGCCCGATCCGACCCGAAAGAGAGAACCCGTCGAGGTTGAGCTCAGTGACCCGGTTCAACTTCGGGTCACACTTGACACCGTTCCAGTTACAAGGAGTGTCATCGTCTTCGTTCCAAGAGGAAAGCTTCTGGGTCGGATCTTGAATGTCGGATTTGAAAACTATGAGCCCCAAAACATCATCGTTTAATGATGGGGTTAAAGTTGAAGATCCAACAGCTAAAAGAACAAGCAAAAACAAGAGAAAAGTAGAGAGCTTCTTCATCTCCATCTTCTTGTTTCCTCTTTCAGCATTTCAAAAACTCCATTTTTTTTTCTTTCCACTTAGCTTCAAACAAAAGGTAAGATTTTTTTAAAAGATTCTTCGGGGAAAGTGAAGTACTGGGAAAACAAAGAGAACCCAGAAGAGAAACAAGAAATGCTAAGAGGACCACCGCCGGTAGGGTTCCGGTGAATTCGCCGCCGGGGGAATGAAGGGAAGAGAGAGAGAGAAGTGAAGATTGGATCGGCTTTGATTGGACGTAATTGTAAGAACAACAAATTAAATAACGGGAAAGAGAGGGTGGACTTTGGGGGAAATTCGGTTAAATTGTATAAGTAGTCCCTGTAGTATGTCATTTTGGACAATTTAGTCACTCTTTTACATGGAAAATTAGCGGGAAAATTTGATTGGTTTTTGCAGGAACATGTCGGGGAAACGTGATTCTTGGAATTGACCCAACATTTGTACTATTTCTTTTGACAGATTCTTCAAATTCCTTGTGGAAAACGACACACATGTCTTCCAAAACCAAAACCAAAACCAATTGTATGTTTATGCTTTGTTTTTGTTGCCCTTAGGGTTTGCCATAACTTGTTCAGTTGAAAGGAATTTTTGGGTACTTTACATTCTCGTTTTTCAATTGCAGATATTTTTAACTTTTTGATGAGGAATACATATTTTGTAAATAAAATTATTCGAATTTGAGAATAAACATCATACTTATTTTTATTAGAACTACTTGTTGAATTCAGTAAGTATCATTTCTTAATTGTAGCTAGGGTCGGCAATTACCCATGGATAGTATCTCACCCGAGCCATCGAATCCAACTAAATGGACGAAAACTTGATAAAATGTGAGTTTGATCCGTTTGAAGTGGATAGCGAATGGAGCGGGTGATGAATTCGGGTGAAAAGTTTTCAACCCACTATCTGATCCGTCCCTGCCCCATCCATCGATATAATATTAATTTTAAAAAATATTTTGAACCTTAGACTTTTTTAAGCTTCTGTTTATTATTAGGAAATGAGAATTTTGTTTATGTAGGTTCGTAAGATTATTTAGAAATTTAGAATTTTAATAATAGTTGACTTTAATGTATTAAATATTAAATTTTTTTAGTAAGATTTTACATGTATTTTTAACTATAATTTTTAAATAATAGAACCCAATTATGATCTGATCTACCTGCCTCATCCTAATGCTCAAGCGGGTGATAGATGAGTTGGGTGACGATTTGGGATACGAATGATGGGTGGGTGAAGCTCCAATCCACCCAAGTACGACCCGTTGTGAGCCCTAATTATAGCACTATATTAATTCTAACTAAACTTATATTTATTAAAGTTTAAATATATTACGTTATCAAACTTTTCGTCTGTGTTTTGTAATGAATGATTTTTTATCATAATTATATGAATTCACTTAAAAAATGCATAATTTGATTTCGATGTATTTGATTAGCTCTTGAATTTTTATTTGTAACTTAAGCTAATCAAACAATTAGATTATATTATTTTGGAATAGTCACCGATATCTGATCTAATAACAGATTGAGCTGCTGCTGTTTTAAAGACTTTGAAATCTCAAGCTTCTTAAATTTCACTCAACCATTTCATATTTTTTTTCTTTTCGAATCTATTGTTGGTCAGGGACGAAGTCGGAAATCAAGATAAAAGATAATGTTACTGATAGAGTCTTAATTCGAATAGAAATTGGATTCAAAATGTTTTGAGTTAGTATTTTTAGGTTTGTGTCTTTTTCGAATTTGTCAGTTGAATTTTTTGAATTAGTTTAATTTAAGTTGCTTTTTTCGGGATCGTTTTCGATTTATGTTACTTTAGATCCGGTCATTTCAAGTTCAAGTTGGATGAATTCTAGTTATTTACTTTTTATGGTAATCGAATTTGATTAAGTTCGAAATTAAGCTAATTTGGTTATATTTTTGAGTTCGAATCAGATTTACTAGCTATAGCTTCAAAAACCAATAAAAAGCCAACAAATCAAGTATGCTAACACACATTGAAAGTTTCATTAAAGAAACACACAAACACAGAGAAATTAAGACATACGTACGTACGTACGTACGTACGTACATACATACATACTCAGTTTATTTCTTCATAGTTTCTTTGCTATGGTAAAAGACAAAAGCCACTAGAACATTAAAATGGTGAATCTGCATGGATGACCACCACCACCACCACCACCGCCGAACTTCAGCTCCTATGATCATCTCCAGCCCCAGCATCCACGACCGCTTCCCCCGGGACAGGACGCGATGCAGTCTCAACAGGACACACTTGCCTCAGTTGCTGTCACAGTATTAAATTGCAGCCGCAATGTAACGTAACAAAACATAGAAACACAACACGGGTTGTGCATCAGAAAACACAATAATCAAAGTAAACACATTGTTTCTGGCCTGATAAACGTTGGTTGGAGCTGAGACAAACCTGGAAGTAAAGCTCGAGTTTCGCCATGAGGTTCCCATGCTCGTTTCGAAGCTCCCGAAAGGCAGCTTTCGCCCTGCATGTAAACCATCACATTCATTACCAAATCCTACATACAATATGCATATATATATATATATATATACATATATATTATAGATGTAAAGAAAGAACATTACTCTTCCAGTTTCCCTCCCTCCACAAGTTGTCTGGTTTTGGTGATGTTGTTTCGAACTTTGTTAGCTCCGATGCTTCGAATCGAAAGATTGTCAATTTCTCAGTAGATGAACATTGATTAAGCTTTTGTCAAATGTGTTTCTGGTTTAGAAATTTACCTGGCACTGCTGCCCTTCAGCTTGTAAAGCATCCGGTCTATTTTAACTGGTTCAATAGGTTCAGTTTCCCTGTATAAATTATTTTTTCAAAAAATTACAACTTCCATCAATCGGTCGCCATTAACATGACAGTCATTTGTTTAACTTCATCTAACGGTTTAAAAAAAGTGTAAAATTAAACGAGCTTTACACGATGTAAATAAGTAAATTTACTCACATTGCTTGCTCAATAGTTTGTAGCAGTGCAGTGGATTCTCTGAAGTATATGGTGAGTACCTCCTCCACAAAGTTGGGATTTCCTTTCTTCTCTAGACGCTCCAATTGATAAAATTGTTTGTCCAAAATCTCCTGATACAAAGAATTTGACCGATTAATTTAGATTAGATGACAAAAGTTTAATCTTTTAACTCAATTTATTTCATTCGTGATATCAGTTTTTAAACTTTAAACCTTATTTGAATGATATAACATTCTGTATCATTAGACCGACAGATAGTCGATAAAACTACGAATATTTCGATAATGTAAAACAGAAATACAGAAAATCAAACCTCATCAAAGAAAGATTGCCTCATAGCAGCTATCTGTTGACGCACGCTTTCCATTTAGAAACTACAGCCAATGACTTTTGGTTAGGAAACTAGTTGAATGTTCAACAATGGCTACTACAACTATATATATATTTCTAGAAAAAGAGAAGTTATTTAGAGTCAATTATGACATGATTTATTATTGGATTCCCATATTGAAAGCTTTCATGGAGTAATGACATTGGATTTCCCGCATCGAGTTTGCAGATCGTGACATAAATGAATTGGATTCATAAATTTATTATCTGCGCCACTGACAGTTATCTGAAACAGACATTATAATATAAAGAGAAAGAAAAAAGCAATAAACAATATGATGCAATGTTTAGATCCTTCATTATTGGTGTTGGTTTATTGGTAGTGAAGTTTTTTAGTTCTACGAGCTAAAATAAAACGTATCAAGTATCTTTTTTATTTATTTATGTTAGAAAATAATGGATAGTTAGTGATTTTGAAACATATTAATTATTAAAAATTTTGGAGTTTTAGATAATAAACATTATGGTTTATATTCTACTCCACGAAACCTTTAAAAGTATATAAAATATTCTCAAATCGGTTGAACGATGAATGAGAAATTGATGCTGAAAGTGAGCTACTTGCGAATGTTGTTGAAAAAAATATAATGCTTAGAACACTACCCCACATGAAAAATATATGCCAATTTAGAATATGTTTATAAACAAAACTAACTAGTTAATTAATATATGTGTAAGTTAATTGAGGTTTAGGCCACACTTACACCATAAGGTTAACACAAATGTTGTGCCTTAGCGGATTTGCTGATTTTTTTTTGGCTCGTGTAAAAATATATTCATTATATTTTTGTATTTCGCCTTATTTCTAACAATTTAAAATAGGATAAATATTCTATACACATGCAGTGAAAACGGAAAGTTTCTATAAGCGCCTTAGTTTTAGGGTATATAAAGTTAGTTTTAGGGTATATGGTTTAGGGGTTTAGGTGTATGAGGTTAGAATTTAGGGATAGTTGTTTCAATTCAAGGTTTAGGGTTATAATTTAGAGTTTATAGGTTAAAACCTAAATTCTCACCATATTACCCTAAAAATTAAACCTTAATCTATAAACCCTAAATTATAACCCTAAGGCCTAAACCTTAAATTGAAACAACTATCCCTAAATTCTAAAGCCCTACACCTAAACCCCTAAACCCTATACCCTAAATTAACTCCCTATACCCTAAAACTAAAGCGCTTGTGAAAACTTTCAGTTTCTACCGCCAGTGTATAGGATATTAATCTTTTAAAATATATGTTAAGTTTATTTGAATAATATATATATATATATATATATAAGATTATTATTTGAAAATTAGCATTTGAAAAATATAGGTTAAGAACTAAAATGACTAAACTGATGAAGTTGGAGGGAAAAAAGATTTTTCTACCAATATTATAATGCACAACACTTTATATATATTCATTAAAGAAAAACATCCATCCTCAGTTTATTTCTTCTTAGTCTCTTTGCCTAGAACATTAAAATGGTGAATTTGCATAGACCACCACCACCAAACTTCAGCTCCTATAATCATCTCCAGCCCCAGCATCCACGATCGTTTCCTCCGGGACGGGACGCAACGCAGTCTCGACAGGACACACTTGCCTCAGTAGCTGCCATAGTATTAAATTGCAGTCGCAATGCAACGTAACCAAACACAGAAACACGGGTTGTGCATCAGAAAAACAATAATCAAAGTAAACACATTATTTCTGGCCTGATAAACGTTGGTTGGAGCTGAGACAAACCTGGAAGTAAAGCTCGAGCTTCGCCACGAGGTTTCCATGCTCGTTTCGAAGCTCCCGAAAGGCGGCTTTTGCCCTGCATGTAAACTATCACATTCATTACCAAATCCTACATACAATATGCATATACATATACATATATTATAGATGTAAAGAGAGAACATTACTCTTCCAGCTTCCCTCCCTCCACAAGTTGTCTGGTTTTGGTGATGTTGTTTCGAACTTTGTTAGCTCCGATGCTTCGAATCGAAAGATTGTCGATTTCTCAGTAGATGAACATTGATTAAGCTTTTGTCAAATGTGTTTCTGTTTTAGAAATTTACCTGGCACTGCTGCCCTTCAGCTTGTAAAGCATCCGATCTACTTTAACTGGTTCAATCGGTTCTGTTTCCCTGTATAAATTACGACTTTCATCGATCGGTCACCATTACCATCGTCTTATACCATGTAAAATTTTATAAGTTATACACTTTTTCCGAACAGTTGGAAGAGGGTAAACGGATGACTGAGAATAACAAGTCAGTCATCCATTTAACTTTATCCAACGGTCCAAAAAAGCGTAAAAATAAACGAGCTTTACTCACATAGCTTGCTCAATAGTTTGTAGCAGTGCGGTGGATTCTCTGAAGTATATGGTGAGTACTTCCTCCACAAAGTTGGGATTTCCTTTCTTCTCTAGATGCTCCAATTGATAAAATTGTTTGTCTAAAATCTCCTGGTACAAAGAGTTTAACATATTAATAAAACACATAAAAATATTTTGATTTATTGATCGGTTAATCCGAATCAGATAACAAAAATCTAATTTTTTAATTTAATTTTTTCATCCGCAATATGAATATTTAAACTCTGAATCTTATTTAAGTGATATAACATCTTGTATCACTGACCGATCGATAGTCGATAAATCTACGAACATTTTCGCGATGCAAAAGAAAAATATAAAAAATCAAACCTCATCAAAGAAAGATTGCCTCATAGCAGCTATCTGTTGAACGCTTTCCATTTAGAAACTACAGCCAATTTTTGGTTAGGAAACTATTTGATTGTTCAACAATGGCTACTAAAGCTATATATATATATATATATATATATATATATATATATATATATATATATATATATATATATATATATATGATTTATTAATGATTCCCATATTGAAAGCTTTTCTAAAATAATTATATTGGATTTCTCGCATCGAGTTTGCAGATTACGAAATAAATGAATTGGATTCACAAATTTATTATCTGCGTCACCGACGGTTATCTGAAACAGACATATGATATAAAGAGAAAGAAAAAAGCAATGAACAATATTATTGGTTCAAGACACAAACTTAATGCAATGTTTAGATTCTTCATTATTGGTGTTGGTATATTGGTAGTGAAATTTTTTAGTTCTACGAGCTAAAATAAAACGTATCAAGTATTCTCTTTATTTATTTATGTTGAAAAACAATGGATTATTAGTGACTTTGAGGCATATTAATTATTAGTAAACTTACAGTTTTAAATAATAAACATTATGATTTATATTCTACTCCATAAAACTTTTAAAACTATATAAAATGTGCTCAAATTGGTTGAATGATGAATGAGAAATTGATTCTCAAAGTGAGCTACTTGCACAATGTTTTTGACCCATGTAAAAATATAATTGATTATATTTGTACATTTTGCCTTATTTCTAACAATTTAAAATATAACTTAAGTTTATTTGACTATATATATAATATTTTTATTTGAAAATTTAGCATTGAATTTTTTTTTAGCTCGAACAAGTAGGTTAAAAATTGCCAAATCCCATTAATTTATTTTTATTTTTTAAAATTAAAAGTTCGAAGATTAAAAGTGAAATTATAAAAGCTGAGGACTAAAATGACTAAACTGGTAAAGCTGGAGCGCAAAAAAAATTCTACCAATATTATAATTCACATTTCACAACACTTTATATATATATTAATATTCATTTACAACTCCTTCAAATATTATTTATTTACATTGAACAATAGGTCCACATTTGAATCAAACCAAAAAAGAAAAACATTGTTTTTCATACATTGAACTGCAAAACCAAGAAACTTCTGAAGCTTTAAACATTCATATAGGTACGGAAACACCCAAACTTCTGAAGCTTTAAACATTCATATAGGTACGGAAACACCCAAACTTCTGAAGCTTTAAACATTCATATAGGTACGGAAACACCCAAACTTCCTCTGAGATTGAATCCGGCAAATAAACTCGAGAAACTCCGGTATGAAGGCGATTACGATGACTCGTTAATCGTTATTGCCAAGACCAAACAATGTCCTTGAGAGCTGGTCTAACATCCTCCTGCAACATCTTCTTATACTCCAATGAATCACCACTGGACTTCTTCATCTCTACTAGATAGAGAGACGGGGTGAACTCGAATATCTCCGCGTCGATAGCCAATGCACCTTTTCGACCCCTGCTCGATTTTTCGATTTTCAAAAGCCCTCCAACTTCCTTCTTAATTTTGAACTTCAATTGCTGAGCAATGTCCTTTAGTTTAGATGTGATGACAGAGGCGCTATGTACGGAAGTGAATTGAACTTCCTTCTTCTCATTTGTTTCCGTAAAAAATCCGGACAAATCCAATCCGCTCGATAGCAAAATGATGTCGAAAGCATTCAACTTAGGGAGCTTATCCATGTCATTCTTTGTTCTGAATGCCACAGTGTTAGCCTCAGCTCCGAAAACTACATCGGTATCGGCAGGAGACAAGTCCTGTTCAACTGTGTTCTGAATTGATTTCGGTTTAAACCCCTTTTTGAACCAAGGATTTTTCATTATTTTCTCTATCGAAATTCGAGATTTCGGATTAGGATTGAGGATTCTCGATAGCAGCTTGGTCACATCAAGTGAAAACCAACTAGGAAACTCATAGTCTGCCTTGCTTATTTTCTTGTACATTCCCAACAGATTCGAATCACGAAATGGAAGATAACCAGCCAGTAGAACAAAGAGGACCACCCCACAAGACCAGATATCGGCTTTCGCTCCGTCGTAGCCTTTTTGGTTTATAACTTCAGGAGCTAGATAAGCTGGGGTTCCGCAAGTTGTGTGGAGCAAACCATCTTGATGCTTAGACTCACCAAGGGCACTCAAACCGAAATCCGATACCTTAAGGGTTCTATTTTCATCGAGGAGTAGGTTTTCGGGTTTCAAATCCCGATGATAAACACCTCTGCTGTGGCAAAAATCGACTGCACTGATCAGCTGTTGGAAATACTTCCTTGCCATGTCTTCTCTCAGCTTCCCCCTTAGTACCTTGTTGAAGAGCTCACCACCATTGGCATACTCCATAACAAAGTAAATCTTGTTCTTGCTAGCCAGGACCTCGTAAAGTTCCAAGATATTCGGGTGCTTAACAAGGCTCATACTCGATATCTCCATCTTGGTTTGATCGATCATGCCGACCTTCAGAACCTTCTCTTTCTCGATGACCTTAATCGCCACGCTCTGTCCAGTTTCGATGTTCTTCGCATAGTACACTTTACCAAAGTTTCCTTGCCCTAACAACTTTCCGAATTCGTACTTCTGCATCAACACCTTCCCTTTATTCTCCATTCTATAAAGCTTTAATCCTAACAAACTCTAAAAAAGTAGTATCTCCTGGAGTTATTATGTATATGTATATACTCCAACACGAAACTCAACCATCATCGACAAGGTAATCCATCAAGGACTTTTGTTTTCGGCTCTGTTAAGAACTTGAACACGGAGCAGGACTGCGGTGTTTGTCGAGTATCCAACCCGATCGAGAGTATCCAACCCCATCGAGAAAGAATAACGATAGTTTTGATCCGGATTCATCCTTATAGAGTTCGGATAAAGTCCTCTCGGCGAGCAAAGACATCTTTCCGCATTCCCTACTCCTTTCTTATTGCTTTCTGAAAGACAGTATGATTCAGTCAGGCAATTATTCAAACACCTGGAATGCAACAAATTAACCAGAAAACGCAACGAGTTCGACTTTCTTATTATTCGATCGTCACCGACATCTCGTAGAATCGAAGAACATGACCTAATTAACACCTTCATGATGCATAAACAGTTCTTTCAAAGATCAATGAATCATCATTTCAAGGTTCAAAGCCATCTTTCTAAAATGACTTTTCATAGCATCTCTCATTCAATGATTTCAAGCATAGACTTTATGGCTTCACATAAACAATGAAATCTAGAGATAAATCTTGAAAGAAACACAAAATCTAAGCAAATATATATCAAATAAAAAAACCCAGAAAATGAACTGAGGGAAATTTCAAAATATCTCTTAATTTAGATATTTTCTTTGTATTTTCTACCGATAATCTAATTTTACATCATGGTTTCCTAAGATATCTACCGAAGTGAGTCCAATGACTAATCATTCGCACTCGCTACAAGTAATTTTGAATATAATTTCTTAAAAGTTCGCACCTTTAACATAAAATCATGCGTGAATACTCGAAAATAGATTCAACTAAAAGAATAAAACTATGGATGTTATATCCAACATGAATAAAATTACAACAACAAGAACAGGCAGATGTAAAGAAAAACAATGGAATTTCAATGAGAAAGGAAGATCCAACCTTACTTTAGAAGGCAAAATGAAAGGAAAAATGAGATGAAGAATGGAAGAAGATACCCTTTTGAGGAGGAAGTGAAGATATGTGAAGAAAGACACAAATGGTTGGAATTACGATGAATTTTATCCGTGTAATAAAATGGAAACTGGTAATGTAATAATTGGAAGAACGGTATTTGTTTTTACTAAATATAGAAGGTTTAGATATGTACAAAGCTGTCAAATCCGACATGCAAGCTTTGCAGTTCAGACAAAATAATCAGTTTTGTTTTATAGGTATAACCATCCATAGTCATATTTGTTAATTTCAATTAATTCGGATCGAATATAAATACTATAAATGTTTATTATAAGGAATAATTATATTTTTAATACTTCACCTTTACTTGTTTTCTTATTTTGGTACTCTACTTTTTTTTTGACAAAATAGTACTTAACGTTACGTTTTGTTTCTATTTTGATACCTCCGCCGTTAAAAAATTAACGAAAAGTTAACTAGGAGAGAGAAAAATCACACGTGGCATGTTACCATGTTATTTTCTCTCTCCCAGTCAACATGCCACATGTGCTTTTTTCATGATTTTTGTTGACGTGGCATGCTGATTAGGAGAGAGAAAATGACGTGGCAGCATGCCACGTGTGATTTTCTCTCTCCTAGTCAGCATTTTGTTAATTTTTTAACGACGGGTACCAAAATAAAAACAAAACGTAGCGTTAGATATTATTTTGTCAAGAAAAATAGGTAGGGTACCAAAATAGAAAAACGGGTAAAGGTGGGGTACTAAAAATGTAGTTATCCCTTATTATAAAGATGACTCATCGATTGTTTCATTCACATTGTGATATTTGAACTTTTAGTCTTTTTTAAAGATCTAATGTTTCATTCTACTAGAATAATTGATTGGGTATAATATACGAGAGGACGTAAAATTCAAGCATAGACAAAACTACACAAAAAAGCCACTAAACTTTAGGCGTTGTCATAATTATAATTAAACTTTCGATATAAAGGCTAAAATTATAATTAAACTAGAGATAATTTGAAATTGGTATATTAAAAAAATCTATCATAATTATATTCTTAATAAAATTATTTGTTTCTTATTCTTCATTTGAAAATACATGCACACAATACCATGCAGACAAACTGCTCGAATCAAAATCTATTAAGAATAACAACATTTTCTTTTCAACTGACAACATTTAAACACGTTGAAATTACAGATAATTTTAAAATGATACATAGAAACAAACTCATATTAGTATAGAAGTGATTTCAGAATATTTATCACCAGTTCAATTACATTTGATTTCAGAATAGATTAACACAAATTATTGCACACAAATTAATATCCAAAAATGGCAACACCATGATAAATTTAATCACTCAAAACACAACAGAAACAAATGAAACAAACCTATTGCATTTGCATGTCACATTGAATTCAAAACCTGTGCTTTCTTTTTGCTTTGCTTTGATGGGAGTGATATGTGGATGAACCCAAACTTTCTCCTTTGTGTAAACATCTGTTTTTGTTTTTGATGCTCAGTTTTTGGATCAAATCTCAAATCCTGCTTCAGTTCATCAAGCATTTGGCTCAGAGCTACTTTTTGGCCTTCATCATTAGCCCTTTTCACCCCACATTCTTGAGGACTAACTTGTTTCTTGCTCAGCATTTCCCTCATTGAGACTGTTGTTGGCCTCGGAACAGGCTTCGGGTCATCGTCGAATTTCGGGTTTTGCTTGTTCATCAAGTCCTTTAATGGAGATCTTGGGTGTTTTTGGTGGAAAATGTTGGTCTTGTTACCATTGTAGACCACCTGTTTGTCGTTATGTGACTCTTGTTGTCCATGCCTGGGGTTGATCCATCTCCTGAGAGCCGATTCGGCATCGAGTTGCTTCCGGTTTGCGATTTCGACGCTTTTGAGAGCCTCTTCCAATGCCTTTTTACAGTGCTTGATTTCATCTGATGCTTCCTCAAGCTTCCTCAGGATTGTATGTTCAGAAATGTTATTTGCTTCATCAAATTCATGCATTGTATGAACCATTTTCGGTGTCCGAGGAGATTGCTCCGGCTCTGGCTCCGGAACCGGGAACGAAAATGCCGATGAGGCCTCGTTGCTAGACAAACCCTTTGTTCCTGCAAGTGCACTGAGTTCAAAAAGAGCAAGAGCCTCAGCTGCCATGGCTGCTTCCTCCATTTTCTTAGCTGCAAACCACCTCATTTCAGCAGCCTTTTCAAGCAATGGCTCTGCTCTTGGTATCACCCCAAGATCATCTATTGTTTCACCGAGGTTCGATTTCGCTTGCTTCGACTCCATCAAGATAGAATCCGAAGACGAAACCGGACGGCGGCGGCGGTGAGGTCTCGAACTCCCGGATGTGGCATGTTCATTATTGTTCACGGTGTCCATGTATTTCAAAGCTTCATCTTTGAGCTGTCTCTTTAAATCTTCTACTATCCTTTTTGTAGCTCCCAATTCTTCAAGCACATCAAGTGTTTCCAGTTCTTTCACTATCAGGTTTTTCTCCAATTCTGCTGCTTGTTCTTCAACTTTCTTTATGTCAAATTCTTCATTTCCATTCTGCTCATAAACACAACATAATATATATATATATATATATATGTATGTATGTATGTATGTATGTATGTATGTATGTATGTATGTATTATGTATGTATGCATGCATGCATGCATGCATACACAAGTTTAGGAACAACTATCACATGCAAATTTCAATGGTGAAACAGGCTGAAGTCTCATGATTTCCTCTGTTTTTAGCTATGAATATACAATATGATCTGAAAACTTCGAATATAAATATAAAGACACGACTCTCTAATGGGCAGTGGTGGATTCAGAAATATTATTGAGTGTTCACAGATAGCAATACTTATAGACATCTTTAGTCAGCCTTTGATCATATACGTGGGTGGTCACAATGGTCACAATCAATAAAATGAGTTAGACGCTTAATTATCCTGAATAAAACACGGACCGGTCACTTTCTAATGATACATATGTGTGGTTTTTTATATTTGAGTAGAAAAATAACCGAACATATTTGTGTTAGACATATACTCATATCTTTGAATTGCATGCATATGTTGCATCAAGACAAACTACATAACAAAACAAAACATATCTTTTCTTACATCTTTACATATCACAGGCAAACCCAAAACAGAGAAAACTTACATATGCCTCTGCAAACTTGTACAATGGCACCCAAGGTCCGCTGCCACCAAACCGGGTCACAGCCTCCTTAACCGACTCGAAAGGCGGCGAAGTATCGATCTCAGCTCTACAACTCACTCTCCGAATTCCATGGTTCGGGTCCTTACCCGGGACGGTGCAGAACTTGAAGTCCTCAGAGCCGGACTCGAGCTTCATATCCCGGACCCCTTCCATGGAAGAGTCTTGAGGTGCTGCTGCTGCTGCCATTGCATATGCATACATACAAATAGCTAAAGATTGAATAATAATGTGGAAATGTGAATGTGGATGTGAGTGTAATTGCAAAAGAGAAAGGGCTCTCTTCTTAAAGGGTGTGCAAATTTTAGCTTTAAAGATGGAAAATAAATAAAAACATGTTGAAAATTTGAGAATTGTTATGATTATGTCCATAGTCCCACCAGGTGAGAAAAGGTGGCAAAGTTATTTCCTTTTGCTTTTATACATGGACCAGTTAAGATTTATTTCATTATAATATTAATTAGTATCTAGTAATATTGATTAAATTAATCTATGTTCGAATAATTTAGTCTGCAGGTGTGTATGAGTTTATTTAGATTTAAAACTAAATGCATATACTATATTATACTCGAATAGAATTATAAAGAAATAATGTTGAATTTACTTTTTCTCTGAAATCAGAAAAAGTAATTCATTAATCATGTATTGTTTGATACTGATTAAGACGAAAAAGGTTTTTAGGGTTAATTGTTTGTTTGGTACATGGATTATACATAATTCTTCAATGTTATGTAAAAAAAAATCCTTTCTCAATTTCATGCGTGAAGTATTTCGTTGTCAACCACTTTTATCACAAAATCTTATAAACGATGTATAGAGAAATCAGAAATTGACATGTGACATGTTTTAAAAAAAAAAATATTTACTTAATGCATAATAACAAAATTAGTCCTTGATAGTTCACTATTTTTTAATTTCATCCTTAAGGTTTAAAAAATAATTTTTCATTTTCTTCCTTTTGTGTATATGCAGACACAACTGAATAAGAGATCGGTTAACATTTCCTTATCAATGTTTTTCAGCATGTTTTCTGTTGGATTCAATGAGGTATGATGTTGAAGGGGTGGTGACGTGTTTGACGATTATTGGTTACTAGGATGAGAAGTCAAAGATGGTTGGTCAAGTGTTTGAGTTTCGGCCAACAATCTATTGACACGTCATCAAGCTACGATGAGATTGGATTTTGCATGTTAGGGTTGACCTGTCAATCTTTAGGCCGTTGATTGCGGTTTTAAAGGAAAGGTTGTTGGGAAGTGCAGTTTGGTAGAGAGAAAAAAAAGGGAAGGTCTAAATCAAATCATGCATGCAAACGACGACGTTTGCGTGAAATTTAAGATAATTAATTATAGGGATAACTACATATTTAGTACCCCATCTATTCTTACTTTATTATTTTAGTACCTCACTTATTTTTTTTGGCAAAATAATATCTAACGTCACGTTTTGTTTCTATTTTGGTACCTTGTCGTTAAAAAAGTAACAACATACTGACTAGGAGAAAGAAAACCACACATGATAGGCTACCACGTCATTTTCTCTCTCATAGTCAACATGTCACGTTGACTAAAATCATAAAAAGCACACGTGACATGCTGACTATGAGAGAGAAAATGACATGGTAGTCTGCCATGTGTGATTTTCTCTTTCCTCATTAGCATGCCACATGTGTTTCTCTCTCTCTTAGTCAGCATGTTGTTAATTTTTTAACGGTAGAATATCAAAATAGAAATAAAACGTAACTTTGGGTACTATTTTGCCAACAAAAAATTAGGTGGGTACGAAAATAGTAACGCGAAAATAGGTGGGATACTAAATATGTGGTTATCCCTTAATTATATATATCCTACATTTAAAAAGACGTGACCTACGTTTAAAGTAATTAATTGCACCACACGTTCTTAAATCACGCTCTTTATTTTAAATTAGTCTCTAAATTTGTAAATACTTTTTTATTCTTAAATCATGATACTCGTTCTAAATAATCCCCTAAAATTTTGTAAAATGTTAAAATTACATCCATTTAATTAGTAATGTGCAAAGGATTGAACTAAATAGAGATTCATACAAAAGCAAAATAGAAGAGAACACACATAAAAGGGCAAAAGCAAGTGAGGAACCAACGACTGAATAAAAGGGAAAGAAGAGAAGAAGAAGAAGAAGTGGGGTTGCAATGGAAGGACCTCTCACTTTAAAGTGCTACAAATGCATGCATAAAGAAAAAAAGAAAAGCCTATTTCACCATAATTACCATATATAATATATATATATATATATATATCACTTTCCGACGAGGTCAAAAAAATTTGGTCAGATATAATTATTAATATTCGACTTATTAATCAATTAATTTAAATTAAATATTATAAATGTATATTATGAAAAGGTTATACATATTGATAATGACAACTAAATTTTATTAAAAAATCATGGAAGATATTACAAATGCAACGCATCTAAAAGAGAAAATAATGACTAGTGTACCAAAATTTCATGTAAAATCCCAAAAGTGCAAAGAAAAGTAAATATTTTTATAGAGATTAACATACCGTCAAAATCCAGAAGCCTTACTTAATCTCATTGTCTCTATCCAAACAAGGTGCATTATGATGTGAAAATGAGTGATGAGCGAACCAAACTATAAGGCAGATCGCTCTGCTACCCAAGACTGATTACTTTGGCAAATAACCATCAACTGAGTGAGAATCTATCTTTCTACGACCACCGACAGAATCATAATAAAAACTATGGCCGTGAAGATCCTTATGTGAGCACCAGACAACCGCTAAAGTATGTAAAAATCATGTTAAAATGACAGAATAAAAACAAAACCATAAAAAATAAAAAAGATATGCTACAAAGGCAAAGGGAAAAAACGTGCCACAAAGGAATAATTTTTTATTAAAAATAAAAAAATAATAAACTCAGTGATTAACAACTAATATCGATTACCGACTAAGAAAACAAAAGAGAATAGAAAATTGTGATGTTAAGAATGATACAAAAAAATAATAATAAACCCGATGATTGACAACCAATAACAATACTTTTGATTGATATCAATTTTTCAGAAGAATTGAGAAATGCGATTATTTCTTATATGTGATTAGTATCGAATAAAAACCTAAAAAAACGGTATCACTTCAAAGATTTATGTGCTTTTAAGGGGAATTAGAAAAAATAATTCATTTTTTTGTTATATTTGTTTGTTTTGTGCGTAAAACGTCGGGCTCGAATTATTATCCAAAAAGTAAAAAAAGAAAGAAAGAAAAAGATAAAAGACTAGTTTAATTAAGGCAAAATGACCCCAAAATTTCATGTTTGTTTTTTGTTGACCATCTTATTTTTTTGTCAAGAATTCTTCACTCGTAAATTTCAACCATTGTAATTTTATTTTTGTTTAAATAATAAATTAAATTTAATATGAGTTATTAAATTTGATAATATGTGTATTTATATTATGTTCATATTTTTTTATCATATTTTAATAATATTTTAAGGTGTTTACACAACATAAAATTTGATATAATTTTCTTTTGGTTTACTGATGTATTCATTAGAATGAGCTTAATGATTAATCTTTCGTGTCATATGTAGACAAATCGATTGAATCTAAATTTTTTAGGATGAATATAATTTATTTTTCTAATGAAACTATTTGTTAGGTTCTATAAGTTTAATAATTTATATTATATATATTTTAAAACATCTTATTTTCAAGCCTAATATATTTTTATTGTATTATGTAGGGTTCTTGTAACTAGGGATGGCAAATGGGCAGGGCGGGTGCGGATACCCCCCCCATCCTCATACCCACCTAAAATTTTCATATCCACCACCTACCCACCACCCACGGCGGGTATAATTTTCAAATCCACATCCGCCCACGTGGGTATATTCTTAAATCCATCTCCACACCCACCACCCAATTGGATACCCATTATCCATCTCGTACCCGCCTATACCCGCCCGCCTGGCAGCAACCATATCACATAAAACGTAAAGGGATAATGACACCAATGCCCATTGTACTTTGACGGAAAGTTGAATGTGGTGCCTGAACTTTGGATGCGTTTAATGTGCCCCTCAAGTTTTCTTTCATCGTTTAAAATTCCCGACCCTAACACTGTTAACTTGTGATGTGGTATAACTAACTTACACCGGTGTAAGTTTTACTGCACTATAGCTAACTAACTATGACTAACTTACACTGATGTAAGTTAGTTATTATGTGAGAAATCTGAGGGTAAGACAGTGCAAAGAACTAAAGCAATGAACTTGAAATTTGAATAAAGAGAACAAATTTTATATTGAATCAGATATCTTCAAAGCGACATAATATGGCGGGTAGCATACATGGAAGACGGGTGCGGAGTGGGCGGGTGCAAGGCAGGTAAGGTCTTAAATCCACCACCTACTCACTACCTACGGCGGGTATGACTTTTTACATCCACACCCGTCCACTACCCACCAAACGCATACCCATCCCCACCCCAACTGGAGCTGGTGCGGTACGAAATCCGCAAAACTGTACCCGTCTTCCATCCCTACTCGTAACATATTGTATTCTTAATTATTTTTTCGCATTATATAATCATATCGTGTTTACTAGTGTTGTGTTAGTGTCGCTATATCATTACTCTTCTTCTTATTTGCATGTTTGAATTTGATGGTTCTAACTAGTGGCGGAATTCAACATTATTTATTGAATGATTATTTAATAATTTTTAAATTTAGAGGAGCCAACAATATAAATAATATGTTTTTAGGAGAGTGAAATATAATTTTAACATTAAACCAATTCAAAATTAGCTTAATGGTGTAATAAGCTCATGATTTTTTGGGGAAAAATCAATTAAGTCGTGAACTTTTTTTCCAATTAAGCCCTTGAACCAAAAAATTTAATCAATTAAGTTATTTGACCAATTTTAACCATTAAATCTTGACAGCTTTTTCTTTAGATATTACTGGCACATGATACACTATAGTTCTATCATGTTGCATTTACAATTTTTTTAAAATATGTTTTTATAAATTTTATAAGACTTTTAGAATTTTTATAACTTCTAGAGAATTCTTTAAATAAAATAAAAAATTCTGAAAATGTCAAGTGAAAACACTGTGACACGACACACTGCACGAACAAATCTAAAAAAATGTCAAAATTTAATAGTCAAATAGCTTAATTGATTAATTTTTTTCGAAAGTTTAGGGGCTTTTTACACCCTTAAGCCTTTATTTTCTTTTTCAATTTTTAAAAATTTTGGGGGCCATGGCCCTTGCCTGCCCTCACCAGGTACCATCTCTCGATCTAACCGAATTCGACTCAAATAACTATTTACTGTTTAAAAAATTATATTAATATATATAATTAGTTTAAATAAAAATTGACTAATCCGAACCAGGTTTTGCAGAGACCCAATATAAGGCGACTCTTTCAACCCAATATTTTTCATCCACAACGTTAGAATTCGAACTTTTGACATTACTTAAGGGACGTGACGCCTCATCCCCCTAGATTTAATTTAATTCAAACCAATTAGTTCATGTTAGAATATATTTTGTTCGAGGCGAACCCGACCTGTACACTTAAAAACTAAGTGCATATTTCATAATTAGAAGGGTGAGTAAAACTCAACTCAATAAATTAAAAATTTTGACTCGGTGCGAAAAAAATTGACTCGTCTTGACTCGATTCAATTGAATTTTTTTAAAATAAAGTTTGAGTTATAAAATAAAAATTTGAATAACTCGAATATTTTAATAATTAGTGGTTAGTTTATAAGTTCGAGTCACATATCTCAATTCTGCATAATATATGTGTATAAATCATATATAAAGAAAGATATATGTTTATTGTATATGATTATAGATTGTCGTTTAATTGAAACTAATTAGTATCGTAATATTATATTATTTACAATTAAATTTGAATAGAAACTCGAACAACTCAACTCAACTTGAATTTCATAAACTCGACTAACTCGAAATTTTTTTATTCAACTTAATCAAAGGTTCACCCCTAATTAGAAGGGTGAAAACACTTGTTGGACATTGTACAAAAAGCCAGTTTCAGCCCACTCCCACCGGTCGAGCCAGCCAGGCAGGCATCAGAATCCCCCGCCCTCTGCCTCAACGTTGGGATTTTGTTCCAGGTTTGAGCCCTTGAATTATCTTCAACACTGTATATGTTTCTTGGTAAAACTGCTATGATTTATTTGTGTTTCTTGCAAAAGGGTATATCAAACTCTTAGGGTATGTTTATTTTTCTTGCCAATTGGGTATATTTTGTTTATATCGTATGTGGAACTAGTTTGTTGAATAATCTTGTTGGAATAGAACAAACATTTGATAACAACTAGGTTGATGCACTGAAACCCAAGTTTGTAATTGCATCAGAAAGGGAGTTTTTTTTTTTTAGTATTTTGGGAGTTCTAGAGGAAAACCCAGATTTTGTTTTTGTTGAATTATTTTGGGTGAAATCCAGAATCCAGATAGAGGCTTCAATTTCTGGTTCAATTGAAACATGGCCTATTTTACGTGTTCGAATGCAGGCGGCAAGATTTCTTTATGTGATTGGATGTCTGGTAACAGAACCTGGCATGTCTCTAAAACATGATGAAATTTCTCATAGTGGATGTGAAGAGGCTGAGGATTCATGCTTTCCGTTGCCAATAACTGGTTCTCAGCAGTCATCTGTGAGCGTAATGTTTGAAAGTCCTATGCCCACTTTAGTTTACCGTAGGAGGAAGAAACGGCGGGGCACCAGCAGCAGTGGTAGTGCTGTTATTGCCAACTTTTGTGCACAGGAGCCGGTGAATTCAAGGAGAAGTGTGGATTGTCTTTCTGTTGCCAGTTCCGATGCACTTTCAGAGGCAATCGTAGAGCGAAAGGGAATTTCTCAAGTTGAACATGAAACTGCAACTGTTAGAGCTCCCGTGGCAACTCTTAACAGTATAATTTCAAAGTATGAATTTGCAAATGGGTGTTCTGGTGTGTATAACCGGAGTTCTGATGATGTGCATAAAACTGTTATGCAGAAAACAGTAGATGTTGACAGTATAAATGATAGTTGCTCGTCTTCGAAGTCAGATATGGGACTTGCTTTAGTTTGTATGAAAGATGAGATGGATGCAAATGGTGAGTGCACCTCCTCTAGTGTGGTGGCTGCTGAAGTTGTGAGGGAAGATCTGTCTGAAAAAGATGCGTGCCACCATATACTTGAGAGCCAGGGGAATGATGATGAAGTTGTGCCTTCTAGACCTTGTGTTAACGAGGAAACTAGGACTACTGGTGGTGGTAGTAGTTGTTCTAGGTTATGCAAAACTTGTGACCGTTCGGGAACTGTTCAAAAGATGCTAATTTGTGATAGTTGTGAAGAAGCATTCCATGTACGTTGCTGCACTCCCAGGATAAAGAAACTACCAATCGATGACTGGTATTGTACTTCGTGTATGAAAACTAAGAGAATAATGCTCAAGGAGGCAACTGCAAGCAAGGCTTCAAGCATCACTGGTGGAATGGGCAGATGCAGAGATGTATCACTTGAAGGGGAATTCAATCCAATAGAATTAATGTTGAGAGATACTGAACCTCATAGAACTCGAGTACGGATTGGAAAGGGCTATCAAGCAGAAGTTCCTGACTGGTCTGGTCCAAATGATAAGTATGTCCCATAAACTATTATTTTTATATTAATTCTCTGTGGAATGCATATGTTTAGAGGCTTTCCATGCCA
This sequence comes from Hibiscus tridactylites, assembly GCA_958450335.1. Taxonomy (NCBI): domain Eukaryota; kingdom Viridiplantae; phylum Streptophyta; class Magnoliopsida; order Malvales; family Malvaceae; genus Hibiscus; species Hibiscus tridactylites. The sequence continues at coordinate 77,625,856 of OY288284.1, read as the reverse complement.
AAACATAAGCACTTTTGATTTCCACGCAACTGTTGATATTTTTTGGGGAAAAAATCTCGGGTAACATCAATAATGATTGCTGGGTTATGTTCCTGAGCTTGTTTATGATTAATATTTTAATTCATCATTGGTTGCCGTTGCCTATAGGCTACTCAAGTGATTTTTTGTTTATTCAAGAAGACAATTTTTGGTTTATTGAAATTTTGTTTACCTATGCTGTTAGCAATTGTTCTTATTTGTTTTCAAGTTTCTTTTTCCTCATATAAATTTCATTGAATTTACTTCGTTTCACATTAGAAACGGGAAAAGATGGAAAAGGTTAAACACTATCATATGGCTTCTTGATTTGCAAGTGTAGTAGTTCATAAATAGTTTCTTGGTATATGATGCAGTGATGTTGATTCAATTGGTGAACCACTAGAACTGGATCCTTCAGAATATACTGATGTCCATGTAAGGTTTCAATTTTCTTTTTCTTGATTTCGATTTCCATTTTGCAGATATTTGACCATTTGGTTTGGGGTGAATTGACACATTTTTCTTCATAGGAATCAAATTGCAGCAAGTTAAATAAATTAAGCTTAATAGGGAATTGGCTTCAATGTAGAGAGTTCGTAGAAGGCGTGGGAGGCAATAGTGGAACCATCTGTGGAAAATGGCGCAGGTATAGCTTGCTTGCATTGATATTTTACTTTCTTTCTTGTTATTTATGTTGGCGCAAGTTGGTATTTGCTAAAATTTATAACATCTTTGTCTAGGGAATAGTAATCAGTTTACTTCTGATTGACTTAGATGAGTAATTGTTGAAACTTGAAGTGATGTCAATTTGTATGTCTAAAAGCTTGAATGCTGACCTTGGGTAATCGTATCCTCAAGTAAATATATTAAACTATAATAAATATTGATATAGGATACCCTCTCGTAAGTGGTTACTTAATCCTATAAGAATTCAAACCCGAATACATGTAACTATCACCCTCTTTTTCGTTCTCTTATGAAAATTGATGAGATTGAAGTACATCATATCACTTTTCTTATCAGCTGATATTGAGGATAAAGATGATTACATTGTCCCCATAGAACTCGAAGAATTCAGTTCCGACTAAATACTCAGCATTGCTTAGATGAGTCGTGGAGCTTTATTATCCGGTTACTAGTGACTTAACATGCTCATATGTTTAACTCTTTTTCTTGGTGCGGTTTTGGGTTTTGTGTTTCTCATGAAAGATGCTTAGTTGTCAAAGTTCTTGCTTTTATAGGGCTCCTCTTTTTGAAGTCCAAACAGATAATTGGGAGTGCTTCTGCTCTTTCCTATGGGATCCATCACATGCCGATTGTTCCGTACCTCAGGTGGTAACCCTTTAAGAACTTAATTCTTTTCAATGTTATTGTTTTCAGATTTCAACCTTCGGCTTCAGGAAATCTCTTCATGGATCAGTTCTCATTTTAGAATTTTAATTTTGTTTTTTCTAAACCGAAGACTCGTCCAGGTGTCATGTCAATATGTTTCATTTGGAAGCTCGAAATTAAAGGTGTGTCATATTTAATGTGTCATAAAGTTGTAGTTAATTAATGCAAGTCTTTATCTTTGATGTCAATTGGAGATTCAAACTGAAGCCATGCCATCCCTAGAGGCTAGAAGTAGAAAGAATCTTGGTTATTGTCTGTTAATCTGTTCAAAACAGAACCTGCAATTTGTATAATGGTAGTTTTACCGGAACAAGAAGTTAGCCCCAATTTAAGGTTTTATAGTGAATTGTCCGCTACCTCTTCTGAGATCCCATCTTCTTATCAGATTGCTAGAGTCCCTCGTTAAGGAACTGCAATATGCAACGTCCATTATAAAAGATATATGCAGTTTTAGTCATTAATAAAAAGGCCACAAACCCAAGAACAAAAAAACCCCGAATTTCTCTTGATATATGATAATTCGATTTTAGTTAGTATAATTGTTACTGGTATGATTGTATTTGTCCTCTAATCGAGCTTGTTGCTGCATCTATTCAATCAGGCGCTGGAAACAGATGACGTTTTGAAGCAACTCAAGTATGTTGAGATGGTATGTAATGTTGCTCTCATTTAGTTATGTATAACGCAAGGCATTTATGCATCATAAAGTATTAGATGCTTTAAATTTTGAGTTATTGGGTGCTCTGAGGGGGGTATAGGACCTACTGGTTCAGAGGGGCCAATTATATTCGATTTGGACCTTTCCATTTATTATTAATTGGTTGTCGGTCAGATTTTACAATGTTAGTAGAGCTCAGATTGTTCGTTGCCTATTTTGTTATGCTGCTGCTTTTCTCTTTGTTATCCTGTATTTGATATCTACATGGAAGGCTCATCTGGTCGAGTTTGTTATCATTGGGGCTTTGAGTTTGGTGCATGCTATGCTTCTAGTTACTGGATGAGTGAAACAGAAATCTATGTTACTCGGACTCGAGTTTGAGTATCGGTCATGGGTATGTTCCGTTTTCCCCAACATTTCCATGTATTTGGAGACTTATTGGGGGACTATATCCTCGTATATCAGGATTTGTGTTGGATGGGTACTTTAGGAAAAATGAAGATCAGAGTAACATGAATAGAAATTTAAGGTGCAATGTAAAGGGGTTTCATTACACCGAATTTTATTCGGACGGTGTTATATAGTTATCGGATTATTATTCATTCATTATCCATGTGATTTGGACTTTGGGGTGGCCTTTGGCCTTGAATCAAAGTCCTTGTATTCTTGCATAGAAAACACTATGGAGTCTTGCATTTGTTTTAGTTTCTTTAGGATGTTGTTAATATTTCACATTCTTTGCAGTTAAGACCTCGACTAGCAGCTGAATGGCCAAAATCAGATCAGACCAACAACCTCACGTCGCGAGTCCGTAAAGATGATACGAGAAATCCACAGAGCTAGTCTGCACGGCAGTGGTAATTTTCCCGGAGTATCTGTACAGCTTACCTTGTAAAGATCTTGTATATCCGAAATTCCTTACAATTCGGAAGATCTCGATTTTGCAACTAGGTATCTTCCTTAACGGTCAACTCGCATTCTATCGTACTATATTGGAAAGAAATCATTGAGTATGAAAGAGTATCATGCATTGCTTTCATGGTTGTAAAAACAGGACTGGACTGAACAGTTCAGCTGGTTCAATCGTATCGGTTGAACCGGAAAACTAGCAAGAAACCAGTGAAAATTACACTTCTGCTCATTAAACTAGAAACTAAAAGCATTAATTGCTACACATATACAAGGGGGGTTACATTAAGATCATACTATTTTTTTCTACCACTCACCTTTGGGATAAAGTAACTTCTAGTCCTCAAACCTGGCAACTTTTCCTTAGTCCCTGAACTCTTTTTTGGTTCATCTTGGTCTTTGGACTTGGATTTTTGGACTAGTGTAGATAAAAAGTTCAGGGACTAAGTTGGTAAAAGCTATCAAGTTCAGGGACTAAAAGTTGGTTAATGGGGTGATTTTTTCATACTTGCAATCCTAGTGGAGATATCTCCAAGGTTTTGCTCTCCATTTCAATGCAACCCTCATCCACTTCTTTGGTTTCCCTTTTATACACATATTTACTTGATGCCCAAAGAAATGCCCCTAAATTAAGGGTTGATATGACCAAAAGGAACCCATAATAATAGTCCAAATGTGAGTCATTCAAATTGTCCCCAATCCAGCTTTTATTCTCCCCTCTGCCTGTAACTTTGTCCACCACTGTCACCAGAAAGCTGTTCAAGAAGTTCCCGACTCCGATCCCACTGGTGAAAAATGTTGTCCCCAAGCTTTGCATGTCTTCCGGTGACTGATCGTAGAAGAATTCCAGCAATCCGATCGCGTTGAACACGTCGGCTATTCCGAGTAAAATATACTGTGGCAACAACCAGTATATGTTCATGGGAACGATTTGTTTTGGCCCTGTGATTTGATGCACTCTTATGACGTGAATTCTTCGAACTTCCACAACGTACGCGACGGTGATCGCGATGACCTGGATGACGAATCCGATGCCGAGCCTCTGAAGGAGTGTAATTCCCCTCGGATTCCCTGTTTTTCGACGCATGAACGGTACGAAGTAACGGTCATACATTGGCACGGCGATCAGCATGGAGAGCGTCACGAAGCTACCTAATGAAGCTGCCGGGATTTGGAAGCTCAAACCTATGCTCCTATCCATGGTGGTTCCTTGTTTCACAAACAATGTGTTGATTTGAGCCCAAATGGTGCTTGGAACTAAGGTGACTAGCCATATTAAAAGCATCCCAAGAACAAGCTTTGTTCCTTCCACTTGAGTCACAGTGCAAGGTGGTTTACCTGAGTTGCCATCTTTTACTGCAGCTTTGTCTAAGAATCTGTGTAAACACAAATATGATTAGCTGATAATATGGGATTCTAATCATGTTCATGATTCCACTAAACCCGGTGAAACAGAAAGGCGCATCCGGGGGACCGCGATTTAAGTTGTCGACCCCGCCATTGCCTTTGGCACAGGAGATTTCCTAGTTCTCCACATGCATTTAGAGGTCCCCTATTGGCATCAAACAGGAATTAAAGCACTTTGCTGCATTTGTACGGTCTCAAATGGACCAAAGCTTTTATTCAATTCCATTCCACAATGATTGCAATTCCCTTTTTTCTCTCAACCCTTTTGTTTATATTATCTTAAAACAATGGAAGAATTAGTGGGGGGAAAGAAAAATCACCTGAAAATTGGAGTGTAATGGACCTGCCGTTTCCCACTGTTGATATAATGTTGTGGTTCATGTTCATGTAGCTGAGAAGGGTTCTCAGGGAGCTGGAGTTTCCTGTTTTTGAACGCCGTAACGGGGACTCGAATCAGGTCCCCGGCAGGGCTCTTGGTCTTCCTCACTTTGTGTCGATAAATCGGTTTCCCAAGATAAAACACGACAAGGGAGACCAAGAGACCGATCGTCGGGATCCCATAGCCAAGCCCCCAACCCAAGTTTTCTTGAATGTAGACTAGGCCGAGAGTGGCGAACAAGGCACCCAAGAAAGAGCTGAACATCCACCAGTTGAAGAAGGAGACCTTGAGCTCCTTTTCATGGGGGTTGAAATCATCAAACTGGTCAGCCCCAAAGGTTGAAATGTTGGGCTTTGTCCCCCCTGCTCCTAGGGCTATGGTGTATAGAGATATATAGAAGAAAGCTATTTGTAGAGTTGATGCCTTGTTGCACACTCCATTGGTGCATGTTGGCTTCAATGATTTCAGTGAAACTGCTGTTGTGAGCATTATCATTCCCTATTGACACATCGAACCATGATAACGTCAGATAACACGTATTTCGACTCGTTAACTGAACTGACTCGAACAAAACATTATCGATGAATACAAACTAGTCACGTCGATGTCGTTTGGTTGAAACACTATAACAAAATAGTCCCCTGATTATAAGTGCAAAAAACAAGACATGATGCCAACTTGTTTTAGTGGGTTGTAATGAAAAATCAGACATGATGCCAACCACTAGAAATATGGTCCCTCCAAATGATGTGAACCTCCTTTTGTAGAATAGTAACAAAGTATGTTTCTCGAATTCAATTGTGAATGTCGGGTATGAGTACGTATCTAACGCAGACATCGAAAGAAAACTACGAAGAATCGAAGAAAAGCTTGAAGTTGAGTTTTGAGAGAAGTAGTATGTGAATTACCATGACATAGATGAGAGATGAAACAGTGAATGTCCAGAACCGACCGAGGTAAGTATCTGCAATGTAAGCTCCGAGAATCGGTGTGATCCAGACCGAACCCGACCAGCTATTCACATTTCTTACAGACGAAACTGTGTCTTCATGGAGTTGGGTTGTCAAGTAATTTACTAAGTTGGAAGCTATCCCATAGAAAGCCATCCTTTCAAATGCTTCATATCCTGTTTAAGATTACAAGTCAAGCAAAATATGCATACACAAAACTGAAGGAAGCAAATACTCAAACATGTAATCTCCATCACATCTATGAATCAGTCTAAGAAAACTGTCCAAAATCATTTAACATCAGTCTACTCCCCATTTCCATGTTCGATAATCGGAAGCTATCATAAATCGAACGAATGGTCCGACACTTTACCAACAGATAACGCTGCATATACCGACCTTTCTTGCGGCACAAGAAAAAAGAGAAAAAAGGAAAGGGGAGCAAAAGCTAGCTGAAACAAATGAAACCCATTTTAAACAACGACGATAACGTGACGTTATGATCGTTATTTTATAGTTTCGCCACCGGTTTTCACCGGAGTTCGAGTCTAATAACATATTCATTGATTTCATATAGTTACACTCATGGGGCAGCAATTTGAATCCAGGTTTAGATAAAGATTCCAACTAGAAAACTAACCAGACCCAAAGGTTAAAACAACAAGACAAAGCTTAGAGAGTTCATACATATCTATACACACATATATATAGGTATGTATGTATATGTGTATATATCTTACCAACAAGGAAAGCACAAGCTTTCCATTTTCCAGTTTTGGAAGCAATAACAGGGCGACCATGAAGATCGACAGTTCCATCTCGGGTGAAATCTTTGATTTCCATTATTGGTAGAGATGTGTTTTTGGAAGAATCTATGAAACAATTTAGAGAAAAGAAAGATTTGGTTTATTTAAGTGTATACATGCAGAGAAATGTTTTCCTTCTTGTTTCTGCTTCACCAAAGCCTGCGCTTTATATAGCCACATTCATTTTATTTATCACTCTACACAATATGAGGTTTATTACTATTTTGCACCTTTTCTTTTCCTTTGTTTTTTTTTTTAATTTTTTTATTTAGATTAAATTCTAATATATTATAATGTATTTTTTCTTGGGTAATATGCATGTTCGTGTTACGGTTCATGTTCGAGTTCGGGGTGCGAGACTGCTCCTCCAAACAATGTCATCTTCAAGGTTTGGACTCGCGTCCTATACTTGGGAGTGCAATGTGCCTTACCAACCAATGCAGTCAACGCTTGTTGGTTATAATGTATTTTTTAGTAATTCTTAAAACAGTTATTCGGACGTATACTATTTTAAATCATACATGTTAAACGTATAAATTATAAACTTTAAATTAAATCTTTGACCACTAAAATAGAAAGGATTGTGCAGTTTAAAGCTGTGGTAGAGCTAAAAAATACGGATTAAGATGTCAAAAATTAAAAACACAGTGTCAAATTTAAATTATGATGACAAAATATAAAAAGTGATATAATTGATTTTTTAAATAATATTAAATTTATTTTTAATATTTCTATAGAATTCTTTTCAATAAATTTTGGGTGTTAGTTGACATCTCATTACTCACATGAATCGGCTAGTGATTTAAAGACTGCACAACATGTGTATCAAATAATTTTACATATACAATTGTGATTATAATTGTAACTTAAAAAACACCATGTAGTTATATATACAGTTATTTGGACGTATACTATTTATATATATAATTACTCTAGCGGGATGAGACGTTGGATCTTTAAGTAAAATCGGAGATTTAATTAAAGATATTATGAATAGAGTAAATGATTTAAAAGAGTCGTTCATGATAAATATCTATAAAACTCAATTCGAATTAATTAATTAATATATCATATTTCAGTAGTTATATTTTCTTGGTGGTCCTCTAGGTCTCACCGAATTTTGCCCTAACTAATCACGGCCGTTGACCGACCCACTTCGTACACTTGACTTTGATAGGTGAGTGGGCCAATAATTTCAACAGTTATATTAAAAAACTATTGGATTTATATTTAATTACATAAAACGACATGCGTGCGCATTAGAATTGCACGTTTATGAAACAGCTTTTTATGGGGATCAATTATTATTTATTTCTTTAAAATGAAATATGAAATGATATTAAAATACAAGCACCACATGAAAAAAGAAATGTTATTTTAAATTTATTTAATATATGAATTGTTAATATACTAAATATAATTATAACATTATTTTTATAATCACCGGTACCCGATATTGACTAATTTGAATTTAGTTTTGTAAATGTTTATTACGGGGACAACCTTCCAAACCAGTTTGCTCTATTTATAGTCCAAGATTTAAATTTAAATCTTACTTAAGGGACATAACATCTCATTTCGCTAAACTAATTGGTAATGAATTAATTATAACACTATAAAATACACAAATAAGATACGAATGTTGTAATTATGAAATTTTAAAAAAATCATATGAAATAATATGAGCCTATTTAAATATATTAATTTATATAAAATTAAAAAATATATAATATAAATTATATGAACACACGGATTATTCAAGAGTCGCACACCAAACCAAATGATACACAATCAATGCTGTCATAAGAATCCATTTAAAATCAAAGTGGTTACTCTTATAAAACAATTAAGAAATGGAGTTGACCACAAAATTAAAATATTTTTTATCCTTAGTTGAGAATAAAAAAATTGTATATATTAAAATTTTGAATTTAATATTGGTAGGGATTCGATTTAATAATAAAATTGAGGTTGCAAGAATTTTAAGATTTTAAGTTCAATTTTAATAATGTAATAATATCATGTGTAAATTTTATTCAAACTTAACTTGATTTAAGTTCATATATATTTTTACAAGCAAATTGTGCTTTATAATGATTAATTCTAAATGATAATTATTTATGTATTATGACCATAAAGTTTGAGGGATTCTCAAATTAGTACATGTGTATGACGACAAATTGATCGGTATCATGCTTTGAATCAAGGGTAGGAAAAACAACAACAACAAAGTTTGAGGGACCTATTTAAAACTTTTGAAAGTTTAAATTAAGATTTTTAAAATTTTCGAAGGGTTTATTATTTTTTTATTTTATTTTTTTTGAAAAGTTTGGTGTTTAAGATTTTTTTTAAAGGAAAAAAAACCCCAAATTTGAGTCATTTCTTAACCTGCAAGATTTGTTTTGTAGGGTTTTTTTTTTAAGTGGTGGGACTAAAGTGAAAATTTGCTACTAATATAGGCCAGCATCTGAAATGTCCACTCAAAATGATTGGAAAAAAAAATATTAAGACAAACAATCTCACACATGCTTACAATTCCTTTTTTAAAAAGAAAAAGAAGTTTGGGAGAGATTTGATATTTCAACTTGCTTTAAATTCAAATGATACATGTACTTACCAATATGATTCAAGTGCATGAACTTAATCATGTACTTAATATTATGATTAAGTACATTAGTGTTAGATATAAACCTATGTTTTATATTTGAAAAAATATTTGATGTATTGTCAGTGTAAACTTCAGTTTGCACAAGTATGATTGTTTTAGGGATTAGGAGTTTATTTTAGGGTATTGGATTTAGGGTTTATGATTAGAATTTAGTTTTTGAGGTTTAGAATTTAAGGGTTTAGAGTTTTAGATTCTATGTTTTAAAACTAAATAAGCATGCTCGTGAAAATAAACATTGTCAGTGCATCAAATAATAACTCTTTATATAAATATATAAACCGTGTAACAAATTCCACCATTGAAACATATATTGATATGAATATATAATTATACTTGTGTTCGAATATATATTAAATATAAATATTAGAAACATATATATTAAAAATAAATGAGATACACTAATTGGCCGAATAGCCAAAATTGCTCATGTTATTTTATCTTGTGTGAATTTTAATTCAAGCATTTACTTTGAGATTTTAAATACCTCTAATTAATAAAAAAAATAATCCGAATTAATAACAAATTCCACCGTTGATATGAAAACACGAAAATCATGTTGTAACAAGTCCAAATCATCCACCAAGTTTATATATTGCAACTTGGATACGCTTTTGATCCGAATTTGCACAATAATTTGTTTTTTTTATTGTGTAGAAAAATAATCACTTTATTGAATTTTCATTAAAAATGTGTATTCTTAATGAAATTATCGTGGGAAATCAATGTTATTGTTTTAACGACAATAATTAACGGTGCTATCGAAATAGGGGTCCAAATTATGCCATATTTAAAGTGGAGGGACTAAAACCTCATTTTTGACATATTGGAGGGACTAAAACCTCATTAGATCATTAAAATGCTATGTTTAAAAACTTTGATTCTAAAATTTTTAATTACACCCCCAAGAATTGTTTACACAATTTGACTCAATAACGTACATTTGTAGGGTCTTGTCCAAAGAATGAATTCGTCACATAAACAAACCGAATAAGTCTCTTTAAATTTACAATTATTTCTTAAAAATCTGGTACAATTGTTTTTGTTATACATATCCAGAATTATCGAGCAGTCTCTCGAAATAGACCAATGGAAGTGCTCTTCAACAATACTCAAAAGCATTGGAGAAAAGTTTTGTCATAGGTAATGTGCCAATCCCATACAACTTTCCATTATCTCTTCAAATCAACCCAATCGATAAGTATAAATGTATATGCACACATACCAAATCAACAGGATGTGTAAATAACGAGAATTATATTTATTGAAATTTTTTAAATTAGGACTAAATTGATTGAATTTGTAAATATAGAGAACTAAATATTCTTTTATACAAATTTTCTCAACTGTCACGTTATCTCTTAACGACAGATAACGGCTTCATGACTATTTTATAACAAAAATCAAAGTTTAATGATCATTTTATAATATTTAAAAATTAAGTGACCAAAATGAACGGTTTATCCTAATTTAATAACCCTTTGTGAACTTTATCCTTTAAACTATCATATTTTAAGCTTTTTGAATTTTGTTTTTTTCCCAATAATCTCACATGAAAGAGATTTAATCGGTATTATCATAATGTCTTTTCTGAAATTTCCACCATATAAAATCAAGCCGGCGGCTTTGCCCATTTGCATTAAATGTTTCTACTAAAATTGATTCGATATTTATTCGATTGATATTATTATTGTTACATTAATTTTAAAATATTGATTGAAATGTTTTTAAATGCATAAAATTTTTTAACTTTAGTTTAGTTTGGAGGGTTTATAAGTAATTTAGAATTTTTTTATAAAAATATCTTCCTAACAAAAGTATAACTTTACACATCAATAATACTATTTGATCCCTAAAGTTGTTTACTTTTGTCATTTCGGCACCTAAGTTTTATCACTTTGGCACCTAATTTACTAATCGTTATCATCATTAGTCTATGACTAACACTGTTAGTCAAGATAATGTGACCTAATAAGAATGTGTCATGTGGCACACTAAGAAAGCACCAGGTGGTAAAAAAATTAAATATTCAAAGGTAAAAAGTTTTTAAAAAGGGAGGTTTACATTTTTATTGTTGTTGACTTTTTTTTTCACAAATATGACACAAGTAAAAATGTTTACATAAATATTGTAGTTTGGACAGTAAAAATAGAGTCGATGTATACTTAATTTGACTTCATTGTTCATTCTAACTTTTTTTTATTAAAAATGATGAAGATAAGCGGTGTGTATGCACTTTACACAGAAAATATTGTTTAAAGTCGGATTGTAGGTGATCCGACTTTAATTTTTTTATTCTAAAATATCAAAACATTGTTCAAAGACTGTGTGTATTCCTATCATCTTTACTTTCGTTGTAGTAAATGCAATATTTATGAAAATATTCTAGCTTGTGCCATATTTGTGGGAAAAAAATAGGTACAATATTTGTATAATTTTCCCTTTTATGAAAGAAATTTAATAAAATTCTCATTTAAAAAAAACCATAAATTTTTTGAAAAATAATTATTTTTTAACAATAAAATTTAATTATTTTGAAAACTATAGTTTATATGCATTATATATATAAAATCCTCTTACATTATGTAAAACTAAAGTTTTGCACATTTTATGAACCATTAGACGAAGGTAAATGGATGAATGAGATTAATAGTAGAAAATGTAAAGATTATCACTTGAAAAAAAAATCTTAGTTATTTATTACCATCATCCAACGGTCTAAAAAAATGTAAAATTAATTGAGTTTTACACAATGTAAGTGGATCATAATTCATATATATGGATGGTTGAGATTAACTCTTTACTTTTTTTTCTCAAGTGATAATCTTTACATTTTCTATTGTTAGTCTCGTACATCAAATTTCACTCATCCAATTGTAAAACTAAATGAGTTTTACATAGTGTAACTGAATCCTATAAAAGTTAAGGTGATTACAAATCAATCACTCTGCTACAGTTGTTGGTGCTCGAACATGTAACTTCTATGAACAACAATCGTTCCCTTAACCACTGAGACAAGCTGATTATTTAATATATTCGAAATAACTCTAATATTGCCCACAATCACAATTTAAATTCGAATTAATATCAACCACTATGCCACCTCTGAAAATTTTTCTTGGTACGTTTGAAAGAGACTGTAGATAAATCACACTTCTAAAATGGGGGATTCGTCGATTTTGGGGGTAAAGAAGGTGGCCTACTTGATTCTTTATCACCAATGACCACTCAGGTCCTATAGGAGTTGACTACGATACAGTCATCTCTTAAAAGGAGTTTGAATCTAATACATATGTTCGATTTTAAATTGAGATAACTCAAGTACACCTACATAATAGGTTGCTCAAATTCGAGTCAATAAGGGCATGTTCGGCACAATTTCTCCAAGCAGCTTTTGGTTGCTGAACAAAAAAATTGTACTGAACGATCAAGTAGAACACTTCAAACGGACTTTTTACTTCTGATTTAGTCACAAACGAACGTTTCAAAAAAGATGAAATTTTGAACTTCTCTCAAACTGTGGTTTGAGAACTTGTTGGTCACTTGGACCACTCATTAGATTCAAGGTTGATTTTAAGTAATTGAACTGTTATGCAAAGTTTCGAATCAATTCACCAATTTCAAAAGCCAAACTTTCATACTTAATTTCCAACTTTTTCCTATACTCGTACTAATTTAAACATCGAAACATGTCTCGAAAACTAAATTTCTATACCCTTTCAAGTCCAAATCAAACCTCCTAATATATATTAAATGATGCATCACATAGCCACACAAACTTGAACCATTCTTCTTTAAATTGATTGATTCATTCAATGTCGATAACGATAATCATCATTCGATTCAATGTTCATGAATACATATATACATATATATATATTCTAAAATTTCGGATTCGAATCCAAGCATGTACAACAATAACTTGTAGCTGAAAAATGAGCCTCTAAAACAATGCATGCAAAATATTTAGCTAGAGAGAAAAAAAATAAGGACCACCAACTTGTTGGTTGAATGGTTGCAGAAGCCTATGTAGCTAGGCCAAGGGACATGACTAGACATGGACAAATCATCTCGGTTGCCTATTGAAATGCTGTTATATATAGTGAGTTGGGATCAACTTAGACAATGTAAATTTTTTTAAGTTTTACACGTTTTCTGGATCGTTAAATGGAGAGAATGGATGGCTCAGATTAATTTCTTACTTTATTTTTTTTCAAGTGACAATCTTCACATATTTACTGTTAATCTCATCCATTCGTTTCACTCATCTAATGGTCTAAAAAATATGTAAAACTTAAAGAGTTTTACACTGTGTAAACCGATCTTATCCCATATATATATATATATATATGATCAACTTACACAATATAAAACTCTTTTAAGTTTTACACGTTTTCTGGATCGTTAGATGAGGGGAATGAATGGCTCAGATTAACTCCTTACTCTTTTTTTTCAAGTGATAATCTTCACATATTTACTGTTACTCTCGTCCATTTGTTTCACTCATCCAACGGTCCAAAAACTGTGTAAAACTTAAAGAGTTTTACACTGTGTAAACAGATCATATGTCATAATATATATATATAGTTAGGATCAACTTACACAATATAAAACTCTTTTAAGTTTTATACGTTTTTTGGATCGTCAGACGAGGGGAATGAATGACTCAAATTAACTCTTTACTTTTTTTTCAAGTGATAATCTTCACATATTTACGGTTAATCTCGTCCATTCGTTTCACTCATCCAACGATCCAAAAAACGTATAAAATTTAAAAGAATTTTACACTGTATAAACGGATCTTATCACGTTCATATATATATATATATATATATATATGAATGGAATCTTTCGACAGAAGCACAATGTCTGGTCCATGAAATTGCAATGTGATGAAAGGCATGGAAATTAGTTTCATCTCTGTCGATGGTTGGTTTCAGCAATAACTTGTAAGTTACAGCCTACCCCGAAAAACCCTGTGTTACTCAAACTATATCGCATTTTTAAAAGCATACGTGTTTAACATCCGAACACATATTCAGATATAAATATGAATATCATATTTTTCCTAAAAACTCTTTTAAAAGATTGAGCAAACTCATGGTGGTTGAAATTTGAACCCGAGTTCGAACAACGCAAGTCTTACCTAACCCTAGTGACAAATAACAATGAATAATGGAAATGTGCTTCTGGCCTATATCTTATACCAGCCACAAAACTTTGGGAAATGCATCAATATTTCACGTGTTTGTATATTGTCACGCCTAAGAAGAAACAGGGAGATTAATTTCATATTGGAAAGAAAAATAAAGGTCTTGAAATATATAAACAATGGCGTTACGTTGTACATCTTATTAGAAATATCTTTTAAAAGTAAGAAGAGATTAGTAAGTTCACGATTCCCTCAAAATATTAAAAATTTGAAATAAAAATGAAGTTGAATAATAGTAAAAAATTTCTTTCTCCCTCAAATATATAATTCATTGTTGAGCTCACATAAATTTAGATATTTTTAAATAATTTTTGATAAATAAAATTGATATATATATATATATATATATATATATATATATATATATATATATATTGTTTAGCTACCCTACCTCAGATAATACCTTGATTGAGTTGAGGATTCAATTGTTAGAGATCTCGAATGGGTCGACGACATTGACATAAGAAAGAAAAACAAGGTATTTTTTTGAAAAATAAAATAAAAAGAAAGTCTCATGACGTAATTTTCGGTTTCCTTCAACCAAGTCAAGGGTTATTATTGTTATTAATACACGTGAAACATATAAAGTTACACGTAAAAGAGATTAACAAATTTTGTTCATCAATGAAATCTTTCTCACGTATCCATTTGGTTAAATTTCATGATTAGTACTTATATTATATTTAAGTTGTGGATTTGATCTCTATACTTAATTTGGTCATTTTTAGTTCTTGTGCTTTTATATTTTAAAATTTTAATCTTAATTCAGTTAGTAGTTGTGAAATATGTTAAATTAAATTATGTCATTAGTCTCTGCATTATAAGTTAGTTGTAGATTTAGTCCATACTCTCTAATTTGATAATTAAGCATGTAATTCAGTTATATTGTCTTCGTTTTCTTATAATCGTGATCAAATAAACATAACATGTAAACATTGAGGGTTATATTTTTTATATCAATCAAAAGTATACAAAATTAATAGAAAAATTGTCAGAAGTTATGACCCAAATTTTTTTTTATTCCGACATTAAAATTTTGTAATGTGACTAAGTTCGTGAAAAATAAAATGAATATGTGGTTGATGTGAAGGAAACAGGTCGAATCAGGTGGGGGTACGAGGTAGAGCTCTCGCGGTATGGTACACGTCTCAACAGTTAGTGTTCGTAGATAAGTATACTTGCACAATTATACTTTATTGTAAAGTAGGAAAATCAGTTTGATTAGAATTTTTTTGCAATCAAGTATCTATTCCTATAAATAGATACTTTGAGTTATGGTTAGTACATAGAGTTGAACAACGCACAAATTATGCTAAGACATGATCCTTTATATTCATCTTTTTTTTGACATTAGTGAATTTTTTTCATGTTTGTGATTTTTTTCTCTCGAAAAGATTTTTCACGTAAATTTTATTGTCTTTTTTATTTTGCCATTACATACTTCATCGTTATCTTCTTACAAAAACATTAAAGTCGCGATTATTTGTCTTTAATTGCATACTTTCAAAATCAATATTAATTAATTTCTTTTTTAGAAGGATCACTTTATCAAATTTCAAAATTGACAACAACTTAACATGTCTCTTTTATAACTAGCAATTGACAAGGTAACCTTTCCAACAAGTGTGGGACATTCTAGTTTAAAAATGGTCACAAATTTGTTGCATAACATTGAGGGCAATACAGAATAATGTCATAAAAACTTATCCTATGCCGGCGGCCACACCGTCCTATGACATTGGCCAAGTGAATTTTTAGGCCGGTCACTCCTAAAAATTTAAAATTCTTATATAATTTAGAAATTTTTATGTATATCCAATTGAGGGGTTAGATATTTTGTTTAGAGTTTAGGTTTTGTTTATAAGGTTTGAGATTTAAGTTTTAGTTGTTAAAAAGTAAATATGTAGGCTTGTATAATCAAACAATCATTCCAGTCGTTGCTTTTTTTTTGTTATTTCAAAAGTAATTGTTTTCGATATTCTTTTTTATTTCTCATCAAATGAATGACATCTTCCTCTAGAAATCCTAGCTATTCTTAACATGATAGTGAAGAATCTCATTGTTATTTACTCAAACAAGCATGAAATGCATGTTTGCATATTCGTCTATAGGTCAAATCGAATATGTGATTATTGGAATAACTATCGGAGACTCAAATGGTGGATATGCGAACATAATAACTTATGTTGTTCTATATCTTCATGAATCTAAGAACTATTACTCGCATCGTATTATTTGGTCTACGTAACGGAACTGATAACATTCAAGAAAGTCGAAAAATAAGGCTATAATAAAATATAATAATACAAGGGCGAAGCCTACGGGGCAGGCAGCGGCTTTGGTCACTTGCTTAAACGAGAAATTAGTTTTTAGTCCTCCAAAAAAATTAAACATTTGATCTAAGTCTATTTAGCCCTTGATTAAATGGAAAATTTGTATTTTTGATCCCTTATAAAATCAACTATTCAATTTAAAGTAGTTTTAACACAATTTTTTAGTTTTGGCCCTAGAATTTTATAATTTTATCTCAACTTCCTAAACCAAATCCCTAACTTCGCCCCTGCAATAACGATTGTTATACCGCTACTCTACCGTCATTTGACAGGGACGAAACTACATGAACATTAGGAGAGACTCCACCTTTTTTTGGTCCTATAACAATTTAGGTCCCTATAAATTTAAATGTTAACCAAACAAACTTTTGTCTCCTCAATTTCCAAATTTAAATACTTAACATATTCGTGCTTTTTTAAAATTAGACAATTTAACACTTTCAATGTCTGATCCTAATTCCGTTCCTCGAATTCGAATCCTACTTTTGCAGATACCTAGGTATTTGGGTGCCCTCTACAGCTTGCTCACAAAGACAGATTGAAAGCAAGTAGGGTAATATTTTTATTGTTTTGCTTTCACAAATCACAATTGAATGGTAGACAAAGACAATGATCTCAAACAACCCTCCCCCCCCCCCCATTTAAGATTGTGATAAGGTGGCATCACTCAAAAATGGATGTCCAATAACAATGGAGGAATTCTTGAGAAACAGCCAATCAGATTCATACATTTAAATTGATAAAGGATATCAACTACCGGTTGGTCTAACAGTATGAGATATTATGTCTTTTAAACAAGGCCAGAAGTTTGAATTGTGAACGTTATGAATAGAGAAAACTGAGTTGGGAGAGTCGCTCTTATAATAAGTCTTTATAGTAGTATTCAATCTATATTAGTCGATCAATGAATCAAATATCGGTGATTACGTACCTTTGAGATTGCTTCTTTCGTCGTGGAGAATACACTCAAATTAAACTAAGAGCTAAAGTGCTCAACTATGTTTTGTCGAACGGTTTACAACCTTAAATTTTATAAAGTTGTGTGAGTGCATGTGTATATATATATATATATATATATATGGCCTTTTCTATTTTTAAAAATATCTTAGAGTATTGTTATTTGAAAATATCATTTATATATTGGTTTGTGATGTTATAGAGATTTTATAAGGATACAGAGAGATAGGATCCGTTTACACATTGTAAAACTCTTTAAGTTTTACACGTTTTTTAGACCGTTGGATGAGTGAAACAAATGGAAGAGATTAATAGTAAATATGTGAAGATTATCACTTGGAAAAAAAAGAGTAAGGAGTTAATCTGAGTCATTCATTTCCCTCATCTAACGATCCAGAAAACATATAAAACTTAAAAAGTTTTACATTGTGTAAGCTGGTCCTAGCTCATATATATATATATATATATTAGTATCTGAAAAGGTTCAGTTGGATTAATTTATTTGGTTTTGTTGTACAAATTACCCAAAATATAAGTCTGTTAGGATCTTTTAAGTTCTAATTGGTACATGATTCATGAACCTAGTTTCTCATTTCAAACTATTACCCGAACTGGTTTCTTGGGTTAAATTGCATGATTAAATAATCATTGTACTAAGTTGTATAAGAAGAGAAATTTAGGTTCCAATTTGCATAAAGAAAACAAGTTCAAATACCAATTTGAACATTAACCTATAAAAATTTTAACTCGTAAACTTTGGGATAGCTTCTATAACATAATTAAGTTCATGTATCAAATTAAACTTTGGGATAGATATTGGAGAGGCAAATCTGATTGATTCTTTTAATAAACTTTTTATAGTTCATTGAGGTTTTTTATTTGTTTTCATACAAGACCTTCCGATATCCGATAATTATATTGGGTTCGAGTATTTCGGAGTCGAGCCGAACTTTGTGGTATCTCATGAGCACTAATATGTTGCTCCGAGCTGAATAACGCATTCGTGTCTGACATATATTTGAGTACCGATACGAAAATATGATCCTTCAAAGACCCCTTAAATCTATGAAACAAAGTGAACATACACCAGTATCGAAAATACTCAGAGCCCGAATAACATAAATTTATGTATCCTTTCTGCAGTGATTAAACACTAATCAGGCTATGCTATGGAATATGGTAAAGGATAGCAAAACATTGAATATGCTCGGGTTGAATACATATCCGTATCCAACACTCACACCAGGGTCCGAGTAAGACGGAAAAAGCTTCTTCTCCAAAGGACTTACTATGCATTTGGCATTATATTCACTTCAAAAGAAATTATATGGTACCTGGATTCCGAGAATAACTTGGCAACCTCGATCGTAAAACCTTCTCCATCCATCTTCAGCTCAGGAGTTGTTGCAGGCAGCTTCTACGTATGAGAATCTTACAAACTGGTATCCTGCAATACCTGCAAAAATATATCGGAAAATCGAGCCAGCAACAGCAAGTGCAACCACTGCTTGCTGTTTGGAAACAACAGAAATTTACTCATCTCGTTTAATACCCGATCACTCCATCATTCAAAAATTTACTTGAGAAAATCAAATTTCAAAATGTTGAGGAAACTCGTATGTATTACAAATTAACGACACGAAGAATCATGGAACATCCCCGGATTTCATGGTTATTGATGCCCATGGCTCTAAAGAATGTCAAATGATTGATAAATAATTCAGTACATCTCCATGGAAGAACATGGAAAGATAACCTATGAAATATGTGGAGAAAAGAACCCCTATCGAATACAACGATCACAACGGAAAATTAGAAACGAAAAACCTAAGGTGGGATGTCTTTAAGACCAATTCATTCACCGAGATCACCATCGTCTCCCTTGAGAACCTCCTCCCTTGTTCTTTGCAAAGAAGGCATTCTTGGGTTTCGGTAGCTCGTGAATGTCCATCACTTGGACCGTTCTTTGCTTTTTGGCTACAAAAAGCATAGGAAAAACACAGATAAATCACATTTAGCATAAACACGGAGAGAGGGGTTTAAGATTAAATAAAGTGCGGAAGAAGAGAATATAAAGCAACCATTTTCAGCTTCTTTGTAGCTGTCTTGAAGCCTTTTGCTCGCCGAAGCCAGCCTTTCTGAGTCAAAATTGCTTTCCTTTTGATCTCTTTGTCTCTATGAAATCCCAAAAAGGCAATTCAACAAATAACCGTGACAAAAGCTTATACCCGAAATCAACTCAAGCAAACTGAATTAGTTGCATATTTGCTACAATAAACGATTCGATCATAACAACTACAAATTCTCGTTCCGTGAGAATCATAAGCCTTAGCAGCATAGGAATTTATCAAAATGCCAGTTTCACAACAAACAATCTTTTCAAAGCATGTGCTTCTATATTTGGTATCAGACCTCGATGTTCATCAACCGAACAATGATGCAACTATGGGCTATAATATGGTATGTACTTGTAAGCCGTACCTGTACATTTTGTGGAGTCGAGTGTGTAGGTCTCGGAGGAGGATCTTTTCGTTGAGGAGGGATTGGCTTCATCTTCCTTTCAGGTTCTGAATAATTCTTTTCCGAACCAGAACCACCATCTATCGATCATCATCCGAAAAAGCAGTAAAAGGAAGGCTGATTAATTGAATGCACGTGAAGAAAGAAAGAAATATCAAATCCAACTTCGAATCAGATTCGGTACTCACTGTGTGGATTCGGGGAGTATGCAAAATCGGGAACCTATAATAGAGCAGAATCTTAGAATCATAAAACAAAAGAGAATTTTCAAACAACTTTCACATCACAAAACGTATTTCCTTTCACCTGTTGACGACCATTTTGAGGAAGCTTTTGCTGTGGCGAATCTCCATCTGTTGCCAGACAATATTCATTTTCATTTTAAAGTTAATGACATCTCAATTTCCCTCTAAACTTGGAAATATTTTCTCAGGAAACAAACAATCATCATGTTAACAGTTTATAGATAAAAGTGTTACCCATAAGTGCAGCAGGTTCAAGCTCTCCAGGTTGATTCACCCTTACCCATTCATCTACAATTTCTTTCCATTTTCTAGAGAAACAAACAAACAACAAAAAACATATCAAAAGACTTTCATTGAACAAAACATGAGAAAAAAACATTTATGAACATATCGAATTTCCGGATGCTTATGAACCAAACCTGACAAGCTGTTTCACTAATCTCTTAACATCATTTGATGAATGCTTCCTTAATTTGTTCACATGCCTTCCAATATCAGTCTCCTAAAGATAGAAATCATATCATTAAAATGGTATACAAAAAAATCAAACAAAACTCACAATTAAAACCCCCCAAAAAAACAATTGGACCACATAATTTATTACCTTGAGAGCTTGAAATGTTATATCCATATCTGCCAAACTTTGAAGCAAATCAACTAAAGTATCATCGGACTGCAACAAAAACAGATAAAATCAATAAACCAAATTCAAATCAAATCAAAATCCATAAAAAGTACAAACAAAACAACAATACAATTGAAAGACCTGATTAGGAAGTTCAAGACGCTCTTTAATCTCAAGAACCCTTTTTTGTTCATCATCAAACAAGCCAGCATAAGGGTCAGAATCATCAGCTTCATTATCAGATTGAGGTGAAAAAGGTGACCCTTTAACCCTTTCTCCTCCTTTATCTTCATGGGGATTTGAATTTGATTCATTATTGTTAACTTGAATTCCATTTGATTTCTCAACAAAATCACAGCTTCTACACTTGGTAGCCATGGAAGCAGCATAAAGCTTCTCAACAATCCCATCCCTCCTTTGCTTCAACTCCTGACCATAATCCAAAGAAGCTACAAGGATTGCGGAATCAATGAAAGTCCAAACATCAACGCCTGCCGTTTCAAGTACTGATCTGAAATCATCCAAATCCATTATAAATCCTAATTAAAACAAGAGGGGAATTGAAGAAAAAAGGGGATGGTTTTAATTGCAAATTCAGAGGCCTGTTTCCAGGTGGTCAAATCAAGATTGGAACTTTAACATGATCAGATCTGGTTGAAAACAAAACCACCCAGAAGCTTGAATTTTTGCAAACTTTTCCCCCAAAAAATAGAACTTTTTGAAGTCAAAGCGGATTTGGGTTTGGCTTTGGTTATCTTTTTGTTGGTTTTTGAAGAAAGTTGATGGCTTTGATTTTGTTGATGGTAATCGATTTTTGGGTGGAATATACCTAATTGGAACTTGCTTTTTTGTTAATCTATTTATATAATGAATTGGGTTTTTTTTCCTAATGAAATTAGGCTACTTAATATAATACGATATCTAGTAATATTATATTAAAAAAACTTATAATCATTTTTTTTACTATTTATTTTTTCCTAGTTTAATAGGAATTTATGTTATTGTGGTATTTGTTTTCTCTATCTTTATGACATGTTTTTTTTTGTTTTTTTTAGTTTATTTTATCTGTTTTCGTGGAAAGATTTCAGTATACCTTAATAGTCGGTTTGTGCTCGTACGGAGATTTTCACGACGTTAATTTTTTATTATAATTCTGTTTGTGATCTTAGAAAGATGAGTCCTCACTCGGTTGATGGTTGGTTGTCGATGTAGTCAGACATTGATAGCGGGGCAATCTTCTTGATAGCTTGGTTCGCTCACCACTTCCTTTTCACTCATAAAATGTCTCGTTTGAATAGAGACAAAAAGATTCATGAAGGTTCTGAATTTTAGTATGTTAATTTCGATAGAATTGTATGTTTTTTTTACAACATTATAAGAGATTTTTAATGAACTTGTCTCTTTTTTTTCTCTTTTAATGTATTATATTGTACTATTTTTATGGTAATTAATAAAATTTAGATGTTATTGTTTAAAAAATTATAATTATATGTATTTAATTAATCATCAAGTAATTTAAAAATAAATATTTCATTCAAAAAAAATAAAAAATAACTATTATAAATTTATTGTTTTAGTAAAAAAAAATACATCAATTCAATAAAAATAATATAAAAAGTTAAACTTATAATTCTTCTAGAAAAGAAAGTACTTGTTTTCTAATGATTATCTACCTATAAAAGGATTTGTAAAGCTAAAATATTAAATTAAAAGTCTCCGAACTATAATATCTTATTCAAATAAATCCTATATATCTTTAAATTTGTATTTGAGTAGACCTTGCTTTCTTCTTCTTAAAAATATATTGTTAATTTATATTAAGTGTTAATTTGGGTGTGAAAAAGTTTATTTAAATAAAAATAAGGATTAAAAGCTTATTAAAATATAATATAAAAATAATTAAAATATACAAAAAATAGTCTTTTGTTTTATTTTAATATGTTTATTCTTATTTATCAAGTAATGGTTCTTTTAATTTTTCTCCTATTTTTATAGTATTTTTAAATAAAAAATAAAATGAGAAAAATACATGGGGGGAACCAAATCAGATATTTTATCTAAATTATTGAGTTGCTAAAAATTAAATTTTTTTCAATAATGTCGCATGATATTTTAAACACTTTATGTTTTATTTTATTCTATGAATAAAAGTAAATTTTTATAATTTTTTTAATATTTTAAGCGTTTTTTTTTCTACGAATTGAATCTCAATATATGCTTCTCTAATTTCATTCCATTTTTAAGAAAATTTCATCCCAAAATAAAATGTTTGTCCAAAATCGACATAAAATTATAAAAAATTATTGGATTAAATTTAAAATTTTATGTTGAAATGGTTAAAATTATAAAATTTTTAGAGGATTCAAAAATGAAAATTTTCGACCAACAGCTAGTTGGTGTAGCAGGATGAGTGTTAAATTATTTAGGCAAGGTCAGTGGTTCAAATTATAATATTGTGAATGGAGAAAAATTGGGTTCTCTCGAGCCTTTACAAAATCTTATTTAGATTAGTCGATCAATGAGTCGGATACCAGTGATTAAAAAAATAAAAATAAAAACATTTCACCAAGTGCAACAAAGGATTGATTGCATAATTTACATTTAGGAGGGACTAAATGCAAATTTTACCATTTAACAAAGTAAAAACAAAAATCTCCATTTAACTTCACAAGCTAGATTTGTAGCTAACACCAGCATCTGAGATCCACTTATCGCCATTGATGAACTCTTTAACAGTAAACTTCTTAGCTTCTTTCTCACTAACATTCCTCAACCCTTTCCATTTAACCCGGTTTTTGGTCGAAGAACCCGGTCCAACGTTCTTGTATTCCGAGTAAAATATGGTGTCCGGAGCACTGTTCCCCGTCCACGGCAGCCACCCCGCCGGATTCACTAGGCTCCCGAGGTTCGAATCCATGAACACGGTGGTCGAGTACTTCTTCCAGGGCCGACCGAGGTAAGTTCTCAACGAAGAACTCAACTTCCCGTACGGTGAAACGGTGCAGTTCTGGATCGAGATCCCGGTGTTCTGATTTGGGTCGTCTTTGCCTTGCGCGGTGATGGTGTTTTGTTGGTTGGCCATCGGTTGACGGGGGAGGATGTTGCAGTTCTGGAAGACGACGGCCGAGTTCCCGAAGATGAAATCGACCGTCCCGATTATGTCGCACTCGCGGTAGAACTGGCGGTTCGCGTGCGCGTAGAGGGTGTCCTGGAAACCGTCGAATCGGCATCGGTGGAAGACCGATTGGTCGGCCGTCGACATTAAGGCGACGGCTTGATGTTTTTCCGGTCCGGCGGTGTTGACGAATGCCATGTCTCTGGCAACGAAGCCTTTCCCGAATACAGCTGCAAAGAAAAGCAAGTCAGCATTTACCATGCAAATGCTAGTTACGGTTTAATTGAACCGGAACTCACTCTCTCTAGTCAGCTCAAGTCAAATTCGATCGAATTTTATGTATAAAAACTATGAATTTTATTTTAAATTGATCTCAAACTTTCGAATGTTTTAATTTCATCTTTAAACTGTGACTTTCATTCTAAATTTGTCCATGAACTTTTGAACATTATAACTTCATCTTTAATTAACATTATATGCTAATAATATCACATGTTGACAAAAGCATTACAAAAATTATTAATTGTTATGGAACTGTTGATGTGTATTATGTAATAATATGATGTGACATAAATGATAATTTGATGATAAAATTAGAATGTTAAGAAATTTGGGGATCAATTTAAAATGAGGATCATAGTTTGAAGATAAAAATGAAACATTTAAATGTTTAGAGACCAATTTAAAATATAAGCCATAATTTAGTGATGAAATTAGAACATTCAAAAATTAAAGAACTAATTTAAACATAGACGGGGCCAGGATTTGAGATTGGGGGTAAACTATAAATATTTAAAATTGGGGGGCAAATTTATAAATAAACTAATTTTTAAAAAAAATTAAATAGAGCGACAAAAGTGAAAAAAAATTCTTCAGAGTGGGGGGTGATTGCCCCTCCCGAAGCCTTAATGGCTCCGTCCCTAAATTTAAAACAAATATTTAAAAATGTATGGTACAATTTATTCTAAATAAAAAATCGATATCAGAGTAAATAAAAAATCGTCTCATTTCGTTTTCATGTCTGTTTACACCCCTAGTTTAATTTGAGCTAAGGTGTACTCAAATTCGACATAAAATTCAAACCTCAAACCTCAACTATAGCTCAATTACTTGAGTTGACCTAATTAAGTTTATTATTTTGTAAAATTTGAATTCGTTCGTCATGTTTAACTTTAAACTCAATTGTTTATATTTAAACTCGATAAAACTCGCAAACTACTCTAATCAAACATTAGATCATAATTAGAAAATACTTACCAAATGTTGCAGTTGAATATGTGGGAGTGCCATCAACAAAATTAAGGTTCCATGTGACAATGGTTGAATTCATGCCATCACCAACCATGGTGACATTCCATTTCTTCTTCTCAACCCTAACGTTTTCCTTATAAACTCCCTTCTTCACGTATATCACGGTCCTTTTTTTCTTGCTCTTCTCCGGCACCGCTTTCATGGCTTCCGTTATAGTTTTATACTTACCCGACCCGTCTTTCGCGACGATTATATCGGCTTTCTTCTTCAACTTGTCGGAATTCTCGGCCAACACCCTTTCAGCATGCAACCGCCATTGATGTTCCTTTCGAGGAGCACCGAAGTTCATCAATCGTCGTCGATTTAGGTTAAACGCGGTCGTAACTTTCGAAATCCACGTGACAATGGCTAGACTGTTGCTTGTTAACTCTAAAGAAAGTTTCATACGGTTGTCGATAGAGTCGTCGTTGATCTCTTTGAACCCGTCAATGCATGTTTGCTGGTACGTCTTAGCCGAGCTCAGCCATGTTCGGAGATCGTCGACGACGGCTTCTACATTAGTAGCCGTCGTCGACGATAACGAGTCATTGAGATGATCAATGGCTAAACTCAAAAGCTCACGACAATTCTCCGTGGCCAAAACTGTCACATTGTCGCCTTTAAAAGCACCGTTGTCATCGGAGAAAAATCGAGACGCTTTCGATATCTCAGAAATCGCAACTTCCATCGATAATCTAAAGATATCTTGGGGTGTAAGCTCGGTAGCGTTCGCCAATGGAGACAAGCTGTTGTAACATGAATCTCGATACAAAGTGACATCGCAAACGGCTTTGATGGACGTGGAGATGGGCGGAGACGGGCTATTTCCGCCATCGTTGGTAGCGGTGTCTCCTTTGGAGGTTCGAATGGTTCCCAGAAGTGCACCGACGATGATCGCGGCAAGAACTATGAAAGAGAAGCAAATGATGGCGATTCTTCTCCTGGTTTTCTTACGATCGGCTTGGAGCATAGCTTGATCAAATTCATTGACTTTGCCATAAGATCTCAAGGTTGACATGGCTGAGATTAAACCTTGTATTTCTGTGTTTGAGTTGTGATTTAGAACATGGATTATATATATAATTTTAGGGAATGTCAAAGGGGATGAATATAATGCAATTATGATAACGTGCTGCCCACCAAGATTTTGATATGTTATGCCACTCATGTTTGGTGACAACACAAGTAGAGAAGTTTGAATTAATATTATCTAATAATAGTTTTATGTGTCTTATTATATGAGTTCGAATTCCACCAACAACGAATAATTTAGTTTTACTCAATGAGTGTTTCGAATGAATAAAAATTGTCTGTTTCTTTTCGGTGTTTTATATATATCTCAAACTAAAAGATTAAGTTCAGGGTTTAAGATTAAAGTTAGGGTTTATGGTTAGAGTTTAGGGAATTAGGGGTAGGGTATATTTTTAGGGCTTAGGGTTTATGGCTTAGGATTTAGAATTTAAGGTCAGAGATTAGAATTTAACTTTTTTTAGTTTTGGGGTATAAAAAGGCACCGAAAAGGGGCAAATGATTTTTTTTTGTTTCGAATATCCTCTAATAAATTATGAGTGATAAAGAGGTACTTTTAATTAGTGGTGAACAAAATTCAAATAAAGTTTGAGTTATAAAATGAAACTTTGAATAATTCGAATTTTTTAGTAATTAGTAGATTAATTTTCAAGTTTGGATTTAGTCTCTCAAATATGTCTGATACTATATATACTTCGGATATGAAGAAATATAGATGTATATTGTATATGATTATAGAAAGTCGTTTAGATTGGAATAATCTAAACCAATTAGTACCATAACATAATAAATATTTACAATTAAATTTGAACAAAAACTCAAACAACTCGACTTGACTCAAATTTCATAAACTCAACTCGAATCGAAAAAATTTCAAATAAAATTTGAGTTATAAAATAGGACTCGTCAATTCGACTAACTCAATTTTTTAACTCGACTCGATCGAATGCTTAACCCTACTTTTAGGGCCGGTCCTGAGATTTTGGAAGCCCGGTGTGAACTTGAAAAATATGCCCCTAACAATAAGTCTTGAAAAAATTGAATTTTAAGAGTAGACTCATAATAACAGATATTTAAAAATGAATTTTAGAAATAAGCCTTAAAAAATACTGAAAATTTTTAATTTTAAAAGTATGCCTAATAATAAATATTGGGAAAATTGAGCCTATAATAACAAGCATTGAAAAAATTAGACCCTAAATAACAAGTATTGAAAAAATTGGAGCCCAAAAAACAAATATTGAAATAAATGAATTTTAAGAGTAGGTCCTAAGAACAAATATAAGGAAAAATTGGGTATCAAATAACATATATTGAAAACCTTAATAACAAATATTGAAAAAATTGAATTTTAAGAGTATCCCAAAATATTGAGAAAGTTGAGCCTCTAATAACAAGTATTGAAAAAATTGGACCCCAAATAACAATTATTGGAAAAAAATAAATTTAAAGAGTATACCTTTCAAAAAAAATTGAAGAGTATGTCCGTAGTAACAAATATTAAGAAAATTTGGGCATCAAATAACAAATATTGAAAAAAATTAAACCCATAATAATAAATATTAAAAAAAATTAAGAGTATGTCCATAATAACAAATATTAGAAAAATTGAGCCTCAAATAACAAGTATTGAACAAATTGAGCTCCAAATAACAAGTATTGAAAAAAATTGAGCTCCAAATAACAAGTATTGAAAAAAATTGGACTCCTAATAATACCTATTAAAAAATTAAACTATAATTATTTAAATAGTAAAAGATGAAAAAAAAAGAAGTCTCTATCTAATATTATAACAAAATTATTATTTCGTTAACTTGTTATTTATGGCCCAAAGTAAAGGTCTCTATTTCATATTATAACAAAATTTAAGCTTTTTCTATTATAATTATTTAAGTAGTAAAAATTAAGAAAAATGAGAACTACTACGGTCAATCAGTTCTACATATCTCAAGGGACAATTCTAAAAACAAACGGCTTAAGTACTAACTAAATACAAGTCATCCAATGGAGGCCATTAGATCAAGCCGATTAAATAACAACCGTAGGATTGAAAAAAGAATAAACGGATACCCGATGAACCGGTAACCGTTGTTGATTGGCTCTTTTAGGTCTCAAAAAGAATTGGCGGGAGAAAAAAAGGAGAGATGGAGAGAGAGAGATGAGTTCGTCAGCAGTAGA
This sequence comes from Hibiscus tridactylites, assembly GCA_958450335.1. Taxonomy (NCBI): domain Eukaryota; kingdom Viridiplantae; phylum Streptophyta; class Magnoliopsida; order Malvales; family Malvaceae; genus Hibiscus; species Hibiscus tridactylites. The sequence goes on along the minus strand of OY288284.1, from coordinate 77,597,168 downwards.
AGCAGAAGCACCAGATCTAGTGTGCCAGTTGGATAGCGTCCAAGGTATGGTCCACGCACTCTCCGCTGTTCACTGGAAACGCCATCAGGAATGCCTCAAAATCATATTAAGGCATGAGGTTTCAAAACCCCATTGGTGGTTTCGAAACAAGTATGGCAGAATGGCTCAAAAATTACATTAACGCGCGAGGTTTCGGAACCCCCTTGTTGGTTTCGAAACCAGTATGGCAGAATGCCTCAAAATCATATTTAGGCAGGTGGTTTCGAAACCCCTTTTGTGGTTTCGAAACCACTACTTACACTAAGTACATATTTTGCTTAAACTGATATGCTGTAAGAAAATTCGGTACATACCGTTTTCTTACAAAAACAAGTACTAAATTCGGTACATTTCGTAGTAAAATGTGTACATACACGTCAAAGTAGGGGTTTCGAAACCACCATTGTGGTTTAGGAACCACTTTCGCAGTATGCCATTAAATCCATGTCTACTCAAAAGGTTTCGAAACCAACAATTGCGGTTTCGAAACCACCTATACAACACTTGTAGTAGAAAAGGTTTTCGGGTAGGAAGTTGTGTATATACACAAATGCTTACACTAAGTTCAAATTTTGTAAGAATTTAGGTACATATTGTTTTTCCTACTAATATTGAAAGGTTTACCGTACTTTTTGTAATAATTTCGGTATATACACAAAACCTTACACTTTGTGTAGCAAATTAGGTTTTCTCGTAGGAAATTGTGTATGTACACAAATTCTTACACTAAGTTGAACCATTTTGGCATTTGGTGAAACTTTATAAGAATTTAAGTACATACCGTTTTTCTTACTAATATTGTAAGGTTTTTCGTACGTTTTGTAGTAATTTTGGTATATGCACAAAACCTTACAGCTTGTGTAGCAAATTAGGTTTTCTCGTAGAAAATTGTGTATGTACACAAATTCTTACACTAAGTTAAGCCATTTTGGCCTTTGGTGAAACTTTGTAAGAATTTCGGTATACACTTTTTTCCTACTAATATTGTAAGTTTTTTCGTACGTTTTGTAGTAATTTCGGTATATACACAAAACCTAACACTTTGTGTAACAAATTAGGTTTTCTCGTAACAAATTGTAGTAATTTCGGTATGTACCCAAATTCTTACGTTGTAATAATTTATGTATATACCGTTTATATTACAGATTTTGTAATAAAAGCGGTACAAATTTCATAACAGATTATGTACAAATTTTTACCCGATTAACCGGTTAGCCGTCATTTAGCCTTTAATTAGAGGTTGTTTCCTAGAATCTCCCCCATCCCAAGACCGGCCCTGCCTACTTTTAAATTTTTAATACTCTCTAACAAAGTATGAAAGATAAAACCTCAAGACAAATCAAACATAACTAAAAAAATACAATACTATGCATGTTGAGAGGTTCGCCCTTTGTTCGAAAGACCGTAATTCAATTTTTTCGGAAATAGTTTAAAGACCCTTCAATAAAAGTGTAATTTTAGTTCGGCATTAATTATAAAAAGTGCGGTGGAAAAATAATTTTTAAAAAATTAGTTTTAAGAGTTTAGTATTGGTATTGTTGTCAATAAGTATTTGTCTGAAAGATAAGATGTCTCTTTTAGACATGTTATCAAAAAAATATTCTTGAAAAAATTGAAAATTAGATTTAAAAATTAATAAGGGTTAAACTTGTCATTTTATTTCTAAACGGAATTTTCAACCTCAAAAAACTAAAATAATATATAACTTTTGAATTTAGGTCAATAATCAATTTTTAAAAGTAATTTTTCTATAAAAATTCAATTACTATTCATTGATTATTAGGTGAAGAAGTGAGAGCTCATTCAAATTCACGGCCTCTATAAATTGCCAACAAAGCTAATATTGAATATTGAATATTAAAATTATTTTTTTATTAGGGAGAAAAGGTGGTCCAAAATCAAATAGGGATTAATATCAATTGGATATTTTTTAATTAAAAGAAGGTGTAACCGATCAACATGTCCGTTGAGGTTCAATTTTTGTTGCATTCGTGACCATAAACGTTTTGTCGCAGCCTTGATTTGCTTGCCAAACAACTTAAGGTTTTGTCTGAACTCTCGTTTTCCCACTTAAATTAACAAATGAACGCTTGTTTTTTCACAATTGAATTTTTTAATTTTTGCCCAAACGCCCGTTTTGAGGCAACATGCGTTTGTCACAACAACGACAAACTCAATGTGCGGGTAGCCCATGAGGTAAAGACTATATTCAACCGGCAATGTTGGTCGAATGACTTCATTAATTTAATATATCGGTTTAAAGGTTTAATTAGGTGTAAAAAATTAAGAACTTAATTAAATTTTTTTCAAAAGTTTTAAGAACTTCTTGTACTCTTAAACCAAAAAAGAATAAAAAAGTTACTCGTTTTTTCGATGACCAAGGGTTGTTTTCGAGATCCCAACAATGAATGACTCTTCATAGTGCAAAAAACGATGTAATTTTTTTTATTAATTTGATGGTGGAGGAAGGAGATAAAAAAACAACGAAGACGAAAATTTTAACTTAAGTTCATAGACATCAAGACATTTTTGGTGAAACAAAACCATATTTGTAATCATGAGGCTTGAAAAAAGTTGTTGAAAAATTTTGTTGTTCAACTACAATCGATGGAGGTGGCCAGTACGATTACCGACGACAATTGAAGTGGTTGTTGGTGTAGAAATTTTAGAGTATAAAATATGAGAGATTTTGGGTGAGGAGAGAACGAAGAAGAAGGAAAAATAAATAAAAATGTTTCATATGGTTTAGGTGTAAAGATTTAGAATTAAGGGATAATTGTTTAAATTTAAGGTTTATAGTTATAATTTAGGGTTTACAGGTTAAAACCTAAATCCTCACCATGTTACCCTAAAAACTAAACCCTAACCTATAAACCCTAAATTATAACCCTAAACCTTAAATTTAAACAACCATCCATAAATTCTAAACCCCTACACTTAAACTCATAAACCATAAACTAAGTCCTTATACCCTAAAACTAAGACGCTTGTGGAAACTGAAAGTTTTCACTGCCAGTGTATAGGATATTTACCCTAAATATAAAGGATAGTAATTATTTTGAATCGAATATTTTTTACTCTAGACTCGATTTTATCCTGAATACGATAAGTATTTCCCTAAAACTCGTCATGAACCGATCTATATTCATTTTTTTTTAAATTTAATGCTACAAGATTGAATCGGGTCAAAACTCATATAATCGAAATATCGTGCCCATCCATAAATTTAACAGGTGGTTAGTTTATTTCGTTCCTTTTGTTCACTATTATATAAAATTATTCTTTTATAAAAAAATATTGGGTAATCTTCACCAGTGGTCACTTTCGTTTAGGGTGTGTTCTATTTTGATCACCAAAATTCAAAAATGATTATTCTGGTCACTAACGTTTAGAATCATTTCTATTTTGGTCCTTTGACCGTTAGTCTCCGTTACTTAAAAAAATTAGTTTCTAATTTAACCCCCAAACTTTCAAAATTTTAATTTTCACCATCTTTCCCAAAATTATAAAAATAAAACCTAAAAAATTAATTCAAAACCCTAACCTCTGCCTCCCCTCCTCTTAAAACACTTTCTAAGCCTTATCAACAGTCTCTTTATCAGGCTCAAAACCTTTAGGGTAGGCGTTTTGCTCCCTGGCCATTTGCTTCTCTGCCACGCCAGATCAACTTCGCTTCATCATTTTATAATTATTATTTCTTATCTAAATTCACTGCTTTTTCTATTCTTTGTCTGTTGGTAAAAGTCTGAAACGACTACAACCTTTTATTTAACACAAAAAAAATTCTTTAGGAGAGAATTCAAATGCCATTTCCCTTTGTTAACGTTTTGTTTGGATAATTTCGAAATTCAAATATCTTCTCTCTCAAATCATCGATTCTTTCTTTTTTGATTTTGAGATCTTAATATAGACATGCAGCAACGAATACAAGGAAATCAAGTGAAGTCTCAAATCCTCTTTTTACAATGCATGGTGATCTCAAAGATCGGTATTGTGAAAACTTTCTTGCCCTGTGCCGCCTGCAAGAGTTGCAGAGACAGAGTAAATTCCAGCAACTTGAGGGTTATAATCGAGAGGTTGCTCTTCACCAACCAATTTGGGCCATTGAAGAGCTTGTCAATCATGTATCTGTTTCATGCCAACGCCACTTTAAAAAGTGGATTGATAAACCAAAATTCATTTTTGCTCTGATATATAAAATTATACAGGATTATGTTGATTCAATGGACGAGTTATTGCAACCATTGGTATACCCCCTGCAGATCTCTCTAATTCTATTGATTATAAATCCCCTGTAGTTTCCAGCATCACTTTTAAGTGTTTATCATCTTTGATTGATCGATGTCGATCATTGCCTACAGTTTCTTTGAGATCAAGGTTTTTGAGATTAACTGGTATACCAGTCGTAAAAATTATTTTTGCATTGCTTACTTCTCATATGCCAAGAAGCTGAAGGATTGACTGCCTTAACAGAGGATGATGCTCTAATCAAAGTTTCGAATTTCGTTAATGCGGCTCACTATTTTAAATCTGTTTTAAAAGAATGGTGTGAGGATGTCTTTTTCCTTGAGATGGGATTGAATCAAGGTGATCATCATGGAGAGTCTGTTGTCGAACGTGGTGGTAGTGAGGTTCCAATTGAAGAGTATGGAAATGGTATTTTCTATGAAGAGATTGTTTCATTCGAGGATTTCAGAACACAGTGGGTTGAGAAGCAAATGGCCAGGGAGCAAAACGCCTGCCCTAAAGGTTTTGAGCCTGATAAAGAGACTGTTGATAAGGCTCAGAAAGTGTTTTAAGGGGAGGGGAGGTAGAGGTTAGGGTTTTGAATTAATTTTTTAAGGTTTTAGTTTTATAATTTTTGGGGAAGATGGTGAAAATTAAAATTTTGAAAGTTTGAGGGTTAAATTAGAAGATTAATTTTTAAAGTAACGGAGACTAACGGCCAAGGGACCAAAATAGAAACGATTCTAAACGTTAGTGATCAGAATAATCATTTTTAAATTTTGGTGACCAAAATAGAACACACCCTAAACGAAAGAGACCACTGGTGAAGATTACCAAAAAATATTTTATACCGATTTATAATTGAAACAAGTCATAACAATATATACGACTGATATTGATATAGTAACTAACATTATTTTATCATGATTGATATGATATAAAATTTTCAATTTCAAATATAATTGCAATACGATAAAATATATAAATACGATACGAGTAAAAAAATATTAAATCTATGTACGGGATTTTTGTGAAATGACAGTAATGAGCCTATTGGCTTGTTTGTGTTGCTTTATTTAGCTTTCAAAAAGTAAAGGGTAAAATGAGGATTTTTATTTTTTTGACCTTTCTGTTTTTAGGCCTTTGCTCTAATTAATTTAGATGGACCCGTGTCACGTGTATAACTTTAGTGGGTGAATCTCCCAAGCTGCTTACCACTTAAACCAATCCCGTTAGTTCGAAGATTTTCATTTTTATCATATAATTTAGGTGATAAATAATTTTATGTACTGTGGAGGCCGCATAACCAACCTTTCTTTAAGAAAAGTTATAACTTTGCAACAACTTTCGTTATAACCAATATTGTACTTTTTATATTTAAAGAATATTATATTTTTTACTTTTCTTTTTACATCACTACTTATATATATTTTTTCTCTCGGGGCTTATTGTATTAAAACCTATTTTAAAAAATTATTTATTCTTTGTGAGTACGGTTTACGTCGACTTTTATGTTGTCGGTTTCATTTTTAATTTCTAATTTAGTTATATATAAATAAATATAAATTTTAATAAGTGTTCGTGTGTGTCTATTTAGTTTTATTTTGTTTCAAGTGTTTTTCTTTATAAAAAGTTACATTTAGTTTTAGTCTGTCTTTGTGACACATTGTTTATCTTTGTGTCAATTTTTTGTTTAAAAAAACAAGCAGTCTCTTCAAATTTTGATGTCATTTTCGATTATTTATCGATGTGTTAAGATTTTGTACGAAAAAGATTTGCACAAGTCAAGGAGCGTTCTAGTTAAAACAGATGGTCGTTGAATTTTAGTTCGAAGACAGAGCAAGTTCTTCTAGGAAATGATCTATTAAACTTGTCCCTTACTAATTTATTTGTGTTTGTAATCATTTTCGTTTCTAATAAAATATATGTTATTGTTCAAAAATATTATACCTTTAAACTTCATATTTTTTATATTATTATAATATATTAATGTGAATTGAATTAAAGTTTAGTCAAAATTTTTAAACTTTAATCATAATTATTTAAATTTTTAACTAATTAAAATTTATAAAATATATATAAATTACTTGAATGAAGGTTTTTTAAAATATAGATTTTTAATGATAAATTTTAGATGATAATAGTCAAAGTTAAAAAATTTAACAATAAAAATTAGTAAGAGACAAGTTTAATTGAACGGAAGGAGTATTTTTTAAGGGTAAAGTACATCAATAGTCACCGAACCTTTAGAACTTGTTTATTTTGGTCATCAAACTTTTAAAATTTTCATTTGAGTCATTCAACTTTTAGTTCGTTTTCATTTTGGTCCCTCCCGTTGAGTATTTTTTAAATCTCCTGCCCACCAATAATGACTCAACCTAAAATGACTCTGACCTAAGACTAATAATTAATACGTCTAAAATACACATATGTACGTATGTATTTGGGAATTATTGTTAGCCGCGTTTATATTATTTAGACAATCTTAGAAAACAAACTGTTACAAGGATTCAATGTAATAATTATAGGTCTTTGAATTTCTTTTATGTGCTACTTAGCCCCCAACCTTTCTTTTAATTATTCATATAGACTTGTGCTTAGTTATATTGAACTCAAATTATTCATATAGACTTGTGCTACTTAGGAATTCGAAATTCAAATTCATTATAATTGTGGCTGGTTTGGGGGACTTATTTTTGTTTATGCTTAATTATTTTATAGTTGTTTGATTCAGGATATGCTGTGAAGGGGATATCATGAAATTGGTAAAAATGTGGAGGAAGAGAGAAAAAAGAAAGAACTTAGAAATTATGGAGGGAAAACAAAGCTAGAAAAGAAGAAATAAAGTTAGCGTTTCATATTAATGTTTATGACGGAAGTTAGCGGGAGGGACTAAAATGAAAGTGGATTAAAAGTTGGTGATCTTAATGAAAATTTTAAAAGTTTGGTGATCAAAATGAACGCACCCTAAAAATTTAATGACCATTGGTGTACTTTACCCTTTTTGGCTCAAAACGGCCGATTGGGCAAAAGCTGAAAAATTCAGCTGTGAGGAAACAAGCGTTCATTCGTTAACTCAGGTGAGAAAAACGAGCGTTCAGGTCAAACCTAAAGCTATTTGACAAGCAAATCAAAACTGCGACGGACGTTTATGGTCACGATTGCAACAAAAAACGAACCCATGTTGATTGGTTACACATTTTTTTAATTAAAAAATTAAATGATGTTAATTCCTATTTGATTTTGGACCACCTTTCCCCATAACAAAAATAAAGAATTTTAATATTAAATATTCAATATTAGCTTCATGGGCAATTTATAGAGGCAGTAAATCTGAACGAGCTCTCATATTAAGATTAAATTTGGAGAGTCAAAATCACTTTTCTATATAATAATTAATGAAAAATATTTAAAATTTATAGAAAAATACTTTTAAAAAGTGATTATTGACCTAAATCCTAACATTTAGCCGGTTGATCAAGCTGCTCACATTTATTCCCTCAAAAGTTATATTTTTTAGCTTTTGGGGTTGAAAATTTCGTTTGGATTTAAAATGACAAGTTTAACCCTTATTAATTCTTAAATTCAACTTTCACTTTTTTCAATAACGACAGCATGTCTAAAAGAGACATTTTATCTTTCTAACAAATACTTATTTGACAACAATGCCAAACACTAAATTTTTAAAACCAACCTTTTAAAATTACTTTTCTATAACACTTTTTAAGAATCACTTTTCCACCGCAATTTTCATAATCAATTGTGTGGGACTTTTTGAGTCGTGGTTGTTGCCAGTTGTCGCTAACGTTGTTAGAATCGACAATAATTGTCGACAAGTTTAGGTTGATTATAATTTTACATTTACACCACATGATCAAATTGAAATAAAATTAAATTTATAGAAACAAAACAAAAAGTTCAAAAGTAAAGTTCCACATATCAAATTAATATAAATAACGATATAGTTTGGTAATAGAAAATCAAATTTTAAGTTTTAAATGTTAAAAACTAAATTCAAAATTAAATGAACAAAACAACATTTGTCGAGACGAATTTTTTTTGAATATGCTGGTGTGATGCAAGGGTAGCATCTGTTCAACTTTCTTTTAGCCTTTTTTAACGAAGGCACACACAACATGCAATACTATTGCTCGATCCCGGGTCTCAAGGGATGATAAACATCAACCTTTGCCACCAAGACACAAGGGGATGAGCTTATCGAGACGAATTATTACCTTTCAAAGTTTTACACTATACTTATAGTTAGGAGTGTTTAAATTCGGATACTCGGGTATTGCACATACAAAATCGTATAATTGAATACTCGAATATAATATATATATATTAAATAAAAATATATGTATTTATTAGTTTAATATAAAAATATGTATTTATTAAATATAAAAATATTTTAAAATGTTTTATTAGTTTAATATAAAAATATTTCAATTTCAAATATTACCCGAAAATTTAGGATTTTGTGACTCGAGCCCGACCCGGAAAACGGCGGGCCGAGTACTTTACCCTGAAGATGAAATTTTTTATAAAAATACATAATTTTTTGATCGGGTCAACAAGCAGGGTCATCCAGGTTAAGTATTTTTGAACACACCTACTTATTTTTTTAACAAACACCCCTATTAATAGTTCAAACAATAATCGAGTTTAATTTTTAAACGCATCATTTCATTTAAATATTTATTTTTTACATAATTTTTCGAACTCTTAACAACATGATTGATCAAATCCGCCTTTCACATCAACTAATAAAATTTCTATACACAACCCTGATTGGTATAAGATTTTTTTCTTGTATTACACAATTTTTTTCTCTCTCTGTAAAACGTGTATTTTTAAAGACGCGATTGACATAATACACCTTTATTTAAATATTTATAATAAGAATTATTTTAATAAATAATTAAAAAAATGAGAATTATTTTAATAGATAATTTTTTTGAACAATTTTAATAGATAATTTTTAAAAATGGTAGGGTAAAAAAACAACACAATTTCTGCATGACCCTCTCTGTCATTTGACTCTTCCATTTTTCTTTTTCTTTTTTTTCATTTTACTCTTCTTCAGTGCATCTGCTCTCTTTCTTTTAGGTAGGGAAAGGAAGAGGGAAAAATTGTAGGAAATTTAAGAAATTTTTATTGGAAAAAAACACCATTTGTTTGGCTGCATTTTCTCTCCCCTTTCTCCCACTAAAATCTTACATTCCGATTTGATCACTCATTTTTGGCTCGTAAATTGAGGACCCATTTGGCTTCCTCTCTCTTCTTTTATGGGTTTTTCTTTTTAGGGTTTTAGTGTTTCAAAATTTTAGTCGCAGAACATTCAGAAGGAAACAAGGACATTTCAGGTAATTTACTTGCAAGTCTCATGCGCATAAATTTACGATTTTTATTTTTTTTGTTAATGTTTGGGTGCTTAGAAAGTGAACTAAAGGTGAAGGAAATGGGAAAAGAAAGATGGGATTTTGCTTAAAAGTTCTGGGTATTCTCTTCCCTAAGTTGTTAAAAATTGTTTTTTTTTACGATTTTTGGGTTGAGTTTTTATTTGGGTTTTTAGATTTGTTGCTGGAAATGTTACAGTGTTTATTTCTTTGTTTTTCCAGCTTATTTCATTGACCTTGACTAAAAGGAAGAAAAAAATTCAAGGTAATATTGTTTTTTACCCTTTTCCTTCCACTCCTTGTTTAACATGTGATCTTTGCTGAGAAAGTTGATTTGAAAAACAAAGAGAAGTGCAAGGGGTTTGAAACATTTTTGTTTTGTTAGTCAGCTTCCGTTTGGTTTTCAATTTTTGCTTATGAGTCATGCATGTCTTGTCTTGCATTTTGTTTGTTCATCTTCCTACTGAAGTTGAGACTGAGAGTGCTTTGTTGTCCTTAATCAATGTGATTCTTTTCCTAATCCTGATATAATAGCCCCCTCTCTTTGCTTCTCACTTGGCATTATGACTTTGTGAAGTTAGCTAGTTAAAATTTCTTATTTTTTGGATGTTGATTTTTAATTTTTCATTATGTTGGTTCAGCCTACTATTTTATTTAATGTAAAAAAAGAGAATAAACATTTTTAACATAAATGTAGCTACTTTTTTGTGGATGTCCATGACTATGTTACTTGGGCTCAAGTGTGAGTGTTGGATACTGATATATGTATGTGCGTTGGAGGGTCATATCTCTGCACCCTTCTCTTGAAATGTGTTAGTCTTGGGTGCTGGAGATTGGTATTTTAAGAAAAATGAAGAGATGGGACAAGATAAGTCCATGCTTTGTGGGTTTGAAATGGGTAATTTTTTAATCTCCTTAAAATTAAGATTGTCTATATAATGAAATGAATCATAATCAGGTGGATGAATGACCCTATCACATCTCCTATGATGTTTAGAAGTAGGATTAAGCAGATTAGACATGTTGGAATGAGCTTAACTGGTTCGGAGATCCATTTCATCCCCGGGAGAAAAAACCAGATCCTGATAAATTAGCTAAGGATGGAATCTATAGAGCAAATCATTTGTTTTATGTGTGCTAGAGCCTAGAGTTTTCTCACGTCTTTTTCTTCTCTTATAGACTTCTCTGTCACTTGTGTAATTATTCATGGAGAACTTGTAGACTCATGTTTAGCACGTTAGCTTTGCTCTGATTTTTTCAGTTGATATAGTAGTCTACGTTTGAATAGGCTCAGGTCATGTTAGTTCAGCGGCATTTTGTTTTCCTTGAAGTGCCTTGTATGAACCCTATAAAGACATGAATACGGTGGTATGACCTTCAGAATACATGGAAAAACATAGGAAGAAATTGAGCATATGCGTCTTGAACACTTACACACACATATATCCAGCACTTCAAGTCTGAGTAACATAGGGCTTAGTTTATAGCTATACAACCCTAGACTGATGTGGAGTAAAACAATTCATTTTGTCCTTATCATTAGTCTATAGGATGACCATAAGATACTGTGTGGGTTCTGGCATTTGTAAAGCTTTTAAATGTAGCTATAGGGAGAAAGCTGCTGATGGTTTTAAACTTTTAATATCATCGGCGTTGTCTTTTTCGTCCATCTTGTGTATTTTTTCAAATATTTTCCTTCTTATCATTATACTAAGATTATTTCTTTGCACAGTTTTGTCTTATAGTTTAAAGTGAGATATATGGAGGAAAATTCTTCGTCAACTATTTTAGATGGTGAGATAACTGGTATAAAGTTCTGCTTGGCAACTCCTAAAGAAATTGTAAGTTGAAATCTGTCTTTTTCATTTATTTCTCCTTTAGTTTGTTTCCTATAGCAATACTCTTCCCCTTTGATCTGTTGTCATTTTGTTGATCACCTCATGATTTTTGGGACGTTCTACTTATTTTATTGCTCCTTTCCCCTCCTATTTGATTCCTGCAAAGGAGTTATCTCTGGTATACATATGTGCTTCTTTGAACTAGTTAACTCGAGTGATTTAGCAACAGTGTTTTCTATGAAAAATAATTTTGAAGCTTTAGGGTTTATCATCTAGAAGTACTTACCCTCAAATTAGTATTGTTAATAGTGGACTAAATTCTTTTTTTTTCTTTTGTTATGCAATTGTTCTTTCTTTGATGCTAGTTGACTTCTTCCATCTCACAAAATTTATTCACAGCTAACATCATCAGTCAGTGGCTTTCCTATTAACCATGTTAGTCAGCTCTCGAACTCCTACCTCGGTTTGCCCCTGGAATTTGGTAAATGTAGTGCGTGTGGTACATCAGAACCTGGACAGTGTGAAGGTGCTTGCTTCTATCCTAGTCAATAAAAGTTGAAAATTGTACAAATATGTATTTATAATGAAGGACAAAAATGCCACTGAGAATATTTTGGAAATGGCTAACTTTTCATTATATTGTTGCTTTCAGGTCATTTTGGATATATTGAATTACCAATACCAATATATCATCCTAGCCATATCATTGAATTAAGGCGACTGTTGAGTTTGCTTTGCTTGAAGTGCCTAAAATTGAAGAACAAGGTACTAACTTATCAACTATTGCATTATCTATTATAAATTATCTTGTTTTGAAGTCTCCTTGTACAAGAAAGCAACTCTGATCTCTCAGGATTTTTTTTCATTAGTTGAGGAAGATGAATGGTGTTGTCACAGGTTGCATGGCATTTTAGGTTGAAATGTAAATCAGTCGGCAGGGCATAAATCGTGGGATGTTGGGTATAAGCCTCGTAGGATTTTTACTTCTTATATCTAAAAATGTTTAGAAAATTATAAATGGGGAAGCTCATCAAAAGGTTAAATATCACAACAAAAAATGGATTGACTATAAGAATATCATGATTATTTTATAGGAAAAAGTTTAAAGTTTTAAATATAACAGTTCATACCCTCAAAGTAAAGTAATCCAAAGAATGGCTCACATGTTGAGGGCTAAAACAGGATTAAAATCATACCAGCAGTTAAACTGATTAAAGATTTCTCTATTCCCACTCACTGCCCCTAGATAAATCTGCCATCCCTTTCTTCTTTCTGTTTCAAGTTACTTTTTCTCCCTCCCTTTTACCAATTTTCTCTCTAGAACTAAGACCAGCAGTTCAGCTTATATAGACAATATCTCTGTAAGAAAGCGTTTAATCATGTGGAAGTTTCAAGAAATGCTTTGATTTATCCTCTGGAGATTTTGAAACTCTAAGCTTAATGCCCTGCTGTTTTTATATGATTATGTTCCTTAATTTTTATTAGACATTATTTGTGAAAGCTTGGATTCATAGTTCTTTGGTTTAACTATTTAGCATGCTGCTAAATCTGCTCATGTATTTTATATGCTTGGTAGTTATTAGTCTTTTACATATCAGTTTCAGATTAAAAGTGGCAGTGTCGCTGAAAGATTGCTATCATCATGTTGTGAGGTGAGTTTGAAATCCTGAACATTCTTTTCTTGTTTGATTTGCAGTACGCTATGTAAACTATTTGCAGCTTATCATTTTGAATTTTAATAATGTTTACTATTTTGCATGTGACTGCATGCACGCAAACAGTTCTTATCCCTATATTAACTGTTTGGTCATGATGAGGGAATGAGAGTGTTTTCAGAGGCTACTGGCTCAGATGAAAGAGAGGCAAAATAGTGGGAATATGATAATCGACTTTAAGGGCAACTTTTGGAGATATTTACATGGGCTAACAGTTGATATTGTGTAAATTATGCACAATGGGATGTCTAGTATAATATCTGATTGGCTGATTCTTAATCTTGCATTAAATAAGAATTATTTTGTTCTTGGTTCTCTATAATTTATGTTGGAGGTGTTATTTTTTTGTTTTCTCATCCTGTTCTCATTTGATTTACATAGAATACTCCACAAGTTTCAATCAAAGAGGTTAAAACGACAGATGGTGCTTGGTATTTGGAGTTGAAGCAGCCATCTAGACATGCAAAAACTAACTGGAATTTTTTAGAGAGATATGGTTTTCGCTACGGTGACAGTCATACTCGATCTCTTCTGCCTTGTGAGGTTTGTCTTCAACTTCTCTCACGTTTTGGTGTTTGACTTAGCTTTCATGTTCATGTTTATTGAGATTTGATGCGAGTCATTTTGTGCTATTTACTTTTTACTTCTCTTTTTTCCCAATTTTTTTCATGATTTGCTGTTTTACTTTGAGCTTTAAGTTCTGACTTCTGTTTTTAGTTTTTCTTATCAGACTGCAAGTTTGCAACAGAACATGTAATTAAGCACCTGGACATGCATTTACTTGTATTAGTATCACTATGTTCAGTTTACTGGTAGTCTTTTAAAGAAGACAGTAGTGTATTGAAGTCTGGCTGACTTTTTGTTCATATTTCTTTGGTTTCAAGCGTCAACATAATATACCCTAATGTTTCTGTTTTAAATAATTTTTAGTTCCTGATACAACCTGCTGTGAGAGTTGATTTGTTTGGAAAAATTCTAAAATTTACTGAATCTTGAACAACTATAACCAGGATAGCATTAAGTTTCTGTTTTAAATAATTTTTAGTTCCTGATACAACCTACTGTGAGAGTTGATTTGTTGGAAAAGTTCTAAATTTTACTGAATCTTGAACAACTATAACCAGGATATCATTAAGTTCCCTGAACTGTTTCATAGTCTGTCATGTCAATATCTGTTTGATATTGTCAATGGTTTCAGGGTTAAGTTTTATTTATTTGAAAATGCTAATAGGTGGTGGAAATACTCAAGAGAATTCCTGCACAGACAAGGCGAAAGCTTTCTGGGAAAGGGTTCTTCCCGCAGGAGGGATATATTTTGCAGTATTTACCAGTTCCTCCAAATTGCTTATCTGTACCAGACATTTCAGATGGTATTAGTGTCATGTCCTCGGTAAGTGTATTATGAACAAACGAGGTTGCTTATCTTGATGTTTTATGTTGGATCATGTTAGTTTTATCTCTTCTATGATTGAACATCTTTCTTTTCCTTTTTTTTGCCAGGATCTTTCTACATCAATGCTGAGAAAGGTTCTGAAGCAAGTTGAAATTATAAAAAGCTCGAGGTCTGGTACCCCAAATTTCGAATCACATGAAATCGAAGCTAATGATCTGCAGTCAGCAGTTGAGCAGTACCTTCAAGTTAGGGGTACTGTTAAGGCGTCACGGAACATAGAAGCGCGATATGGGGTTAACAAAGATGCCGGTGAGTCTTCAACAAAAGCATGGCTTGAGAAGATGAGGACATTGTTCATCAGAAAGGGTTCGGGATTCTCTTCGCGCAGTGTGATTACCGGGGACGCATACAAAAAGGTGAATGAAATTGGCATTCCGTCTGAAATCGCTCAAAGAATTACTTACGAGGAGAGGGTCAATACACACAACATGGCATATCTGCAAAATCTGGTTGATAACAAGTTGTGTTTGACCTACAAAGATGGCTCCTCTACATATTCACTGAGGGAGGGTTCAAAGGGGCATACCTTCTTGAGACCTGGTCAGGTGGTACATCGTCGAATTATGGATGGGGACATCGTTTTTATAAATAGGCCACCAACCACACACAAGCATTCGCTGCAGGCACTTTCTGTGTATGTTCATGATGATCATACAGTGAAAATAAATCCCCTAATTTGTGGGCCACTCAGTGCTGATTTTGACGGAGATTGCATTCACTTGTTTTACCCGCAGTCTCTATCGGCGAAAGCAGAAGTTTATGAGCTCTTTTCGGTGGAGAAGCAGTTGCTTAGCTCTCACAGTGGCAACCTAAATTTGCAGTTGGCCACTGATGCATTGTTGTCACTGAGAGTTATGCTTCAGACATTTTTGTTTAGAAAAGCTGATGCGCAACAATTGTCCATGTTTCTCTCTTCAGGTTTGCCACAACCTGCTTTTTTGAAGGGTAATCGTGTTTCTCCCTGTTGGACAGCTTTTCAGATTCTACAGACTGCTTTTCCTGCCTGCCTTGATTGCTCCAGTGATAGATACTTAATTGGAAAAAGTGATATATTGAAAGTTGATTTCAGTAAGGACTTAATGCAGTCTGTCATCAATGAGGTTGTGGCATCTATTTTCTATGAGAAGGGTCCAAAAGAGGTTCTTAACTTCTTTGATTCTTTACAGCCTTTATTGATGGAAAATATCTTTGTGGAAGGCTTCACTGTTAGTCTTGAAGATTTTTCTGTCTCCAGGGAAGTTATAGAAAATATTCAGAAGGATATCCGGGCCATTTCTCCTTTGCTTTATCAGTTAAGGTCAACATATAATGAATTGGTCAAGTTGCAAATTGAGAATCACATCAAAGTAGCCAAAGCACCAGTAGCTGATTTCATACTAAAATCAGCCTTGGGTAATTTAATTGACTCTAGGAGTGATTCTGCTGTCAATAAGGTTGTTCAGCAGATTGGATTCTTGGGAATGCAACTTTCAGATAGAGGAAAATTCTACTCAAAGACTTTGGTTGAAGATGTGGCATACCAATTTCAATGCATATATCCTTCAGATGCAGCCGATTACCCTTCTGCTGAGTTTGGCCTGATTAAAAGTTGCTTTTTCCGTGGTCTTGATCCGTATGAGGGCATGGTTCATTCGATATCTACTAGAGAAGTAATGGTTCGCTCCACCAGGGGGTTGACTGAACCAGGGACCTTGTTTAAGAATTTGATGGCCATCCTTCGTGATGTTGTTATTTGTTATGATGGCACAGTTAGAAATGTCAGTAGCAACTCAATAATACAATTTCAGTATGGACTAAGTGCTAGAACTAGACCTCAATTCCCTGCTGGTGAGCCTGTGGGTGTCTTAGCTGCTACTGCGATGTCAAATCCAGCATATAAAGCAGTCCTTGATTCATCTCCTAGTAGCAATTCTTCTTGGGAACTGATGAAGGTGCTCTCTGTTAGTCCATTGTGTCTTGTGTAGAATGAAATGATTATTTGGTGCTTAAGCATGTCTGTTTTGTGTGTCACTTACCATTACTTGGTGATTTTTATGATTTTCAGGAAATATTGCTTTGCAAAGTCAGTTTCAAAAATGACCTGATTGACCGCCGTGTAATTCTGTATTTGAAAGATTGTGATTGTGGGAGAAAGTATTGCCAGGAAAATGCAGCATATCTTGTTAAGAATCATTTGAGAAGAGTCAAACTCAAAGATATTGCAGTAGAGTTCATCATTGAGTATGTTTAATATCATAATCACTTGGTTTCTGGGGTTTCATTTTCCTTTTTACCCCAAAATATTGTTTGTTAAAAGGAGAATATATGTATGTATATGTATATATGGTTACTGTTGTGCTTAACTAATGCAGTAAGTCCTAAGTCCTAACCTTAGCCCATTGCACACAGATACAAGCAGCAACAAACTGTAGCAGACATAGAGGCAGGCCTTGTTGGGCATATCCTCCTCAATAAGGTTATTATACTTGGCCTAATATTATTGTATCTTTTGGGATATATTTAAGAATTTAAATTACGTCTGTGTTTGCTTCTTTTAAGATATCTCATTTTAGAAGTGGTGAAAAAACAGGCTCTCTTGAAGGAGTTAAGTATTAGCGTGCAAGAGATTCATATAAAGTGCCAAGAAACTATTAACTCCTTTCGCAAGAAGAAAAAGACTGCTGAATTTTTTAGGAGGACAGATTTTTTTGTCAGGTTAGTTTTCTTCAATGGAACTTGTTATGGCAGGCTAAAGCTAAATTGTTTTATTTATTCCACTATCTGTTAAACGTTACTGCTAGAACCCTTATATTGTCTGATCTGTCTCTGTTACTCTATTTATCTGGTTGTAATGCGATGTGGTCCTGGTAAAAGTCTTGAATGATAAGAATCATTGCTGGTGTTGGTCTTTTCTTTGGAAGGAACAGGTTGCCACCTGAAAAGATTTGGGAGATCGTTTGATGTTTGCATTTAGAATGTATTTTTCGTTTTTATCTGAAGTCTGTTCATCGCGACTTTGTCTTTATTTGCATTTCTTATCATCCAGAATCTCTACTATACCTTGATCCACCACTGACGTACATTAATTCTCCTCTCTTTAAAACCTTTTGGCAGTGAATGTTGTTCCATCCAGCAATCTTGTGGGGACAAAGGGCTTGACATGCCGTGCTTGATGTTCTCTTTCCGAAATACAAGTGATGATGATCTAGATAGTTCTATACAAATCATGGCTGATGTCATCTACCCTGTTCTTCTAGAAGCAGTGATCAAGGGTATTGCCATATTCTTTGTGATTTTTGGTATTTGGTTTCTCTTTTGATGAAATGTTCTGAATTCCATATTTTGGTTTTAGTATACTTCTAGAAAGCTGTGATGGCTGATTAACTTTGCTTTTCAATTTTTTTTATTATGTAATTATGATAGGAAGTTAAGGTCGTTAATGGTTGCAGATATAGTCTCCTCCAATCTCTGGTCATACTTTTTGAGTATTTTAATTTTTATGAGTTTAATGCATATGAAGCAGTGGATGAGGTTCAAGAAAGGGTTGGCAACAAAGCTCGTTTAGATATCCACAAAATTATTGTTATTTGAATCATTTATTTTCAACTTTGTACAATTCTCAAGTTGTTTGCTTTACCAAATCTTATGATAGTTGGTCTTGGATACTTTCTCTGTCTCGATTTTGTTTTGCTTGTAATCTGAGAAACTGGTTATGACAGTTGCTTTTGCCAGAGTGTTTGCAATTTGATATTTACTGTTTTGACATCTTTAATGGACAGGTGACCCCCGTATTTGTTCAGCAAACATTATCTGGGTTAACCAGGATACGACAACTTGGATAAGAAATCCAAGAAAGATTCAGAAGGGTGAATTGGCTTTGGAAGTTGTTTTGGAGAAATCTGCTGTGAAGCAGAACGGTGATGCCTGGAGGACTGTCATTGACTGCTGTCTTCCAGTGCTAAACATTATTGACACCCAGAGGTCTATACCTTATGCTATAAAGCAAGTTGAGCATCTCCTTGGAATTTCTTGTGCCTTTGAACAAGCAGTGGAGGTATGTTTCAACCAAACATTAAGTGTAGGGTTGGGTTTTGGTGGTTGTTTAGACGTGCATACTTTTCATGTTTGTCTTGCATTTTTTTCAGTCTATGGACTTCCGTGTCATTGAAAATGCTCACCTTTTTGTGACAATTTACAGCGTCTCTCCACTTCTGTGTCAATGGTGACGAGAGGTGTTCTAAAGGAACACCTCATGCTTTTAGCTAACAGCATGACATGTTGTGGAAACTTGATTGGCTTCAACTCTGGTGGTTACAAAACACTAACTCGCTCATTGAATATTCAAGTGCCATTTACCGAGGCAACGCTGTTTGTAAGTATTTTGTTATCCTTTCTAAGTTGAGAAAGTACCAGGATTTCCTTTCTTGGATAAACCATTATTCCTTTTGAGTTAATCAATTCTTGTATGGTTGCACAGACACCAAGGAAGTGCTTTGAAAGAGCTGCAGAGAAATGCTATGATGATTCCTTGTCGAGCATAGTTGCATCCTGTTCTTGGGGTAAACGTGTGTCTGTCGGAACAGGTTCACGGTTTGACCTCCTGTGGAATCAGGAGGTATGTCATATTTGAAGTTAATTATTTTTAATGATATTTCTCACTCTTATCCTCTATTGGTGCTTGGACTTGGTATTTTTGGTGAAATTGCGGTGTCGGCACGAATATGGGTGTGGGATGGGATCTGTGTAGGACCAGCTGGAGATATCTGAATCCACCAAATTACACCATGTTGTTGTGCTAACTTGAATTAGCTTCAGTTCCGTACCCTTTTAGGTTTCAATTGCTATAGATCTTCATGCCAGACAATAAGCTGACAATTTATACTCGGTTATGGTAATGAGATAAGAAGCTTAATGATAGGATGTCATCTTTGCTTTCTCGGTTCCTCTCTTTTCCTCCATCTTGGGTTATTACTGCCAACATCCTGGCCCTTTTCATCTGTCCCATTTTGGTTCATTTATTAATATTTTAATATTTTCAATTGACAAACCAGAACTTTGTCCTCCTTTTGAACCCTTTATTTGCTGTATTCACATGTGTTCTGTTTTGTGTAGTTGGCATGTCAGACACTTAGATGCTTACCTGCATCTGACACTTGCAATTGAGTCCAAGCAACAAAGGTCCTATTGGCTTTTATCGATTTCTATTGTAGCATTTTCTCATTATTGCTTTTCTTTCACAGTTTGGATCTGATCAAATGAGTGGGTTGGATGTCTACAACTTTCTGCACATGGTTAGTGGTGCTGGTGGACACAGTTCTAATACTGATTGCCTAGGAGAAGAAGTTGATGATCTAATGGACATATATGAAGTGGATGACTGGTGCCCGTCTCCAGACCATACAGCTGGTTTAGATAAGCCAGTGTTTGAGGATGCAGCTGATTTTGAGAATAATTTCGATGGTCAGCCAGCTGGTTCAGGTTGGGACAATGTTGCGTCTTCAGACAAGGTGTCAAATGTTGGTTGGGATGCTTCTGCATGGAACAAAAATGCTGAGGATGGTGACAAATTTGCAGCAGCTGCGACCAGTCCAAACAAGCAGAACGAGTGGTCTGGTTGGGGGGCGAGCAAATCTAAATCACAAGATGTTTCTCCAAAAGTGGATGTTGGTTGGGATGCTTCGTCTGCCTGGAATAAAAATGCAGAGGACGGTGACAGTTTTGCAGCAGCTGCATCCAGTTCGAAGAAGCAAAATGAATGGTCTGATTGGGGCACAAGCAAATCTAAATCACAAGATGACTCTACAAAAATGGATGGAACTTGTATGGAAGAGAAAACCTTCAAGTCTAATGGTTGGGATTCTGGCGCTAGCTGGGGAACAACGGGAAAAGAATCTGAAAAACTTGAATCTAGTGATGCACCGCAATGGTCTGGTTGGGGAACAAAAGATTCCATCCATACGAAAACCTTGGACGATTCTTCCAAATCTAGTGGCTGGGATACTGTTTCTTCTTGGGGGAAGAAGATCACAGGAAATGATAACCAACCCAACCAAGGGAGAGAAGAATGCGGATGGGATAATAGAACAAGTAAAGTAAAGCCAGGGCAGTCAACATCTGGTTGGAATAACAAAGCGACAGAGGAAAAGGTGGATCAATTGACATCTGGCTGGGGTGAAAAAACTACTTTGGAAAAGCCAGTTCAGTCAACTTCTGGTTGGGTTTCTTCAGCTGCTGCAGACTGGAGTAGGGACAAGTCACCTACACAAGGCTGGAGTAAGAATAGTTCTTCAGACCAACAAAACTCGCATACATTGAATACTTCTTGGGACCATCAAAAGTCACCTGCAACGAATAGTTCTTGGGATCAACAAAAGTCACCTACAGCGAATAGTTCTTGGGACCAACAGAAATCACCCGTGACAAATAGTTCATGGGGCCAAGAAAAGCCACCTACAGCAAATAGTTCATGGGGCCAAGAAAAGCCACCTACAGCGAATAGTTCATGGGGCCAAGAAAAGCCACCTACAGCGAATAGTTCATGGAGCCAAGAAAAACCACCTACAGCGAATAGTTCATGGGGCCAAGAAAAACCACCTACAGCGAATAGTTCATGGGACCAACAAAAGTCACAAGAAAGTTCACAAGGTTGGGACACCCCTAATGACTTAAACCAACCTGCAAGTTCTAGTGGCTGGGACATGCCACATGATGAGGATAACACTGAAAGTGAAAAGCAGCATCAGTGGGGACAGACTAAGGGCTCACGTCGTTGGGCTTCAGATCCTAGTAAGAAGAACCGTCCAGTGAAGTCAGCTCGACCAATGAATGATGATTCCAGTATGGCTGCAATGTTTACTGCTACAAGACAGAGACTAGACATGTTTACTTCTGAGGAGCAGGATATTCTCTCGGCTGTTGAGCCACTCATGCTGTCAGTCAGAAAAATAATGCACCAGACTGGGTAAACTTTCTCAGACTTGCTCTTGATTTTTTTTGACAGTATAGTTTTTTAGTTACATCACAAAGTGGAATGGAGTTTCTTTATGTTGTTAGTCGGCATGAATATGCATGACTGAGGAAACTTTGACAAATATGAAGATAGATTCCCTTACATCTGATATTCAATTTATATGGTATTCTGTCTTTAATAGCCTAACAAGCAGGAAACAATTTATTTGTTTTAATAATTGCACTCTTCTAGTTGACATGATCATGATTACAGAAATTCTGGTTACTTGGGGTACTCTATTCACTATTCACCTTTGAATACTTTATGTCGGAATTTTTATGATTCTTTTAAGCAATAAGATATGCTTTAAGTTTTATTAGATAAAGTGTTACAAAGCACCACTTCCAATGACTTAGCCTACATGTATCCGGTGTCTAACTATGGTATTGCTTGATCTTTTTTCTACTTACCCATCTCCCGGCCCTGCAGTCAATGGTTTGTGCTCCTCTCTGCATGTTTTCATCTTTTCCCAGTTGTTTTCTTAATAGAAATTCACGTGTGAAGGTACAATG
The DNA here is from genome assembly GCA_958450335.1 of Hibiscus tridactylites. NCBI lineage: Eukaryota > Viridiplantae > Streptophyta > Magnoliopsida > Malvales > Malvaceae > Hibiscus > Hibiscus tridactylites. The sequence continues at coordinate 77,574,997 of OY288284.1, read as the reverse complement.
ATGGGGATCCACTGTCCGCTGAAGACCAGTCGTTTATTCTTGATAATGTTTTCGCTCACCATCCTGACAAAGCTGTAAAAATGGGTGCTGGCGTTGACTATGTTATGGTATGCTTCATTGTCGACTTTTCCCCTAGTTTACTTTTGTTTAAATGACGTTCCTATCATTTGTGAGCTTTTGATCTTTGAAAGTGGACAATGACATCCATGCCAATGTTTTTTTACATGTTACCTCTCATGCCAATGTTTTTTTACATGTTACCTCTCATGCCAATGTTTCTAATTCACTAGATAAGAAAGAGTTGTCTGATTTATGCTTCGTTACTCTCATGCTATGTTCCAACGTGTGAACACCGATATTTTATCCATTTGAAGTTCTTTGTTTAGTGATGGCACTGACTTCTCAGGCCTTCTGAAGGCGTCTTTAGCTTAGGGTGATGTTTTCTCGTCTTTTATTCACCTAAAGAACTAAAGCTCACATGACACGCCTTATTTTCTTTCAGACTGCATTATGTACGCATGTATTAGCACTTGCTGATATTTGATACACTTCAGTGATATCTAGATCCTATGCCATATGATTAAGTAAACTCGTCCTTTCTTTCTAGCCCTTGTCTTAAATTTGGTTTTGTTAACCATCAACCTAAAACCGATTATTAGTAGGCTTAATAGAGAATTTTCTCTTGATGCTTGCTTTTGGAATAGGTTACTATGAATGATGGTTTTCATTTTTGTAATATATTCGTTGGTACTCAACTATGATGGTTTACAATGTTATACTGTAGTATATTAATAAATACATTGTATATATGGATTTAATTATACGTTTTCTGTCAAAGATAAAAAAGAAAGTATTAATCAACTATTTGTGTATTTCACTCAATATGGAACAGGTAAACAAACACAGCAATTTCACGGATACCAGGTGCTTCTATGTTGTCACAACCGATGGTCATAAGCAAGATTTCTCGTACCGCAAGTGCCTGGAAAACATGGTCAAGGTGAAATATCCTGATTTGGCAGAAGCTTTTAATCCAAAATATTTCGTAAAACCCCGTTCTGGAGGGAACCGTGAACGAAGTGTTGGTCCAGAGAATTCTCAAGGAAACCGTGAGCAACACTGGAATCGTGAGCAAAGTGTTGGTCCAGAGAATACTCAAGGGAACCGTGAGCAAAGTGTTGCTCCGGAGGATTCTCAAGGGAACCGTGAGCAAAGCCTTGCTCCGGAGGATGCTCAAGGGAACGGTGAGCAAAGCGTTGCTCGAGAAGATACAGGGGGAGACTAGGCAGTAGGCATCCGTCTTTCGCTGAGTGTTTAGTCAGAAAGGGTTTAGTTAGACATTTTGCGCATTCCCGATACATGAATCTTTTGATGTGTACATATACAAGCAGATGTTAAGTGTGTTTATTCCCCTGAAAAGAACTATACTTTCATAGCTCCCTGTATGAACTGCCCTCTTTTAACCCCAAACATTTTGAGTTCATGTATTCTGGTTATAGTGCTATAACTTATGTCGATTTCGTTCTTCGGTTTCTTGACGTATTCGTGTCATATACTTTTATCTGGCTTAAACAGGTACCCGGAAGCTCGGCTCCATATTTTCTAATTCCCAATTTATTTTGTATTTTTGCATGAGTTATTAGCTAAGATAGCAGCAAAAACAGCAGCTGCAGCTCGTAAGTTAGGCTTGCATCAAATTTCAAGTATTGAATCGTGAAATTAGATGAAATTGACCTTAATTGGTTAAAAGTTAAAACATTATATTCATCTTGTTCCGGGTATCCTGTAACCTAACCTCTGGATACCCGGTTATTGGAGTATCCGGTTTTCACGAACCGGATTTTCGGCTCTTCGGATATCCAAAAATATGGACATCACTAATTAAAACTACTAAAATAAAATATATTTTATACTTAATAAATAATAATATAAATTTTTAATATATTGGCGTGATTATACGTAATAATTGTTCATATTTTTATTAACCCTTTAACAAGGTACAAAGACCTTACATACATGTATATATTCTCAAATTTAAATCTCTTTAAATGAATATCATCTTTTTTATCTATTTTTCTCATTTCAGTTAGTAAGAATTTAAGTTATAGAATAACATATATTTTTACTCGGTTAGTAAAAATTTCGGTTTTACTTAAATTAGCATTACTCAATCCTACATAAATTCTTACTATTTTGATAAGAATTTAGGTCTTGTCACGGCCATACCGTCCCAGCCCGGATCGGCATGTCGTGCGGCACTTGAAAGGGAACACATCCCAGACAAGTCAGCCTTACTCGAGCCCCACTCCAATGACTTAACTCGGAAGCGTCGTCTCATGATCCATCAGGTAATACGCCTGTCCAATATCGTATCAGGGTCTAGCGAATGCTAGGAGCCAACTCCTGACTTCCTGCCAGAGCGCCATATGGGGTCCTTTGGCCCCAAATCGTCTCTAAGACAACACTCGAAAGAGACATTGTGCCATCTGCTTAGCCTTAATACTCGTATATTTAGACCTCACTCGAGCTTAGAAGGAGGTCACTTATAGCTGCTAGCACATGGCGAGGGGAGTCCGTAATTTAGCCGCACACTAACCTTTCACAGTCATATATGTATATTGAAAAACGGTTGATTTAGAAACTTTTATCTGTCAACATCATCACTGAAGGGTTCCATTAGTTACAGACCAACATTGATGAAATTTTAGGTTTAAGTAATTTTAATTTTTTATAGGAAATTAATAGATTTCTTTCAATTTTTTTAAGGCTTCTTGTAGTCTTTGAAGTCTATTTAAATGCTAACACTGAACAATAAAACCCAGGTGAAGAACAAAGAAGAAGCATGAATCTTACCATTGTCGTTTCAGCTTCAATTGCCATTTTCCTTTCCATTTTCTTCTTCCCTCTGCTAAACTCTAATTGTAACTAAAAACCCAACCTTTTTTTTCTTCAAATTCTTCTAATTTTCCACTTCCTTTTACAATTCAACAACTTGGGTACTCTTTCAAATCCTACTGCTTTAACTTTTTTCTTTCTTTTTTTCCCCAGATTGGTTGAAATGGCGAGCTTCATTGATTCCATCAACTAAACTAGGTGCTGATTTGATAGTTAAAAATGGGGTCATTTTCACCAGTGACCCTTCTTTTCCTTTTGCTGATTCCATGGCCATTCGTGACGGTAGAATCCTTCGTCTTGGCAACTATTCCTCTCTTCAGGTTGTTTATTTTTCTTTTCCTTTTCCCCCATTTTAAACCCCGTTTTTTGTATTTGTATTTTGAATTTTGGATGTGTTTTCTTCTTTGAAAAATGTGATTTTTTTGGTTTATTCTTTGCCATTGTAGTGACTTGAATTCTATTAATGGAGTTTTATTTTCTTTTCTTTCATGTATTAAGCTTGCTTAGCTGTTTTTTTTTTTCTTGTTGAGTGCAGGATTTGTCGGGATATGGCACTAAAGAGCTGAATCTTGAAGGAAAGGTCGTGGTACCTGGATTTATTGATTCTCACGTGCACTTGATTTCTGCAGGACTTCAGGTTTTCAAATTCCACCTACTGTTTTTTTTTTCTTTCGTTGTGCCATTTCTTTTTCAAATGTCTCCACTTTCACCGAGCTGAAGAGCTGATATTGTGTACAGTACATATTATTCTTGACTATTTGTTAAATTCGGGTTGTAAATGAAGCACAGACACTTGGTACGGGGGAGTGTCCAAGTGTTGGACATGTGTTCAACACTGGCAGTCGGCACTGCTCCGACACGGCAGAATACGTATCAGACATGCGAGGAAAATATAGAGAACCTTTTCACTTTGTTGTCGATTAAGGATGCAATTAGAAGTCTTGTGACTTGGAGGATTATAATGTGGACTGGAGTTTTTGAGGAGGCAAAATAAGGGAATCTCAATTGATTGTAACACTTGAGAGTTTGGAGTTTAAAATTTAAATTTAGGTTCTTGAGAATCCCTTTAGTATTCATTTTTCTGTCTCAGTGAATTTTTTTCTCTCTTGTGATGTTTGTTGTTATTCTAGAGCTTTTTTTATGGTATTTCATATCTTTTACATCTCTATGTTCTCTTATTTTGCTCTTCTATAAGAATTTTTATTTAGAAAAGCTCAGTGTCATAGTGTTTCTTAACGATTTTTTTTGTGCCAAATGATTGTGGGTGAATTCCTTATTCCTATAGCCAGCATGCAAGCTTGTGCATCAGTTGTTTGTAGCCAGTTGCTGCTAGATAGAACAGATATCCTGAAACAGAGACTTTGCTCGATCTTCGTACATGGTAGAGTATGGAAACATAGGATGATAACCAGTCACTTATTTTGAGAGCCCTTTAGTTTTATCATAGGTGTCCTTGTTAACACGCTGGTGTTAAAACTGTGGCAGACTAAGAGTTCATTATTCTTTCGTGCATGCCCCTTTAGGTTTCTTTATGAATGCCTATCTTTTTCAAACATTGGCCATAGAATCATAGATAAAGAATAGGGATCTCATACGATGTCCCTTTCGTTGTCAAACATTTCAATCCTCTGGATGGATTCCCAAAACATGCCTAGATTTTTGAAAGCTCGCTTTCCTTTTAACGTCCTAGTGAGAGTATCTGCTTTTGTTTCCTGTGGTTGTAGTTAATATATACTTATGCAAAATTGAGATCTTCTTGTGTAGGACAGATGGCACGTGTACAGCTCGAAGGTGCAAATCAGAAAGATGAAGTTGTGAGAAGAGTGAAAGAAGCAGCACTAAGTATCTTCTTTCACTTTAATTATGTTTTTTTTAGGTTTCATCGTCGTTATTGTTTCTGGATAACCACAAAATATTAGTTTTTTGTTCCATTTAATCTACATTAACGTCAAAAGTATGTACTTCACCAAATTTCTGAAAAGTATTTTTGTTTATGCTTTACTTAGTTTATATGTGCGGAGGATTAGGTGTTGTCCCTATTAGTTCATTGCTATCCATGACCATGGTCTATGTTGCAACTCTTTGTTTTTGTTGAAGTATCCGTGTCTGAAACTGTGTCCGACACATGAATATAGGGATATGACCTCCAAAGATTAGAGGCGAATCTAGGGGGCTGGCAGGGGACATGGCCCGTCCTGAATTGGTAAAATTATGCACGAAGTCCCTTTAAAAGTTATAAAATTAAAAGTTAGTAACGGTAAACTTACATTTTGGTCCCCTAAAAACGAAATTTATGATTGTCCTAGTAATTGTAAAGTTAGAAGCCAATACAGTGGTAACATTGTATTTTGACTCCCATAAAAACTATGTAACTCAAGTTCTGCCTCCTGAAAAAAATTGTCTTTGCCCCTGCCAGAGATCCTCCAAATATATGGAAAAACTTAGAAAAATCTGACCATACCGGTGTAGTTATATAATTGAATAAGGTTACTTTCCATGTTTTTGCTTCTTACATGCTTTTGTCAATCTCATATAACTTCTTCCCTTGCCTTGTTCTTCTGAATAATTGTAGATGCCAAAAGGGGTTCTTGGATTTTGGGTGGTGGATGGAACAATGATCTTTGGGGAGGGGAACTGCCAGTGGCATCTTGGATAGACGAGGTCACAGCTGATAATCCTGTAAGAAGCTGAAATTTGATTCAGAATATCTGTTTATGTAGACATGAGATCACTCTATTCGAGCATGATAATGATATCTTATTTTTTGCAGGTTTGGCTAACAAGGATGGATGGTCATATGGGCTTGGCTAACTCGGTGGCACTAAAGTTGGCAGGAGTCACTAATTTATCAAAAGATCCAAATGGTGGCACAATTATGAGAACTGCTGATGGAGGTATGCGTCTTAGTCTATGTAGTTGCTTCTGGCTTTAGGGTTGATATTGCATAGTGGAACCAATACAACCGTTTCCCTCTTGATAGCTAAATAAAAATTTAAAATATAGTCTAAATCTATGTTGCTCTTACTATTTATTTTTCTCTGAATAAATGTGTCTGCCGTATAGTAAGACATGGGTATAGGAATATGACCCTCAAAGGACACCCTAAGGTACATGGAAAAATTTCATCAGAAATTGAACATACCGGTGTGGCGGTGTCTGACATATACCCTTATTCACCACTCATACCTGAGTCCGAGGAACCTAGGTCTAATGCCCATTCTTATATCTGATACTAAAAATAAGGTTTGGCTCTATTCCTCTACAGATTTCGTCTTAGTCTATTTAGTTGCTTATTCCGACTCCTAATTTTTCTTGAAATATCTTTGTTTGACACTCATGTTTGATGCATATCTAGACAGGATATGGTGATAGATCATAGATCCTCCAAATACACTAAAAGACTTTAGGAAAAATTAAAAAATGAACATACCTATAGCAAGTAACATGTGTAACTAAGCTTACAGTTTACAAATTTATTGCTTATATTAAATTGTCTTCATGACTATGCAGAACCTACTGGTCTGCTGATTGATGCTGCAACGGAACTTATTCTTTCCTGGATTCCGGAGGTCTCTGTTGGTGAAAGGAGGGAAGCCATGCTTAGAGCTAGCAGTTTTGCCTTGACAAGGGGTGTCACAGCAGTAGTTGATTTTGGGAGATACTTTCCTGGGGCACCAGTTGAGCATTCATGGCAGGACTTTTCAGGTTTCACTTGAAATAGTTTTCTGGGTCAATGTAAATATCAAATAAATGAATTTATTAATTATATTCTATGTTGCTCTGACTCTTCGTTTTGCTTGAAGTATCCATATTTGACACCCATACCTCGCACTTATCCAGACATGGGTATGGGAATATGATAGAAAAAACTTTTTTACCAAATTAAAACCGCCTTTTTATCATTTGTACAGATGTGTATCAATGGGCTGATGCTTCAGGGAAGATGAAAATCAGAGTCTGCTTATTTTTTCCAATGGAGACCTGGTCGAGGTTATACGTATGACCTCTTATCTGTTTCTCTGTTCAACATGTAACACAGATATTTTACTTTCCATTCTAATTGCATTGAATGACTTCTACGTTACGTATACATAAAGCCATAAATATTTTTGCTTGCCACCTCTTTGCCTTATTGTTGTCTGTCATTGCATGTTCTTGGTTTTCCGTTTTACTTTATGCTCAGTTTTTTTTCTTTCTCCTTTTCGGTTTATTTATAAGGTTTCTTTGTCATACCAGGGTGTAATTCATAGGACAAGTCGTGCTTTGAGTAATTGGATTTACTTTGGTGGTGTTAAAGCTTTTGCTGATGGCTCTCTCGGCTCGAATAGTGCTCTTTTCCATGAGGTGAGAACCATACAACTTGTGCTCGCGGACCTTCCGTAAATTGTAGATATATGGTCCGGAATTCATGCATTTATCTAGCACAAAATGTATTGTTATCAGCACGATAATACCTAATTCTTTTATGTTGTTTCTTATATTGTAGCCATATCTTGATGACCCTCACAATTTTGGTTTACAAGTTGTGGAATCCGAAAGTCTTTTGAACATGACGATGGCTTCAGACATGTCCGGGCTTCAGGTTACCAACGGTTAATAGCACTCTTACTTTCTCAAGCGAAACTCTTATTTGTTATAGAAGCTTACTTTGTGTTTAATTTATTTAGGTTGCTATCCATGCTATAGGTGATAGAGCAAATGACTTGATCCTTGATATGTATGAATCTGTTGTCTCCAAAAATGGAAAGAGAGATCGGAGATTTAGGGTAATGGTCGAAATCTGGAGAATTCTTCCCCCTACATGCGTATCCATGCACACAATTTTAGCTTGACCAGGTTTTCCCCTTTTTAATAATGATTTCAGATTGAGCATGCCCAGCATTTGGCCCCGTGCACAGCAGCTCGATTTGGCCAACAAGGGATTGTTGCTTCAGTACAGGTTTTAATTCTTTCCGGCACTCCGTTTATATTTTTCATGATTCATACTAAGCACTGCTAATAAAGTGTGAACGCATCTTTGTTCGGATTTTTAACTCCAGGGGTGAATTCATGTTTGAACCATGAATTCGGAATTCCATCTTCTCTTTTGCATTCTGTTCTATCATTTGCTAAAATCTTGAAATTAATGATGCATCCATGTGAGGGTGATCTTAGATACTCTTATCTAATTCTACTGGATGTTATTATTGCCAACAGCCCGATCACTTGCTCGATGATGCCGATGCAGCGATCAGAAAGCTTGGGGCGGATAGGGCTCAAAAGGGGTCTTATCTTTTCCGGTCACTTCTATCAAGCAATGCATTGTTGGCTCTCGGTTCTGACTGGCCTGTGAGCATCATCTTCCCGTTAATAAATGTTTCTAGTTTCTACCTCTGTTATTCGGACTCTTCATTTCCCTAAAGTGCGTGTTTAACATCTATGTCCCAAACATATTCAGGCATGTGCAATTGTGCATAGTGGGTATGATTCTTTAAATAAATGGAAAAACCTCGAAACAATTGAGCCGACTCATGTCGGACACATATATTGGAACTCATCCCAAGTCTAATATAGATTTCTACGTCTTCTCGAGATCTCATTTATTGTTGTTACTCCAGGTTACAAGTGCTTATCCATTGCGTGCAATAAGAACAGCGATGAAACGAATTCCTCCTGGCTGGGAAAATGCTTGGATTCCGACCGAGTGCCTTTCGCTGAACGATGCATTAATCGCGTAAGCAACACTAGAACTACATCTTCTCTGAGTCTTCGATGTATACTTATTTGTTCTTGATTATATAAATGCTTGCTGTGCGCTGCTTGTACCATAATTTCTAGAAAGTGAACAAATTCTTATTTGTTCATAATACACTTGAAATCATTGTTCTTGATTAGCATCCCTACGTCTCTTGTCGGATTTTGCATCGGCCTTTCATCGAAGCATGCTTACTTTGTCATAATTTGCTTCTATCTGCACTGACTTTAAATTTCTATACCTGGAGTTGGTGTTGGACATATATGGATATATGATAGACATGAGTATGCTCATTTCTCTCCTATATTTGAGGATCATGCCTCCATATCCATGTCCGAAATGTACCGAACCGCACGGGAGTCGGACAACGGTGCTTTAGAGAAAATGAATAGTCCGGCTAACATAGCTTTGGGTATAGCTTATACCCCGGTCCTCACTCAAATGCTTGTAGCTGATGCTTTGCTGCTTTCATCATTACAGGCACACGATTTCAGCTGCTCGGGCATGCTTTCTCGAGAACGAAATAGGATCTCTATCGACCGGAAAATTGGCTGATTTCGTCGTACTATCAACTGATTCGTGGGACGAGTTTTCTACAGAAGGATCTGCATCGGTTTATGCAACATATGTTGGTGGTGTCCAAGCCTATCCATGAAAGCTTTTGGTTTTAAAACTGTTGACTCTTTTCCAGACAGTTCATGTTGTGGACGTTTTGGTCACTAAACTAAAAAAACTACAAATTTATCACTAAACTTTTCTTAATGAGCACAAGTCGAGCAACAAGATTTTTTAACGAGCATGAGTCGAACAAAATTTTAACGAACTTAACAAACAACAAAATTTCTTAACGAGTACGAATTGAGCATTACTCAACTCACGGTCGACTTGCTCGATAAGTATCCCTACATGTCATCTAAGCAACAGTGACTTAACAACACAATGATATAAAACAATTCGGAAAAAAATAATGACTAATTTTTATATAATTTAATGACCAAAACCAAATAGTACATAAAGTTGAATGAGTAATGTTGTAGTTTAGCCTAAATAAAAATATCTGTTAGATTCTAAACTTCAACCATGGAGATCCTTCAGATATTTTACAGATTCTATAATTAATTAATAAACAAATTTGATTATTTATCATTTTGACCCTCTGTTCTTGTTGCCATTAACGAGCAGCAATGAGTTCATCTTCTTCAATAACGTCCCCTTGGTTTCTCAATCCTTTTCCTCCAAAATTCTCCAAAATCCACCCAATCCCGTCCCTTCCTACGCCGTCATCTCCGCCGTGTTATCGCCGTCACGTCCGCCGTGGTCTATCTCTTCCGAACGCAGCTTCTTCCACCGACTTCAACTTCGCCTTGCATGATGCTCTTGAATCGTCTGGAATCGACACCTCTCACGCTAGAGTACTGCTACTCCCCTTGAATCGTCTCCAAATTAGTTTCTTTTTTGGCCAACAATGTTAGAATTAGTTTGATTCAGTTAGTTTTTTTGTAGTTTTTCATGGTTTTATGGTGGGGAACTTTATTTTTTAAATTCAGTTAATTGTTTCTAATCAATGTTAGAACTTTATTAATCTTTTTTTGTGATTTTCTAAAAATATCTGCCGAGAATTGATAAAGTTGTGGTGAATTTTGTGCTTGCTGATTTGAATCTATTTGCCCTTTTTCATAATTTTATTGCTAAATTTGAATCTTTTCCCAGTTCTTTTCTTTTTTGAGAAAAAAAATGTGAACTTTCCACCCTGATGTGCTGTAAATAATGGGAAAACATTTAGGTGGAAAATAAAACAAAAATCTTTCAAGGGGTATGGCAATGATTAGAACTGGAAAATCCCAATTTGAATGTTGTAGTTTTGATTCTTGTGGAGGATAGAGGTTGAGATTTATGTCCCACTTCTTCATTCAATTGATCAATTCCGATAGAGTACCGTACCGCCTATTCGAGAACGAAAATCATGATAGTTTAGGCTCAATGATATATCAAGTTTGATATAGTTTTAGTTGTTTAAAGTTTGTATCTACATGATCTTTGAGCAGGAGGCCAGGAAGGGTTTCGTTTCGCAGATTAAAGAATTATCCGATATCGAGAGGGAAACGAGTATTAGTATAAACAGAGGTGTTGATCTTGGGAAAACAGCTCTTTACATAGCAGCAGAGGATGATTCTCTGATTTCGCATTCCTCCGTTCCTTTGCCGGTGGATGCTTTTCTTGAAAGGTTGGATGATCTTTCCATGGGCTACTGCTCTCACTATAACTCGTCGTGTAGGTCGTCCCGGGAGAACTTTTTGGAGAGCATAGAGAAATATTTGTATGTCAGAAAGGTATGTATATATGTTCATAACATAATGTCTTGCTACTGTAATCATAGTTTATGCCATTTTCAAGTCTATTGATCATATGACAAAGTTGTCTATTTTTCAAATTTGTTAATCCATTAACTTCTTCGTAGGGCTTTCGAAGATCTATGGCCGAGAACCAAGCAGAGCCACGAGCCCTTTATCTTCACTCTGTATGAAATATAGTCTTTCTGTCTTGTCATTTTATACTTACTTCTGAATGACATACATCGTTCGGTTTGAGCAGGTTTTGACACATCGTTCGGGTTCTGCTTTAATGCTTTCGCTCATACACAGCGAGATCCTGAAAATGTTTCGCATGTGGGGACTTTTGGACTTTGATGTAGAGATTTTCTTTCCTCGTGATCGTGATGGTGTTCCGAGAGCCTATGATAAGCAAAAGAGCAAAGAATCTGATCAGCCCCACATTATGACTGTACAAATGCTATTGGAGGAGGTGATGCTTATACTCTTGCCCCTTTGATTTCTTACATTTTGTTACATGAAAAACTGGTACATGATGTTGTTTACAATATGGTTCGACTGTTTCTCCGTTTTTTGTTCTTTTCGCTTTCGTTAATTTACTCTCACGCCAGGACAAGTAGAACACGAGTTGAAAAAATGAATGATATAAATACCCTTGGTTATGTTCTTTGCAAGAAGTATATTGCATTTTCTCCGTTCTCGGTTTTTTTTCTCAAATACTTTCATGGTTGCAGGTTCTAAGTAATTTGAAGGCTGCTTTCTGGCCATTTCAACACGATCATGCCGATAGTTTATTTTTAAGGGCAGCAGATGCAGCCAACTGTGTAGACAGCTTTAATGGCAGTCGAGAGAGGTATTTACTTAATGTTGTTTTTATCGGTACTTTTGAAGTCTCGGGGTTATATTTTCACATTCGGTTTCTTGTAGTGCCTATCGGCTTGCTTCCGCAAAGGCTGCTCAACATCGACTAGAGCGGGGCGTTTGGACCAGCGTACGTTTCGGGGATATGAGACGAGCTTTGTCTGGTACGTATCTAGTAGATGTTGCATGAGTAAATTTCCTTTTGCCTAGTTGATAACCGAAACTTGACCCGACGTGACTCAAATCTAACTTAACAACTGATCAATCTGACATAGCCGGAACCTGGTAGTGGTCAAGCCGAAATTCTGAGAAGTACATTCTCTTGGAAGGCAATAAAAGCGTATTCGAACAAAAACAACTTGATGCAAGCAATCTACGATGATATAAAAAGGTTGAACATATTTGTGCCCTACGCATACTCATATCCAACACTCGAGTCTGTGTAGTCAGCTCAATATTCTGCTTAGCCGTTAACTTTCTTAGTCCTTTCCTATGCTTTCGGGTTTCGTTTCTCCGACTTGCTTTAGGCAAAATTTATTTGTTTGCATACATCTGAAATCCAATATTGAGGTTAATGTACTTACACTTCATTAATACTTACTCGTTGCAGCATGCGAACGGCTTATTCTTCTAAAAAACGATCCGAAGGAGATGAGAGATTACAGCATTCTCCTCTACCATTGTGGTTTATATGATCAATCTCTGAAATACCTCAAGTTGTACCAAGACGCGGAGGTAAATTTCAAAGTGTGATGTAAATATCCGACTTCTGATTCGACTTTTTACGGACTGTGATGAAGGAGTTCAATAAACTACTGCAGAGTTCTTCCTCGCAAAGACGGTCAACAAACTCAATTACCATCCTGGAAGAAGAAGCTGTTCAGAAACTGCTTGCGCGACTGAATCTCATTGCAATGGAGGAAGGTTGGTCCCAACCGTTTTATGTCCGGAATTTCCTCGGCAACAACTCCGAGCCATGGTAACGCCTTAATACTTATATCCTGTCCGAGTTCGATTAAGAGACATCAAGTAGACATATACAGAAAGGGTGTTATATATCTAATATCTCTAAATCGATCCTACCGAGGCTATGATCAGGGATTTAAATAATGGCCGTAACGTGACATTATCGACTCTCTTGATCATCGGTAATGGCCGTAACGTGGCATTATCGACTCTCTCGATCATCGGTAGTCACTGCAGTCGACCACTTTTTGATCTGTGTACAGAACCCAAATTTTTTGTTGTGATAGATCTTTGTAAATTACATTATCATTTGATCCTGTTTACAATTGTTAAGGAAAGTTGATTCTACTTGTGTACTCGTTCGTATTTCCAATAGTATAATCGTATGTAAGATATTATATATTTATTTTATTATAAATGTTGGCATCTTTTTATTATTTTAAATCCTTAATTGAGTCGCAGATTAATTAACTATTAATTCAGTTAAAAAAAGACGAAAAAAATTATAATAGGAAAAAAATATCTTTTTAAATGATAATAAATATTATTTTATATACTTTTAACTTACCTTTGAATAATATATTAAATATTATTTTTTAATAGTATTTGAAAAGGTTGCATGTGTTGGAGGTCAAGTTGGCTTCCACTCATCCAATATTATATTTTAATAAATAAATATTTCCTTTTTCCCAAATCCCACTAAAACCGTTAAATGTTGTTATATTTTTTTGTTAATTTTTTTAACTTTGACTATTATTTTTTAATATATTATAATTAATTAAATTTATAAAAATATATTTTTAAAATTACTTGATTGAAGGTTTTCAAAATATATTTTTTCATGTTTTTATCAATAATAATTTTTAGATTATAAGAAACTAAAGTTGAAAATTTTATACCAAAAAAAAGTTAACATGTGATAGTTTTAGTGGGAATGAAGAAATATAAATTCTATTCTACTTTAATTTTAGTGGGACAAAAAAATATAAATTCTATTTATAAATATAAATAAATTTTGATTAAAAAAATTAAAGATCTTAAATTTACCTGAGTTTAAGTTCAAATAAATATGAAACATGTTAATGTTTAATTCGAGTCCAACTTATTACCACCTCTAAACCTTGAACAAGGTCCTTAAACCTTAAAATTAAGGCGCTTGTGAAAATTTTGTTTACACAAACATTTGTGCGTGAAATAATTACCTTAAAAGTTTAGATTTATATCCAATACACTGGTGGTGGAAACTTTAGTTTCCACAAACACCTTAGTTTTAGAGTTTAGGGACCTAGTTTAGGGTGTAGGGTTTAGAAGTTTTTGTGCAAGAGTTTAGAATTTATGGGTTAGAGTTTAGGTTTTACGGTAATACGTTGAGGATTTAGGTTTTGACTTATAAATCATAAATTCTAACCCTAAACTCTAAATTCTATTCACAATCACTGAATTCTAAACTATTAAACTTGAACCCTACACCCTAAATTAAGCCTCTAAACCTTAAAACTAAGGTGCTTATGAAAACTAAAAGTTTTCACTGCTAATGTACCAAATAATTTAAGAATTAGGGTTAGGGTTAGGGCTTAGGATAATATGGTTAGAGATTTAAATTTCAACTTATAAACCCTAAAATTTAACCCTAAACCTAAAATTCTACCAACAACCCCTAGATTCAAAACTAAATTCTAAACTATTAAACTTTAATATTTTTTTTGAATAAAAGTTAAGTTCAGTAGTCATTTAAACAGAACTCTGTGTATAGCTTGGGGGCTTGAGAGTTAATTTTGTTTTTGATGAGTGTACTGGCTATGTATAAGGGGAGTTTAGTGTGCATTTAGTTCTAGATACTGAAGTTCGTTTTTATTTTCTTAGAAATGTTTTTAAAATTAAAGTAGAAAATATGTTTGGTTAGAAAAATAAAAAATAGTTTTTAATAAATGAAAACAAAAATAAGTAAAATTTTGAAAACATAAAAAACATGTTTTAATTGTTTTCATTGAAAATGTTCTAAGAAAATAAAAACTATAAATAATGTTTTTTTTTTAATTTTAACTTCATTTTAACTCGGGTTCGTATACTTCTAATGCTATTTTTTAAAACTTTAATTTATTTACTCATATATTATTTATTATTTCAATTATTTAATAATTATTTTTTCAATTATTTTAATAGAACATTCGAATATTAAGAGATAAATTACCGTAAAAGAAAAGAAATTGCATCAATTGAAAGCAAAAAAAAAAAAAAAGAAAAAAAATCAAACCACTGTCAATATCTTAAAAATGAAGGCATTAAAAAAAACAGCCCAATAACATAAAATTTGAGTTAGCAATTAATTTCCATTACATGCTAGATTCTATTATGATCAATCTTTTAATTTCCAACTTTTTCTTCACCTCCCATACCAAACATAAATTAAATTTAAACCCCACCATTTGACATTGACTAACCCCTTAAAAAAACAAAAAAAAAACTGGACTCCCCAGTTTCAGGCACAAAGACTTCAATCAACCTATCTCATAGTACTGTAAGTTTCTCTCTGTTAAGCTTTAAATTACTGCATATTCACTTCCAAAGTTCTTAACTTGCATCTGGGTTTTTCTTATTTACCCTCTATGTGTGTTAAAAACCATTCCTTTGCTGTTAAAGTTCTGACTTTTCTCTATTTTAATTGATACCTATTTCCCCTCATTATTCAGAATTCTTCAAAAATCCAGTTTGTTTGTTTGTTTGTCTGATTTGTATTTAGTAAACCCTTTAGATTGCAATCACTAGTGGCAAGCCTTTGTTTGCTTTATTCACTTATTTTCTGACAAAGTTGCTTGTAAGAGGGCTGTTTTAACTCAATTTTTCCAGTCGTGTCCTGTTTTGACTGTCTGGTTTGGTTCTTGTTTAATCCTGGTTTGTCTCTGAAGATTGATTGTTGAAAAAAGTTTGATCCTTGTAGAAACAGTGCTTAATTTTGCATACTGCATTGTTTTTTTTACTGATTTTGAAAGATTTTTGTTTGGTTGAATGGAAATAAGGAAAGGTTCCCTCTTTTTTCCGATGTCTTTGATTCTTATATGGAGAAAATCTGTTCTACTTTGAAGCTCCGACTCTTCATTTTTCTTGAAATACTCATGTCCGACACGTTTTCGGACCCTTCAAGTACTGGAAAAACTTGGGGAAAAACTGAAGATACTTGTGTGTTGGACATATACTCATATCTATCGACTACACTCGAATCCGAGCAATGTAGCTTTGAAACGTATCTTGAATTTTGATAGCCTGTGAGCCTTTGTTTTAGTTTTTCATATCAGTACATTGATATCAAAGTAGTACTTCATATTCTGATTAATGAAATATTCTTGCTCGATTTCAGTTTTCCGTGGATTACTCTAAATAGTTAGCTTTGTTCGATTCCTGATCCGTGTCTAATTGATTTGCAGTAATTCTTCTGAATCTGCTTTTCGAGCTTGCATTAGCCGGTTTGGACTTTTGGGGGTATAGAACTTGTTTTTAAGCGGTTTGGACTTTGGAGGATCGGAGTCCTCGTTTAAGTTTGATTACAACTATTGATGATATTGTGAAAGAACATGGGAAGTCCTTCACCGCTCCTTCTTATCACATTAGTTCTCGGGTTTTCCTTCGCCACTTACAATCTGGTAACAATGGTAATGCACAATAGATCTCTTTCGAAACCGATAGTTGACGACTCAAATGGTGGAATATTTTTTGATCCAGTCATTGAGATGCCTAAAAGTGTAAAAAAATCGAAGAATGCCAAGCTGCCTTTTCATGTTGCCTTAACAGCTACTGATGCTCCGTACAGCAAATGGCAGTGTCGGATCATGTACTATTGGTATAAGAAGCAGAAGGACTTGCCTGGGTCGGAGATGGGAGGGTTCACCCGTATTTTACACTCTGGAAGTCCCGACAACTTGATGGATGAGATTCCTACCGTCATAGTTGATCCTCTTCCAGCAGGACTCGATCGGGTACGTTTTTCACATCATAAACTCTTGGTTGGCACTAGTTGTTGCTTCTTTTATGTGTGCTTTAATGGTTGCTTGAGTTAGAATTCTTGTCTAGTAAGTTTGGATATTCCCTTGATCATCTTTATTTCCATAATCCGCGTTGTGTTTACCTTTCCTGAAAAGATCCCTCTCGTTTCTCAGGGATACATCGTCTTAAATCGACCATGGGCTTTTGTGCAGTGGCTTGAAAAGGCTACAATTGAAGAAGAGTGAGTGCTTTTACATATCATGGTACCTTAATCCGTTTTTAGTTATGTTACTCGGATTCGGGTGTGAGTGCATTTTTTTTCTAAGTTTTCCATGCATTTGGTGCTCTACGGAAGGTAATATCTCCATATCCAAATATGTGTCGGACATAGGTACTTTGAGAAAAACGAAAAGTCGGAGCAATATAGGTATTTGAAGCATGCTGACCGTTTTTCTTGATGCAGCTATATATTGATGGCGGAGCCTGACCACATTTTTGTCACTCCGCTACCTAATCTGGCACGCGGAGGATACCCGGCCGCATTCCCCTTTTTCTACATTAAGCCGGATCAGAATGAAAAATTGTTAAGGAAGTTTTTCCCGGAGGAGATGGGACCAGTGACAAATATAGATCCGATCGGCAATTCACCTGTCATTATCAAGAAGGTGAAAATCTCCTATTAACTGATTTATAGATTAGGCTTGATGCAAATTCTGTTGTCGGCGATTCCCCTTTGCATTTTGTTGTTATTATTTGCCATAGATTTGGATTCGAGACTATTATAAGGCTTTTGATTTCGGACTTTCCGTTCTATATATTGAATGAATTTTCTTATACAGGATTTGTTGGAAAAGATTGCTCCTACTTGGATGAATGTTTCTTTAAAAATG
This sequence comes from Hibiscus tridactylites, assembly GCA_958450335.1. Taxonomy (NCBI): domain Eukaryota; kingdom Viridiplantae; phylum Streptophyta; class Magnoliopsida; order Malvales; family Malvaceae; genus Hibiscus; species Hibiscus tridactylites. Next base: position 77,557,343 of record OY288284.1, on the reverse strand, counting down.
AAGGATGATCCGGAGACTGATAAAGCTTTTGGATGGGTGCTAGAAATGTAAGTAACGGCTATCTTACTCGGACTCGGGCTAGAGTGTCGAATATAGGGATGTGCTTGACACGGGCATGCTCTATTTTTTCTAAGTTCTTTATAAATATCTCCGTACCAATGTCTGAATGCGTGTTGGTCACGCCTATTTCGATAAAAATTCGAGTTAGAATGGCTGTTTATTTTAGAAAAGTTTAGATCATTCGCGTGATTTTCGGTACTTACATGTTTTACGAACCAAAGGTATGCTTATGCTGTGGCATCGGCTTTGCATGGTGTGCAACACATTCTCCGGAAAGACTTCATGCTTCAGGTCCGTCACCTTATTTTCCAAATGTTTTCACTTTTCGGTATAGTTTTCGTTGACGAGCCTCGTGGCGTTTTATTTATTCGTAATTCAGCCACCATGGGATCTGGAAATAGGGAAAAAGTTCATCATTCATTACACCTATGGATGTGACTACAACATGAAGGTAAACCGTTTTTACGCGTTTAATTATCCGTTCTTGCGAATATGATTACAGACTTCATATGTTTTAAACTTTAACTTGTCATTTAACATTCAGGGCGAGTTAACATATGGTAAAATTGGCGAGTGGCGATTCGACAAAAGGTCATATCTACGAGGACCACCACCACGAAATCTCCCCTTGCCTCCTCCCGGGGTCCCAGAAAGTGTGGTATGTATTTATGAATATTAGGGACCGATACTGCGATTTAGGGTGCCATACTATTATTCTTAAACCCGAGGCAAGACGGTATTCTAGTCAAAATGTAGTAAACTCAAGTATCGTTCGAGTCGAACTTGGACTTAAACAAAGGAAAACAACTAGATAGTTCGAAGCAAAGTCCGGGTTAGGGTAGCTTGAATATACTATTTGAGGGGATTCTTCTTGTGGAATGTTGTTCGTTTTAGTTAATAACTTACACAAACTTGTTCACTATTTTCTTTTCGCTCCGAAATCGAATCTTGAATATCCGTAGTTCGATTGTGAACCAGTTTAATGTATTCGAATTACCGTGTCTGCAGATGACCCTTGTGAAGATGGTGAACGAAGCAACGGCTAACATTCCAAACTGGGACGTGGAATAAACGTCCGGTAGCGCTGCTTATGGAAATTTTTTTATCGAATCGACATCGAGACTAGAAAATCGGTTTACGAATACCTTAGCTCGGATTGAAACTTGAGATTTCAGAATGAAATCTTACGTTCCAACAGTTGAATGTCTCCAAAATAGTCATAAATTTGTTAAAAACTACCCCATTTAGCATTAACTTTGATTTTGTTAGTCAACAAACTCGATCGAGTTTGAGACTCGATCGAGTTTGACTCGATCGGGTTTTAGTTGTAAGCAATGAGAACATATTTATTCATTACAGAATTTTATAACTTGATCGAGTTTGAATTGTAAGCAATGAGAACATATTTATTCATTAGAATTTTGCAACATTTATTTTTGGTCTAATTATGTCCTTAGTCCTTGTACTCTTTCGACTTTTAGAATTTAGTCTTTTTGCTTTTAATCTCGGATATTTAGCCCCTCTCGTTTGATTTCAGAATTGAAGTCTAATTAATAATATTGTTAACTAATTTCTATTAAAGTTTAAATGCATTATCAATTGGACTTTAATTTTTAAATCATGTATTTAAAAAATAAATTGTTACATAATCAAATTAATGTAAATTCATTAACATTATCAATATTTGGACTCTAATTTTCAAATTCTAAAGAGAAACAAGAAATTTAATAAAAATTCATTTAGGACTTTAGTTTTCAATTACAATCCAACAAGTAAAATCAAAATTTCAGAAATAGAATGACTAAATTATAAAAGAATTGAAGAGTACAGGGACTTAAAAAGACGCTAGAAGGAGGGCTTGAACCTCCGACCTTGTGGTTAACAGCCACACGCTCTAACCAACTGAGCTATTCCAGCTGATATCATAAAGTTAGACATAAAACAATTTAAATAATACAACATAAACTTTAGAAATAAATCGGTAAACTACACTTATTTGTTTATTATCAAATAACTTTTCTTTTAAAAATTACAAACATGATAATTAAATATATTATTACAAATAGGTCACTGATTGTTAAATATTATATGAAAATAGTGACATGATTTAGTATAATAACAATTTTACAAATAGGCACCAAATGTTAACCATTGCCAAATATTATATATCAAGATTTGTCATTTCCTTTCTACAAGAGAACAAAGCTACATGCTTTGGCATTTTTCATGGCTGTGAAGACCAGATGCTTTGCCGACACACCAGCGTTCAATAATTTCTTTCCCGGAAAATTTCTAACTTCTCATTTCCAAAGTACAAATATAATATTGCGGGCAGGGACGAAACCAAGATTTAAAGTTTAAGGACAAAACATAAATTTTGAAAACTAGGGACAAATTCATATTGGGTTGTTAACCTACATTAATGGTATGTTGACTCCGCCCATGGGACCCCTCCACTATGGAAAATGAAAACGTCTGCTTCATAGAAAATGTGGAATTGGGAAAGTCTAGTGGAGGCTTCGTTTTCCTTTTTTTACTAAATTTAATGACTATTTTGCAGTTTCTAAAATTTCAATGGCTAAAAAGAATAATTTTACTTAATTTCGTGCCCTTTTGCATATTTTACCACACATATTAACTCTATTATTATTATTAGCTCGTTTTTCTTTCCCGACTTTTCCTTTGATTTTCTCCTTGACCGGAGGAAGCTGCCCACTAACTTTCCTTGTCACATCGGTAATTTTCTTTGTCTACTTAGTGCTTCCTTTCATTTTAATATATTTGGTATTTATAATTTTGTGATATTTAATTTTAATTTTTAGTTTAGTATTTTAAATTTTTGTACTCTAACAACCCCTTGCACTCTTCGGGAGATAAAATTCGAGATGAAAATCGAACATAAACACTTTAGTGATACTAAATATGTTAAATGATCTGCAATTGACTACGGTGACATACAACGCTGAATATATTTCTATCAAAAAAATTAAAAAATTTCTCAACAAAAGTTATATATAAATCTAATTCAGTTGAATTCGAATCAAATTTGAGTTTAATGGGCGGACGGTGGTAGGTGCCTAAGGAGGCCTTTCCCCAAATTTTTTTTGAACATTTTACATTTGGTCCTTCAAATTTTTAAAAAATATTAATCTGGCCTTCTCAAAAATTGGGAAATTTTAATTTGCCCCCCTCAAAACTTTAAAAATTATCATTAAATTTTTATTTCTTTAAATATTTTCAATTAAGTCCCCTTTTAAATTTTTGAAAATTTCTCATTAAATCTCACAATTTTTGAAAATTTTAATTTGCGCTTCTAAAATTTTTGAAAATTTTAAATTGGCCCTCTCAACTTGTTATACCAAGATCCGCCGTGATGAATGCTATGTATATTTATCAAAGTTATTCAATTCTAACTAACTTGTGGAAATTCATATTCATAATAAAAACGTTCGTTGGTCCACACACATATATTTGTGGAAAAGGCTCTCACTACACTTCACTTTCCAACCAAATTCCTTTCAGTCAAAAAGCAGAACCTTTCAAAGTTTGAAACTTATAAGTCAATATATATATACATATATATTACATAAATCATTTTCCTTTTTTATACATATATATTACATATATATACATATATATATATATACACATACATATATATTACATAAATCATTTTCTTTTTTTTATCATAATAAAAACGACAATATTTTGATGCTAATTGTCTACCGTTAGTGTTTTTTTTAGTCTTAAATTTTATAAGAATATTTTTATCTTGACCTCCTCATTTTCGCACATCTTGTTGTATTTGTTTCGTTTGACTTTATGACAGAATTTTCTATACATAATAACACGGTTTTTTACCTTGTGGCACGGTTTTCATCTACTTCTTTTGTGGTAGATTTGTGTTCGTTTAACTATCTTCATGACACACATCTTTGATTATGAAAGATTAACAGTCTAATATGATTAGATTTTTTTGTGGTAATGTGTCAATGTGATATGAAATATTAACATAATAAATCTGTAATATTATTTATGTCTATCACCTTTTCTCATCATATAAACGTGTAGTTGGATAGAGACGAGTATATTTTTATAACGGTTGCTGGATTTTAAAAAAAAATTAAAAAACATGTTTTCTGGCCTGTTTTATTTTGTAATATACAAGTTTTTGGTGTACATAACCTCTAATTTGTTTTTTAGTGTGTGTTTTGTTGTAATTTTTTTTATTTTAAATGAAATTCTACTCATGTTTTTCTTAAAAAATATAATTTATATAATTGTTTTCACAACTTTTTTTTTCCTATATGAAGGGCACCCAACTTCATCCTGACTCAACACTTCCGAGTCTTTAACTCAGTTTCTTAAACAGCAACCAAGCTAAGACCAACCCAAAAGCCATGGTTCAAGAGAAGAAGGTAGTCGATGAAGTTTCCGGTTGGCTAACCGTCTACGACGACGGCTCCGTCGACCGGACCTGGAAAGGTCCCCCGGAGGTCAAGTTCATGACTGAACCTGTTTCACCCCATGAACAGTTCATTGATGGTGTAGCCACTCGAGATGTGACCATTGATCCCAGCTCAAACCTCAGGGCTCGAATCTACTTGCCGGAGGAAAACCAGAATCCCACACCGGAAACTAAGTTGCCGATCATACTCCACTTCCACGGCGGTGGCTTCTGCATCAGCCAACCTGATTGGTTCATGTATTATCAGGTTTACACCAGGCTGGCCAAATCGGTTCAAGCCATCGTTGTCTCGGTATACCTCAGGCTCGCACCGGAGAACAAGCTCCCGGCCGCCTGCGACGACGGCTACGCCGCTCTCCTCTGGCTTAAATCGTTGGCTAAAGGCGAGTCAAACGAACCCTGGCTCAACATCCACGGTGATTTCAACCGAGTTTTCCTCATTGGTGATAGCTCAGGAGCGAACATAGTGCATCAAGTGGCTGCACGAGGCGGGTCCATTGACTTGAACCCGTTGAGGCTCGCCGGAGCTATCCCTATCCACCCGGGGTTCGTTCGGTCTCAACGGAGCAAGTCGGAGCTAGAGCAACCGGAGTCACCATTCTTGACCTTAGACATGGCCGACAAGTTCTTAGCCCTTGCGTTGCCAAAAGGGTGCACCAAGGACCACCCCATAACTTGCCCCATGGGGTCATCTGCCCCACCAATGGTGACCCTAAATTTGCCACCAATGTTACTTTGTGTGGCCGAGAAAGACCTATTGAAGGACACCGAGATGGAGTACTATGAATCCATGAAAATTGTCAACAAAGATGTGGAATTGTTCATCAGCCCTGAAATGGGTCATAGTTTTTACCTCAACAAGATTGCTGTTGACATGGACCCTGTCACCGGAGCAAAAACTAGTGAGCTCTTTGATGGAATCAAAGAGTTCATCAATAAGCATTGAAAGGGTTCGTTTCTCCGGTCCGCCTCGATCTTTCTGATTCGGTTGATTGTCGAAGAATTTCGATGATTAAATTGAATGTTCGATTTATTTCGACACATCTAAAAATGTTGTGGATTGGGTACCAAAGGAATCTAGGTAATGTTGTGGTTGATTTCTTGCTTATCCTTATGTATGTCAACAACATATAATAATAACAATGTAGTTTGGCCTTGGGTTGATTTCTTTGCCTTGGATTTATAGAAAGTTTTAGTGTATGTTTGATTCAAGAAGGTTTGATTATGTTGTTAAAACTCGAAAGATAACGGTAAAATATATATGATCGTATAATAAAAAGAAAAGACACTAAAATTTACATATAGAAAGCCCATGCAAGAAAAAAATACCGACAAACATTTACTAATATCAAAAAATAACAAAAATATAAGAGAATTGTAACTTAGCACGATACGTGAGCTATTAGACATATTTTAATCTAATTTAAAGTATCTATTTATAAGGATACAATAAATATACTCCAACTGAATTTTGTACACTAAACAGGAGATTCTGCTGTGAGGTGGCTAATATATAACGTGACTGGTTAAATAGGTGACCGGTTAAAAGCGCGACTGGATATATTATATGCTTTCACCGGAAAAATTATTTGTGCTGATAATATTATCAACACATTAGGTAGCGCATATTATGTTATTAAAGTTTAAGCGGATGGGAACATAAATTTAACAAATATTAAAAAATATCAAAAGATTATATTTTTAAAAACACTCCGCAATTCCTGGGATGGCTAACTCTAGAATCGCGATATCTGGCTTCTTGAACCCTAACAGTTGTCGTGTGGTGCCGCCGGCCAGGGTGCCGCTTGAAGGTTTGCCGGACTCGCTCGAAGGGGTCGTGGCCGATTTAGGGAGTTGTCCGTCGGTGCGAATCGTAGCCCCGCCGGTGCTGGAGCGGGCAAGCGATGTGATTGCTGAAGACTCCGTTCGCGATGTGAAGCGGGGTAAACTTGTCGGCGATGGGCTGGAGTTGACCGGTGAAACGGCCATGGATGCTGTTATAGAGGTTGGTGCAGCGGCGAACAACCAGTCTGGTGTGAAAGATGCAGCGGCGAACGACCAGTTTGGTGTGAACGATGCAACGGCTGGTGCAGCGTCGGTCTGACCCTCTTACGTGTCGGCGGTGACGGGGAAGGCTGTGAGCGGTTGTTCTCCAATGGCCCCTATCTCGAACGATGAGGTGTTGTGCCGGATCATGACGTTAGAGTTATTATGGATGGGAAGTTTCTGATCGTGCAGTTCTCGGATCGCGTGCATGAGTTGTACGACCAGAGCATGAGCAAGTCGGTTATCGTTAGGCTTTTGGGGCGAAAAATTAGTTACGATGCGTTGCTTAATCGTATAAAGACGCTATGAAAACCGCAAGGGGAGTTTACAGCTCGTGGATATGGAGTTTCAGCCCCACACAATCATAATAGGCGCTACCTAATATGTTGATACTCTTATCAACAAAATAAGTAATTTACCTATTTTGTTATCGTCGAATTTCCAAGACCCCATCAGCTTAAACTTTAATAACATAATAGACACTACCTAATATGTTGATACTCTTATCAACAAAATAAGTAATTTACCTATTTTGTTATGTTTGTATCGATACCTACCGATAATCAAAGTTTGCTTGTTACCAATTTTTTTAATATTTCTTCATTTTTTTCTACCTACTACATTATATTATATCAACATATTCGGCCACGCTTTACGAGTTTTGTTACTTATTTTATGATCTTTCTGATCACGTCATTTCTTAACTGTATATTAGTCCGTCTTTCCTTAGAATTTCCCGCACTAAACCAAAGTTCTTGTATATTATATCTTCGTCAATCGAGCTGAATCAAGCCGTAATTCAGTTACAATTTTTTTAGTTTAATCACTAATTTTTGACCTACTACCAACTAATCTAGATTAAATTATTAAATTATATTCTAACTCATCCACCGACACAAAAAGAACAATCCTATTGTCCATACCATGGTTGGTACACCTGTACCTGTCGGTCAGTTCCAACGTTTGTCGGTTTGTTTTAATGATCATTGAATGTCAAGAGTAGTTGAACTCAAGGTCTTTCAAACAAAAACAATATATTTAAGCGAGTAAGAGCAAAGAATTGAGCTTTGTCTAATAAAAAATAACTCGAGCCGAACTGAGTCCGACGAGCCTGAACCGAGCCTGACAAGCTTCGAGCCCGAGTCGAGTCCAATGCTATAGTTTTTGAGCCGAGCTCGAGTTTAAAATTCTGTGCTCGGCAAGCCTCGAGCCCGAGCCGAGCCCAATTACACTGTTTCTGAGCCGAGCCGAGCTTGGTCAGGCTCGGGCTAAGCTCGACTCGTTATCACCCCTAGTCCCGGATAAAAATCATATGCTCCTTTTTAGTGCTTATACTTATACTTCAACACTAAAAAACACTAAATTCTTTAAACCCTAAACCTAATATTGAGCGTGGGGCATAAGTAGAAGCACCGAAAAGGGGCAGATGATTTTCATCCCTTTGTCCCACTGTATATGTTCAGTTTTGACTTTTTTTGTCAAAAATTTTAACTCGGACTCCTTAATACTTTAAATTTATAATTGATAAAAAAATATAAAAATATATGTTTTAAAAACCTTCAATCAAGTAGTTTAAAAATATATATTTTGTAAAATTTAATTAATTAAAATATTTAAAATAATAGCGGACAAAGTTTAAAAAAATTAACTTTTAAAAAGCCAATACTGAACAAATTTAGTGGGACAGATAGAATAATTTTTAAAAATGTTTATTTTTGCAATACTTTTAATATTTTTTATTACTTTCATTCGATTATTTTATGTTTTCTTTAATATTTTTATTGCTTTAATTATCTACATATTTTTAATTAAAAGGTAAAATTAAATTATAATTTTTTGAAGGGTCAAAGTATAATTTTATCATAATTAAATTTTTTAAATTTTAAAAAAATTAAAGACAAGTTTAGTTCTTGAATTGAATGAGTGATTTGAATGGATAATTTCTAGGTTCGAGGTTGATTTCTTTTCATTGGGATTTGGTCTGACTTAATTCATAAACAAGTCTATTTAAAGATGTTCATAGTTCATTATTCGATTAAAATTGAATTAATCGAGCAAACTAAAATTTATTTTAAGTAATCAGTCAATTAGTTAAGTATTTGATCGGTTATCGATTAATTTTTTTTTAAATTTCATTATTGGTTAGTTCAGTTCGAAATCATTTAATTAACCGAGTTAATCGAAAATATTAATTATTTAATGACATATATACGTGTGTGTTATATATTAAGCCTAGATCCATTAACATATCGAGATACTCAACTAATTTTTTTAATAGTCTAAAGGTGATTTATAAGCTAGTATCTGTTAATATATATTCTTAACCCTTTGACAATGCACATACACCTTGTAGACAAAGCGAATAGAACTCGTATTTCCTCGGATAAACATCATCCGCTTTTTCACTGAGACATTTGTTGAGTTCTACTCAACTAATTTTTAACCTTACACCCATTTAGATTTCAAGATCTAACCACTTTTTTAATCGAAGTGAACAAAAATACTCAAATTAGACTAATATAATTAAAGAAAAACACAACCCTAAAACTTACAACAAAGTTTGATTAATTCGTAACTTGATCGATTAACCGAATTTTATTCAATTCAATTAATAATATTCAAACAAATTTTAATTTGATCAACGGTTAAAGAAAAATTTTAAAAAACGAGTCACACGATAATATTTTTATTATAATAAAAACGAATAAAACGCTGTATATATTTTAAAAATATTAAAAAAATAATCATTTTATTCGTTTTTTTAATATAATTGTTTTTGTTTATTTTAAAAATGATTAGGTAAACCAATCACGCGTCCTTAATTTTTTTAATATAATTAAAAGATACATAATAATTATATAATTTTATTTGGGCCAAACTTCACAATCCATGTGTTTATATTATTTCTCATCTTATATATTATAGTTAAGATAGTATATATTTATAAAATTTTAACACGCTAAGAATTTATATCATTTAAAATTCGACACATTTTTATTTTAATCATGTTATTTTTATATTATATTTTAACTATTTTATTATATCATATAAAAACAAATCGAATTTAAATTTAAATAGTGATAAACCTCGTTAAAATCTTTAAAAAGTACAACTAAAAAGAAAACTGTACTAAGTACTAGTTGATCTAACGAAATGAAATACTATATCTCTTAAATAAGGTCATAAGTTCGAATACGAACGTTGTGAATGAAGTAAATAAAATTAAAAAAGCCACCTTTATATTGAACATCTACAATATCTGATCCGAATTAATCAACTAATAATTCAAATACCGATAATTATAAAAAAATATTGGGTTTTAGTTAAATGTTTAATAACAAAAATTCCAATTCATATTTGCAAAAATACCGCATGAAATTCAGCTACAATAACAATTTCAACCTTTTTGCACATTTATGAATTTCATTTGATTTTTTTTTGTTATCAATATATAACCATATATATATATGTATAAATAATAAATTTAAGATTTCTCTAATTGTTATAAATCGTATTTAAGATAAGATCTATACAAGTTTTGATATAAATTAAAATATTAATTCGTGTCATGTAAGTTTTTATATGTTTATTTTTTTTTTGTTTTTTTAACTTTTCTTATCGTGTCATTTTTTAATTATTTCTACGGATGTAATCAAATAATAAAATTTATAATTATCAAATTTAATATGGAAAAAAAGTACAATAATTAAATATTTTTTATTATTTATGACATTAAATAAATTTTATTACAAAACTATGAGCTGTTCATATCAGGACAACATTTTTGGTCAAACATCTGCAAGTGGCTTAAAGATAAGGACAAACAAGGAGTTAGAAAATGGGGCAATGAATTGAAAGTATTTACGATTTGTACCAACAATAAGACATATTTGAGGGGGGGATGAAATTATATTTGGTAATAACTTATCATGGAATTATATTTTTTCACTCAAGTGGTTTTTTTGGTAGAGGGTAAAAAGTGAAAGGATCAAAAGAGAAAGGTAAAAAAATTGAAACAAAATAAATTTTGGGTGTATTTAGACCCCTAAAAAGGGAAATAAAATATGAATTTTATTTTGTAAATATCAAAAGGAGAAAAAATACGTGGATAATTAAATTTGTTGAGTTAAAATCGAATTGTCAAAAATATATAATATAAGGATAAATATTCTATACACACAAGCGCCTTAGTTTTAGGGTATAGGGAGTTAGTTTAGGGTATATGGTTTAGGGGTTTAGGTGTAGGGGTAGAATTTAGGGATAGTTGTTTTAATTTAAGGTCCATGGTTATAATTTAGGGTTTATAGGTTAAACCCTAAATCCTCACTTTATTACCCTAAAAATTAAACCCTAGTCTGTAAACCCTAAATTATAACCTTAAACCTTAAATTAAAATAACTATCCCTAAATTCTAAACTCATACACCTAAATCCCTAAACCATATACCCTAAACTAACTCTCTATACTCTAAAACTAAGACGCTTATGAAAACTTTCAGTTTCCACCGCCAGTGCATATGATATTAATCCATAATATAAATGTTGAAGGGTAAATATATTATTATACTCCGTTAAAGAACAAAGCCATAAGATTAAAATAGAAACGCGCTAATAGTTTGGGGGACCAATATGTTAGTTTCCCAAAACGTTGACAGCACGATGTAAAAAAAAAACTACCTCCTGTGTATTTCTCACACTTTCTGACCTTGACACGCGCCTGCTACGCGCCCCTAAAATCTTTTTCGCCGGAATCCCCGAGCCTCATTCGGAGGAGTGCAGCCTGGCTCCGGAAGTAGTGAACGGACTCGTCTCAGTGTGGTTTCGCCCCTCAGACGGCTGTCGTGCTCTGGTGGTGAAGGTTCCGTCCCCGGAGGTGGTTTGCTCGTGGCGTTTTTCTCGGATTCGAAGAAGGTTGCGGTGGGTTTGCAGGGAACGTGATCGCTCTTCCCCGCCAGGGCAGTCTATGTTGAATCCGGAGGGTTTACAGCGGAAGCGACCGTCGCTCTGATAGGGCACTGTAAGCACACTGTTTACTCTGATCTTTGCCCGGTCTGTCCCGTGTTTCCCCGCTCTCTGGTGTTTGATTCCCGTTCTTCCCCTCCGTTTGCCCCGTTTCTGGTGAACTGAAACTTTCTTCCCCATATCCGCCCCGCTCTCTTGTGGACTTCCCCGTTCTTATGATTGTGGGTTTAATGTTGATTGCCATTGATACTGTAGTTTGCTGAACTTGTCATGAATGGTTTGCTGTTGTGTGGTTTTCTTTGTTTGGTTTTTGTCTTGCTGGAATTCTGCTTTTCTATGCTGCTGTTGATTGCTTGAGTGATGCCGGCAATGGACCGAGGCCATTTATCGCTTTACGACTAAGGGTCTGAAAAGCAATTCTGCCTCCGGTGTCTGGAGGAACCCTTGATATCTTGGTGCTTTGCGAGGTGGAAGGTTTTGCTGGTCTTAAATTTTGCTGTGTCTCTGCTGTTTCTGAATTGAACTTCCAAGATATAGGTAGGCTTGCTGTGATAAGGGGCTTGAAGAAAGGAGTTGCTGATCTTAAGGCTGAAATAATTATGTCAATTCTTGCGTGGAATATCCGAGGAATAGGAAACAGAAAATCTGTGAGAGCCCTTCAAAATTCTATCCTCAAGATTAAGCCCACAATTATTTTCCTCAGCGAAACAAAATAGAAAAAAAGATATCTGGAGAAGATAAAAATGAAAATGAAAATGGATTGTTCATTCTATGTTGAACCACAAGGCCTTGCTGGAGGACTTACTCTGTGGTGGAAGGCGGAAGCAGATATCACTATTCTGGGATATGATCAAAACTTCATCGACACGAAGATAAGAACTCAGGAAGGGGACTCGTGGTACAATACCTTTATATATGGCCCTCCCAATAAATCAAACCGACAACAATTTTGGAAGAATCTTGCGGAGTGCAGGTAAAATTCACAGGATAAATGGGTGATTATTGGAGACTCAAACACCGTTGCGTGTCAGGAAGATAAAGAAGGAGGGAATCTGGTTAATCCTTCGGAAACAAAATGGTATTCTGACTTCATTGATTCTACAGGCATGATTGAGGTCCCTATTAAGGGAGGCAAGTTTTCTTGGTTCAATCAAAGAGAGGGTGACCATGCTATACTGGAAAAGCTGGATAGAATTTTGTGCTCCCCAGAATGGAGTTTCGCATTTCCTAAAGCCACGGGAATAATGGAAATTACCACTGCATCTGACCATACTCCTATAGTCCTACTAACTAAAGGGCTAGCTAGGAAATACAAAAGAGATTTCAGATTCGAAACCAAATGGCTTCTAGAGAAAGATTGCTCCCAGACAGTGGAAAGAGGCTGGAATATCGCCCCCGGAGAAAGAATGAGCTCAAGATTTCGAAGGAAAATCCATAGCACACAAAAGACCCTGCTGAAGTGGAACAAAGAAAAAATGAAGAAGAGAAATGAGCGAAGGAATTCCTTGATGGATAGCTTATCGAAACTCCAAGGAAGAAAGCTATCGGAAAGGGAGCTGGAAGATTATAAGAGGATAAAAGACGAGCTCGATACGGAATGGGAAAGCGAAGAAAGATATTGGCATCAAAGATCTAGGGTGAACTGGCTAAAGTGGGGAGACAAAAATACTAGATTCTTTCATGCTACAACCATCCAACATCGAAGAGCTAATTCCATTATAAAAATCAAGCATGAGAATGGGTCCTGGCTTGAGGAGCCGGAGGAGATAGCCACTTACTTACTCCAGCACTTCCAGCAGGTGTTCAGGAAAGACCACTCCATTGATATGGACCGGCTTAAAGACATCATTCCCAGGGTTGTTACAACCGAAATGAATACAGCCCTATGTAAGCAGGTTGATGAGGAAGAAATCAAAAAGGCAGTGTTTGATATGGGAGCAACGAAAGCTCCGGGACCTGATGGTTTTCCAGGATGCTTTTACCAATCTTTTTGGAACACTGTTAAGGACGATCTTGTTGGAATGATCACAGTCTTTTCAATGAGGGGGAGCTTGATCCTAAAATCAACAAAACCAACATTGTGCTTATTTCAAAAAAGTCAAACCCTTCTGAAGTCTCCCAGCTGAGACCGATCAGCCTGTGTAACTACTCTGTAAAAGTTATCACCAAGATCCTTGCAACCAGGTTAAAGGCCTTCCTCCCGGATATTATTCCGCAGTACCAGTCTGCATTTGTGAAAGGCAGAGCAATTCAGGACAATATCATATTAGCAAACGAAGCCTTCCATGCAATAAAGAGAACTAGGAAAGGAAGGAAAGGCCTTATGGCTCTCAAGATTGATTTGGAAAAAGCTTATGATAAAGTGGACTGGGAACTTCTTCAGGTTGTCATGAAGGATATGGGCTTTGATGAGTGGTGGATTAGTAGAGTGATGAAATGTGTTTCCACTGTATCTTTCTCTCTGGTGGTTAACGGAGAATGAAAAGGAGATTTTCCTGCGGAGAGAGGCCTACGGCAGGGAGACCCACTTTCCCCTTTTCTCTTCACAATCATATCAAGCACCTTCTCCTGGTTTATCGAAAAAGGAATTGAAACGGGTCTCTTCACAGGGTTGAGAATTAAAAGAAGATGCCCCACTTTGAGTCACCTGTTATTCGCGGATGATTGTCTTGTTTTCATAGAGGCTTCTGAACAAAACTGCAGAGGGATCCAGCAGACTCTCCAACTCTTTCAATCCTCTACAGGTCAAACTGTCAGCCACATGAAATCTTTCGTTCTCTTCTCTCCGAATGTCAGCAATAGTCTGAAAACCCATCTTCAAAATATTCTGGGTTTTAAAACAATGGAGGAGGATTCAAAATACCTTGGATTGCCTTCATTCTGGGGACGAAGTAAAAAAGAAGCGTTGGCCTTTATTCGCGATCGAGTTCTAAACAGACTTAGAGGTTGGAAGACCAAATTCTTATCCAGTGCTGGGAAAGAGATACTCATTAAAGCAATTGCTCAGGCTATACCTACGTACGTGATGCAGTGCTTCCTTCTTCCGGTTACTTTTTGCGATGAGATCAGTTCCATTGTTGCAAAATTTTGGTGGAACAACTGTACTGAGAAGGATCTTTGTAAGCCTAAAGAACAAGGAGGAATGGGTTTCAGGAATCTCAGATTGTTTAACAAAGCTCTAGTTTCCAAAATTACCTGGAAGGTGATAAGGAACCCAGACTCCCTACTTTCCCAAGTCCTCCGAGGAATTTATTTTCCAAACGGTAACATCTTCGAGGCTCCGAAGTGCTCCAATCCTTCGTGGGCCTGGTCCGGAATCAGAGAAGGAATTAAGATCATCAAAAAGGGCTCTCTGTGGAGGGTCGGGAATGGAAAAAGAATCTCAACCTGGTTTGACAATTGGATTCCGAAAGTCAAGGGTTTTAGACTTACGTCTTCACCGCCGGAGGACTTCTCCGCACCGTCCGTCTACTCCCTCATTGGGACCGATTGGATATGGAATGAAGCAAAAATTCAAAATCTGTGCTCCCCAATGGAAACTAAGGCGATCCTATCCATTCCGATTGGAGGACCAAATGTTCAAGATGTTCTCATTTGGGCTGGTAACAAAAACGGTGAATATTCCGCCAAGTCGAGATATCGTTTTATGGAGGAAGAGGCTCGGGAGACAAACCAACCCTCTTCCAGTGAAGAAACCCTAAATAAGAAAGAACTTTGGAACTCAGTTTGGAAGTTACAGGTTCCTTCCAAGATTCGAGCGTTCTTGTGGAGACTATGTCATGATATTGTCCCTACTAAGAGTGCATTGAATACCCGGCTTCATGGGAACCTCAAGGACCAGGACAACTGTCCCCACTGCTATCAACCTCAGGAGACGGCAGAGCACATTCTTTTCTTCTGCCCTTTTGCTCAAGCTACCTGGAGAGCTTCGGCTTTTAATTACTCCCCTACTGCATCGGGCTTTCCAGGATTCCCAAAGTGGTGGATCCAGCTTAGCCAAGATCGAAGTCTGGGGATGACAAAGGTAGGTCTCGCTCATATCGCTTTCATTCTTTGGAATGTGTGGAAAGCAAGGAACGCACTGGTTTTCGAGGGAAGAAGGGAGTCCCCATGGGATGTCTGGTTAAGAGCAGATCGTGGCTTTATGGAATTTCAACAAGCAAATAATCTTGACCCAGTTGAGAAATTGAATGAAGCCCCGAGAGATGCAAAGTGGATACCTCCCCCGATCGGATTTATAAAAATTAACTGTGA
Organism: Hibiscus tridactylites; assembly: GCA_958450335.1. Classification (NCBI taxonomy): domain Eukaryota; kingdom Viridiplantae; phylum Streptophyta; class Magnoliopsida; order Malvales; family Malvaceae; genus Hibiscus; species Hibiscus tridactylites. The sequence goes on along the minus strand of OY288284.1, from coordinate 77,541,554 downwards.
TGCTGCTTTTGACCAAGAATCCGGAAAAGCTTCGATCGCAGCTGTGTTTCGGGATAACTCAAGCTCTTTTATCCATGGAGTCTCAGCCCCTTGTTGGGCACCATCCGCCGCAGCTGCTGAAGCCTTTGCTATCAAATTGGGACTCACGACAGCGAGTAACCTATTTCTCTCAAAGGTTATCATTGAAACAGACAATAAAGCTGTTGTCACTCACCTAACTTCAGGGGTTTCTTCGGACTGGGTCACTTCTGCCATCGAAGAAAGCGTCAAGATGTTGTCAAAGGAGTTTGAGTCCTGTTGTTTTTCCTTTGTCAGTCGATCGTGTAACCAGCTTGCTGACTGGCTTGCCAAATTTGCTAAGACTGAACAGGACCAAGTTTGTTGGAATCCTGCAGTCCTCCCGACACAGTTATTGTACTCTTAAGTTTTTATCTATGCAAGTTTTTATCGATAAAAAAAAAACGATGTAAAAAAAAAACTACTTCACCTAAGGTAAAATAGAAAACCCTTAGATTTTGTCAATTTCCTAAATATGTTTTCTACGACACCTATTATAAAAGAAATTATCTTCATTTCCCTTGTGACAAATTATACCTCTTTTACACCTTTCTTTTTCCTTTGAACCAATGGTTCAACGATGACAAGATAGATTTAGAACTCATAAACTAATTTAAATTCGGATAGGGACAAGTGTTTTTTTAGGGTTTTAAGATTTTGTTTCAATTAATTTCAACCAACGTGTGTCACATATCTGATTGTGATATGTGAATTTTTAGTGAAAATTTTCGGTATACACAAGAGTTAGAACTTGAGATTTATTTAAGTAATATCAAGCTGTTTATTACTTGGACCAATACCGTTAGCACTGTGTTTATATATATTGTTGAAAATGAAATCTAAAATTTTAAAAAACATTGCTTCTCTTGTAATTTTTAATATTTTAGTGTAGTTATAAGGTAATATAAAGTTTCATTCGGCAGAGCTTTTTCATTCGATTTTTGAAAAATTTCACTGAACGAGATGCTTTGACGCCTCCTTATTCAATTTTTATGCATAATTACTTTCCACCTAAGCCATGGTTTGGCCAGCTCGGCTGAACGGAGCTTTTAAGTCTTTTTAAAATTCATATACACAATACATGTATGTGTATATATACTAATATATATGTATTTATGTGTGTATGTATGTATTTATATATTATGTGTCATTTGTGCATATATATATATATCATATGTGTATTTATGAACTTTTTTAATTTATTAAGTCATAGATTTCGTGTTAATATCAGTTCAGGTTAACAACAGTTCGGGTCAATTAACATGTCGAGTCCAAAACAGGTCGGGTTCATAACAGGTCGGGTAAAATCGGATCTCGGGTCGATTCAGTCGAGTAATATCAGGTAATTTGCCAGGTCGGTCTCGGGTTCGGGTTCTTTTCAGTCGGATGCAGGTCGGGTTTCAGGTCAAAATTAACAGGTCAGATTTGAGTTCGCGTCGTTTTCAGTCGGACACATATCGGGTTCGGTTGCTACAGTAACATGTTCAACTCGGGTTCAGGTCAGCAACAATCAGTTACAATTCGGGTTCGGGTCATCGAATTCTCGGGTTAAATCAAGTTTTGACTCGAGCAGGTTTCATGCAAGTTTTCAGGTTCTAACTTGTTTTTACATCACTAAGTACAACTTATATTGTTTAAACTTGAATCACTTAAGAAGAAGTACGACATCCTCAATCACTAAGAGCACTAAATAGATTTAAGATCTACTTATTTCTTTTTCACTTTTGTCACTTTATTTAAAATATTTTAAATTTTTTATAAATTTACCCCCTAATTTTAAATATTTATAGTTTAACTCCAACCCCAAATCCTAGTTCCGTGCCTATTCTTAACTCTTAGTAAATTTTTATATATCATATAAATAAAATTTTTCGAACTTAAATTTTTCGAAAAAGAAACATAAATGGTGCAATGTTACCCCACGTCCACCCAAGTGTCACATGCGTTGCCATATCAATTTTCCCATCAATCTTCCTTCCAAAAGTAAAAAAAACACAGCCAAAAGGCTTACAACTTCAATTTTCACATGAACTGAAAGCACACATCCCATCCAATTCCTTCAAACACAGAATCCCATAAAAAAAATCCAAACTTTTTTCCTACTTATGAAACAAACAGTGTAAAGAAGAAGAAAAAAAATGAACCCTTTCCTTTGTTTTGTTTTACAAGCATGGAATCCTCCCGGTTCCTGTGAATTTTCCCGGGAAACTTCTCGTTTTCTCAGAGACTATGCTGTTTGGGAAATCAATGCTTTTCTTTGGATTTCTCTTATTTCCATCACATATTTTCTTACACACAAGCTTTTCAAGCTCTTTAAGTTATGGAATCAGGGTTCCAAAATCCCAGGCCCTCCTTCTCCTTCCTTTTATGGCCATTTCAGTACTCTCTCCAAACAAAACCTCACAGGTATTAAAACTACTTTCTTTTTTCTCTTTTCTTTTCCATGATTTTTGATGCAAAAGATGAAACTCTGGAATTTTTGGAATCTGGGTTGTTCTTGGATTGCCAAAATCAGTGTTTTGACTTTTCAGCCATATAGTTTAACCAGTAAAGCTTTATCTTTTGTATGAAGATTTACATGATTTTTAATGCAAATGATCAGTACCTGAGTTTTTAGAATCTGGGGTTTGCTTTGTTTGTTTAAATCTGTTATTTTTCTTGGTATTTATGCATATATATTTGTGCAGAGGTATTGTCAGATTCACATGGGGAATATGGTTCAATTGTGAAGCTATGGCTGAGTCCAAAGCAGCTTCTGGTTTCAATAAAAGAACCAGAAGTTATCAGAGAGATGTTGTGGAAGGCTAAGGATAAACTGCCTTTGACCGGAAAGGCTTTCGATTTGGCCTTTGGACAATCCACCCTCTTTGCTTCCTCTTTTGATAAGGTACTTCAGAATTACAAGTTCTTTTAGCTGCTATTGTTTTTGTTGAACTTGTGAAGAAGATGGTCGATGGTTATCCGAATCAATAGATAGGGACGAAATCGGGCGGAGCAGAGCTCAACATGTAAGAAGTTTGAGCTCGAGCTCCCCCTCGAAGTCTGAGGCTCTAAGTTCAATTCGAGCTCTAGTGGTATCGGTTGCCTGGTCTAATCCAATCAAGTCACTGGAAATTTAGAGTTTAAATGATTATGAAAATAAAATTAGGCAATAATAATATGGTTTAAGGGCCAACTTGACTTAGGTTATAATTTGTCCTTTTGAGTCTTTGATTCACAATCGGTTCAAATAATTAAAACCAAAATTGAGTTTCTTTTCCTGTTTAGGTTGATTTGGAAATCTTGGTTTCTATATGGGAAGATCTTAGGAAGATAATCATTGTTTTATTCATTAATTACACTTTTATGATTTAATAAGTGTTGTTTAGGGGGGGGGGGGGGTGCCGGGAGCAATAGTTTTCATATGGTTTATCTCGAGCACTTTCCTTTCTAATTGCTTGCGAATGTTGTACTTAGACATGAACTATTAGCTGCAACTTTTGATAATTTTGGTGTTTGTGGTCGCCATATGGATAATGTGTTGTGTTTGATCTTCGAATTGTTCCAACAAAATGGTTATTTAATAGCAATCATATATGAGAAGATGAAGTATTCATATATGCTGTTTTCTTGCATTTTCAATTATACTACGATGGGATGATCGAACAACCTTCTGATAATCTTCGGATTTTTTTCCACTTTATCATCTGAAGGTAGAAAAGAGAAGAGAATCATTGGCATCTGAATTGAATGTAAAGTTGCTTGATAGAGCAAATTTAATCCCGACCAGGGCTGTCGATCGTATCATGGCTGAATTAAACCAGAACATGCCCAAAGGGCGTGCCGATTGTAGAATGGCTTCTCAGCATATGGCCTTCACTTTGCTTGGGGCTACAATCTTTGGTGACACATTCTTGGCTTGGTCAAAAGCTACTATTTATGAGGAGCTCTTGATGATGGTTGCTAAAGATGCATGCTTTTGGGCCTCGTATAGTGTTACTCCCTTCTGGGAACAAGGATTTTGGAGGTATCGGCGATTATGTAAAAAGTTGAAATGCCTCACTCGAGATCTCGTTCAACAGTGCAGTAAAAATTACAAGTTTAATGGCCATCTTAATGTAAGAGATGAACCTTATGGCAATATTATGGGCATGCTGTTTCATGGATGCTTAACGACGGGAGGTTTGATCAGTAATATGTTGTTGAGGCTTGCTACACATCCTGAATTACAGCATAAGGTACGCATCCTCTTTTCCGGTTTCTTTCTTTTCCGAGCCATCGGTTTCTTTGCTAGTCTTAGGAAGTACTTAGAGACTTCTGCTGAATTTAAATGACCCTTCATCACTTGGCATATGTGTGTGTGTGTGTTTATACATTTGAGTTTGGAGTTGAAGGTCCCGGATTGCAGATGATTTATGTCTTCGGAATTGAACTTCTGCAGATCATTTCAGAGATAATCATGGCACGGAAAAGTTCTGAGGACAAAGATCAACCTATTGCAGAGAAGATGCCTTTATTGTTGGCAACTATCTATGAGTCTGCTCGTGTTATGCCAGCCGGACCTTTGCTACAGAGGTGTTCTCTGCAACACGGTGAGCAATTTTTCAAGATTAAAATTGAAAAAATTTGACATCAGATATACTTTTTCGTGTCTTCCTTGATCATTAAATGATAATTACATCAAATATGGATATGGAACTTAATTTTGGACCATTCAGGGTCGGTTACGACCTTAATTTTCGGACATTTTATTGCTCACTTAAATTTTCAGGTTATTCTAAAAATCTTGATAAGATATATATAGAGCTTGTACCGTACAGTATAGCTTGATGGTGTCTGTATTTTAGATAATCATCAGCCATTTGGCACTTTTCTATATGTTTATGTTCTACCAATAGCTTCGACTTGCTTACATTTGCATGTTGGTTTAGAAACCGAGTCCCGTGTTGGTTGCCGTTTTATTAGTTATAACACTGCTTGTATGGTCACTTATACAAGTGTTTCCATCTGTGTTTTGAAGATTTGAGGCTTAAGTCGGGCATAATTGTACCGGCCGGAGCAATAGTTGTTGTACCTATGCAGTTGGTGCAGATGGATGATTCTAGTTGGGGAAATGATGCCGGTAAATTTAATCCGTACCGTTTTCTGTCTAAGAAAGAAAAAATATCTGCTTCACAGAATATGGATACATCCATTGCAGGTTTCACTCCCTACTTTTCACAAAATTTATATCAATTCGATCTTTCTTATGCTTTGTTTCGCTTTCCGAATTAGCACAAAGTGTCGTACTTTTCGTTTTTGTTTCTCCCTGTCATATTCACAGTCGTGCTTTGAATTATGTTTGTTAGTTCATTACTACACTGGAACTACTTGTTGTCCATGTAGCTTAACTGAGATAACATTGTAGGTTTAGCTGATAAATACTCAACATGTCATGATCATGTCGGTTCTTCCGGATTTGGGTTAAACCTTCTTTCGGATTTAGTTTGCATTCAGTGTCATAGGGTGCTAATATAGATAATTATCCAATTGTGTTTTTTTTTTTTGCTTCAGGACATGCAGAAGAACTGAAGGATCAAAGCAAGAGTTCCTTTGCTTTGAATGATCCGAATGAGAATGCAGCTTTTCTTCCCTTCGGTGCCGGTACACGTTCCTGTGTTAGCCAGAAATTTGTCATTCAAGGAATCGCAACATTGTTTGCTTCATTGCTCGAACAGTACGAGGTTTGTCCTACGAATAACTTACCAGCAATTAGTTTCAACTTAGTTGCTACAATCAGTCTGTGGCATATTTTGAGCATATGACCCTCCAAGTCCTTTAAATACACCGGAAAACTTAGAAAAAGGCGAACACAATTATGACGGAAGTAAAACCGTATCCAACACACACCCGAGTCTAAGTAACATAACTACTACGAACTAGATGTTTGAGAGATTGTTTTCTCTTCATGAAATTCTTATTTTTGACTGGAAGTTTGACATATGATCCCTTTTTTGAATCAACATGACAGGTGAGGCTTAATCCAGGATCAAAGACAAACTCGAAACTGTCATCTACCGACTCGATTTCTCGAGATTTTCTGAGTTCCGAACTAGTTTTCGTGAGGACTAATCGGAAGTCATAACACATGCTTACATACATACATGCATACATACATACTATCATCCTTAGACCGTAGTTATGTTTCCGGTTATGTTCTTCGTCATACAGCTTTTTGATGGGGGAAGACATCCCGATTCTCGTCCTCTTTTTCCTCCGAAATGACCGGAGAAGCTCATTTCACTGCTGCTTTTTCCTCCATGGGTGTCTTAAAGTATCTCAAAAGTGCAGTATTTGATTCCAATTTGTTTTTGGAGCACTTTGAGATGCTATTTGCAGTGAAAATACTCTACTTTTTGTCTTTCCCCATCTTTTAAACTTTGATCATTTTCTCTGGTTTTTTCCTGGATAAAAATCTTCTGTCTCTCTTTCGTGCTGCTACTTATGCCCAACACTGAAGAACACTACAAAATTAAATTTCAAGCTATACCCTAAAAAATACACCCAACCTTAAATTTTCCAAACCCTAATCATAAACCTTAACTGAAAACCTTAAACTTAATTTTGTTGGGCATAAGTAGGGGCATCAAAAATGAGCAGAGGATTTTCATCCGTTTTTCCCTCAATGGAGTGTTTGTGTTGTACTAAATGTTGTAATATTGATTTGAGAACTTGTTATGATCTATATGAAATAAATTAAACTTTTTAACTATGATTATTGGTTATATTAATCTAATATTAATTTAGTTTTACATTTATTTCGTATTATTTTAAACGATTTATATTTGTTTAATTCGATTCTATACAATTTTAACTATGGGTTTTTATTTAATAAATCGACTATGTTTCAAACTGATGTGAATATAACAAATATTTTTTTTCTTTTTAACAATGATTAAATAGTCTTTTCGCTTTGAAAAAATTGATACACAAGTATTTTATTTATCATGTTTCCATTTTAAAAAACATATATAAAACGTGTTTTTATGTTCGAGCATGACTATTTTAACCCAAAAAAAAGTCGGAACAATATACTATGAAAGGATGTATTCTTTTTCTATGTAGGGATGGATTTTTTACCCATCCAATTTTGAGATCAAATTCCACTTCCGATCCGAAACAAATACGAAAATATTCTATTTATTTTTATTAAAAATAGAAGGGGCAATAGGGGAAAAATATAAAGAGTATGTATAGAAGTTATCCCTAATTTTTATGGATTAGTATACTATATACTAACGGTGAAAATCGAAAGTTTCTACAAGCGCCTTAGTTTTAGGTATATGGAGTTAGTTTAGGGTATAGAGTTTAGGGGTTTAGGTATAGGGGTTTAGAATTTAGGGATAGTTGTTTCAATTTAAGGTTTAGGGTTATAATTTAGGGTTTATAGGTTAGAGTTTAGTTTTTAGGATAATATGGTGAGGATTTAGGTTTTAACCTATAAATCCTAAATTATAACCCTAAACCTTAAATTGAAACAACTATCTCTAAATTCTAACCTCGTACACCTAAACTCTATACCCTAAATTAACTCCCTATACCCTAAAACTAAGGCGCTTGTGGAAACTTTCAGTTTCCACTGCCTGTATATAGAATATTTATCCAATTTTTATTTGATAAAAATAAGAATGTAATTGAAAAAATATATAAAAAGAGGAGTATTATAGCAATTTATCTTGAATATATGAAAAAATTAAACAAATATCTCGGATCAGATATTTTTACCTAAACTCTAACTCAAATCCGAACTTATTTTTTTAAAACTCGGCCTTATTAGATTGGAATGAGTCAAAGCTCGTCATGTCCCTCATTTTTTTAAAACTCGGCCTTATAAGGTTGGAATGAGTCGAAACTCGTCAGGTCCCTCATCTTTTAAAAACTCAGCCTTATAAAATTGGAATGAGACGAAACTCGTCAGGTCCGGGTCCCACGTCCATCCCTAGTTCTATGTTACTTAAACTCGACATGTATGTTTCCAATATAGATATGTCTATTTTTCTCAATTATTTCATCAGAAGATTATACCCCTACATCTGTCTAAACATGCATTGGATATAAACAAAGAATCCAAACTTGATACTAAATTTGTGCCATCAAAAACCTTCTCTTACAATGACAAGAATAATGTTGAACCATGGTTATAATTCACATGCTTGAAAAGAGAGCTTGAAACGCATCTATCTATCTATACATCTATCAGAGAAGTTACGAAGATAACCCGGTTTTAGTTCCGGCAATGGGGAGGGGATCGAAATAACTCGTTTCTGCAACTCAGCAGGCAGACATGTTCTTCCATTGCAGAACTTGGATAATGAAATTGAAGAAATGGGCTAGAGTAGTGAATTTGACAATCATGAAACTAAAGTTAATGAGCTAAGTCGAAACTGAACATGCAATAAGATCATAGTTACACTAAGGAGCCACAAATTTCTCGTTGCGTAACGAGCAACGAGCAGGTTCCCGGACTAGTGTCTTTCGGTTGTGAGAATCTACCATTTTAAAGTTATGTTAGCGAATGCTATAACAGAAAGTGAACGATGATGGATAAACAAAGACAGAAGAGAAATGCATTTGAGCCCTTGTGACCTACATAGGATATACTTCCATACTCCAATGAGATCATCTCGACTATTTTCGCATTTTCTTATCTACTTGGGTGCTAAACTGATCTTGACCGCTAACGTTTTCTAGGAGTTGAGCTTCGTAGCTACTCACCCTTCCTCGTCATAATCTTCTTCATCCTCGTCTAGCCTTCCGCCAAGCCGAGCAAGTTGAAGAGGATCGATAGCCATCTTGTCCATATCTGAAACAGACCAACCTGGGTATTCTTCGTGTTTAGCCTCTGGTGTAGGCTCTGCCGGAGAAGGCTGAGCTGCTGCCACTGCTGCTGTGGCCGTTGGTGCGGCAGCAGTAGCAGCACTGGCTGAGGCTGCGGGTGCAGCAACTCCAGCAGCAGCTGAAGTTGCAAGCGCAGCAACTCTAGCAGCAGCTGCAGAGGTCTTTGTATCCACATTCTCATCCACCTCAGCATTCAGATCAAAATTCCGGACAGCTTGATTGGCGTCTTCACCGATTGTGTTCTCTTTCACCGGTTCCTTCAACTCGGAACCATCATCTATCGCCATTCCTGTGGTTGAATGACTTTTGCTGTTTTGCTGAACTGTTGAGCAATGTTCTGGTTCTATTTCACGATGAGCATCTCTTTCCACATGTCGAGCTCCTCTTCCACGACCCCTGCCTCGTCCCCGGCCTCTCCCTCGGCCACTGGTGCCAGCATGACCCACATCATGTTGCTGAATACATGTAAGAAGGAAGGAAGTCGGTGAAAGTACTTAAATTCACATATACATATAAACGGCATGCTCCGGATAGTGACATTCAAGTGAAAACTTAAACAAACAATGGACTTGAGTTAAATTTATAATTCACGCAAAATAACATGTATTGCAGTGAACAAACCCAGTAATTCTTATACTGAAGTTTGTGAAATAGTAGACTAAAATTCACAAATTAACTTTAAATCAGATAATTTTTCATCGTTGAAGAAAAACGTTTAGCATCATTCATTCCTATAGAGTTGTGCACACGCTCATCCCATGTTCTATATGCTAATAGCATGCATGTATATATATATATATATATATTTATATGTACAGATACATGTTGAATCAAACCCATCTTACCATTCTGCTTCTCTTAGATTCTTCATCACTGTCATTGGCATCATCTCCGGCAGCTTTTCTGGCAGAATGATATGGGAAAAATATCACCAAATAAGTGTCTTGTTCACAAATTCAAAAGAAACAAGGGGGAAGCCAGGGTTTCTCTAACCTTCTCCGGGAAATAGTTCGATCATCAGTAGTAGCAGCCTCAGAATGGCCGTGACTATAGTCGGGAACCCGGCTAACAATGTCCCTCAGAAAGTCAAATACATTGTAGCTCTGTACACAATGCTTTCTGCAATTTAGTTAGATTCTTTTGTTAGAACAATGCACAATACATAGAAAATCGAGAAAAGTTAAAAGAACTACTGCTAAACCTTTTCTTCTTTATATTTTTTATTTCCGTTTTGAAACCAAATCTATTAATAGGGAACCTTTTATTAAAGACAAAGATATTAAAGGAAACCGAGAAAAGTTAAAAGAACTACTGCTAAACCTTTGAAGTAAAACTCCAAAACCTTCTATAGGAGACATATTTATATAGTAGATATCGACATCATTAATGCACATGCACGTGATCAAGAAAAGTGAAACAAAAAAAAACATTTATGTGTATGGAAACGTGTATAAATGCAGAAAAGAACGTCAAATTCAAAAGTAGACGACAGATATCACATGCTACAAAAAGAATAATACTAATTCTTCACTTACAGATGCAATGAATTCATGGTCTTTGCTCCTCTCTGAAGAGTAATCTCATACGTACGGTCACAAAGGTCTTGTAGAAACAATTCCAGTGCCTTTGCTGAAAAGTAATAGAAAGAAGCATGAGCAAGTAATATACACACAAGGAGGAATTATTTCGGTAAATCATGGAAGTTATAGACACTCACAAACTAAAACAGGCACTGCTAATGCAATCTTCCCGACATCTTCATCTGCTTGCATAATCTTTTTAATGCGAGCCTGAAAACCAGATATATTCTAAAGTTTCAGCATTAATCATAGCTAAGATTGGTAAAAAGTATAAGAAAACCATTGTTAAGGGAATATCATTCCAAGAAGATGACTCATAGCCAAGGATGACAATGCAACCCACAGTCCTAAAGCATATACAAAACATCGGGAAAACATTCACATATTCTCCAGGAAGAAAACAGCTTGAAAGATGCAAACATTAAATGAAATTTTGGGACCACAGCCTGTATATCTTAATCATAAGCAATTAACATTACCGATTAATACCGGTAATGGGATATCCTAATATAAAACAGAAACCCCCAAAAACAGTAATAAACAAGACAAGGATTATTAAATACAGACAGAGAATATCAGGACATGAAGACGGGATCTTTGACGGCATGCATAACACAGGTTCCACGTGCGGTGTGAGAAGATAGGACACGGCTAAGCTACGTTACTCAAAACACAGGTTCAAGTTTTTTCCGCGGCTAAGGTCGTTGGTTGGAGTAACGCAAATGCGAATGATGTCAAGAGTCAAGACCAAATTAGGACATGATTAACAAGAAACTAAAGTTCTAGAAGTCAGTAAGCTAAACATTCTGCAGACTAAGAACTATCAAACAATATTTGGGAAAAATTAACCACCATATCTCCAGATTTCAAAGAAACAATAAAAAAACATTATTAAACGGTTAAACCAACATGAGATTTCCATAGAACATCATAAAATCAAAGAATCCTCCCTAAAAGAACAATGAAAAACACAAATCCAACAACAAAGTACACGAATTTCCATATAATTAAAACAATCATAAACTAAATATCCAAAACCCCTAAATTTTGAACACAGAGTCAACTAATATATGGAAAATTAACGATGACCCAGGTCACAGAAACTATCGTATAAATCGGAATCGCGGCAACGAAAACAGACACGGAATCGAAAACTAAAAAAAACCCAGATTTCATTTTCCATCGAATCATCCAAAAAACAAACGCCCAGATCAAATTAACATCTGATTAAAAAGGGAAATTAAACAAATTCAGTGAAAAGCAAAAGCAAAACAAGAAAAAGATGAAAACTTACGGCTGGGAAACGGGTATCGAGCTTCTTTCTCATGATTTGGCTGACGAATCATAAACAAGAAGAGCCTTTGGTTTCAAAACCGAGCATACGTTTCGAGTTTGTCAGAAAGGAAATTCAAAAAGGAAAAAAGAAGCAAACAAAAATAATAAAGTAAAGTAGATATTGTGGTTGATAAATTCACAGCCAGGTTAGTTTTTATGGTTGACTTTATAAGTTGATTTGACTGGTTTTATGACACGTGTATTTCTTTAATTTGGTTGTTTTATTGGTTCATAACCGACAGAAGTTATTGGGATTTTTTTAATATTTTTATATTGTATTTGACACGTAAGATTTATTTGTAATTAAATAATGTTTTGAAAATAAATATGAAAGAGATTATATATTTGAGTTATAATGTTGTAAAAAATTGGATTTTTTTATTATGTTTTGAATTTTTATTTAACATAAATGATGTGTTTTGATTGGTTTTGATTCTTATTTTTATTTGAAAATACATATTTGTTAAATTATATTAAGGTTCTGATTTTTGAATATTAAAGTTCGAGTTTCGGTATGTGTGATTTTTTTGTCTAAATTTATTCTAATTTAAATTTTATGGAACATATTCAAAATTATTCTGATTTAAATATGAAGTAAACTTATTCATGGATTAGGTTGGACCGAGCCTAGACAGCATATCTATACTCATCTTCTTTACTCGGGACGGAGCTAAAATTTCTGGTTGGGGGTAAACTATAATATTTAAAAGTGGGGACAAATTCATAAATAAATTAATTTTTAAAATAATTTAAATAAAGAGATAAAAGTGAAAAGAAAAATTCGCCCCCATGTAAATCCGTCCTCGCTCTTTACCCAAATCCACCCGACCTGAAATACGAGCCTTATTCTTTTGTTCAAACCCGACCCTAAATTTCTTCTAATGGGTTATCATTCTAAAAAGAATCGGAGTGCTCCTACCGAGTCTAAAACTCATGACCTATATAAATATGAAGGAACAAAAATTAGCAGCTTGACCAACCGATAAAATGAGCTTGCTCCTCGCAAATTAAAAATTATCCAACTTAAAAAAGATTATCCAACTAAGGCTTAGACATTGGTCATCATGCTTTAGTCATAATTTATTCTTAATGAGCTAATTTAGCTTCATTCTTATCTTAAATGAATCTAAAATTAAATGCCATACACTATATCTACTTAATACATCCCAAAACTATTCCTTTACTTGCCAATCACATCAATGGAAATTAATTAATTACCATTTAAGTAAACCATGATATTTTTTTTAAAAAAAATGAGTAAGTCGTTTTATTTATAAAAAAAAAATCAAAACGAAATTTTATAACTTGACCTAGACCAATTTTTAAAACAAAAACTAATACATCTAGATCATAAATAGGACCAAAGAAAAGGTAAAAACTTAATTTAAAGACTCGAAATAAAATAAATACAAAACATCACCAAAGCTCGCCGATGAAGGTAAAAAAACATCAACAACAACATTAAAAAATGCATATTGTAGAATTAGGGTATGTTGACAACACGTTTATTACCACAACTCAATCGCGAACAAGAGCGGTGACTAACTTGCATCTAGATCTAGTTCGAGGGTTCAAAACAGGAAGATCAACAGGATAACCAAAGGAGCGCCATCTTGATCATCGTGACGACGTCCAATCCACCCCTGAAACAAAAAAAAGTGCTAACGGATAGAAAAGCGTGCCAAAAAGCAGAAAAAATACATACAAAGAGATAGAGAAAATCGTGTTATAAAGACAAATTTATTTAAGAAAAGACTGAAATTAAAAGAACGAAACAAAAGAAAAATAAAAGAGGATGACCAACGGTCGACAAGCAGTTTTAAAGTTAGTGCCGCCGCCGGCCTTACAACGCAGATGAAGCAGCTAGATTAAGAAAAACCAAACCGACTAGAGAGAGAGAAAAACGGCTAGGTTTTGGTATAATTATTTATTTTTAAGTAAACCATGATATTTTATGAAAATAATTAATATATAATTTATAGAAAAAATGAATTTATCATAAAATCAACCCTGATTTAATCTACATAGGGTACCTTTCTATATTCAAACAAGTTTACCATAAATGTTATTTATTCATTATTTTTTGTTGGCCGAGTATGACGCTCATGTTGCTTCATATTGTAGGAGTTTGAATCTTGAAATTTACATTGAGAATGTAAATATCTTTTTACTTAATAAAAGATATTGTTTATTGAGATCCATTAATTGGACTACTAGTTATAGATGCTTATCTGTTTTATTCTTTGTACGAGTTCGAATATCGACATTTACGTGAGAATATTGTTTTAACACTATTTAAGAAAAATATATTTATTTATTATTTGTTTTGTTTTTAATTAGAGCGTTGACTTAATTAATTTAAATAATCATTCTTAAGAGGTGATGTTGTAAAATAAAGGGGTCTTGAAGTTACACACAAATTTTGATTTAATGTACAATATAATATGTGGATTTTGACTTTGATGTAAATGTGTGGTGGATAGGGGTGTTCATAACTGGCCCAATATAATAGGTGGATTTTTATTTTTTTATAATAATTTATTGGGCCTCTAATTATCTATTAGGCCAGTTATGAGCACTCTTAGTGGTAAAATGTGCACAATAAAATTACCTTTCTACATTATTGATTTCAAATCTTAAAATTACAATTTCATTTATAAATAAAAAGGGTAAATCTAGAAGTTACATATTAGCTTTAATTTGATGTACAATTTGATAAGTGATTTAATGCAATTATATATATATATATATATATATATATATATATATATATATATATAGTATCTGTTCTGAATATACTCTCAACCATTTGACAATGCATGCTCAATCACCCTGCTACAACTGTTGGTGTTCTTTAACTCGCGATCTCTAGAAACAACAATCATTCTCTTAACCGCTGAGGCAAGTCAGTTAGTGCTTGTAAGTAATCATTTTTAAGAGACTACATCGAACAAGTTTAAAATTAAAACCTAGACTAACATTGTCAATTCCTTTCCATATTTCTAAATTACATTCTCTTTTGTAAAAAATCCCGGATATAAATCTTAAAGTTACACATGATTTTTGATTCAATGTGCAATATAAAATGCGAATTTTGATTTGGTATAATTATACATATCCGATTTTAATTTTTAATTCAATCAGATAAATGAACCTTTGATTTAATTCAATTATACATATTAAAAAACAAATGAGTCCATTTATTCATTCATATTAGGTACATTACTTAAAATGGAATAAGTCCATTTATTCACATTAGGTACATTCTTAAAATGGTGCTACATGGTATTAATAATATATATCTCACAATGCACATTGAATTAAAATCCATATATAATTTTGAGATTTATATCTAAAATAAATGTTACTTTTATTTACATTTCCATGTATAGCTTTCTTAATATTATAGCCTTAATTTAAATGATAAAATAGAATTTCAACTCGACTCAGGGCGTATAGGTAAAACGAATTTTATTCGAATAATTCAGTCTATAAACACCTCTAAGTAAGATATCCATTGGTCATATGAACCTCAGATTCATGGAGTTACCAATTTTAAACTCATGCATAGGTGGCAAAATTTGTTTTTTTACCATAGTAAATAAATAGTATAGATTTCTTCATGGTAGTTAGTTAATATATATGTATATATATGTAAACCTTAATTTAATTAAAATATTTGATGCATGAATTTGGACCATATACTCTTTTATTTACCTAGGCAAGCATTGGTGAAATGATGCAAATTGCCAACTTGAAATTCAGATATCTTGCCATAATTGAAACAATGTCACTAACTCAAACTGAATATAAATTGAACAACATCCCTCATAGTTTCCTCCACACCAAAAGCCTAAGTTAGTGAAGCTGCCAAAGCATATGAAAATGGAACCGAGCACGGGTGCTTTTCCGGGTTTGAAGCTCTCCAACGGCGATAATTCGCGGCCCGAATCGAGGGTGGAGCTTCCGAGACAACCCAAATACATTTGCAGCTACTGCAGGAGAGTGTTCTCTAGCTCTCAAGCCTTAGGGGGGCACCAAAATGCACACAAACAAGAACGTGCATTGGCCAAAAAGGAGGAGGACATCCGACAGAGTGATTTTCTCCGTCCGATCTTGCCCTATTACCCTGGTTCGACCTTTCGTTCGAACCCTTTTCATGGATCTTGGAATAGATCAACCTTTGGGGTTAGGCCAGAATCCATGATCCACAAGCCTTTTTATCCAAGGACGTCATTCGGATCGGGCGGATATCATTTCGGTATTGGTTACCCTAGGCCATCCATGATGAACCATCCCCAGCCGAGTTTCAATGGCAGATTCGGGGTCAACAATGGTGGATTTGCGGCCCCGGGGCCATCGAACTCTTCGAGAATTGATGCAATCGATTTACTTTCGAGGATTGCTAATACTTCTCAAGCAAATGTTGCAGTGAATAGGCCTGCTGCAGGAAGTGATGAACACAAGGATGGTTCGGGAATTGACTTGACCCTTAAGCTTTAATTTATCTTTTATTATTATTATCATGCTTCAATAAGTTTCTAGTGAAGTTTATTTCATTCTTGTTATGGTCAGGTGTTTGAGTTTAATTTTGAACTATTATGTTTATTTAATTTCTTGTTCAACTACATTAATGAATAAAAATTATGTCGGAACTCGAATGTGTACTTGTGCTCATTAATGAGTAATAATATATTATTGTGTATTCGTACTTGCGCGCGTAAATGAATGAAAGTAACAGAAATCTAAAGTGATAAAAAGAAATTTAAATATCAGCCAATATGAATCACAAAGCAAACACAAATATTCGAATTAAAATTTTAATAACGACCAAAATCATAAAATAACGACCGTAACATCATGTTACGGTTGATGTTTTAATTGCTGATATCAATATCAGCAGGACTCGTCCTCGGGCTGGGACAAAGAAAGTGGCATCTGCATTCCGATCACTGCAATAAAGGCCCCATAAGCCTTTCTGCAGCTTTCGATGGGGTTCACGTCGGCCGATGTCTCATCTGATTGACACCCACTTAACAGGATCTCCTCGCAGGCTTCGAGAACTCAAATAAACCCGACTCGAGTTGCGGTGTGAGGAATTCGAGGCTGGCATTGGCACCAAAGGGATGTTAGGTGTTGAAGTATGGATTCAAAAGGGATGTTCTTAGGCTTGTAACTAGAATGTGACGAGGTCCGATTCGTTCTTTTTCTTTGTCGATGAGATCACCGCTGTGACATGAATTTAACAGGATCACGAATCTAAAAATTTAAGAATAAAGTTTTTTTTTTTGAATAGAAGCCGCTAATTTTATTAAACAAGAAAATATCTAAAATTACAATAATCGTTTACAATTATCATTGTAAATTAAAAACATAATTTGGACATTTTCCTAAAACTAGCCACTTAAGATCATACAAGGACCAAACATAAAAAAGGTTAAAAACCTATTCAAAAGACTCGATCGAAAAATAGATACGAACAAATCTGACTGCATCGGCAAACAGACCACAAAAGGGGATTAAGCTATTGAAAGACCACCGAGAACCGCAAATCAGAGCCGAGCGTCGTGAATAACTATCCACAAGCGCAAACCGCGTATCCAATTTTAAATGGAGGGTCCATAGTAGGGAAGATCACCGTGATTATGAAAAAGCGCCATCTTGATCAGTCGTGGCGTCGTCAGATCCAACCCTAATGAGAACAAAACAAAAAGAAAAACGTACCATATGGTAGAATAGATCGTGCCATAAGAGCAGAATAGATCGTGTCACAGGAGCAGAGTAATTTATTGAAAACTAAAAAAATAAAACAAACAAAACGATAAATCCCGGCGGCGGCAACCAGTATTAAGACCGGTACCGCCGCCGGTGTTTAAAGAAAAATAAAAGTAATAGAAAGCGGCGTCTGCAGTTTGAGAGAAGGAAAACTAAGTTTTTTGAGAGAGAGAGAGCGGCGGCTATATTTAAGAATAAAGTTTAAAATAATTGTTTTCAAGGTGAGTATATAATTTTTCTTTTACTTTTACACATTAAATTAAAAAAAAATTAAGGAAGAAACTCACACTCATTTGAATTTGTTTCCGAAAACACTTAAACTGTGAACTCCTCTCTCCCTAGACGCTTAAACGGCCTCCTCGACGGGAAACACCCATAGTAGAACATGAACCAGCATAACTCCGCTATGACATCTGTTAATGGTGAAAGTATGTGCGTTTGGAGGCCTAAAATTCTGATTCAACGGGATTTTTAATCTCGAACGTCGTGCCCACATATTTGAATTTAAAAATTCAAAATCAATTTTGGACCCAAACGTGATTTTGGGAGAAGCAAAGTAGAAGTAGCTTTTGCATTTCATCGTGATTTTTACACTAAATTTTTATACAATCGTGATTTTTAAGAAAAAAACTCTCAAACATAAGTCACGTTACTTTAAAATCAATTTTACACAAAAAAATCCAAAATCAATTCTACCACCGCAAAACCAAACACACACGATAGTTGTCCCTTCCGATTTAGACGGAGAACCATAATTAATAACACCAAAGCTTATAAACTAGAACAGACCATCAACAACAGGACTTAAAGCCCTCCTTAGCACCAATAAGACAACAATCTTGAAACCTCCAGAATAGGGATTGATCGAGGGGAGCTGGGGAAGCAACCTAAATTTGAAATTCGTATATGATTTATAATTTTTTTTTAAAAAAAATTTATGTATTTTTTATTAAAACCTGGAGAACAGGGATGGATCGAGGGGAGCTGGGGAAGCAACCTAAATTTGAAATTCGTATATGATTTATATTTTTTTTATAAAAAATTATGTATTTTTTATTAATAATCTGTTTTTTGTCTTCATAAACTAGAACGGTTTGCTCTTAACATAAAATTTTGCTTCGTCCTGCTTGAGAATCAGACCCAAAGCAGCCTCCATGCAAAGTCGAAAGAGCCAAAATCCTGAAACAAGCAGCAAGACAAGACAAAAAATCTCATCTCAAACCAACGTAGAAACATGTATCAATCCAAAGCTTACCATTGAATTTGAAACTTTGTGAATTTGCTAAGATATTGGAAACATAATATCCGAAGCCAAGATAATGTGGACTTTGCTAGATTACGAGTTTATTATCTATATCACTGTTAGAGAGAGGAACTAGACTCGTAATCCAGCAAAGTCGACATTATAGGGATAATACATTTGGAAAACACCGTATCATGATCGACTTCAATCGATTTAATTCATTTATTCGATAAATGCTCACCCCTAATTGATTGCCAGATTAATCTCTGACTTTGCTGGATTATGAGCCTAATTTTCCTTCTCTTTCGAACAACGATTAGTCGAACGACAAAGAAGAAGACATGAAAAATAGACTAATAATCCAGCAAAGTCGACATTATAAGGCATTGGAAAACACCTGAACATGATCGACTTCAATCGATTTAATTCATTTATCCGATAAATGATCACCCCTAATTGATTGTCAGATTAATCTCGACTTTGCTGGATTATGAGCCTAGTTTTTCGTTCACTTTCGAACAACGATTAGTCGAACGGACAACGAAGAAGAGATGAAAAATAGACTCATAATCCAGCAAAGTCGACATTATAAGGCATTGGAAAACACCTGAACATGATCGACTTCAATCGATTTAATTCATTTACCCGTTAAATGTTCACCCCTAATTGATTGCCAGATTAATCTCAACTTTGCTGGATTATGAGCCTAGTTTTCCTTCTCTTTCGAACAACGATTAGTCGAACGGACAACGAAGAAGACATGAAAAATAGACTCATAATCCAGCAAAGTCGACATTATAGGGCATTGGAAAACACCTGATCATGATCGACTTCAATCGATTTAATTCATTTACCTGACAAATGCTCACCCCTCATTGATTGCCAGATTAATCTCGACTTTGCTGGATTATGAGCCTAGTTTTTCCTTCACTTTCAAACAACGATTAGTCGAATGAACAACCAAGAAGACATGAAAAATAGACTCATAATCCAGCAAAGTCGACATTATAGGGCACTGGAAAACACCTGATCATGATCGACTTCAATCGATTTAATTCATTTACCCGACAAATGCTCACCACTAATTGATTGCCAGTTTAATCTCGACTTTGCTGGATTATGAGCCTAGTTTTTCCTTCACTTTCGAACAACGATTAGTCGAGCGAACAACGAAGAAGAGATAAAAAATAGACTCATAATCCAGCAAAGTCGACATTATAGGGCATTGGAAAACACCTGATCATGATCCACTTCAATTGATATAATTCATTTACCCGACAAATGCTCACCCCTAATTGATTGCCAGTTTAATCTCGATTTTGCTGGATTATGAGCCTAGTTTTCTTTTACTTTCGAACGATTAGTCGAACGAACAACGAAGAAGAGATAAAAAATAGACTCATAATCCAGCAAAGTCGACATTATAGGGCATTGGAAAACATCTGATCATGATCGACTTCTATCGATTTAATTCATCTACCCGACAAATGTTCACCCCTAATTGTTTGCCACATTAATCTTGACTTTGCTGGATTATGAGCCTAATTTTTCCTTCACTTTCGAACAACGATTAGTCGAACGAACAATAAAGAAGAGATGAAAAATAGACTCATAATCCAGCAAAGTTGACATTATAGGGCATTGGAAAACATCTGATCATATCGACTTCAATTGATTTAATTCATTTACTCAACAAATCCCCACGCCTAATTGAGTGCCAGATTAATCTCGACTTTGCTGGATTATGAGCCTAGTTTTCTTTTATTTTCGAACGAACAATGAAGAAAAGATGAAAACTTGACTCATAATCCAGCAAAGTCGAAATTAAGCTAGCTAGATTAAGTAAGATATAAAGGGGAAAATATGAAAAAAGAAAACACAGGGCACATTGGCAAGCACCCCTTGTATTTTTAATGTTGGGTGATGGGGGAGGCAAGAAGAAAATCATATGTATTTATAAGCCTCAAAGTGCAAGTAGTTTATAGTTTTTCCACAAAAGAAAATTCCTTGGTATTTGCCTTTGTTTTTTCTCTCTCTTTCTTGGATACCAAACAAAGTCTGGCTTTTCACACATGTACCAAACACATTACACCAAAATGTAAATAATTTCACAGCAATTGCTAAAGCACGACCATCTCAATAGTCTTGGTTTATTTCCTTTCATCTTCTTATTTATTTCCCTTTCACATTTTCCCTTTATTTGTTCAAAATACCCTTACATAATTTGAATGTTAATTCATCTTATTCTTCATAAAAGAATTTGTTCAAAAAATATATTTTTTTGATTAAATAGAGAGATATTATATTTTTGAGGCAAAAATCAGGTTCAAACTCATGCAAGATAGAACAATATGAGCATTTTTGACCACTCGATCAATTAATGAATCTCGAATTTATTCAAATATATTAATTTCATGAACTGAAATCCTATTCAATCTCATTGGAAAATTACAAGGAAAGGGGAATATAATTTTTTTTTAATTTGTTTGGTAACTTAAAGAAAAGGACAGGAAGGAATTCCTTCCTGTCATGATTGGATGGTTACTTAACAATAGTAATTAATTCGATTGAATGGAGTCATGATTGGAAAATGTCAAGGTTTGAGGAAGTCAAGAGTCAGCATTTTTTTATTACCAACAAACATTTGATCTAATGAAAAGAGGCACTAGATTCTTCAAGCAATGTCAGAAGTTCGAATTTTGATGTTGTGAATAGAACAAATTGAATTGAGAGGGTCATTTCCATAACGAGCATGTATAATACCCGATCTGAATTAGTCAGTCAATAAGTTAGATATCAGTGGTTAAAAGAAAAACATCTTTTTCATTATGGATTTATATCCTTTACACTGGCGGTGAAAACTAAAAGTTTCTACAAGCGCCTTAGTGTTAGTGTTTAGGGTTTTAGTTTAGGAGTTTAGGTGTAGGGGTTTAGAATTTAAGAATGGTGGTTAGAATTTAGGGTTTAGAGGTTGAGGTTTTGTTTTTAGAGTAATGTGGTTATAATTTAAGTTTTAACTTATAAACCCTGAATTATAACCTTAAACTCTAAATTCTTACACTATTCCTAAATTCTAAACCCTACACCTAAACCCCTAACCTTACACCCTAAACTAAGACTCTAAACTTTAAAATTAAGACGTTTGTAGAAACTTTTAGTTTCCTCCTTCAATGTATAGGATAATAATCCTTTCATTATTACAACTTTTCATTGCATGATACAATTTTCAATTTCCTTTTCATTTTAAGATACAATCATGTTATTAAATATTTTTTAAAATGTATAGATCTTTCATCTTCTTCGTTCTTTCCTATTAAATTTTCACACATTCTCTTTCTTTTCTTTTTCCAAGTTATTCTAAAAACAACTACAATTAATTTATTAATTAACTAATTTAAATCAAATATTATATATATCTATTATAACCCATTACACCAAAATGTAAATAATTTCACAGCAATTGCTAAATCACGACCATCTCAATAGTCTTGGTTTATTTCCTTTCATCTTCTTATTTATTTCCCTTTATTTGTTCAAAATATCCCTACATAATTTGAATGCTAATTTATCTTATTCTTCAGAAAAGAATTTGTTCAATATATATATATATATATTTGATTAAATAAAGTATATTTTCGAGGCAAAAATCAGGTTCAAACTCATACAAAATAGAGTAATATGAGGTATTTTTAATCACTCGATCAATTAATAAATCTCAAATTTGTTCAAATATATTAATTTCATGAACTGAAATCCTATTCAAACTCATTGGAAAATTACAAGGAAAGGGGAATATATATATTTTTAATTTGTTTGGTAACTTAAAGAAAAGGACAGGAAGGAAAAGGCATGGTTACTTAACAATAGTAATTAATTCGATTGAATGGAGTCATGATTGGAAATGTCAAGGTTTGAGGAAGTCAAGAGTCAAAGCATCTTTTTTATTACCAACAACCATTTGATCTAATGAAATGAGGCACTAGATCTCTTGAGCAATGTCAGAGGTTTGAATCTTGATGTTGTGAATAGAGCAAATTGAGTTGAGAGGATCATTTCCATAACGAGCATATATAATACCCGATTCGAATTAGTCAATCAATAAGTTAGATATCGGTGGTTAAAAGAAAAACATCTTTTTCATTATGGATTTATATCATTTACACTGGCGGTGAAAACTAAAAGTTTTCACAAGCGCCTTAGTTTTAGTGTTAAGGGGTTTAGGTGTAGGGGTTTAGAATTTAAAAATGATGGTTAGAATTTAGGGTTTAGAGATTGAGGTTTTGTTTTTAGAGTAATATGGTTATGATTTAAGTTTTTAACGTATAAACCCTAAATTATAACCCTAAACTCTAAATTCTTACTACTATCCCTAAATTCTAAACCCTTACACCTAAACCCTTAAACACTACACCCTAAACTAAGATCATAAAGCCTAAAACTAAGACGCTAGTAGAAACTTTTAGTTTCCACTGCCAATGTATAAGATAATAATCCTTTCATTATTACAACTTTTCATTGCATGATAGAAATTTCAATTTCCTTTTCATTTTAAGATACAATCATGTTATTAAATATTTTTGAAAATGTATACATCTTTCATCTTCTTCAATCTTTCCTATTAAATTTTCACACATTCTCTTTCTTTTCTTTTTCCAAGTTATTTTATAAACAACTACATTTAATTTATTAATTGACTAATTTGAATCAAGTATTATAGATGTCTATTGAGTAAACTTTTCAGCTCAATTCGTTTCATTCACATCGTTAAAATTCGAATCTCTGATATTATTTAAAAATATAACGCTTCATTTTGCTAGACTACCCGAATATTTTTTTTATACTATTTAATACATTGTAAATAACAAGTAACAACATAAGAGTTTCTTTACATTGCTTTGAACTTAGTATTTTCTTGGTTAAATGATATTTTGATTTCTAAACTAATATTTTATTATTATTTTGGTATTTTAAAAATTTTTTTTCTTCAATTTACTCCTAAACTTTTCAAACGTGACGCACATTATTTCACTCTATTTTTCTCTAATAAAAAATTAATGTGACACTTTAGGTACATGTCACGTGACACATAATATATATAAAATTTAAAAACTTCAAAAAATATAATAAACTTTTATAATATTCGATCTAAATCAGTTGACTAATGGATCAGATGATGATAATTATAAAAGAAATGCTGCTAAAGTCTTGCAAAGGGAAATAAGGGTGAACAACAACAACAAATGAGTATATTAATTGATTACAATTTCTATGTAAATTGTTGATAGTTTTTTCACAAAATAAAATCACTTGGTATTTGCCTATGTTTCTCCCTCTTTTTCTCGAATACTAAACAAAGTCTGGGTTTTCACACATGTACCAAACACAATAGTTGGTTAGTGGGTCGAAAATTTGATCTAAATTAGTCAACTAGTGGGTTAAAAATCAATAATTAAAATAAAAACAAAAATCTGGATTTTCACACATGTACCAAATAGGGGTGATAATGAGCCTGACCGGCGCGCGAGCTACTCGGGTTCGGCTCGGTCAAAGCTCGGCTCAAGTGAACTCGACTCGGGCTCGAAACCTTAACAAAAGCTCGTAAACAAGCTCGGAATCTACATATGTACTAAAAGCAATCTGTTTAGCAAAAGAAAATCAATAAAATAAATTAGAAAAAATCTATTAAAAGTAAATTAGCTAAAATAAATTGGGCATTTTCTTTAGTTGGTTGTTGTTTGATTTTGTATTTTCATTTAATTATGTGTTTGTATTATAATAATATTTATTGATTATTTGGATTAATCTAATTTTGACACTTTTTTCTCTTTTTCGACCATTGAATTTCGTTTCAATGTTGATTATGAAAGGGACTTTTAACGAATCTTTCATAAAAAAATCTATAGCAATTTTTTTTATTTCGAGCCGAGCCGAGCCTGACGAGCCCGGGCCCAATAGTATTATTTCAGAGCAGAGTTTATTAAACTCTAGAAAAGATTTCTAGGGTTTCTTGTTTTTGGGGATTTCGGGTGAAAGGAAGGAAGAGGAAGAAGTACGAGAAGTAAAAGAAATGTAACACGTGATGTAAAACTGAATAAAACTTCTGCTTTCATTAAAGGGAAAAATTGAATACAAAGTACACCAAACTTTCAATTATTTATACACTAGTCACTAACAGATTTAACAAACTAATATTGACAACTCAGCATCTTGATTCCAACTCAGCACTCTTCTTTATAATCTTGACAGCCCCCCCTCAAGTTGGAGCATACAAGTTTTGGAGGCCCAACTTGACGATGGCACCCTGAAAAGAACCAGGATTCAAGGATTTAGTAAAACAGTCAGCTAATTGGTTTTGAGAAGAAACAGGCAAAAGCTTGATAACTCCCTGTTGAACTTTCTGTCTAATTAAATGACAATCTATTTCAATATGTTTGGTACGTTCATGATGCACAGGATTCTCAGCAATCCTTATAGCAGACATATTGTCACAGTAAAGGTTAGCAGTAGAAAGAGAAATCTGTAAATCAGATAAAAGATAAAAGAACCACTGTATTTCACATGTTACAGCAGCAATTGCTCTGTATTCAGCTTCACTAGAGGAGCGAGACACAGTCTGTTGTTTCTTGGATTTCCAGGAAACTAAGGATTTTCCTAGAAAAAGACAAAACCCAGTAATAGATTTACGAGAATCTGGGCATGAGGCCCAATCAGAATCAGAGAAAGCATGTATCTTTAAAGAATTATCAGAAGGAAAGAATAAACCTTGTCCAGGTGTGCCTTTTAAGTATCGAAGGACCCTATGAGCAGCAGTCAAGTGAACACTAGTAGGAGCAGATAAGAATTGAGATAACTGTTGAACAGCAAAACATATATCTGGTCTAGTGTTAGTGAGATAAAGCAATTTTCCAATGAGTTGTCTATAGGATGTTATATCTTGCAAAGGTTCTCCATCAGTTTTAGACAAATGAGTAGTAGCAATAATAGGAGTGGAAGCAGGCTTACAACCTAGGAAACCAGTGTCCTTTAAAAGTTCAAGGGTATACTTTCTTTGGCAAAGATTGATACCCTTATTGGATCTAGCAATTTCAAACCCTAAAAAATATTTTAACTTGCCTAAATCTTTAATTTTGAAAACTTCATGAAGAAAGTTTTTGATACAAGAAATCTGCTCAGATGAAGGACTGGCTATAATGATATCATCTACATAAACTGCAATAGCAAGAAATTGAGAATCTGTACCCTTAGTAAACAAACTAGAATCTGAAACAGACTGTTTAAAACCTTGGCCTAAAAGAGCAACAGTCAACCTCTCATTCCACTGTCTACTGGCTTGCTTTAAGCCATACAAACTTTTATTCAACTTACAAACTAGTCCATTTTTATCATTAGAGAAACCAGGAGGTAACTCCATATAAACTTCCTCTTCTAAAAACCCATGCAAGAAAGCATTGTTGATATCTAATTGTTGTAAATCCCAGTTTTTAGAAGCAGCTACAGCCATTAAAGTTCTTATAGTAGTTATTTTAGCTACTGGACTAAAGGTGTTTATAAAGTCAACACCAGGTTGCTGTGTGTAACCCTTTGCAACTAATCTTGCCTTATACCTATCCAAGGTTCCATCAGACTTTAACTTGGTTTTAAACACCCATTTACAACCTATAGTAGCTTTTCCAGAAGGCAATGGTACAAGCTCCCAGGTTTTGTTTCTTTCTAGAGCATCTATTTCTTCTTGCATAGCAGATTTCCAGCAATCATTCATAAGAGCTTGTTTGTAAGATTTAGGCTCAGTTAAAATGTCTATATTATTAATGAAGGATTTGTGGCTAGTAGATATATTAGCATAAGACAGAACTTGGTCTATGGTGTGAGGAGTAGTCCTAGCTTTAGGCATAGTGACTTGAAAATCCTTAAACTTCTGAGGAATTTTAACTGTTCTAGTAGGTCTAGTAGAAATCCTAGACTTATTTTGATCAACAACAAAATGTTGACCAGAATTATCAGAAGACAAAGCCTTTTCAACAGAATTAGTATTTTGAGGAATATTAATATCACAATCAGCACTACAAGAATCAACATTATTCCCAGACTGATTAGGAGAAACAGATTCAGAATTAAATTCAGAATTTAGAGGAACTATCTCAACATCAGAAGCAAAATCAGCTTTATTATTTTCAGAGACAAATTCATCCTCTAAATGTAAACCATCACAGTTAGGCAATACCAGATCATGAAGCTTGTCATTAGTATGTTGTTTAAAAAGAAACATATGTTCATAGAAAACCACATCTCTGCAAACAAAAACAGACTGTGTCTCAAGATTATACAACCTATATCCTTTTACATTTCTAGGAAAGCCTAAGAAAACACACTTAATGGCCCTAGAATGCATTTTAGTTTCAGCCTTAGGTAAAGAAGAAGCATATGCAAGACATCCTATGACTCTAAGATTATTATACCTAGGTTTAGACTGAAAAAGAACCTCAAAAGGAGTTCTATTATCAAGGACAGGAGTAGGAGTAACATTTATAAGAAAAGCAGCATGCATAACACAGTCTATCCAAAAAACTAAAGGCAAATTAGGAAGGATTCTTAAAGATCTAGCCACAGCTAGGAGATGTTGATGTTTCCTTTCAACAACACTGTTTTGTTGAGGAGTATGAGGACAAGAGGTCTGATGCAGAATTCCTTTTGATTTAAAAAACTCAGTCATATTAAATTCCTTACCATTGTCAGTCCTTATAGCTTTAATTTTTATAGAAAATTGTGTTTCTATTAAAGAACAGAACTCAATAATTATACTCCTAGTTTCAGACTTAAGCTTCATTGGATAAACCCACATGAACCTGCTTTTATCTTCCACTATTGTAAGAAAGTAAGAATGACCATATATGCTACTCACAGGAAAGGGTCCCCATAGATCCATGTGAACTAAATCAAAGACATTTTCAGATTTAGACATGCTAACTGGAAAAGGTAACCTCTTATGCTTAGCAAGAACACAAGTTTCACAATGATCTAAAGAACCAAATGGAATGCTAGGGTCTATTTTAGAGAAAAATTTCATCCTAGGACTAGAAGGATGCCCTAGTCTAGCATGCCAAACATCAAAAGAAACAGAAGAATTAACAAAGTTACCAACAGTAGCAGCAATCCTAGATTCCTTAAGCTCCAGCAAATATAAGCCATGAACCTTCCTAGCTAAACCAATCATCTTCCATTGCATGGCATCCTGTATGCAACAGAAACCAAGTGAGAATATAAAAGACAAATTAGAACCAGCTGTCAATTGTGAAACAGAGACTAGATTGAAACCAAAAAATGGTATATGAAACACATTATGAAGAATCAATTCATCAGACAACTTAACAGTGCCAATGTGCAAAACTTTCACAGACTGACCATTTGGCAATTTAACAAAACGATCAGTAGCAACAGAATATGATACAAAATGATCTAAGGAATTAGCAATGTGATCAGTAGCCCCTGAGTCAAGAATCCAAGATTTTTGGCTTAAAACATTATCAGAAGACTCACAACAAACAATGCTATTACCCACAAAATTAGCAATACTGGAAAAAGAATCCATACCTTGCATCTGGACAGAATCAAGATTGGAGGATAAAGCATGAACTTGAGAATTCTGATGAGAAACAGAACTCTGACATGACTTATCTTTGTCACTTATCAAAGAAAGCAGACTAGCATACTGCTCTTTGGTGAAAGAAAGAAGGCCTTCTTCATTAGAAATATTATCAGAACTATGAGAAGCAAGATTTTCAGACCCAGAATTTGCAGTTTGATTAGCTCTACTAATGGCAGTTTTTGACTTAAAACCAGGTGGGTAACCATGCTTTTTGAAACACTTGTCCACAACATGCCCATACATGCCACAAAAAACACAAAGGGGCCTACGGCTAGAATTCCCAGAACCACCAGAAAAATTCTTACTAGAACCAGAATTCCTAGGAACAGACTCATTTCTCCTATAACCTCCCCTGTCAACCAACAAGACGTTGGAATCAGTATGAACAACAGGACCAATTGTTCTTTCATGTTGGACAAGGATTGAAAAAATCTCATTAATATTTGGAAATGGTTTCATCATCAGAATTTGGGATTTGGGAATGGAAAAAGAATCATTCAAACCCCTAAGGAATCTAAGAGCAAAATCTTGCTTCCGATACTCAACTGCTTTGCAATCGCAACTAGATAAAGCCCTAAGATTGCAAAGCTCGTCCCAAAGAATCTTTAATTGCGTATGAAAGGAGGTTACGGAAAGACTACCTTGACGGAGGGAATAAAATTCCTGTTGCAAGTCAGAAACCCTAATTAGGTCTCCTTGCTTGAAACGATCGTTGAGGTCAGCCCACAATTCGTACGCCGTATCTATCCAAATAACGCCTTGGGCTATCTCCGGTGAAATTGCTCGAAGAAGCCACGACAGAACCAGATTATTACACTTCTCCCATGCTTGAAATCGCGAACTATCCTTTCGAACCTGCTTGATCGACCCATCAACGAAACGCAGCTTGTTCTTGGAGATGAGAGCCATCTTCATCGACCTCGCCCAACTGTGGTAATTCGAACCGTTCAACAAAGCAGACGTGAGAACCAAACCAAGATTTTCGTTCGGATGAATATAATACTCATCCGAAGGATCGTCGTTCTTGAAGGGTTGAAGGCGGGCTCGATCGGAGGAATCGTCTCTGATACCATATTAAACTCTAGAAAAGATTTCTAGGGTTTCTTGTTTTTGGGGATTTCGGGTGAAAGGAAGGAAGAGGAAGAAGTACGAGAAGTAAAAGAAATGTAACACGTGATGTAAAACTGAATAAAACTTCTGCTTTCATTAAAGGGAAAAATTGAATACAAAGTACACCAAACTTTCAATTATTTATACACTAGTCACTAACAGATTTAACAAACTAATATTGACAACTCAGCATCTTGATTCCAACTCAGCACTCTTCTTTATAATCTTGACAGAGTTCGAGCCTAAAATTCTGAACTCAGTAAACCTCGAGCCTGAACCGAGTCTGGCCAGGCTCGGCTCAGCTCTGCTCGTTATCACGCCTAAATTACCAAACACATTAGACCAAAACGTGAATAACTTCACAAGCAATTGCCAAAGCACGACCATAAAGACTTGATTGAGTATGACTAGGAGGAGACATAGAAACAAAAGTATTTATGGTATTTGTATTGAAAGCATTAAACATAATGATTAGATTTGATAATTCGTGTATTATTACACTTTCGACGATCATATTAAACTTAACAATTCATTCATATATTCTATGTCCATGTATATCGTCATATCATAACATTAAAGGTATTTTTATTTTCATATAAACTAGATATCTTCATATTCATGCTATATGAATTTCGAGATTTTTGTATATTCGTATCGTGTAATATTAAGAGTTTTTTGTTATCGACGGTATTTTCTTACCTTTTACTTGGTCTATTGACGACGAAAAAAAAATGAGAGTAATATTATATAAATTTTCCTTCCATCTCCTTATTTATTTTCCTTTTTATTTCCCTTTCACATTTTTCCTTTATTTGTTGAAAATATTTATGCATAATTTTGAACGTCAACTTATCTTATTCTTCAAAATAAAAGGAAAAGTAGAGCCAACTTCCGAGTATTAATTTTCCTTTGCAACTTGCAAGACTTTTGGTTAGCTTTTGAACATTATAAATACATGCAATTTACCCCCTTAGCTCTCTCATCATCCCAATCTCATTCCCCTTCGAAATAAATAGAAACATGGGGTGCTTGCGGTTTTTAATGTGGTCTATAATGTCGACTTTGCTGGATTATGAGTCTAATTTTAATCTCTTCATCGATACTTGATCGGATGATCATTTCATCTGAGAGATAAAAAATTAGACTCATAATTTAGCAAAGTCGACATTAATTTGACTCACAATTAGGAGTGAGTATTTGTTAGGTAAAGAAATTAGATCAAGTGAAACTAATCATGATCAACTAATATCGATTTATCTAGTACTTCTAGCGAGTATATAATGCTTTTCATTGCTAATAGTCCTATAATGTTGACTTTGCTGGATTATGAGTCTAGTTTTAATCTCTTCATCGATGCTTGATCGATTGAACCTTTCAAGCAGACGATGGATTAACTAGACTCATATTCAGCAAAGTCGACATTAACTGGGCTCACAATTAAGAATGAGTATTTGTTAAGTAAAGAAATTAGATCAAGTGAAACCGACTACGATCAATTAATATCGATTTATTTAGTACTTTTAGCGAGTATAAGGTGCTTTTCATTGTTAATAGCCCTATAATGTCGACTTTGCTGGATTATGAGTCTAGTTTTAATCTCTCCATCAAAGCTTGATCGATTGATCCTTTCAAGCAGACGATGGATTAGCTAGACTCATAATTCATCAAAGCCGACATTAACTGGGCTCACAATTAAGAATGAGTATTTGTTAGGTAAAGAAATTAGATCAAGTGAAACCGATCACGATCAATTATTATCGATTTATCCAGTACTTTTAGCGAGTATATGGTGCTTTTCATTGCTAATAGCCCTATAATGTCGACTTTGGCGGATTATGAGTCTAGTTTTAATCTCTTCGTCGATGCTTATTCAACTGATCATTTCATGCAAACAATGAAAAACTAGACTCATAATTCAACAAAGTCGACATTAACTTGGCAAATACAGGGATGCTGGTTTGTGCACAAACTCTCCCACCTCTCTGGTTTGAATTCCATCCGGTCTTCACCCCATATTTCTTCATTTCTTTCCATCGAATACAACGACAACACGATCCGTGTGTTGGGACCGACACGATCCCCACTCGGAAGAACGTCTGGTTTTTTCGAATATCTTAAGGCCAATGGTAAGGATGGATACAGTCTTAGTGATTCGCACAATGCAGCATGCAGGTATACAAACTTGTTCAGCTCTTCCGCACTGAAAGACACCGTCTTCCCATCGGAACAATTGGCTTTAAAGTTTAATCTCTTCTAAAATCTTGGTTTATATTTCTTAAACTGTCGAGCACTTAAAATTGTAAAACGGTTGAATTTGTATAATTTAAGAACTTATTTTTCATTTAATGTGGAGTTTATTAAAAATAATAATATTGTTTGTGAGTTTAACTCTAATGTTGGAGTATCTATATATATATATGAATTAGTATTCAATAAATTTTAATATTTATATTTTAAATTTTAATTTAACACAATTCAAATATTTAATCAAAGAATTCATTGAGTGATTCCAATTATAAAGGATAAAATGTTTTTCTTAGATAGTCTAGATTTGAGTAACATAATTTGTAAGTGTGGGTGAATTATTCAAATAAAAAAATCAAAATAAGATATTATCTCAATACCTTTAATTAGGAATAAATTTATATTAAAACAACCAAGTACGAAACTGTATATAAAAACCAAAGTTTAGGGTCAAATTGTACCAAATATTTGTTCGTTGAAACTCTCTTTCTCTTGAATTCAGCTGGCGGTGGCTGGTGAGTTCATCGAGTTAAAACATTGGGTTATTAAGTGTTCGATAAAATGCTGGAGAGAAATGTAAAAACTGTGTATATATAAACATTGCCTTTTTTCTTAATTGTATATTTAACCCAAAGCGTTAACTTCCAAGCTTAAAACCCAGATTAGTTTTTTTTAAGGGAATCTTAGCTTTAATCGTTGGATTTGTTTGAGCTTCAATGGCTGACCAAATTTCCACCCCAACACTTCCCGGCCGCCGTATTAAGCTCAACGTCGGAGGCAGGTGTTTCGAAATCACCGTCTCCACCCTTCACTCTGCTGATCCTGATTGATTCCCTCCTCCCTGCCCTCTCCAACCGTCCTTTTCATCCCGGGTCTAACCCCATATTCATCGACCGCGACCTAGAAATTTTCTCTGTTCTTCTTTCTCTCCTCCGCTCTAACCGCCTCCCTTCCACCGCCCTCCGCCAATTTTCTATCCAGGAACTCGCCAAGGAGGCTCTTTATTACGGTGTTGAGTCACGCCTCCATTCTGCCTCTTTGCCATCGCCACTTCAGGGCATAGATGCTGCCATCATTGACACTATATGCCCAGCTTCAGACGCTGTTCCTTCCACTTTCTCCGCTGGCGAAGATAGTTCACTCTGGATCGCTCACGGTGGTCAAATTTCAATTTACGATCCCTACTTATCATACACAGCCGCCGTGCGCACGCATCTCGATGATATCACCTCAATTTGCCGGGTATGGCCCGAAATAGCTGCTGTCGGATCCGAATCCACATCGGGTCTCCATATCTACGACCTCTCCAGTGGGCACTATACCGGTTCAGTCCACTGGACCGACCGGGGCAATCCACGAATATACAAGGCTCGAGTCAGCACCATCGCTCACTCACCCGACTCGGTCTTCGTATCGTTCGATTGTCCCCATAGAGAAAAACAGCATCCTCACGATTGATAAATCAACGCTTCGGGTTTCATCTGAGTTGACTCGTCAATTGGGAAGCGCTGCCAAGAACACAGTCCCTGGGAAGTTGACGTGGCTGCCGGAAACTAGTTTGAGTATCGGAAGTGCAGTCACTTGTGGGGCATTTGGTTACTCTGGTTACATTAGGATATGGGATCCAAGAAGTAAGGAGGTGGCTGGGAAACAAACAAGCCGGGTTCGGTTCGGATACTCATTCACCAACGTTGACGTCGACACAGATGATTCAATCCTCTTCAAGATATGTTCAAAATCCGGGGACTTGGCAATAGCAGATATTCAAAAATTAGGGGATGACCCGTGGGTATAATGAGCTTAGTTCGAAAATCATGTTCAGCAATTATATCCAAAGTCCAAGATTACCAATTAAAATGTTACAACAAAGATCTTGGCACAGATTCGGATGTGAGCAAACATAATCGATACTCAATTCAGCAAGTATCAAAGCCGACCGTAACAAACACGAGATAATCAAAAATATAAAACCGATATCATTCTTGTAACAGAGATGTACTTCGAAACGGTTTAATAGTACAACAGTACCAGGAAAAAAGCAAAGATAACATTACCAAATAAACTGATAAAGAAACGCCATGATTAGGTTGTAAGCTCCATTATAGCAGAAACAATGTCGCCATCAGCAGCCTTGAGTGCCTTGACAGCCTTTGACCTGGACACTCCTGCTTGTGTCATGACCAATTCAATGTCCTTGGGCTCGACACCCGTCTCATCCACTTCTTCATCATCCTGGACATTGGTCGATGTCTCGGGCTTTGAAATCACATTGCTTAGATCCGGAGCCTTGAATTGCTCAGCAGCTTGAGTCTGTAATTGTGAGCTTAAGTCCTCAATCTTAGCCTCTCCGAATATTACGTACGTATCTGATGCTGGGCTCTTGAACACATCTGGTTTCGAGATGACAAACAAGATCTGGAATCAACATGGAAAATTAGTTATCAAATAAACAAACTAAATAGAATCCAGAGATTAGTTTAGCTCAAATTTAGAATTATGAACTCAATGACTGAGGTCCCTTTTGCATCAAAAGAATTCTAATAAGAATCAATATTGCAAAACATGAACCTAATGTCACGCTAGGATTGCTGTCTAAGAATGATACGAAAAGGGGACTTACATTCTTGCTCTTCTTGACCGTGACCCGGCTAACACCAGGAATGGGTTTCATCCCAAGCTTCAACATGGCTTTGCGACTCTTCTTCTCACTTCGGCTTTGCTTTGACCTACCAGCTCCATCACCTTCTCCATCATGATGTCCTAGGACATAACACAATAAAAAAAATATTATACCATTGTGGATAGTAATTTTCATCCTTTTTCATTAACTTAACCTCTAATAAGAGAAAAAAAGGCAATATCAAACATTTCAAACCTTTCAGTATTTGCGTATTCAACAAGAAACTTAAAACCACAAGGAAACGAATAATTTCGGCCATACATAAAAATTTATACACACGAATATACTTCTCAGGATTTGAGTAAATACTAGGTTCGCCGGCTACTTGGGGGTAACAGACTAAGATACTAGAACTCAACTCAACAATATAGAGCAGTTCTGAACCGAGTACGTTGAGTACACATAAGTACTATAAAATACACAGCTTAAAAGAAAGGCACTATTTTTTTCATGATTGAAATTGCAGGGGTTTAATCTCGGGGATACGAGTCTCACATTCTACATTCTACCAACAAATCACATGGCTGTTGGCTTAAAAGTAAGACCATGTAGGAGCAAAATCGAGTCAATCCAAGTCAAAAGAGTACAATGCTTGCCTTTTGAAGATCAAACATATGCATTCATGTTTCAACAAGCTGAAATCGATATTAAAGTACATGCATTCGGCTAGATCGACTAGTTCAACTATTCGAGCTCGAGTTACATGGAGCAAATCTAGAAATCAAACTCAGAGACAAGTGAACCTTAAAAGACCGGTCACGCATATTTCCTAATATAAACCGAAGATAAAATAAAAAATCTACGAACTATAAAATCAGCATCGTTCAAATTATTTTCATCCAAATCTCTTAAAAATAAGTTCAAAAAATGATTCGAAATCATGGAAAATGGATATTCACCATCGGCATCATCTTCATCGTCGTCGTCTTCGTCATCTTCCTCGTCGTCATCTTCAACAACGGGTTGCTCCGACTGTAAATCAGACAGAAAAAAATCAATAAAAAAGCAGAAAATCAAAATCAATAGAAAAGAATAGATGTCAATTTCAGGAATATATACATCGATTTTTTGCTGGTCGAGATGAGCGGCGAGGATCTCTTCGATCTCTTTGTCGGTCTGAGCAGTCATGTTTGGTTGAGAGAGAAAAGCAGAAGAGAATGGAAAAGCAAAACCCTAAAACCCCAAAAATAAAGCGGCGATGTCTGTTAATTAAGCTTTTTTGAGCTGCCATTGGGCCGATTCCATATCACCTACAAGGCTATAGGCCCAAAACATTAATATATATATATATATATATATATATATATATATATATATATATATATATATATATATATATGGATTAATATCCAATACACTGGCGATGGAAACTGAAAGTTTCCACAAGCGCCTTAATTTTAGGGTATAGTGAGTTAGTTTAGGGTATATGATTTATGGTCTAGGGTTTAGGGTTTATAAGTTAGTGTTTAGTTTTTAGGTAATATGACGAAGATTTAGATTTCAACCTATAAACCTTAAACCTTAAATTAAAACAACTATTCCTAAATTCTAACCCATACACCTAAATCCCTAAACTCTATACCCTAAACTAACTCCCTATACCTAAAATTAACTCCTTATTCCTAAACTTTTAGTTTCTACCGCTTGTGTATAAAATATTTATCCTATATATATATGGATTAATATCATATACACTAGCGGTGGAAAACAAAGTTTCCACAAGCGGGGTTATTTAAGGCTTTAGGGTTTAGAAATTATGAGTTTAGGTTGTAGGGTTTAGAATTTAAGATTTATGGTTAAAATTTAGATTTTAAGACTTAGGGTCTGTAGTTAGATTTTAGGGTTTAGGGTTTCCCAATATACCCGAACCATAAAGCCCTAAATTTAAATTTGGTTTAATTGAGTTTTCAAAATATTAGAATTGTCACATTATTTTATTAATCCAATATAATTTAGATGTAGTTTTCATGTTAATAAGAACTCAACAAGTGTTTTAGTAAAAAAAAATAGATGATATTTATCTTAAGAGACACGAATTTAAACCGCTTTATTTATAAGGTGTATGCTTATTGTCAAAGTAAATT
Organism: Hibiscus tridactylites; assembly: GCA_958450335.1. Classification (NCBI taxonomy): domain Eukaryota; kingdom Viridiplantae; phylum Streptophyta; class Magnoliopsida; order Malvales; family Malvaceae; genus Hibiscus; species Hibiscus tridactylites. Next base: position 77,504,947 of record OY288284.1, on the reverse strand, counting down.
TTTTATTCTTCTCTCAAAAAAATCTCTCTTTTTTTCTTTTCAAGAAAATTTTTAAGGTCCTTTTGTTTTTACTCTTTGTTGATTGACATTGTCCACAACTACCCTCCTTCTCACTATATTCACTCTCTGTTTTATTTTTCTCGTTTTGAATCTCTTTTTTTTTCTTTCTCATTTTTGGCTTTATTTGTTTATAAAATTTTCTTCAATTTCTCGATGAGAGTTCACCAATTCGACATTGAATGTGACTTTCTTGTAGACCAAATGGTGGTGAAAATGATACCCTCTTTCAAAATGAAGGCAAAAAATCTAACGAGGGGTTGGGGCGTTCGATTTTTTTTCTTTTTCTAATTTTTATTATGTGCTTTATTTTTTTGATGTTCTTATTTTCGTAGTTTCTTCTCTTTGCATGTTTAAAGAAGGCACTTCCTTCTTTTTAACAACTCTTTCAACGAATTTATATCACTTCGGTAGTTCCTTTGGCGAGAATTTCCACTAAAAAACTTGTTCTCATTGTTGTCAAGTTCTAGCGTTGGTGTTCTCCTATGGTTTGAATATTATTCAAACGGAATGCGAAAGCGTATCTGAATCAATCGGTCATGTTAAATCATCGAGAACAATAAATCGAATAAATTGAATACAGAAGCGTACCTGAATTAATCGATAGATTGAAAACCGTGAATTTTCATGTTAAAATCCTAAATCTTTGGTATTGATCTTCCAAGAAGATAGATTAGCCCTTGCCGTAAAAATTCTTTGACTGAGACAAGAGTAATACAAGTTAACCTATTTCTTGGGGATCACTACCTCTTTATATAGTTGATTATTAAATCAACTATTAAATATTTATAACTCTGTCCCTCATTGAATTATAAATATATCTTATGGTATCCACACTTCTATTTCCATGACACTTTAATACCTGTGACACACCTAACATAATTTGTCACTTGATTTTGTGTCATACTTTATAATAGCGTCATACATTTTACATATGTGTCTACAATTGAGAATTTTAATCCAACCGTTTAGCCATTGAAGAGACGTTTCTCAGAACTTTAATAAGCTCTGGTTCTAATGAATACCACCCTTTCACTGTTTGTAAAGCCCTTGTTTAATGAATTTCCTTTATTTGTCAAAAACAATATAGTTTAGTTATTAAATGTCAAATTGAATCTAACGTAGAGTACATCTAAAACTTGTTGATCAAAATTTGAAGGGTAAACTTCATCAACACACTGTAATTTTAATAAGTTTCTTTTTTCACCATGAAAGTTTCAAAAGTTACAAAATGATCACTAACATTGTCGTTTTATAATAAATCAACCACTCAGTTGTTGATAGTCGTTACTCTAATCATGGAAGGCTGATGTGGTACATTCTGTTGGCTTACTTGACATCATTTGGCCGCACTAGACCAAGGTTGAAGATCATTTGACCAAAAAACCTCTTTAAAAAGAATTCCAAATCACAAAACCCTAATTTCAAACAAGAGAGAGGAGCGGAGAAGAAGCTGGCGAAAAAAGAATCAAGAGTAGAAAAGAATGTATATTTTTTGAGACTAAAACTGTGTATGTTGTATTCTAAATAGAGTGATCTGGTTGTAACAAAAATTCAATTAAGTGACTAAATTATGACTTTTAAAAAATGACTTGTTTGTAACTAAACATATAGAGCAACATGGAGTGTATTTTACCCTAAAACAAAACAAAAACTCGATAAATGAAAACGAGAAGATGAGAAAGAAAATGACAAGAGTTATGCTAATTTTGGACTTAATTAAATTTATCAAACCTCTCAAAAATAATTTAAAGTTTAAACAAAATTAAAAAATTAGTTTCGAATGATTTCTAACTTAACCTAAACTTTTTCAAAAACAATATAATTTGTTTTTGTACTTTAAAAAGATTATTTACAGTCTTCAAGGCAAAAATGATTGATCTCCTAGACTAAAGATCGATCCCATAAGAAAGAAAATACTAACGTTAAAGAGTCCTAGAGTGCTTAATTGTTGTATTCATTCCTACACTCGTGAGCATTCATTGTTAATTTTGCTCAAAGTGTCCTTTGGTGAGAACTTTAAATTGTGCAAATATTTGTCATACGAGATTTTCTTTGTTTACTTATTTGTATGGAGAATGTAATGCAAGGTTTTGAGTATAAACCTTGAGAGAACAGTAAATATACTCTTTATCCTTAAAAGAAAGATAAATTAGTCAATTTGTAAAAAAAATAGTATGAGTAGCTAAGATAGTGGATGTATACTTCGTTTATACGTCGAACCACTTTAAGTTATTGTGTAAATTTTTTTTTATTGTTTCGACAAATATGAGTAAAAAATGTTTGATCAAAGTTCGGAGACGTTACTTTCCAAAACAATTAAAGAAAAAAATAGAAAATGGAAGAGAAAAAAACACTAGGAAAGAAGTATCTAAGCTCTAATTTGATTATTTGATATGATACTGATATATATCTTGCCCAACCATATGGTATATTTTAAGTTTGATTAACTCATATAATTATTAGAATCGATATTTGATACTATTGATTTCAGATTATAAAAAAAGACACACATTTATAACTCTACTTGTATTCTCAGTCACAAATTGGTTAATAATAATAATAATAATAATAATAATAATTTAATTAATTGTAAAATTAGTTGACTCCTACATAATACTTAACTGTTCAACTTCACATAATTTTTTATTAAGTAGAGATATATTACATTCTCAAGATAAATATAATAATTCAAACTATATAAGACGGGGTAACATGAGCACTTTTGGTCATTGAGCCAATTCGTGGATCTCAACTTTTTTTGAACTCAACGTGGTTTTGTTGAGGCATAATATCAAAAATGACTTTAATGTTTGTCTGGATAATCATTTTGGTTCCTATTTTTTTTTAAGTATTTTAACCATCGACGTTTTATTTTGGGTCAAAATGGCTAGGGATGGCAACGGGGCGCGTCGGGGTGGGTTTTTGGCCACCCCGACCCCGACCTCACCCCACCCTGATTCTAATATATTATATCCCCTCCCCGACCCGCCCTGAAATAATAAAAAGCATAATTTGATCCCGACTCGACCTTGATATTTTAATAAAAAACTCGACTAAACCCGACCCGCCCCCGAAAAAATTAATACAAAATTAAATATAATATATAAAATATAATAAATATATTGGAGCGGGGTGGGTCAGAGAATTTTCACCCTAAACCCGAACATGTCCCGTCCCGACTTTATTTTTTTTATAACCCGACCCGAACCCGATTTTTCAATTAAAAAATCTGCCCCTATCGGGTCAGAACCCGACAGGAACGAGTTATTTTGTCATCCCTAAAAATGACTCATCCGTAGATGAAAATTATTACTCAATTAACTGTAACACCCGTGTCTTGGGCCTAGGAGTTAGCCGGGTTGTTGTTCGAGTCAAATAAAATCTAATTAAAATAAACCAACTTTGAATAATGACCTATTTGAATCTTAATAAAGAGGGAGGGACCAATGTTGTGATTTACCCACATTTTAAATAAAGCAAGACAACTTTTAGGGAAAAGTTGTCATCTACCTTCTCATTTTTCCCTTTCCCAATTTCAAAACCCTCTCCCCCATTTTCAAACTCTCCTAAAACCCTAGTTACTATTCCATTGATTTTGCTAATCGATTTCAACATCAAATTAAGAGGTAAATATATTTTCTTAACCTCCTCTCTATCCTCTACTTATCTATTGTCTTAGATTTCAAAAATATTGAGTTTTGGGAATTAGGGTTCATATTGAAATTTGGGTTTTTAATGGGGTTTTTCAATTTGTTTTGAGAAATTGTTTTGGGGTTATGTTTAATCATAATGAAATATACACCATATATTAATTTGGTTGATTTCGGATGAAATTTCGTAGTGGGTCCTTAGGGCAAATTTTAAAGTATGAAAAATTGGGTTTTTGAGAGGTTTAGTGTTGGAATTGAAGGGCTGATGGTCTACCTATGTTAGGAGGGTGATTTGGGATGTTTTAGAAGTCATTTGGGTGCTTGGAAATGGGTATTTCGGCCAATGGTTGTTGGAGTCTGAAAATTGGGTTTTTGAGATGTTATGTGGTTTGGGAATTTGAGGAAATTGGGTTGTGATTTGCAAAGTAGATTGATGGTTGAATTAGCATTGGATTGAGAAGTAATGTATGTGTTTTGTTTGACTAGAAGCAAGAGGAAACGTGGAAGAGGCTTTGGGACCGAATCCGGGAAGTTGAAGGTGATTGCTTGCTTGGTCTTGGAGCTTGGAAGCTTAGGTGAGTGGTTGTTTGCTTTTAAAGATTTTAAAATAGTTGGTTCGAGTATATGGACTAGGTTGGGCTTGGTAGACCCACCTAGAGTTAGGATTAGGGTGGTAGCCTAATCTTAAACTTGATCTAGAGCCTTTGGATGAACTCTTCTATGTGATTGTGTATGTCTCATATGATATGTGATATGAGTGGTTATGTATATTGTATTATACATGTGGAATGAGATATGAATTGTGATGATTGAGACATGCATGATGAGGGTTGTTGGTGAGTACGTGCTAAGCACGGAATTGGTTGAAATGAGAAATGAGAAACGAGTAAATGTTGGCACTAGTATACTTGAATACAAATGATCGATCATTAGGATGTTAGTGTGTACACATGAGTCAAAAGTCGCGCGTGGCCTTGGTGGCGTTGAGTCACCAAGGAGGAGTACGGGTTCGCCCGAAAATTGTATTTAAATGTAGTCGGTGATGAGTGGAATCCCATCGACGGGGCGTGAGGATGAGTGGAATCCCCTCTACGAGACCGGTGATGAGTGAAATCCCACCGTGAGGTAATATGGTTGTTGCATGTGAATTCCAACGTGTCTATCCGCGTATTCGGGTCTTAACTAGGTGCCAATGTTGATTGATATGTGTATCAATGTGTTGTGACATATGAGCTATGAATTGAATGTTAAATGTGATTACATGTATTGTAGAGTTGGGCTTATGATCATGGCATTTATATTGTATATTGCTCATGCATCTTTACTTCATGGCTCTTGTGGACCCTTGGTATGGTTGTGTTTTTTACCTTGGCTAGATCGTGCTCGGACGCTGCAATGCTGAGGTTTGTTTTTAGAGCTTACCCTCACTAAGCATCATTGCTTACGCTCTCTTTGTTCAACATTGCAGATCCTTAGTTCGTGGGTTGCTCGGGCAAGTGGAGGGCCTCCAGGTGTGGTTTTTGGCTTGAGTTCATCAAGTATGGATTTTTAATGTTAGACATGTAATAGTTTGAGCAATGGGACATGTATGGTTTTGTTGGATAGTTGTTGGTTGCTAGGAGCATGTTTAGACTCCTTGATGCCTTGCTTGTGTATGATTTGTGTTGCCATGATGAATGTTAACTCATGCCTAAATTGCTCTTTTGAATGTTAGTTAAATGCCTTAGAGGCCACCCTTATGTTTGAATGATGATTGAATGAATGCATGTTTGTGGGGTGTTGCCTTAGTGTTAGACTTGTCCCAATCTTGTTGAAGCATGCTAGTATGGTTGGTATGCCTTGAGTTTAATTTGTATGGTGTTGTGAGGTGTTTTGGAGGTGTTTTGGGGCACCCATGTGCCTTAAAACAGCCCAGACGAGTCTGCAGACATGGGGCGTTTCGGAACGGGTCCCCCTGTTCCGGAACGGTTCCTTTGCAAATGGCCTGCCGTTTCGAAACGGATGAGGGTCGTTTCGGAACATTTTTGCTACTGGAATTTTGAGAAATTGACGAGATGAAGACGTTCCGAAACGGGCCTTTGGTGTTTCGAAACGGTCAAATCTCGTTGACCACGAGATATTGACCGTCAAGGCCGTTCCGATACGGGTCACCCCTGTTTCGGAACGGTCACCTTATGGTTGACCCTGGCCTGTTGACTAAGTCAAGGCGTTTCGGAACACCCTAAGGGCGTTTCGAAACGGCCTGCTGTAAAACATTAAAATGAGCTGTTTAATGATTGGTTGGTCGATGTACGTTGCAAATGTTGTATTCCCGCTGCTGTGCCTTATGTAGGATTAATTTATGCATGTAGACAAGATAAAACAAAAAGAAAATTTTAGGGTCGTTAACCGAGGGGAAACCTTAACGGGTTTCGCTTCGGTTTTCCCCGTGTGGCCCACTCGGACCGATCATCCGACCAGACCGAGACGAGGGGGTTACATTAACAATAAACGTCTTGAAATAAATTAAAAGAAAGACACACCAACAAAAAATAATTTTATATTTTATATAATTTATAAAATTAATTTTTAGCTTCAAACTAAAAAGTAAATAATTTTTCATTATCTCAATTGAAGTTGGCTCATTTAGAGATGGGCACGGGTCAGGTCAGGTTTTTGGCCCACCCGAACCCGACCTGAAAATAAATATCTTTTACCCGCACTCGATTCGAACATTTTTAAAAATATCAACCCGACCCGAAAATAAATACACTAAACCTGACCCAATCCGGCCTATAGAAAAAAAATAATTTTTAGGGATTTAATTGTAAAAAAATAATTTTAGGGGACAAAATCGTAAAAAATTATAAATTTAAAGACTAAATAATAAAAATTTAATTTTAAGGACCTAGTTATAAAAAATATATATAAAAATGGAGTATTATTATAAATATCCCTAAAAAATTTAGAGGAAAATTGCACAATTAGTCTTGAGTCGGGCCAGATAGGGTATCTTTCACCCTAAACCCGACCGAACTTGACTTCACCCTTAATAAAAACTCGACTCGACCCGACCGAACTCGATTTTTCATTAAAAAATCCGACCCGACCGAGCCGGGTCGGGTAAAATCACTTCCCTAGGCTCATTACTTCAACCAGTCCCCGTGTTCTTCGAATGGATCTCTTAATTGTTGAGAAGGTTGCCGAAAGACATTATATAAGACATACCCAATAAAACTTACAAGTAAACCAAATATAAGATAGCGATTAAGGTTGCTATTTTTAATATTATATAATTTTAAAATCACAATGGATCTATGATAAAATCGTTTATTTACAACGAAATAATATATAAAGTTAACAAATCTCACTTAATATTAAATAAGATTTATGACTATACAAACAAGTGAAGGTAATTCTAGATGTGATAATTTTTTCTCATGTAAGTTTTACACGTCATTTCAAGTTGTTGACTGATAGTTGATTAACGATTTTTGTCTAGACTATTTTGACCAAATTAAATTAACAAGGATGGACCATAATAATTTATTTGTATGACGCTCCACCCATGAAAGTTCAAATCTTGTCACCTACTAACAGGTACCATATATTAATTAGGAAACAAACAATATTAATTATTGGTACCTAACTATTGCATGTTCACACATAGAGACATGTTCATAATTTCTATTAAAAAATATGAACTTGATCTGACCATTAAATGTAGACTGCCCTACCATGTCAATGAGTTCACATGTGAGTTTATGGGCGTCATTGCACATGGTAGCTTTGAAGCAAACCAGTATATATGTGTGTTGCATGTGCAACAATGGCAGCCGAGCCGAGCACAACGAATCCGAACCGATATTGATGGCGAAGGGCACCAAGAGAGCTGTTCTTGTGGGTTGCACCTACAACAAGACCCGGTTCAGTTTGTATGGATGCATAAAGGATGTGAGGAAAATGAACGACTTCATTGTCAACAAGCTTGGATTTTGTGAAGAGAATGTTAAGGTCCTGACCGATGAACCGGTGTCGGGGATCACGTCGGCAATTCCTACAGGCGAAAAGATCAGGGAAGCACTTTCTGGGATGGTGGATGCTGCTGAAGCAGGGGATGTGCTGCTTTTCTATTTCAGCGGACACGGAACGGCGATTCCGGACTATGTACCGGGACTCCCTTACAGGGAAGAGAAAGCAATTGTGACTTGTGATTTGGATCTCATCACCGGTATACCTTCTTTTTTCCGACTACACATGTCGTTAATTTGCTCGAACGATGTAATTGATTAAAAATGGGATGTACTAATGATGTACAGGCACACAATTGAGGGATCTAGTTGACCAACTTCCGGGAGGCGCGACGTTTACGATCGTTGCGGATTCCAGCTACAGCGGCGGACTCATTGTTGGAGGGAAAGAACAAATCGGGTCCAACGCAATGATACCATTCCCTACATCATATGCGAAACTGGTCAGGAAGAGCATCGATTTCAACGTCCTTCGTGGTATCAAAAGTATAACGTCGGGTCTGATACCGGAAGCTGAAGTAACCGATTACTGCCTGTCGCGAGACGATGGAATTCTGCTAAGCGGGTGTGATGCGAACGAGACATCGTTCGATGTTGTCCTCGGAGGAGAGGCGTACGGGGCATTTACCAATGCAGTGCTGAAAGTGCTCAGGAACCTTAAGGATTGTCCTGCAAATACAAGACTTGTGTATGAAGTTAGAAAGAAATTGAAGGAGGATGGAATTGGAGTTGAGCAGAACCCTTGCGTTTACTGCAATGATGCCTATACAAATGAACCTTTCTTGGGTGGCTTTGCAAATAATCTCAAATCGAAATGAAAAAAGAATGTGCTATATATGTTCATTGTTGTGCACTTGTAGTAATTTCATAATTTTGACACCCAATAGACTATTATATAGTTTGTATTTATTACGTGCACATAGGGACGGAGCCAGGATTGAATCGTAAGGGGGCAAGTTGTTTAATTTTGGAACGATCGAGATCTTAAAAAGTGATTAAAACATAAAAGTTAAAGGAGTTAAGATTTGATTTCACTAATTTTAAAATTAAAAGGTCATAAAAAGTAATTAAACCAAGAAAATTGGGGATCAATACTTAAATTAATTAATTTTAAAATTAATAAGGTCTTAAAAATAAATTATACAGAACAATTTTAAGAGGGGCAAGGACTTAATTGAAATAATTTTAAAATTATCAATGGCCTAAAATATAATTAAATCATCAAAATTATGGGAAACAATTGCCCCTCCCACCCTCTACTTACACCATCCCTGCGTGCTCAGACAAAGACGAACACATAATTTTGTGTTAAAAGTAAGGTATAGATGTTTAGTAAGTTATGATAATAAATAAAACATACATGGAAACTACATGTTGATCCGACTTTTACATGTTTTTGCATTATCCTAAAAAATCATTTAAGAATGTCGTAATGTCGTACCTACCCATTAGTTTTCATAAATTTTATATATACTTACATGTTTAAATATACATTTGTACCTAGACTTCACATTTTTTTATCAAGTTGATACTTAAATAAATTTTTGCTGTTAAATTTATATCTAAATTAGGTATTTTTTCTAAGTTAACACCTAAAGAATTTTTTCTTCCAGTTTAGTATCTAAGCTTTAATTCCATCCATTGTTATGATATTTTTATTAACATATTTAGACCCAAAATATATACATTCTATCAATTTGATCTTAATTCGAAATAATTCAATAAGTTTAACCATTTCTATTTTTAAAACACCATCAATTTAGTCATTTTTGTGATACTGTCAAATCAAACAAGCCTAATGGATGGAATTGTACCATATTCTTATTCATCTAACACAATCCCTAATTTTATTTCGGTGGAGGGGAGAAGAAATAAAAAATTATAAATATGGAGGATTAAATGTGTAATTATACAAATTATTTTTATTTCGGTGGTTAACATAGGATTGAAGTAATAGTTTAGGGACTATTTAGGTAATTTATCCTTCTTTTTATTGTCTCAGATCAACCTCCCGTTAGCGTTTAACGGCAACAAACGACTGAGTAACCAAAAGTTTACACCCCGAAAACGTAAGTGACCTTACTGGTCGTTTTTAAAAATTGGTGACTAATTCTGTACTGAGAGAAACATAAATGACTATTCCAGTAGTTAACTCATTTAATAAAAATTCTAAACGGCTTAAAAAAATTAAGATATAATTATACTTTGCGAGTCAAATATGTGCTCAACAAAATTTTATTATTATTAAAAAAGTAAAAATCAACCATTGTGAACAATAGATTGATCAGATTACAACAAAGTCCAAGCAAAAGAATGATGTTACAATACGGTATCGAAACACACCCTAAGCAATTGTGATATATTTGAAATACATCATAATAAGTAGACTTGACTCAAATTGAAATACTTCAATACATGGGGCGAAGTCAGAAATTAAAAGTTAACGGGCCGAAAATAAGATGTTATTATAAGAGTAATAGAAAAATTCGGAAACAAATACAATTAAAATACTTTTACTTTCACTTGTACATTTTACTACTAAGGCAAAAAATATTTTATGATATCAAAGTAAATAAAATAAATTATAATTTAAATTTTTACAAAAATCAAATCTTAAAAATATTAAAAATAAAAAGATATACCGTAAAAGTGAGTCGCGAGAGTCAGGCCTCTTCCGGTCCATGCGGTTACGTTCCTGTCTCAATAATACTTTTTAGTTCTTAAATGTAAAAATTGATGAACCGTTTACTAAAGAAACTTATGAACCATTTACTAGAATAAAGTTTCACATATGATAATATTCAAAAAAAAAAAAGTTTCACATATGATATTTCGATAATATTTTTTTTTCACACTTAGAGACGTGCTCATAATTTTATTTTTAAAGAATTTTATTAAAAATATGAGTGGGAATTGATAAGATTTTATATTGATCTGACTTTTACAAGTATTTGCATTTCCCTAGAAAAAAAACATTTGATAATGTCGTACCTACCAATTAGTTGTCCTAAATTCAATAACCTTTTTTAAAAGAAAATTCATTAATTTTTTATAGTCGCTAACGTGACATTTAATTTAAGTCAACACTAATTCTACATCATTCCCATGCGGATATTTTGTAGCATCACGGGTAGACCGGACAAACTTGACTTAAGATATGAGATTTAAATTAATTTATCTGAATTGAAATTTGATATTGAGCCGAATATGATGATTTGAAGTTGATCTGAAATTTGAAATAAATCAAACCGAACCGAAATCGACCCAAATTTTTTGTTGAACTGAAATAGACCCGAACTGATTTTCAACCGAACAAAATGGACCCTAACTGAAAGCTGAACCGAATATCGACTCAATTTTAACCTGATAATTAAGGTAAAATAAATGAATAATTTATTTGTATTGTTATCTATTTTTAATGATAAATAATATAATGGTGTATGTTTTATTATCTTTTTGTATTATACTATGGGAGAGAGCGTTGCTTTTCTCAAAATTGTTGTATAATAATATTTTATGTCTTTTTAAGTTTAAATATTAATCAAATAAGGCTTTTGTCCCTATTAGTTTTTAAATTTAGAAGTTTAGTAGATTTTTTCTCTCCCAATATTTGATCTTAACTTCATCTTAAAAATCCTAAACTATAAACCTTAAGCTATAGAAATTAATCTCATAAATCAATAACTCTAAACTACAACATAAGCTATAAGCCTATAACTATTAGCACCAAGCTAAACCCAAAACCATAAACTAAAATTAGGGACATTTTCACAATTTACCATAAAATATAGCCTAAAACCAAAATTAGGGACCAATATGACAATTTCAAAGTGAAGAAATTTAAGAGCTCAATGACTAATTTTACAATTTTACCATAAAATATAGCATAAAACGAAATTAGGGACTAATATGACAATTTTAAAGTAATGAAATTTGAGAGTCCAGTGAACAATTTCACAATTTTACCATAGAAATATATAGGGGTTAATTTCAGCCGAATGAACAAAAACACCAATATATTAAAGGGTAAAATACCTAAATCATCTTCCAACTTTGTTCCCAGACCTATTTTGGCCATTGAACTTTCAAAACGATCAATTTAATCGCTAAACTTTACTTTTTGACATACTTTAATCACTTTAATTATTTTATTAATATCTTGATATGACTTGGTATATTTTAATATTATTAAATATAAAAATTAATTTAAAACAAAAATAAATTATATATTGATATTATTAAATAAAAAAATTAAAATAAAAACTTCAAATCTTCAAACACTCAAAACTTCAAACTACTTTTACCTCCACCGGCTAATAACGAAGAAACATAACTTTTATACTATGTATATGAAGAAACAAAAAATGTTAATAATGACTTGAGTTTTGTACATAACTTGGCCAGTCTACTTTTTAAAATATCTTATTTGTTCATATTTAAAGACATATTTTCATAATTGAACGTTATGAAACAATATTAATTAAAAAACACAATTTTAAAGTCATACTTGAACTAATATTTTATTTTGTTTACACTTAAACAAAGATGAAACTATTTAGACCATAGAAAGGGTAATGTCTTCTGATTATTATTATTATTTTTAATAATTTTGGTCTCTGTTAGTTTAAATATTTAGAGCATAAAAAGGGCCACATTTGAATATTTGTTTACACTTAACTCAAATTTTGTTTGAAATATTTTTTAAGTCGAGTTTATAAAATTTGAGTCGAGTTGTTTAAGTTTCTAATCGAATTTAATTGTAAACATTTCAATTTCAATGACTTTCTATAACTATATACGATTAACATATATATTATTTCATATTTTCATGTGATATACTCATATACATATATCATGCAAGGTTGATAGACTCAACTTGAACTTAAAAATCGATCAATTGATTACTAAAAATTCTGAATTGTTCCAATCTTAATTTATAACTTAAATTTTATTTGATTTTTTTTCATATCGAATTAAGTTTATGAAATTACGATTTGGGAAAATCGAATTGAAAATTTTAATTTTTACACTCAAGTCTAATTTTCCCCGCCCTACTTACGCGTAATATATCTCAGAATATAGTATTAATTATGAAACAGAAAATATTAACAATGACTTGATAGTTGTACCTAACTTGATAAGTCTATTTTTAAAATATCTTATTTGTTCACATTGAAAGACATTTTAATTCGGTAATTTTTTATTTAAAAAATATTGGATAGGAAGGATTATAAAATAAAACTATTTTATTTCACGCAAACTTTCATATATATATAATTTTTCATACTGGCATTGTTTTTCCTTATGTACATTACCAGACGTGTATTGGAGTATGGTGCTTCGATTTTGAATTGTGGTGTAATTTACTTAGATATGTCTATTTTTTTCCTTCAACTAAGTATAGGAAAATTTTTAACGAGTCATATTTCCGGGTTAAGCTCTTGATAAAATTATCATGTTGAGCCAAAAAAAAAACACCAATATTCAATTTATTGACCTACTGATAATTTGGATTGGGTATTGTAGATGTCTATTATAGGGTGACCCTCCCATCCTAGTTTCTTATATACCATAAATTCTAAAAAATTAAACCCTAAACTATATACCATAAATTCTAAACCCTAAAACTTAATTTCCCAACCTTTAAACCATAAACTAAACTCCTAACGCAAAAAACTAAACGACTTATGTAATCACACAATCTGTGCATCAACATTTTTTCCTTCTATTTTTATGTCTTAACGCCAAGTTGTCGGTAATTTTATAAATTTTTAATAATCTGATTTTTATATGTTTTTAATAACTTTACTATAATTTATTTATCTTAAACAATATTTTATAATTCTATTTTGATAATTTTATAATTTTTAATAAATTTTAAATGTATAACTTGTAATAATTTTATGAATTTTTTTGGTTGCTCTTCCGATTCCCAACATCGTACATCCCAACAAAAATTTTCTGCATATATAACACATCGAACTCAAGACTTGCTTAAATGATGCCAAACTACTTACCACTTGGACTAACCTCGTGCTAATAATCTTATGAATTTTAATAACTTTCTATAATTATTTTATTTTTATTTTTTAAATTTTCTTTTATAATTTTTTTGAAAAAAAAAACACAAAAAGTTGGTGACTTAAAAATTTAATGAGACTCGTCCACTAAACATCCGGATTAACTGATACGACTTACGAGATTGTTAAAGCTTAATTAACCTCTTAAGTTTGAAACCTTGAAAGTAAATTAACATTACATACTAGACTTTATAATTTTGCCGTCCTACTTAGACCGTTAAATATATAAACAATCAATATATTAATAAAAAACAGAAAATATTAACAATGACATGATGTTCGTACAGAGTTCGGTATTTTTTTTTACATTTTACAATATGGTCTCACAATAATTTTTTTGTTAGCCTTGAAAATTCACATAATTACTCAAATTTATATCACCTAAAAAATAACTTCCCCTTTCGATATCATCCATTGGGTTTGTAAATCTATTTTTTAATATCTTATTTGTTCACATTTAAAGAATTTTTAATAATAGAATATTATTAAACAATATTAATTAAGAAACACCAAAAATTAAATTCGTACGTAATTCATAAATTTATAACACTTTCACTAAAAATTTATTTGTTCAAACCTAGAAGAGTACGCGAGTTTAAACCCTAGAAACGATATTATTGAGAGGCCAACCTTGCAGCTCGAATATGGACAATAAGACGAGCATGCATATTACCAATAAAAAAACTTATTCATACTAATAATATTAATAAACCCTACAACAACCTTCTTATATATTATAATACTATTTGCAAAAACACAGCAAAATCGTGCCTTACTACTTTTTTTTTTGTTTCATAATGATAATTATCGTTATTTGGATTTTTCGAAAAGGACCTTGGAAATTTGGTATAAAAACCCTACCATGGAAAAGGAAATGCAAGCTTCTTCTTATTCTTCACCTTTGAGCTGTGTCTTAAGCAAAATGGTTATGAAGCTGTTATTAGCATTTTCCGCAGCTGTGCTGGCGAGTTTGGTAGTGTCGACTCAGGGCTCTGACTTTGAGTTTTATAAACTGAGTCTGATATGGCCGAGTTCTGTATGCATTTCTGCACCACAAAACTGCAAGAGTCCGATACCCAAATTCTTCACCATCCATGGTTTATGGCCAACATTAAAGAATGGAACAGCTGTTCCTCCTTATGACCCGGTTAAGAATAAATGCAATGTCAATCCTTTGGATCCTAACCAAATTGTGGTAAGCTATTTATTTTCATTTTAAATTTCAAATCTAATTCCTTTTCTTTTATTATGGAATGGGTGATTTAGTTTGATTTTTAAGGGTAAATTACGTAAATCATTACTGACTTTTACTCTTAAACATATTTTGGTCACTGAAGTTTAGAAATTCAACGTTTTTTGTCACTAAAGTTTAGACATTGAACGCTTTCGGTCACTCTTAAACCCCAAAAGATCGTAGATGATGGTCGTCCGATCCCAAATTTCATCAATCACTTCGTTTCGTCCCTTGAGTCTGAATTCGACCTCCATTTTTCCAGAAAGTGCTCAGAAATTCACGAATCAACCAAAAATCTTATAGTTTCTCTCTCGTTGATCTTCCTCCTCTGCCATTGAATGGAGCACGTTTCTCAATATGTTACTTCTCTCGTGCCAATGAAATTTTCCACTGTTCAGATCTTGAAAAAATTCTATCGTTTGTCGGTAAATAGACGTCATCAAAAAGTAAATAAAGAAGTAACAAAAACAGTTTAATGTCTAAACATCAATTAGTAAATTGAACATTTTAAAACTTCAGTGACCAAAATAAGTTTAAGAATAAAATTCAGTGATGATTTACGTAATTTATCCAGTTTTAATTTACTTCATTTTAAGTGCTGTACTGACTTATTTATTTAAAATGGGTAGGCTAAACTGGCACCCATTAGAGGGAGACTAGAGCCAAAATGGCCTAACCTTATAAAGGGTAAAAGTGACGACATCTATTGGGAAACTGAATGGTCACACCATGGAATGTGCTCCGATTACCCTCAAGATCCATTGACTTATTTCACTAGCACCTTAAATCTTGCCGAGAACAGCAAATACGACCCACTCAAAGGTAATATAATTACGAACGATCAAATTCTACTATTAGTCATTGTATTACGCGTATTTTTATTTTCGCATCGTTCGGTAATGTGATTGAACGATCAAATTCTACTATTAGTCATTGTATAACGCGTATTTTTATTTTCGCAGTTTTGGGAGTTCCACCATCGAATACTCCACATGACATAGACACTTTATTAGAGAATGTGAAAAAGAACGTGGGATTCTATCCTCAAATCTCTTGCAGCATGCCGATTAGAGGCACAAAGCAACTATACCTGAAGGAGATCCGTTTTTGCTTCAAAAGAGCCATGCCACCTTCCGCGCTTCAAAATTGCCCCGACGATATGGACGATATGTGTCGGTCGGTGCCACCTGCCCAACGCACTGTTATGCTTCCTCTACCGATTACTACCAATTCTTTGCCTGGTGTAACGCCGCCGGTCGATCGGGATTTAATGTTTTCTCCGGCGAGTACTACCACTTCTTGGCCTAGTGTAACTTGCGGGTTATTGGTTTGTGTCCAGTGGGGAGTCATTGGTCTTTTGGTATTATATATTATGGCACGTCGTAATCGTGCACATGTACACGTTGAATGAAAGAAAGACTATGTTAGCGTTTCTCATAATAATCCTCTCGTTCTATCTAGTGTGAGAGTTGAAAATTAGTATGACGATGAATAAAAACTATTTTCTCTCGTTTTTATTTTTGCTCGGCAATAATCAATTTATTACTTAACTCAGCCCTCCCTCTACAATGACACTCCACCATGGATTCAAATAAAGATCAGCTACTACAAGAGCGGTAGCGATACCGTCCGAAACTGTTATTACGGAAAATAGGGATCCACAATAATTATAATAGCATTCGTTATGTCCGCAATCACAATATAAATTCTTGCGGTCGACCTTTGTACTATACCTGAACATTTGTGGAAATCAAATGCTGTTCCAAGACCATTTAACTTCATGGAAAAGACTTAGAGATAAAAATACCAAGAGTCGACACTCATGACGACCTTAACCATCACGATCCAAAAGATTATATAAGATTTTCTCCCAATAGTTGTAACAACCTCAAATAGGGCTAGTAGAATTGCTTATAAGGATTAAAGGTTTAATTAAGAAGTTTTAAACTTTTGGGCCAAATTCAAAATTTCAAAACCTTCAAGGACCTTTCTGCAAATTTCGCATTTTGCTTCAATGCTCAAAAATATAAAATCCTTGATTTGGGGAAACTTAAACTTGCAACCTCTTAATTCCTTTTTCAAACCTTGCCATTTCAACTCTTTTGATTTTATCCTTAATGTTGGATATTAAATTTCTTAAGTTATTTTGTGTTTGAATCCTCTTAATTCCTCTTAATTAAAATAAGGTCCTAAAAAGAAATTATACCAAATAATTTTGTGAGATGCAAGAACTTAATTAAAATAGTTTTAAAACTATCAATAGCCTAAAAAGTAGTTAAACCATCAAAATAGGGGGCAATTCAATTTCCCCTCCAACCCTAAAAAGTAATTATTAGCATAGCAAATATGCAAGATTGTTAATACCGATCACTTCTCCTATATCGCTACATAAGCGTCTAGTTGGATAATTTTTTTTTAAAGATCATTGCTAAATTTCTAAAGAAATTGAAGATCATATTCAAAAGAAATTTTTTGTTTTTCTTCACGCCCTTCAAATTTTATTATAGCTTTCTTTATCTTTAATATAATTCAGCTCTTGTTTAAAAAGGAATTATCACATGCTCATATATACTTGCACTGATGGGTTTAATGGTCTATTCTTCAGAAAATTTTGGGACTTGGTATGCATTCGTGGCACGTGTTTCATATGTCCTTGTAACACGCGTTTCTTCTATTATTTGTTTATTTTTTTTATATTTTATTAAAAATTTCGGCCTTCATGGCACGCGTTTCCTTTTATCTTGTGACACGTTTTTCCTTTCATTTTGTGTGGTTCGTTTCATATGTCCTTGTGGCATGATTTCAGCATACCCAGCGGTCGGTTGGTGCTCGTATAGAGATCTTCACGACGCTAATATTTAATTATGGTTCTATGGATGGTCTTAGGAAGATGGATCCCCACTCGATTGATGGTTGGTTTCTAATAGAATCAGGCCTAAATAGCGGAACAATCTGTCGAATAGCTTAGTTCGGTTCATATATCCTTGTGGCATGATTTCAACATACCATTGTAAGAAATTTTTGTGGACAAGATATTTTTTCTTTTGCAATTTAGACCGTCAAACAGATAAACAAGATACACCCATCATTTATAAATATATATATATATATATATATATATATATATATATATATATATATATATATATATATATATTTTGTCGAGGCTCTATCTAATATAAGTTAGTTACACGAAGTATATCTCAACGTATATTAATTAAAAAACTAAAAAAATATTAATAATGACTTGATATTTGTACTTAACTCGGTAAGTCTATTTTTTTAAAATATCTTATCTGTTCACATTTGAAAACATTTTCATAGTTGAAACTTTCAAAACGCTTCTTTTCCCGACACGATGTCATACGATGTCTCACGGAGTCACACCCGCTTAATAAAATCCCTTCATCCTCGTGCAGTGGCAACATCCTTATATTAAAATTGAGCTTTTTGAAAGTTTAGTGATCAAAATAAGTACTAGAGCAAAGTAGAGTGATGAGTTAGGTATTTTACCACATTGATACAGTTAGCGTTGTTGGAACACACTAAACTTTCAAGTTTAATTTATTCATTCACTCTCCTGATCCATTGATTTATAGGCTTCACGTTTTGATACCCAGTGATCGATTAATGAACCGTAAATTTCAGGACTTGTTACTTTTTGAAACATCATGATAGTGGTATGCATGCATGTCCTTACAACAACATTTGGCAGTATTGTATTACTGAGATTTACGAAGCTCACGTTGTTTTTTTATCGCGAGTTAGAAGAAATTCATCATGGTATAGTGACTAACATTTGTGGTTGGAGTTCTCTCGGCTTTTCTTTTGAAATACGGTACTAGTAAAGTTAGTGGGCATGTAGGTCGTGTATTATTTTATGTCCGAGTATGTAAAATGTTTTTGAGTTCCCGTTATATGCCAAATAATTTCCGGAAAGGTTTGTATTAAAATTTCTAAAGCATTTAAGGGAAAACATTTTTTATGTGGATTTTTATTGTGGGTCACCCTTGTGACCCTAATGTGACCTCTTAGGATTCGTGGTAACGCACAGGCGGGTCTAGGAGGTTACATTTAGTGGTATCAGAGCTTAGAGTTGCATCATTCTATGTAGATCAGCCGATCATCTGTCATAGGGTGTCTGGTCTATACATGCCCCTAGCATAACCGTACTCCTCTGAGCCGAAAATTCGATGTCGAATAATTTCCTTTAATAAGTGCATCTAATCGTTTTTTCCATAATATCTCTATCTATACATCCAAGGAACGTTGGTAATGTTCATCTGTGATTGGGATTAACTTGATGGATGTGAACCTGGATAAAGAGGTAACCTGTATAAGATTTCATGTAAGGCTATTCGGTGTTAAAGATTTTGTTAAAAATGTTCTGGTGGGAATTTGATAAAAATATTATAAATTTGAGAGAAATGTGTCTATAAACATGGCGAAAGAATAAATTATGTGGTTACTCTATTATACGTGAATGAAACTGTTGTATGCAGGGACAGAGCTAGGATTGAACATTGGGAGGGGCAAAGATCTATTAAACCTTTAAATCTAAAAATTGGGAAGGGCAAAAGAACTTATTTGACTACTATTTAAAATAAAAAGGACCTCAAATTCTATTATACCAAAAAAATTAGGAGGGGCAAGAGCCCCTCCCAAACCATACATACCTCCGTCTCTGGTTGTATGAATATTACGCTGAAGGTAAGTGGTATCTGTTTAAAATCTTGGTTATGTTTAACCGTCTTGGAAGAAAAATACTTTTTCTTTAGAAACGTGACATGGTGTATTGTTATAAATCATCCATGGCTTAAATTTAATGTTACATCCTGATTCGGGAGGGCCCTGTTCAAGGTCTTGGTTATTTGCCTAGATTTTAGGTACAATTTTTCATCCTGAAAACACTATTTTGCTAAAATATTTTTTATTCGCATTTTATACATCTAGTCGGTCGTCATGTAGATGAGTTCATATACATGGACGTCATTTTATTCTTCATTTACGAGTTTATGGACGTGGGTGCACTGTGCACATGCAAGTCTTGATAAGGGTGAGGCATGCCATATTTAATATTATAAGCTGAGTCAAGTGGATCGTTCATATATGTAATATTCTAAGCTAGCTGCAGTTAAAGTATAATTTAAAACGATATTTATTGGTTTTGATGGAAGCAAACATTAAAGCGGGAGATGTCCTGTTTTGATATTGTACTAAGAACAAACCTAGTACAAAATGAGACCATATATAAAAAGCCTGTCTTATTTATCATATGTTACCATACATATATAGAAAGCCTGTCTTATTTATCATATGTTACCATACATATATAAAATCATATACAATGGCACAAGTTTGAAGACCTTCTTAACATAACAAACACACAGTCACACACTATATAAGGACGTACATGGATCAACAGTGGTAGATCTAAATCAACCGGCCATCGAATTTATTGTTGTAGTTGTAGTAGTAGTAGTAATATCAGGGCAGAACATAGCACATTATTATTATTATTGTCACCGGCGGATTTTGATCAGAAATTTAATAAATGCCGCCCAAGAATAATTCATCTCTATTCTTATCACTGCAATAAAGGCATGGGTTCTGCTTCTGCTCATATCCTTTTTTGTCCACAGCCTCTGCAGCCTTTTGCATAAGGTCTTTAATTTTTATTGAACCCGGCATCTTTTTGAGTATGTTAACAACTTCATGGGTGAACGCCCCGTAGGCTTTACCATCCGACACGATGTCATACGATGTCTCATCGGAGTCGCACCCGCTTAATAAAATCCCTTCATCCTCGTGCAGTGGATCCAACAACAATCCGCCGGATCTTTGAACAGGATGGAATGTGAGACTGACATCCTTCCCAAAGATTTTGTGGGCACCTTCCGCAATTTTATGCAGTCCATCGTGGGCGTACCCTGCAGCTGCGTCGATGGCGTTACCGGCAAAGCCTGCTGCTGCGTCGATCGCGGTGTTTATGAAATCAAAAACAAGGAACTTAGGCTTAGCCTTAAGATTAAGCTGCTGCGGCGTAGCATGTGGTACATATACATTCTGTTTCTTCTCTTTTTCAATGAGACCACCACTATGGCATGAATCTGAAAGAATTGTGAAGCTCGCTCCTTCTGGTACTCGGTTAACCAAACGCCTGAAGTCCAAATCTGCGAAACAATGCTTATATAAATATTGGTCCAACAACTATAGGAATGGAACAAAAGAATGGCCTACCGGTGATAAGATTAAAATCACAGGGCACGATTGCTTCGTCCTGCCTGAAATGCTTTCCGGGTACCAAGACTGGAACGGCAGTTCCGTGTCCGCTGAAGTAGAAAAACAGCACATCTCCTGGTGCAGCGTTTTTCAGCATGTCATTAAGGGCAGCCTTAATGTTTGCACCAGTAGGCAGCGAATGCGACGAGAATAGTGATGAGGTTTTATCATCAGTCAGGACGTGAATATTTTCGGAATGGAACCCAAATTTGTCCGTGATTACACCTTTTATGGATTGCACATCATTTGCGCATCCACTCAACCTGAATTTGGAGTAGGGATAGTTGCAACCCACCAGAACAGCTCTCTTGGTAACCTTTGAGTGTGACATCTCAATTATTTTCTCTTTTTCTTGTTTTGTGCTTCCAATGTCTCACTAGGAACCTATATATATACTGCGCATACTCCATCGCAACGTCGCATGGGTGACGTCATCCACAAACTTATTGAACCAACCCGGCTATTGCATTATTATTTTAAAAAGATCAATCTTAGATAGTGCTGATAGTTTGAATTTTATGATTCCTCTCCTCCCATATGCAACCCAAACATTAATTATTAGTCAAACCGGAATACTTATTAGAAAATTCGATGCAACCCTTTACTTTAATAAAATTTATATTCCGAAACTATATCACCCATAAGATTTGAATTTCAAATATGAACCGGAATTAATTAAATTCGACCCGGCTATTGCATTATTATTTTAAAAAGATCAATCCTAGATAGTGGAGTAATCTGACCCGCTCACCACTCCTTTTTTACACTGCAATGCGTCTTGTTTGGATGGAGGTTTTGATGGTATGCTATTCTCTATGGAATTATTTTCTTTACTTTGCACTTTTGGGTTTTTGTACGAGATTTTGCTGGACTAGTCCCCAGATGCGTTGTATTTTGTGATATCTTCCATAATTGAAGGATCGCTCCCACTCTGATGATTCCCGTTGCAGTGCTATGCCCAACAAATTCAAGTGGGAAACCCTTCTTGGTTCTCTGGTTCAATGAGTCAGCCCATCGAATCATCTCGTAGTTGCCACGGTTGTTGCCTCCACAAGCACCACGGTTGACAAATGAGCAGCCACCTCGATGGTATACATCCGAAAAGTGGCCAAAATCAATAACACATCAATTACTTCGACACTCCGTTCCACACTGGCCGCCTCCCGGTGTAGCTTCGAACAATAACAAACAATAATATTTGAAAAAACTTGAGAGCGAGATTTTCCTCCAAATACTCTGTATGTTAATGTTCTCGCTACAAATGGTTAATCATAGCCTTTCAAATACTATTTTTTGTCGACAATAAACAACCCAAACAAACAACACTCTTCATGGATCTACAATACGAAACCTACATATTCTGCATATCCCCAAAAGTAAACATCCCAACCAGTACATATATCGTTATACAGACAAAGGCTACAAAGGAGAGAGTATTGAATGTGACAACATATTTTAGACACTAATTCAAGGAAAATTCTACAACGTAAGGTAAATTAATAAAAAAATATATATTATTTTATTTTTAAATTTATTTCAAACATAATTAAATCAAAATACCTACCCTTAATTACAAAACATTATTTTTTGTTCATTTGAAACTCAAGCCGCCGCCGCCACATACTCGTCGCCCTTGTGTGGTTGTCGTTCCCCACTGATCAAGTCAATAAGAAACAACGATTCAATCTTGATTTCCTGCGAAGATTAAGTAAATAAGAAACTAGAATCTTGATTGAATATGTTACCGGCGAGGACATGATTGAGTGCGATGTCGATGCTTAAAAGCACTTGCTGCACAGAAGAAGGGATCTCGGCAGGGCAGCGGCGATGGCTTGAGTTTTAACTAAACAAAAATTAGGGTTTTATAATTTAGGGGTATGTAGTTTAAAATAAAATTATGTAGTTTAATTAATTTACATTTTGATTTTTAAATAATTTATAATTATACGGTGAGTCTTTTAAATTTTTAATCTTTATAAATTAAATTAATGGTTCTCATAGTTAGTGGTGCTCATCGGTGCTCGTCGAGCGTGACAGACTCATCCCTAATTCAATATGTATTTGAAATAAAATGTTTGTCACTAATAAAAATAATATTAGTGTCTAAATTTTAGTCATTATTATTAATCTTTTGTGCCAAAAATAGTCATAAAACTATAACTAATTAAGACGAAATGCATGAAAGTTGTCACTAATAAAATAGTAATGACTGGTGACGACTCATAAAATGGTCACAGTGAACTTAAGTGACTAAATTTAGTACTTTTAACGATCATTTTTAATGTCATTATAAATGCATTTTCTTGTAAATATTTATAATGTTATGATTCTAATTGATTTAAATTTCAACGGCTTTTTGTAACCATATACGATTAACCTATATATACATTCATACTTTTATAGCTGGCAGAGTTGAGAGACTCGACTCGTACTTGAAAAATCGATTAATTAATTCTGAAAAATTCTGAGTTATTCGGGTCCTATTTTATTGCTCGAACTTTTTAAAAAAAATTCGAGTAAAGCTAAATTTATGAAAATATAATTCAAATAAAATCGAATTGAAAATTGTAATTTTTATAGTCAAGTCTAATTTCCCCACCCTACTTACGCGAAATATATCTCAGCATATAGTATATTAATTATGAAACAGAAAAATATTAACAATGACTTGATAGTTGTACCTAACTTTGTAAGTATTTTTAAAATATCTAATTTGTTCACATTTAAAGATTCTAATTTGATATTTTTTCATTTAAAAAATATTTGATATGAATAATTATAAAATAAAATTACTCTATTTCTGGTCAATTTTCATATATATATATATATATATAAATATAATTTTATTTTTTACTTTTAATTGTATTCAATAGGTGGTTACAACTTTTAATCCTTGCTTAGGAGTGGTGTGGACTCCACCGCTAAAAGACATTTTAAAGTTTAACGTTGATGGTACGACAAGAAGAAAACCAGGTTCACTAGGGTTTTAGGATGTGTAATTTACTTTTCCAACCGTCTTGGCTTGGTTCTTCCTCTTTGATTTGAGGGTTGTTTTTATTTTGCCTTGAGTTTCGGCATATTCTATTTGTTATATTTAAAATTATAAGGTGGCTAAAGTGGGTTGTCAATGCACGCAACATTATAAGCCGGTTGCATTTGACTTTCTGCATACACAAAGTCTCAAATTCGAGACATACTTAAGCGATATCAAGCTGCATACTATTTGGACCAACCCATATGTAATGATTTTTTAATTGTCTTAAGGTGATTACAACATATCATCTGTTCATAGCACATACACGTTGCAAACAAAACGATTTAAACCCGAGTCTTCTAGAATAAACATTATCCATTTTTCTATTAGGACTACTTGTTAACCCATTGGTAATGATTTTTTAAAATAATGAATAGAACGAATTGTGGATAATACTCCATATTTAGTAATTGTTAACTCGTGGAATGGTCCCAGTGGTAAAGGATGATGTATTTCATCTAGGTGACCCGGGTTCGAGCACCATATGTGCAAGGTGTGTGTGCGTTATTAAAGGGATAAGAAAATTGAACAGAAACTACCTTGTAATTGTTGAGTGTGTAAAAGTACTATTATTTACACCCTTTTTAACCCATATTTCTGCTGCATTCAAGCATCATTGCATTGCATTTAGGTCAGTTTACAGTAAAACATCACAAATACACTAAAGGCACGGATTCTACTAAAAGATGGTTGATTTTGCAGGATTAGGCCATAGTTGACGAAGAAGGCAGGCACAGGGCAGCGAAGCAGAAGAGCTGAACTGGACAAGCAGACGATGAGGACGAAGCTGCCATGGACCTGTTGTGACAGCAAGGTGACAGCAACCTTATGAAGAGGAAAAGCAAAGTGGACCTCGACAGATAGAGAAAAATCTGATCGTCTGTCGTGTGAAAGC
Source organism: Hibiscus tridactylites (assembly GCA_958450335.1). Lineage (NCBI taxonomy): Eukaryota > Viridiplantae > Streptophyta > Magnoliopsida > Malvales > Malvaceae > Hibiscus > Hibiscus tridactylites. Next base: position 77,479,702 of record OY288284.1, on the reverse strand, counting down.
TAAATATTTTTCCAAGCCCTGGATCAAAAGATATGTCAAGCCAAAGCTCAAGGAAAGGAATTCCCATGAAACAAGGAGGCGGCTTAAAAGTAGGAATCCTTAGAGATTTAGTCTTTATTAGAATCTTACTTTTAATTAAAGTTGTAATCCTTGTTAACTTAGAATACTTGAGCCCAAAGCTTATATAAGGGCATAGATTTAACCTAGGGGAGGAGAGACCCCATAACCGATAACCTAAACCCCCTGCCGTTTACCCGCCGTCGTTATGTTCTAAAAACCCTAGGGCCACGGGTTGTTTTGTAAAGTAGTTGCAAGGGTTGTGAGGTTATTCATTTACCTAGCATCGGGAGAGTTAAGTATACGAAAGAGATAAGAGAGAGTTCTCTAGTTTATAGTTGAACTATCTCGTGCCTAGGGATAGGGCGAGGTTAAGTGGCTAAGGAAGAATTCATACACATCGGTGTTCATCCTTCGATTCACGCCGGGAGGTATCATCAAAGCGTGATCATCGACAGACTTGGACCTAGGGATAAGCCAAGGCAGATCTGGGATTCTTGCCAAACTTGGAGTACGGAGTTGGTGTGTTCGCTGCCGCGACAGCTAACGGACAGCCGTCGCGACAGGTGCTGTCGGCGACGGGTGCGACGACAGAACTGGATTTCCTAAGCACTGCAATACCTGCACTACCGAGCAACTCAATACCAGCCCATTCTCTCTATCTTGATATCTCAATTCTTTTATTTTCGTTTTCTTCAATACTTTTGTGACAACTTTCTAAACTATTTTATTTACTTCGTGCAGTGAAATAAGGTGAAGCTATTAGCCCAATCCCTGTGGAGACGATATCTGATACTTCGTATCACTTTACTACTTGCGTCGTGTACACTTGCACTACAATTGCGATAGACTCTTTTACACGCAACAAGTTTTTGGCGTCGTTGCCGGGGATTGGCAACATAACTACATCTTTCTTTTATTGCACTTTTCGTTTTTATTTTCGTTTTTCTTTTTCTTTTTCTTTTTCTTTTGTGCTTTCAACTCTCGCTTTTTACAAGTTTTTCTTGTTTATGCGCAGATCTAAAAGAGGGGAGGATCCTGAATATCCATTAGATCCAGAGATCGAACGTTCCTTCAATCTCAAGAAACAAGTCCGCCACCTCTTAGACAGAAACGAATACCTTGAGGAACAGCTAGAGAAAATGGGCCATAACCAACCTGTTGGCGGTGGCATACCACCCCTTGGTGATCTTAACCCGCTTGTCGGTGATCCGCCCGCCATGTTTAATATGATCAACAACGCCGGGTAGTTTAGTGGTGCTGCGACAGAAGATGCTAGGGAGCATCTCAAAACGTTCCAGGAGATCTGTTGTTCGTTTAGACTGCCAGGAGTTAGTTTGGAGATACTGAGGCTTCAGTTATTTCCTCATTCATTGAGGGACAGAGCTAAAACTTGGTGGAATAAACTAACACCGGGTTCAATAGTAACTTGGGCAGATTTATCTCGTGAATTCTTATCTCGTTTTAATCCTTCGCATTTATCTGAGCGATTATGTAACGAAATTGCTACTTTTCAACAGGAAGATGACGAGCGGATGCACGAGGCCTGGGACAGATTTACTACTCTTCTACGGAACTGCCCAATGCATGGATTCCTCATCTGGAATCAGGTTACAAAATTCTATAATGCTGCCAACCTACAAACTCGCATTCGAATTGACTCTGCAGCAAATGGATTATTATTGGATAAAGATCCGGACGAGGCACTCCAAGTTTTGAAAAATCTGGCCAAGAATGAGGATCAGTTTCCGACTACAAGAAGAGGGGGTAAACGAGTACTTGATGTCAAGGATTATGAGGCTGACAGCACTATGAAATCGCAGGTAGCATTCCTTACTAAAGCAATGAAAAGGTTATTGAATGATGATGGTTTACAAGGATTTGATGTTGAGGAAGTATGTGATATCTGTGAGGGAAATCATAGTAGGGATGAGTGCCCAATACAAGTAGAAGAGGGAAAATATGTTGGAAATTACAAGTCTAATTATAATTCCAACAATTACAATCCCAATTGGAGGAAGGATCCCAAATTTTCATGGAGTAATCCCAACAATGCCCTGAATCCTCAAGCACATAATCAGAATCAGGGAGGTCCTAGACTGCTGACGCGACAACAGCTGCCGCAGAACCTGCCGCCGCAGCAGCAACAACAACCACCAGCTGCCACGAATAGTATATTAGAACAGACTCTGGCCACTTTTATGTCTCAGACCGGTACTTATATTGAGAATATGAATCAGTTCGTCAAGAAGACAGAGAATTTCATGGATAAGACGGAGATGAGGATGACAAACCATGAAGCCACTTTGAAATCTCTGGAGACACAAATGGGTCAGGTGTCGCAACATATTAAGCCGAGGCAGAATGGAGGATTTCCTAGCAATACTGAAAATGCTAGACCACCCACACATGAGCATTGTAAGGCAATTACTACTAGGAGTGGGAAGAAACTACCAAGGCCAAAAGAAGCTGAAACAGTAAAGGATCCAGCCTTAGATAAACCTGCCGAGGAAGCTGCCCCGACAGGTGATAAACAGACTGCTGCCGATGAGCTTGTCACGACAGCAGAAGCGACATAGGAGAAAAAAGATGAATATCGTCCTCAGATTCGCATACAGTGGGAAGGACGCATTGCTGATTACCGTCCCCCCCACCCTTCCCTCAACGGATACAACAAGCTAAGCATGAATCTCAACTTAAAAAGATTTATGATATTTTTAAGCAGGTTCATATTAATATTCCATTGTTAGATGCCGTTAGGGAGATGCCCGGTTATGCTAAATTTCTCAAGGATGTTATGTCGAAAAAATATAAACTTGGGGAGTTTGAAACGGTAAAGATGACAGAAGGTTGCATGAGCATTCTTCATCGGCAGCCACCCCAGAAAAAGAAGGATCCGGGGAGCTTCATCATACCTTGCGTAATCGGCAATAAGTTCGTGGGTAAGGCACTTTGTGATCTTGGTGCTAGTGTTAATCTAATGCCAAAGTCTGTTTTTCAGAAATTAGGTATTGGGAAGGCGCGGCCCACGACAGTAACTCTGCAGCTGGCAGACCGCTCTTATGTTCATCCAAAGGGAAAAATTGAAGATATTTTGGTAAGAGTGGATAAATTTATTTTTCCTGCTGATTTTCTTGTTTTAGATCGTTAAGCAGATGAAAATGCACCACTCATCCTTGGGCGACCCTTCTTAGCCACGGGAAGATCACTGATTGATGTGGAGAAAGGAGAACTCACCATGCGAGTAAACGATCAAGAGATTAAGTTGAATGTTCTCCAAGCAATGAAACATGCTGATGTGGACGAGGAATGCAAGGCTATCACTGATGTTACCCTTGATCAACCCTGCATCAGGTCGGGCTGTCACGATATTAAATTTGGTCACTGTCACGGTAGCCACCTACATGCCTGTCACGACAGCGACGACGACAACACCGACGACAGCAACTCCTCTGAACCCGATTCATCTGATACTGAAGATCAGGAGGAGGTAAACTGATAGGCAATCATCCAGGTAAGTTATTCGAACCTTTGAATTATACTTCGGATAACCATTTAATCCAAAAGCCATCTATTGTTGAACCACCTGCCTTAGAACTTAAGCCCCTGCCAGGACAGCTTAAATATGCTTTTCTTGGTTCAAATGATACGTTGCCCGTAATCATCTCTTCTAAGCTGCCACAGGAACAGGAACGACAGCTAATCGACATGTTGAGGCAGCACAAAAAGGCGATTGGATGGACGATTGCTGATATACAAGGCATTAGTCCGGCGTTATGCATGCACAAAATCCTTCTAGAGGAAGATCATAAGCCGACTATTGATGTCCAAAGGCGGTTAAACCATGCGATGAAGGAGGTAGTGCGTAAAGAGATAATCAAATGGTTAGATGCTGGTATTATTTACGCCATCTCCGACAGCAAATGGGTGAGCCCGGTGCAATGTGTTCCCAAGAAAGGAGGAATGACCGTAGTAACCAACGAGAACAATGAGTTAATCCCAACCAGGACTGTGACCGGTTGGAGGGTTTGTATGGACTATCGGAAGCTTAATAAAGCTACCCGAAAGGACCACTTTCCTTTACCCTTTATTGATCAAATGCTTGATAGATTAGCGGGTAAACCTTACTATTGTTTTCTTGATGGCTACTCAGGTTACAATCAAATTGCTATCGCACCGGAGGATCAAGAAAAGACGACTTTTACATGCCCCTACGGTACATACGCATTTATTAGAATGCCATTTGGATTATGCAATGCACCCGCCACCTTCCAAAGGTGCATGATGGCCATATTCTCCGACATGGTGGAGGACTTCCTCGAGATTTTCATGGATAATTTTTCTGTCTTTGGAGACGATTTTGAGAGTTGTTTAGGCAATTTACAAAAGGTGCTTGAAAGATGTGAAAAAGCAAACTTGGTCTTAAATTGGGAAAAATGCCACTTTATGGTGGATGAGGGGATAGTCCTAGGCCATAAGATTAGCTGCCGTGGGATAGAAGTCGACAGGGCAAAAATAGAAGTGATCGAGAAGCTGCCACCGCCGACTACAGTCAAGGGTATTAGAAGTTTTCTAGGGCATGCTGGGTTTTATCGGAGATTTATTGCTAATTTCTCAAAAATCACGAAGCCCCTATGCCATCTTTTGGAGCAGAACCGACCCTTTGACTTTAACGATGAATGTATTGAAGCATTCAAGGTTCTGAAGGAAAAACTAGTGACAGCCCCCATAGTACAGCCACCAGACTGGACGCAGCCATTTGAGATTATGTGTGATGCTAGTGACTATGTTGTCGGGGCAGCACTTGGGCAGCGCAAAGACAAGTTGTTTCATGTCATATATTATGCCAGCAAAACATTGAATGACGCCCAAGTGAACTATACCACCACAGAAAAGGAGCTGTTAGCTGTGGTATTCTCCATTGACAAGTTCCGTTCTTACATACTTGGGACGAAGGTAATAGTGCACACAAACCACTCTGCCCTGAAATATCTGTTCGCAAAGAAAGATGTAAAGCCCAGATTGATACGGTGGATCTTGCTACTGCAAGAATTCGACCTTGAGATCAAAGACAAAAAGGGGACAGAAAATCAGGTGGCAGATCACTTGTCAAGGTTGGAGATGGGACAGAGTCTACCCATTGATGAGACACACATACTGGAGACCTTCCCAGATAAGTAGCTCTTTGCTGCCGCAATCGCTACCGCGACAGCCATGGCGGCAGGTAAGTCTTCTGTACTCCCATGGTATGCTGATTTCGTTAATTTTATAGTTAGCGGAATATTGCCTTCTGATCTTAATTATCAAGCCAGGAAGAGGTTCCAAAATGATGTTAAGCATTATTATTGGGACGAGCCTCTCCTTTTCAAAATGTGTGCAGATCAGGTTATAAGGAGATGCGTACCACAAGAAGAGCAAGAAGACATTCTCCATCACTGCCATGCTTCACAATATGGAGGTCACTTAGGAGGCAATAAAACTGCTGCCAAGGTGCTGCAGTCAGGGTTCTACTGGCCGACACTATATAAAGATGCGCAGGACTTTTACAAGAACTGTGACAGGTGCCAGCGGACAGGTAACATCTCGAGGAGAAACGAGATGCCACTGCAAAACATTCTAGAAGTCGAGATCTTCGACGTTTGGGGGATCGATTTTATGGGACCTTTTCCATCTTCATGTGGAAATCTTTACATCCTCCTAGCAGTTGACTATGTCTCCAAGTGGGTAGAAGCGATCGCCACTCAAAAGAATGATGCCAAGACGGTCCAAAAGTTTTTACACAAAAACATTTTTTCTAGATTTGGCATCCCTAAGGCGATTATCAGTGATGAAGGGAGACATTTTGACAATAGGGTAATTGCTGCCGCCTTGAAGAAATACGGTGTCAATCACAGGATCGCGACAGCATACCACCCACAGACCAATGGACAAGCTGGGATATCCAATAGGGAAGTGAAGAACATTCTTGAGAAGATGATTAAGCCAACTAGGAAAGATTGGTCTTTACTCCTAAATGATGCGTTATGGGCATATAGGACAGCTTTTAAAACTCCATTGGGAATGTCTCCATACCGTTTGATTTATGGGAAAACCTGTCACTTGCCTGTCGAGATCGAGCACAAAGCATATTGGGCAATTAAGGCAGTGAATTTGGACTTGGACAAGGCAGGCCAGAAAAGGCTGTTAGATCTGAACGAACTGGAAGAAATACGGACAATGGCCTACGACAATGCAAGAATTTAAAAGGAAAAGACTAAGAAGTGGCACGACAGGAAATTGCTGCCACGTCAGTTCTGCCCAGGGCAGCTTGTGTTGTTGTTTAGTTCTAGATTGAAACTCTTCCCAGGAAAGCTAAAATCTAAATGGTTCAGTCCATTCCAAGTGGTCCAAGTTTTCCCCCATGGTGCCATCACTATCCGATCATTAAAAGACGAGCACCAATTCAAAGTAAACGGATAGTGCCTCAAGCATTATCAGGGGACTGAAGCCCCAGGAATACAGGAAGTGGTTATCTTAGGAGATGCCCCACAAGGCAACCCTAATTTAACCTATTTTTTTATTTATTATTTTTATTTATTAGGAAACTAGGTTTATTTTATACTCGAATAATGTTTTTAATTTCTGTCTTTAGGAAATAAAGGAGTCAAGAAGAAAAGAAGAAGTGACCCAAGCCCACCATCCATCCATCAGCCCAACAGGGCCCATTTATTGAAGCCCGTCGTTCCAGCTGCCGCCGCAGACGGATAAGATAGGTTGTCAACAGACTGTCACGGCAGAAGCAGAAGCGTGCGGCAGACGCATAACAGACGCATAAATGCGTGTCAGACGCGTCAGACACGCTAAATCACAACAGTCGCCCCGTTATTCACGCCTGTCGTTACGACATTAAATGGGCAGATCCTCGACCGCTATAAAACCCAATTTTTCCTTTCATTTTTCCTTACTTCTGCTTTTTCTTACTTGCTTCCCCTCTCAGTTTTATTTGCTTTCTTTATTTCCACAACCCTTGCAACTAATATGTCGTCTAGACAGACCCGCCGCAATGCTGCCTCAGCCTCTTCTTCAGCGGCAGCAACGCCCTTCGCAACCAAGGAATTATGGGAGGAAAGAGGTTTCATCTACATCCGCAAAGCACCGAACATGGGGCTCCGACCATTCATAGCCAAGGCAATAAGGAACTTGCTATGGGAGCAGTTCGCTTAACAACCGGCAGAACTAAACGACACGCTGGTGAGGGAGTTTTATACTGCCATCGACAGCAGAACGACAACATCTGTCACCATCCGAGAGGTGGAGGTGCCATTTACAGCTGACAGCATCAATCACATGTATGGCCTATATTTTGGCCCCGACGATGACGCTCACCAGAAATTTTTAGAGACCCTCGATTCTGCCGCCTACGGTGCTGTCATGCCGGAGGTGACAGAAGAAGGAACAACATGGACAACGAGCAAAAAGAACCCCAACTCTGTAAAAAAGGGGCAGCTGCTCCCAGAAGCTGAACTTTGGAACGCTTTCATCAAAAAGCGTATCCTGCCGTCCTCCCATCACACGACGGTGAACCAGCAGCGGCTCGCCCTCATTCACTCGATCATGCACAACCGGCCTATCAATGTGGGCCGCTACATGAGGGAAAGCATATTGGACTGCACATTCCGCTCCTCCTCCCGTCTCTGCCTACCGTTCACAATCACGCTCCTTTGTCGCTGTGCTGCTGTGCCGGAAGCCATCACCGACAAACTAATCAAGGGCAGAGGCTGGACAGACAACAACATCAACAGCCTCATGGAGCTGGTAGTGGCTACTCCTATCTCTTCCTTCAACCCAGCCGACTCCCCAGCAGAATCATCCGAGGAGCCTGCCCCTGAACCTGCCGCCGCCACCGCCCAGACAGACCAGTCTGCCCACATCCTTGCTGCGATACAACGGGTGGAAGAGAGACAAATGGGACTCATGGCCTTCATCCGGGATTTCACCAACTCAACGATAAACTTCATTACCAACACTTTGAATTATCCCGATGTTAATTTCCCTACTTTTCCTGCCCACTATTTCCGCATCCCCACCCCTGTCTACACACCCACACCACCTGTTTCCCCACATTCCCATTCCACCGCTTCCACCCCTTCACCTGCCCCGACGGCAGCTGCGAGTCCTCCGGCAGACAGCTCCGCACGTGGCACGAAGCGGCCAGCCTCAGCCGACAGCGAAGAAGAACCACTGATTAGGAGGAATTTGGAAAGAGACTTTACGCCTGTCAAGAGGCTGAAACACGTGGCAGACAGAAAGCTACTGCCCAAGGCTAGCACCACCACCAGCAGCACTTGGGATAGCGGCAGTAGCTCCGACATCCAGCTCGTGGAGCAACCTGCCCAACCTCCGCCGCAGCCCAGACGCCGCCGACAGATCCGTGTAAGCAGCAGCAGTGAAGACAACGATTCAATTTAAGTCTTTTTTTTTTATTTTCTTGCTGCCTACTTATATATATTTTGTGATGTATCTGCTGTCATTTTATCTGTCATTTTGCATTGAGGGCAATGCAACCCTCGAGTTTGGGGGTGGCACCCTCCATAGTAATGGAGTCTTAGTACATCTTTTTATTATTGTGGTGTCTTTTATTTAATTAAGTTCTCTTAAAAAAACCTAAAACTGTTGGCTTAAAACTGTGAAGTTAACTTACCTGTCATGACAGCTCTGTCGTGGCAGCATCTTTAGGACAGTTTAAGGAGAAGTTTAGAGCCTTTCTATAGTTCTGAAAACTTAAACACTATTGTGACTGTTATATTGCTTAGATTTCTTTTAGCCAAACTAGAATAGGATACTTAGTACTTGAATAGCCCCTAGAGGTGCCTAACACTGGCTCTAGGAAAGAAGTTTAGCAAAAGAAACTCAAAAACCTAGAGGTGCCCGAAACCGGCTCTAGGAAGTTAACTAGAGGTGCCTAAAACTGGCTCTAGTAAAACTTAGTGTTGCGTGTAAAATAGTCTATCGCAATTGTAGTGCAAGTATACACGACGCAAGTAGTAAAGTGATACAAAGTATCGGATATCGTCTCCACAAGGATTGGGCTAATAGCTTCACCTAGATTCACTGCACGAAAGCAAAGGAAATATTTAAGAGAATTGTCACGAATATTAAATTAAAAACGTAAATAAAAGATTGAGATATCAAGATGGAGAGAATGGGCTGGTATTGAGTTGCTCAGTAGTGTAGGTATTGAATTGCTTAGGATCTCCAGTTCTGTCGTCGCACCCGTCGCCGACAGCACCTGTCGCGGCGTCTATCCGTCAGCTATCGCGGCAGCGAACACTAACTCCGTACTTCAAGTTTGGCAAGAATCCCTGATCTGCCTTGCCCTATCCCTAGGCACAAGTCTGTCGATGATCACGTCTTTGATGATACCTCCCGGCGTGAATCGAAGGATGAACACCGATGTGTATGAATTCTTCCTTAGCCACTTAACCTCGCCTTATCCCTAAGCACGAGATGGTTCAACTATAAACTAGAGAACGCGCTTTTATCTCTTTCGTATACTTAACTCTCCCGATGCTAAGTAAATAAATAACCTCACAATGCTCTCCCGATGCTCTTGCAAGATGTTAAAACCAAGATAAAAGAACTTGAAGTTTATTTTATTGAACTTGAAAAATCCTAAAACAAAACAACCCTTGCAACTACTTTACAAAACAACCCGTAGCCCTAGGGGGAATTTAGAACATATCGGTGACAGGTAAACGGCAGGGTTTTGGTTTTGGTTATGGGGTAGTCGGCTATGCCCTAGGTTTAATCTATGCCCTTTATATAAGCTTTGGGCTCAAGTTATCTAAGGTAACAAGGATTACAACTTTAATTAAAAGTAAGATTCTAATAAAGACTAAATCTCTAAAGTCTCCTACTTTCCAGCCGCATCCTTGCTTTTAGGGATTTCCTCTCCTTTGAGCTTTGGCTTGACATATCTCTTGATCCGGGGCTTGTAAAAATATTCGGCTTCCACACGACAGACGAGCAGATTTTTCTCTATCTATCGAGGTCCACTTTACTTTTTCCTCTTCATGAATCTGCTGTCACCATGCTGTCACGACAGGTCCATGACAGGTTCGTCTTCTTCAGCTGCTTGTCCAGTTCAGCTCTCCTGCTTATCTGCCCTGCGCCTGCCTTCGACATCTACTATGACAGATACCTGCAAAAATAACCATCTTTCAGTAGAATCCGTGCCTTTTATATAATTGTGATGTTTTATTGAAAACTAACCTAAATGCAATGCAATGATGCTTGAATGCAGCAGAAATATGGGTTTAAAAAGGTGTAAATGATAGAACTTTTACACACTCAACACACCCCCAAACTCAAGTTTTTGCTTGCCCTCAAGCAATGGAGACTTAAAAGAAAACTGAAAATTTTTGTGTTGGCCTTCAAACAGTGAACTGTCCCTCGCCTGTCGCTCATTCTCTATGGCGGCAGCAACCTGTCGGAAGGGTTAGGATCTGTCCGGAATCTCCCTATAACTCTCGTGCAGTGTGTGCATGCTTGTGAACAGTTATAAGCTAAGACTCTCTTAGTTTCACTAGAATATTCAACTCCTTAACTTGAATTTTATGCCAAAGTTTACTTTCTTTTAGAAGGCACATTTTCATGCTTTTTCTTTTATTTTCAAGCTAAGATTTTCTAGAGCCAGTTTTGGGCACCTCTAGTTAGCTTCCTAGAGCCGGTTTCGGGCACCTCTAGGTTTTTGATTTTCTTTTGCTAAACTTCTTTCCTAGAGCCAGTGTTAGGCACCTCTAGGGGTTATCCAAGTTCTAAGCTTCCTATTCTAGTTTGGCTAAAAGAAGTCTAAGCATTATAACAGTCACAAAAGTGTTTAAGTTTTCAGAACTATAGAAAGGCTCTAAACTTTTCCTTAACCTGTCCTAAAGATGCTGCCACGACAGAGCCGTCATGACAGGTAAGTTAACTTCACAGTTTTAAGCCAACAGTTCAAATTTTTCTGATTTTTTTTTTGGAAGTAAAAAAAAAACTAATAAGACACAACAATTAAACAAAAGATGTGCTAAAGACTCCATTAAATATGGAGGGTTGCCACCCCCAAACTCGAGGGTTGCATTGCCCTCAATGCAAATTGACACTAAAAACAAAGAAAGAAAAACATGATAAATAAAAGTACATCACAATATATAAGGGCAGGCAGCAATAAGAGGAGTAAAAGAAATAAAAACTTAAATTTTATGCGCTGTCCTCGCTGCTGCTGCTGACGCGGATCTGATGGTAGCGTCTGCGTTGGGGAGGTGGCTGGGCAGGTTCCGGAGCAGGTTGGTCAACAGGTTCATCAGCCTGTTGAGGTGCAGGTTCTTCCTCCGGTTGGGGGACAGGGTCGTCAGCAGGTTGAAGGGCAGGTGGCTCCACTAGTCGGACATCAGAACTGCCACTGCTATCCCAGCTGTTACTCGTAATGGCTTTGGACAGCATCCTCTTGTTGGCCACATGTTTGATTCTTTTCACCCGAGTGAAGGCGCTGTCCAAGTTCCTCCGGACAAGAGGGCTGTCGTCAGTGGCAGCTCGCTTGGTGCCTCGAGGAGAAGTATCCGCCGGTGGGCTGCCGGCTGCGTTGCGTTGGAGAAGTCGCGGATGAATGTCATTAAACCCATCTGCCGCTCCTCAATCCTCAAGATGGCAGCTAAGATGTTGGCGTTCTGATCTGCCGGAGCGGTGTTTGTCGCAGCTTCTGGGGCTGGTTCAGTGGCAGGTTCATCATCAGACTCAGCAGGTTGGGCGTTCGGATCGAAGGCGTTGAGGGGCGATACGACGATAATCTCCATGAGGCTGGAGATGTTGCTGTCGGTCCAACCGCTGCCCTTTTTGATTTTGTCTGAAGGGTCCTCCGGTACGGCAGCGCAGCGGCAGAGGGCAGTAATGGTGAAGGGCAGGCATAGTCGTGAATCTGTTCTGAAGGCACAATCGAGAATGCTGTCTCGCATGTACCTGCCCACGTTGATCGGCCTGTCATGCATGATAGAGTGGATGAGGGCCAGCCGCTGCCTGTTGACTGTCGTGTGGTGGGATGAGGGCAGGATACGCTTTTTGATAAAAGCGTTCCAAAGTTTAGCCTCGGGGAGCAGCTCTGCCCGGTTGACGGAGTTGGGGTTCTTTTTGCTGGTGCTCCAGGTTGTGCCCTCCTCTGTCAATTCCCTCATGACAGCATCGTGGCCGGCAGCGTCGAGGGAGTCCCAAAACTGTTGATGAGCATCGTCATTGGGGCCAAAGAAGAGGCCGAAGACATGGTTGATGCTGCTGGCGGTGAAAGGAACTGTCACTCCTCGGACGACGACAGATGTCGCCGTCTTACTCTCGATCGCCTCGTAGAATTCCCTGACCAGAGTGTCGTTAAGCTCTGCCGGCTGCTCGGCAAAGTCTTCCCAAAGTTGCGCCGTAATGGCCTTCATAATGAACGGCCGGAGTCCAAAAAGAGGAGCATCTCTATTATAGATGAAGCTCCGTTCCTCCCAAAGTTCCTTGTTGGCGAACGGGGATGCTGCTGCGGAAGAAGAGGCGGCAGCAGCATTCTGGCGAGTTTGTCGTGAAGACATTTTTGGTTGCAAGGGCTGAAAAAGAGAGAAAGTAGATAAAACTAGAAGAGAATATAAGAGAGAAAAATCAGAAGTGAGGAAAAAAATGAAAGGGGGAAGGGGTTTATATAGCTGTCGAGTAGCTGCCCATTTAATGTCGCAACGGCAGGCGGGAATAACGGGGCGGCAGATTGGATATTGCGTGTCTGACGCGTCTGACACTCATTAATGCGTCTGCTGAGCGTCTGCCGCACGCTTCGTCGTCTGCTGTGCGTCTGTTCACAGCCTGTCAAATCCGTCTGCGCCGGCAGCCGAAGCGACAAGTTATCATAAATGGGCTTTATTGGGCTGGTGGATGGGCGGTGGTCTTGGGCCACTTCTTCTTTCTCACTTGACTCCTTTATTTCCTAAAAACTGAAATTAAAACAAAACATTATTAAAATAAATCTAATTCCTAATAATACTAATAAAATAAAATAAATAAAAAAAACAACTAGGTTAAATTAGGGATGCCTTGTGGGGCATCACCTAAGGTAACCACTTCCTGAATTCCTGGGGCTTCAGTCCCCTGATAATGCTTGAGGCGTTGTCCATTGACTTTGAATTGGTGCCCGTCTTTTAATGATTGAATTGTAATGGCACCATGGGGGAAAACTTGAATTACTTGGAATGGACCAGACCATCTAGATTTGAGCTTCCCTGGAAAGAGTTTCAACTTCGAATTAAACAACAACACAAGCTGCCCAGGGCAGAACTGTCGCGGCAGCAACTTCTTGTCATGCCACTTCTTTGTTTTCTCCTTGTATATTCTTGCGTTGTCGTAGGCCATTGTCCGTATTTCCTCGATCTCATTCAAATCTAACAGCCTTTTCTGACCTGCCTTGTCCAAGTCCATATTTACTGCCTTGATTGCCCAATATGCCTTATGTTCTATCTCGACAGGCAGGTGACAGGTTTTCCCATAGATCAATCGGAATGGAGACATGCCCAATGGAGTCTTGAAAGCTGTCCTGTATGCCCATAATGCATCATTCAGAAGTAAAGACCAATCTTTCCTAGTTGGTTTGACCATTTTTTCAAGAATGTTCTTCACTTCCCTGTTGGAAATCTCAGCCTGTCCATTGGTCTGTGGGTGGTATGCTGTCGCTATCTTGTGCTTGACACCATATTTCTTCAAGGCGGTAGCAATTACCCTGTTATCGAAATGTCTCCCTTCATCACTGATAATCGCTCTAGGGATGCCAAATCTAGAAAAGATGTTTTTGTGCAAAAACTTTTGGACCGTTTTGGCATCATTCTTTTGAGTTGCGATTGCTTCTACCCACTTGGAGACATAATCTACTGCTAGGAGGATGTAAAGATTTCCACACGAAGATGGAAAAGGTCCCATAAAATCAATCCCCCAAACGTCGAAGATTTCGACTTCTAAAATATTCTGCAGTGGCATCTCGTTTCTCCTTGAGATGTTACCTGTCCGCTGGCACCTGTCACAGTTTTTGTAAAATTCCTGTGCGTCCTTATACAGTGTCGGCCAATAGAACCCTGACTGCAGCACCTTGGCAGCCGTTTTATTGCCTCCTAAATGTCCTCCATATTGTGAAGCATGACAGTGATGGAGAATGTCTTTTTGTTCTTCTTGTGGTACACATCTCCTTATAACCTGATCTGCGCACATTTTAAAAAGAAGAGGTTCGTCCCAATAATAATGTTTTACATCATTTTGAAACCTCTTCCTGGCTTGATAAGTAAGATCAGAAGGTAATATTCCGCTAACTATAAAATTAACGAAATCAACATACCAGGGAAGGTTAGAAGACTTACCTGCTGCCATGGCTGTCGCGACAGCTATTGCGGCAGCAAAGAGCTGCTCATCTGGGAAGGTCTCTAGTATGTGTGTCTCATCTACAGGTAGACTCTGTCCCATCTCTAACCTCGACAAGTGATCTGCCACCTGATTTTCTGTCCCCTTTTTGTCTTTGATTTCAAGGTCGAATTCTTGTAATAGCAAGATCCATCGTATCAACCTAGGCTTTGCATCCTTCTTTGCGAACAAGTACTTAAGGGCAGAATGATCGGTGTGCACTATTACTTTCGTCCCAAGTATGTAAGAACGAAACTTGTCGATGGAGAACACCACAGCTAACAGCTCCTTTTCTGTGGTGGTATAGTTTACTTGGGCATCATTCAATGTTTTGCTGGCATAATATATGACATGAAACAGCCTGTCCTTGCGCTGCCCAAGTGCTGCCCCGACAGCATAGTCACTAGCATCACACATAATTTCAAACGGTTGCGTCCAGTCTGGTGGCTGTACTATGGGGGCTGTCACTAGCTTTTCCTTCAGAACCTTGAATGCTTCAGTACATTCTTCATTAAAGTCAAAGGGTCGGTTCTGCTCTAAGAGATGACATAGGGGCTTCGTGATTTTTGAGAAATTTGCAATAAATCTCCTATAGAAACCAGCATGCCCTAAAAAACTCCTAATGCCCTTGACTGTGGTTGGCGGCGGCAGCTTCTCTATGACTTCAATCTTTGCCCTGTCGACTTCTATCCCACGGCAGCTAATCTTATAGCCTAAAACTATCCCCTCATCTACCATAAAATAGCATTTTTCCCAATTAAGAACAAGATTAGCTTTTTCACATCTTTCAAGTACCTTTTGAAGGTTGCCAAGGCAGCTCTCAAAATCGTCTCCAAAGACAGAAAAATCATCCATGAAGATCTCAAGGAAGTCCTCTACCATGTCGGAGAATATTGCCATCATGCACCTTTGGAAGGTGGCAGGTGCGTTACAGAGTCCAAACGGCATCCTCCTAAATGCGTATGTTCCGTAGGGGCAGGTGAAAGTCGTTTTCTCTTGGTCCTCCGGTGCAATAGCAATTTGATTATATCCTGAATAACCATCAAGAAAACAATAGTAAGGTTTACCCGCTAATCTATCAAGCATTTGATCAATAAAGGGTAAAGGAAAGTGGTCTTTTCGGGTAGCTTTGTTAAGCTTCCGATAGTCCATACAAACCCTCCAACCGGTCACAGTCCTGGTTGGGATTAACTCGTTGTTTTCGTTGGTTATTACAGTCATGCCTCCTTTCTTGGGAACACATTGCACCGGGCTTACCCATTTGCTATCGGAGATGGCGTAAATAATACCAGCATCTAACCATTTAATTATTTCTTTACGCACTACCTCCTTCATTGCAAGGTTTAACCGCCTTTGGGCATCAATAGTCGGCTTATGATCTTCTTCTAAGAGGATTTTGTGCATACAGATTGCCGGACTAATGCCCTGAATGTCTGCTATGGTCCATCCTATCGCCCTTTTATGCTGCCTCAACATGTCGATCAGCTGTCGTTCCTGTTCCTGCGGCAGCTTAGCAGAGATGATTACGGGCAGTGTTTTATCACTACCAAGATAAGCATATTTAAGCTGCCCTGGCAGGGGCTTAAGTTCTAAGACAGGTGGTTCAACAGTAGATGGCTTTTGGATTAAATGGTTATCCGAAGTGTAATTCAAGGGTTCGAATAACTTACCTGGGCGATGGTCTAACCAGTCTACCTCCTCATGACCTTCAGTATCAGATGTATCAGATTCAGAGGAGTTGCTGTTGTCGGTGCTGTCGTCGTTGCTGTCGTGACAGGCTTGTAAATGGTTGTCGCAGCAGTGACCAAATTTTATATCCCGGCAGCCCGACCTGATGCAGGGTTGATCAAAGGTCACCTCGATGATGGCCTTGCATTCTTCATCCACATCAGCATGTTTCATTGCTTGGAGAACATTCAGCTTAATTTCTTGATCGTTTACGCGCATGGTGAGTTCTCCTTTCTCCACATCAATCAATGATCTTCCCGTGGCTAAGAAGGGTCGCCCTAGGATGACTGGTGCGTTCTCATCTGCCTCACAATCTAAAATAAGAAAGTCAGCAGGAAAAATAAGTTTATCCACTCTTACCAAGATGTCTTCAATTTTTCCCTCGGGATGAACGTAAGAGCGATCGGCTAGCTGTAGGGTAACTGTCGTGGGCCGCGCCTTGCCAATACCTAATTTCTGAAAAACAGATTTGGGCATTAGATTAACACTAGCACCAAGATCACATAATGCCTTACCCACAAATTTATCTCCGATTACGCAAGGTATGAGGAAGCTCCCTGGATCCTTCTTTTTCTGGGGTGGTTGTCGATGAAGAATACTCATGCACCCTTCTTGCATCCTTACCGTTTCAAATTCCCCAAGTTTAGATTTTTTAGACATGACATCCTTGAGAAATTTAGCATAACCGGGCATTTCCCTAACAGCATCTAACAACGGAATGTTAATATGAACCTGTTTAAAAATATCATAAATCTTTTTAAGTTGAGATTCATGCTTAGCTTGCTGTATCCGTTGCGGAAAAGGTGGTGGAGGACGATAATCAGCAATGTGTCCTTCCCACTGCATGCGAATCTGAGGTCGATACTCATCTTTTTTCTCCTCTGTCGCTTCTGCTGTCGTGACAGGCTCATCGGCAGCAGTCTGCTCATTACCTGCCGGGGCAGCTTCCTCGGCAAGCTTATCCAAGGCAGGTTTCTTTTCTATTTCAGCTTCTTTTTTCGGCCCTGGTAACTTTTTCCCACTCCTAGTAGTAATCGCCTTACATTGCTCATGAGGGGGCGTTCTAGCATTTTTAGTATTGCTAGGGAATCCTCCATTCTGCCGTGGCTTAATATGCTGCGACACCTGACCCATTTGTGTCTCTAGAGATTTCAAGGTGGCTTCATGGTTTGTCATTCTCATCTTAGTTTCATCCATAAAGTCTTCCGTTTTCTTGACAAACTTATTGATGTTATCCATATACGTGCCGGTCTGAGACATAAAGGTGGCCAGAGTCTGCTCCAATATACTACTCGTGGCAGGTGGTGGCTGCTGTTGTTGCTGAGGCGGCAGGTTCTGCGGCAGGTTTTGCGGCTGTGGCTGCTGTCGCGTCAACAATCTAGGACCCCCCTGATTCTGATTATATGCTTGCGGATTTAGAGCATTGTTGGGGTTACTCCAGGAAAATTTGGGGTCTTTCCTCCAATTAGGGTTGTAATTGTTGGAATTGTAGTTTGGCTTGTAATTTCCAACATATTTTCCTTCTTCTATATTTATAGGGCACTCATCCCTATTATGATTTCCCTCACATGTAGCACAAACTTCCTCGACAGCAAACCCTCGTACTTCCTCTTCACTCAATAAGTGTTTCATGGCTTTAGTGAGGAATGCTACCTGTGATTTCATAGTGCTGTCGGCCTCATAATCCTTGACAGCAAGTACCCGTTTACCCCCTCTTCTAGCGGTTGGAAACTGCTCCTCATTCTTAGCCAGATGTTTCAGAACTTGCAGGGCCTCGTCTGGATCTTTGTCCAATAGTAGTCCATTTGCTGCGGAATCAATTCGAATGCGAGTTTGTAAGTTAGCAGCATTATAAAACTTAGTTACCTGATTCCAGACGGGGAATCCATGCATTGGGCAGTTTCGTAGAAGAGTTGTGAATCTGTCCCAGGCCTCGTGCATTGGCTCGTCATCTTCCTGTTGAAAAGTAGCAATTTCATTACGTAATCGCTCAGCTAAATGTGAAGGATTAAAACGAGACAAAAATTCACGAGTTAAATCTGCCCAAGTCATGATAGAACCCGGTGTAAGTTTATTCCACCAAGTTTTAGCTCTGTCCCTCAATGAATGGGGGAATAACCGAAGCCTCAGTATCTCCGGACTAACTCCTGGTAGTCTAAACGAACCACAGATCTCCTGGAACGTTTTGAGATGCTCCCTGGCATCTTCTGTCGCAGAACCACCAAACTGCCCGGCATTGTTGATCATACTAAACATGACAGGTTTAAGCTCGAAGTTGTCAACGTCAATATCCGGCAGCGTGGTCTCCAGCTCTACATGATCGTTCAGCATGTAGTCACGACATAACCGTCGTCCACCTGCCGCGGGCGGGTCACCGACAGGCGGGATTTCTTCTCCGGCAGGCTGATTACGGGCCATCTGCTCTAGCTGTTCTTCAAGGTATTCGTTTCGGTCTAAGAGGTGGCGAATCTGTTTCTTGAGATTAAAGGAACGTTCAATCTCCGGATCTAATTTATACTCAGGATCTTCACCTCTTTTCGATCTGCGCATAAACAGGAAAACCTTGTGAAAAGCAAGAGTTTAAAAACACAAAAGAAAAATTAAAGAAAAGTAAAAATAAAAACAAAAATAAAAACGAAAATAAAAACAAAAAGTGCAAGGAAAGAAAGGTGTAGTTATGTTGCCAATCCCCGGCAACGGCGCCAAAAACTTGTTGCGTGTAAAATAGTCTATCGCAATTGTAGTGCAAGTATACACGACGCAAGTAGTAAAGTGATACAAAGTATCGGATATCGTCTCCACAGAGATTGGGCTAATAGCTTCACCTAGATTCACTGCACGAAAGCAAAGGAAATATTTAAGAGAATTGTCACGAATATTAAATTAAAAACGTAAATAAAAGATTGAGATATCAAGATGGAGAGAATGGGCTGGTATTGAGTTGCTCAGTAGTGTAGGTATTGAATTGCTTAGGATCTCCAGTTCTGTCGTCGCACCCGTCGCCGACAGCACCTGTCGCGGCGTCTGTCCGTCAGCTATCGCGGCAGCGAACACTAACTCCGTACTTCAAGTTTGGCAAGAATCCCTGATCTGCCTTGCCCTATCCCTAGGCACAAGTCTGTCGATGATCACGTCTTTGATGATACCTCCCGGCGTGAATCGAAGGATGAACACCGATGTGTATGAATTCTTCCTTAGCCACTTAACCTCGCCTTATCCCTAAGCACGAGATGGTTCAACTATAAACTAGAGAACGCGCTTTTATCTCTTTCGTATACTTAACTCTCCCGATGCTAAGTAAATAAATAACCTCACAATGCTCTCCCGATGCTCTTGCAAGATGTTAAAACCAAGATAAAAGAACTTGAAGTTTATTTTATTGAACTTGAAAAATCCTAAAACAAAACAACCCTTGCAACTACTTTACAAAACAACCCGTAGCCCTAGGGGGAATTTAGAACATATCGGTGACAGGTAAACGGCAGGGTTTTGGTTTTGGTTATGGGGTAGTCGGCTATGCCCTAGGTTTAATCTATGCCCTTTATATAAGCTTTGGGCTCAAGTTATCTAAGGTAACAAGGATTACAACTTTAATTAAAAGTAAGATTCTAATAAAGACTAAATCTCTAAAGTCTCCTACTTTCCAGCCGCATCCTTGCTTTTAGGGATTTCCTCTCTTTTGAGCTTTGGCTTGACATATCTCTTGATCCGGGGCTTGTAAAAATATTCGGCTTCCACACGACAGACGAGCAGATTTTTCTCTATCTATCGAGGTCCACTTTACTTTTTCCTCTTCATGAATCTGCTGTCACCATGCTGTCACGACAGGTCCATGACAGGTTCGTCTTCTTCAGCTGCTTGTCCAGTTCAGCTCTCCTGCTTATCTGCCCTGCGCCTGCCTTCGACATCTACTATGACAGATACCTGCAAAAATAACCATCTTTCAGTAGAATCCGTGCCTTTTATATAATTGTGATGTTTTATTGAAAACTAACCTAAATGCAATGCAATGATGCTTGAATGCAGCAGAAATATGGGTTTAAAGAATTGTGAAGCTTGCTCCTTCTGGTACTCGGTTAACCAAACGCCTGAAGTCCAAATCTGCGAAACAATGCTTATATAAATATTGGTCCAACAATTATAGGAATGGAACAAAAGAATGGCCTACCGGTGATAAGATTAAAATCACAGGGCACGATTGCTTCGTCCTGCCTGAAATGCTTTCCGGGTACCAAGACTGGAACGGCAGTTCCGTGTCCGCTGAAGTAGAAAAACAGCACATCTCCTGGTGCAGCGTTTTTCAGCATGTCATTAAGGGCAGCCTTAATGTTTGCACCAGTAGGCAGCGAATGCGACGAGAATAGTGATGAGGTTTTATCATCAGTCAGGACGTGAATATTTTCGGAATGGAACCCAAATTTGTCCGTGATTACACCTTTTATGGATTGCACATCATTTGCGCATCCACTCAACCTGAATTTGGAGTAGGGATAGTTGCAACCCACCAGAACAGCTCTCTTGGTAACCTTTGAGTGTGACATCTCAATTATTTTCTCTTTTTCTTGTTTTGTGCTTCCAATGTCTCACTAGGAACCTATATATATACTGCGCATACTCCATCGCAACGTCGCATGGGTGACGTCATCCACAAACTTATTGAACCAACCCGGCTATTGCATTATTATTTTAAAAAGATCAATCTTAGATAGTGCTGATAGTTTGAATTTTATGATTCCTCTCCTCCCATATGCAACCCAAACATTAATTATTAGTCAAACCGGAATACTTATTAGAAAATTCGATGCAACCCTTTACTTTAATAAAATTTATATTCCGAAACTATATCACCCATAAGATTTGAATTTCAAATATGAACCGGAATTAATTAAATTCGACCCGGCTATTGCATTATTATTTTAAAAAGATCAATCCTAGATAGTGGAGTAATCTGACCCGCTCACCACTCCTTTTTTACACTGCAATGCGTCTTGTTTGGATGGAGGTTTTGATGGTATGCTATTCTCTATGGAATTATTTTCTTTACTTTGCACTTTTGGGTTTTTGTACGAGATTTTGCTGGACTAGTCCCCAGATGCGTTGTATTTTGTGATATCTTCCATAATTGAAGGATCGCTCCCACTCTGATGATTCCCGTTGCAGTGCTATGCCGAACAAATTCAAGTGGGAAACCCTTATTGGTTCTCTGGTTCAATGAGTCAGCCCATCGAATCATCTGGTACAAAATATTTGTTGCCACGATTGTTGCCTCCACAAGCACCACGGTTGACAAATGAGCAGCCACCTCGATGATATACATCCGAAAAGTGGCCAAAATCAAGAACATATCAATTACTTCGACACTCCGTTCCACACTGGCCGCCTCCCGGTGTAGCTTCGAACAATAACAAACAATAATATTTGAAAAAACTTGAGAGCGAGATTTTCCTCCAAATACTCTGTATGTTAATGTTCTCGCTACAAATGGTTAATCATAGCCTTTCAAATACTATTTTTTGTCGACAATAAACAACCCAAACAAACAACACTCTTCATGGATCTACAATACGAAACCTACATATTCTGCATATCCCCAAAAGTAAACATCCCAACCAGTACATATATCGTTATACAGACAAAGGCTACAAAGGAGAGAGTATTGAATGTGACAACATATTTTAGACACTAATTCAAGGAAAATTCTACAACGTAAGGTAAATTAATAAAAAAATATATATTATTTTATTTTTAAATTTATTTCAAACATAATTAAATCAAAATACCTACCCTTAATTACAAAACATTATTTTTTGTTCATTTGAAACTCAAGCCGCCGCCGCCACATACTCGTCGCCCTTGTGTGGTTGTCGTTCCCCACTGATCAAGTCAATAAGAAACAACGATTCAATCTTGATTTCCTGCGAAGATTAAGTAAATAAGAAACTAGAATCTTGATTGAATATGTTACCGGCGAGGACATGATTGAGTGCGATGTCGATGCTTAAAAGCACTTGCTGCACAGAAGAAGGGATCTCGGCAGGGCAGCGGCGATGGCTTGAGTTTTAACTAAACAAAAATTAGGGTTTTATAATTTAGGGGTATGTAGTTTAAAATAAAATTATGTAGTTTAATTAATTTACATTTTGATTTTTAAATAATTTATAATTATACGGTGAGTCTTTTAAATTTTTAATCTTTATAAATTAAATTAATGGTTCTCATAGTTAGTGGTGCTCATCGGTGCTCGTCGAGCGTGACAGACTCATCCCTAATTCAATATGTATTTGAAATAAAATGTTTGTCACTAATAAAAATAATATTAGTGTCTAAATTTTAGTCATTATTATTAATCTTTTGTGCCAAAAATAGTCATAAAACTATAACTAATTAAGACGAAATGCATGAAAGTTGTCACTAATAAAATAGTAATGACTGGTGACGACTCATAAAATGGTCACAGTGAACTTAAGTGACTAAATTTAGTACTTTTAACGATCATTTTTAATGTCATTATAAATGCATTTTCTTGTAAATATTTATAATGTTATGATTCTAATTGATTTAAATTTCAACGGCTTTTTGTAACCATATACGATTAACCTATATATACATTCATACTTTTATAGCTGGCAGAGTTGAGAGACTCGACTCGTACTTGAAAAATCGATTAATTAATTCTGAAAAATTCTGAGTTATTCGGGTCCTATTTTATTGCTCGAACTTTTTAAAAAAAATTCGAGTAAAGCTAAATTTATGAAAATATAATTCAAATAAAATCGAATTGAAAATTGTAATTTTTATAGTCAAGTCTAATTTCCCCACCCTACTTACGCGAAATATATCTCAGCATATAGTATATTAATTATGAAACAGAAAAATATTAACAATGACTTGATAGTTGTACCTAACTTTGTAAGTATTTTTAAAATATCTAATTTGTTCACATTTAAAGATTCTAATTTGATATTTTTTCATTTAAAAAATATTTGATATGAATAATTATAAAATAAAATTACTCTATTTCTGGTCAATTTTCATATATATATATATATATATATAAATATAATTTTATTTTTTACTTTTAATTGTATTCAATAGGTGGTTACAACTTTTAATCCTTGCTTAGGAGTGGTGTGGACTCCACCGCTAAAAGACATTTTAAAGTTTAACGTTGATGGTACGACAAGAAGAAAACCAGGTTCACTAGGGTTTTAGGATGTGTAATTTACTTTTCCAACCGTCTTGGCTTGGTTCTTCCTCTTTGATTTGAGGGTTGTTTTTATTTTGCCTTGAGTTTCGGCATATTCTATTTGTTATATTTAAAATTATAAGGTGGCTAAAGTGGGTTGTCAATGCACGCAACATTATAAGCCGGTTGCATTTGACTTTCTGCATACACAAAGTCTCAAATTCGAGACATACTTAAGCGATATCAAGCTGCATACTATTTGGACCAACCCATATGTAATGATTTTTTAATTGTCTTAAGGTGATTACAACATATCATCTGTTCATAGCACATACACGTTGCAAACAAAACGATTTAAACCCGAGTCTTCTAGAATAAACATTATCCATTTTTCTATTAGGACTACTTGTTAACCCATTGGTAATGATTTTTTAAAATAATGAATAGAACGAATTGTGGATAATACTCCATATTTAGTAATTGTTAACTCGTGGAATGGTCCCAGTGGTAAAGGATGATGTATTTCATCTAGGTGACCCGGGTTCGAGCACCATATGTGCAAGGTGTGTGTGCGTTATTAAAGGGATAAGAAAATTGAACAGAAACTACCTTGTAATTGTTGAGTGTGTAAAAGTACTATTATTTACACCCTTTTTAACCCATATTTCTGCTGCATTCAAGCATCATTGCATTGCATTTAGGTCAGTTTACAGTAAAACATCACAAATACACTAAAGGCACGGATTCTACTAAAAGATGGCTGATTTTGCAGGATTAGGCCATAGTTGACGAAGAAGGCAGGCACAGGGCAGCGAAGCAGAAGAGCTGAACTGGACAAGCAGACGATGAGGACGAAGCTGCCATGGACCTGTTGTGACAGCAAGGTGACAGCAACCTTATGAAGAGGAAAAGCAAAGTGGACCTCGACAGATAGAGAAAAATCTGATCGTCTGTCGTGTGAAAGCTAAATATTTTTCCAAGCCCTGGATCAAAAGATATGTCAAGCCAAAGCTCAAGGAAAGGAATTCCCATGAAACAAGGAGGCGGCTTAAAAGTAGGAATCCTTAGAGATTTAGTCTTTATTAGAATCTTACTTTTAATTAAAGTTGTAATCCTTGTTAACTTAGAATACTTGAGCCCAAAGCTTATATAAGGGCATAGATTTAACCTAGGGGAGGAGAGACCCCATAACCGATAACCTAAACCCCCTGCCGTTTACCCGCCGTCGTTATGTTCTAAAAACCCTAGGGCCACGGGTTGTTTTGTAAAGTAGTTGCAAGGGTTGTGAGGTTATTCATTTACCTAGCATCGGGAGAGTTAAGTATACGAAAGAGATAAGAGAGAGTTCTCTAGTTTATAGTTGAACTATCTCGTGCCTAGGGATAGGGCGAGGTTAAGTGGCTAAGGAAGAATTCATACACATCGGTGTTCATCCTTCGATTCACGCCGGGAGGTATCATCAAAGCGTGATCATCGACAGACTTGGACCTAGGGATAAGCCAAGGCAGATCTGGGATTCTTGCCAAACTTGGAGTACGGAGTTGGTGTGTTCGCTGCCGCGACAGCTAACGGACAGCCGTCGCGACAGGTGCTGTCGGCGACGGGTGCGACGACAGAACTGGATTTCCTAAGCACTGCAATACCTGCACTACCGAGCAACTCAATACCAGCCCATTCTCTCTATCTTGATATCTCAATTCTTTTATTTTCGTTTTCTTCAATACTTTTGTGACAACTTTCTAAACTATTTTATTTACTTCGTGCAGTGAAATAAGGTGAAGCTATTAGCCCAATCCCTGTGGAGACGATATCTGATACTTCGTATCACTTTACTACTTGCGTCGTGTACACTTGCACTACAATTGCGATAGACTCTTTTACACGCAACAAGTTTTTGGCGTCGTTGCCGGGGATTGGCAACATAACTACATCTTTCTTTTATTGCACTTTTCGTTTTTATTTTCGTTTTTCTTTTTCTTTTTATTTTTCTTTTGTGCTTTCAACTCTCGCTTTTTACAAGTTTTTCTTGTTTATGCGCAGATCTAAAAGAGGGGAGGATCCTGAATATCCATTAGATCCAGAGATCGAACGTTCCTTCAATCTCAAGAAACAAGTCCGCCACCTCTTAGACAGAAACGAATACCTTGAGGAACAGCTAGAGAAAATGGGCCATAACCAACCTGTTGGCGGTGGCATACCACCCCTTGGTGATCTTAACCCGCTTGTCGGTGATCCGCCCGCCATGTTTAATATGATCAACAACGCCGGGTAGTTTAGTGGTGCTGCGACAGAAGATGCTAGGGAGCATCTCAAAACGTTCCAGGAGATCTGTTGTTCGTTTAGACTGCCAGGAGTTAGTTTGGAGATACTGAGGCTTCAGTTATTTCCTCATTCATTGAGGGACAGAGCTAAAACTTGGTGGAATAAACTAACACCGGGTTCAATAGTAACTTGGGCAGATTTATCTCGTGAATTCTTATCTCGTTTTAATCCTTCGCATTTATCTGAGCGATTACGTAACGAAATTGCTACTTTTCAACAGGAAGATGACGAGCGGATGCACGAGGCCTGGGACAGATTTACTACTCTTCTACGGAACTGCCCAATGCATGGATTCCTCATCTGGAATCAGGTTACAAAATTCTATAATGCTGCCAACCTACAAACTCGCATTCGAATTGACTCTGCAGCAAATGGATTATTATTGGATAAAGATCCGGACGAGGCACTCCAAGTTTTGAAAAATCTGGCCAAGAATGAGGATCAGTTTCCGACTACAAGAAGAGGGGGTAAACGAGTACTTGATGTCAAGGATTATGAGGCTGACAGCACTATGAAATCGCAGGTAGCATTCCTTACTAAAGCAATGAAAAGGTTATTGAATGATGATGGTTTACAAGGATTTGATGTTGAGGAAGTATGTGATATCTGTGAGGGAAATCATAGTAGGGATGAGTGCCCAATACAAGTAGAAGAGGGAAAATATGTTGGAAATTACAAGTCTAATTATAATTCCAACAATTACAATCCCAATTGGAGGAAGGATCCCAAATTTTCATGGAGTAATCCCAACAATGCCCTGAATCCTCAAGCACATAATCAGAATCAGGGAGGTCCTAGACTGCTGACGCGACAACAGCTGCCGCAGAACCTGCCGCCGCAGCAGCAACAACAACCACCAGCTGCCACGAATAGTATATTGGAACAGACTCTGGCCACTTTTATGTCTCAGACCGGTACTTATATTGAGAATATGAATCAGTTCGTCAAGAAGACAGAGAATTTCATGGATAAGACGGAGATGAGGATGACAAACCATGAAGCCACTTTGAAATCTCTGGAGACACAAATGGGTCAGGTGTCGCAACATATTAAGCCGAGGCAGAATGGAGGATTTCCTAGCAATACTGAAAATGCTAGACCACCCACACATGAGCATTGTAAGGCAATTACTACTAGGAGTGGGAAGAAACTACCAAGGCCAAAAGAAGCTGAAACAGTAAAGGATCCAGCCTTAGATAAACCTGCCGAGGAAGCTGCCCCGACAGGTGATAAACAGACTGCTGCCGATGAGCTTGTCACGACAGCAGAAGCGACATAGGAGAAAAAAGATGAATATCGTCCTCAGATTCGCATACAGTGGGAAGGACGCATTGCTGATTACCGTCCCCCCCACCCTTCCCTCAACGGATACAACAAGCTAAGCATGAATCTCAACTTAAAAAGATTTATGATATTTTTAAGCAGGTTCATATTAATATTCCATTGTTAGATGCCGTTAGGGAGATGCCCGGTTATGCTAAATTTCTCAAGGATGTTATGTCGAAAAAATATAAACTTGGGGAGTTTGAAACGGTAAAGATGACAGAAGGTTGCATGAGCATTCTTCATTGGCAGCCACCCCAGAAAAAGAAGGATCCGGGGAGCTTCATCATACCTTGCGTAATCGGCAATAAGTTCGTGGGTAAGGCACTTTGTGATCTTGGTGCTAGTGTTAATCTAATGCCAAAGTCTGTTTTTCAGAAATTAGGTATTGGGAAGGCGCGGCCCACGACAGTAACTCTGCAGCTGGCAGACCGCTCTTATGTTCACCCAAAGGGAAAAATTGAAGATATTTTGGTAAGAGTGGATAAATTTATTTTTCCTGCTGATTTTCTTGTTTTAGATCGTTAAGCAGATGAAAATGCACCACTCATCCTTGGGCGACCCTTCTTAGCCACGGGAAGATCACTGATTGATGTGGAGAAAGGAGAACTCACCATGCGAGTAAACGATCAAGAGATTAAGTTGAATGTTCTCCAAGCAATGAAACATGCTGATGTGGACGAGGAATGCAAGGCTATCACTGATGTTACCCTTGATCAACCCTGCATCAGGTCGGGCTGTCACGATATTAAATTTGGTCACTGTCACGGTAGCCACCTACATGCCTGTCACGACAGCGACGACGACAACACCGACGACAGCAACTCCTCTGAACCCGATTCATCTGATACTGAAGATCAGGAGGAGGTAAACTGATAGGCAATCATCCAGGTAAGTTATTCGAACCTTTGAATTATACTTCGGATAACCATTTAATCCAAAAGCCATCTATTGTTGAACCACCTGCCTTAGAACTTAAGCCCCTGCCAGGACAGCTTAAATATGCTTTTCTTGGTTCAAATGATACGTTGCCCGTAATCATCTCTTCTAAGCTGCCACAGGAACAGGAACGACAGCTAATCGACATGTTGAGGCAGCACAAAAAGGCGATTGGATGGACGATTGCTGATATACAAGGCATTAGTCCGGCGTTATGCATGCACAAAATCCTTCTAGAGGAAGATCATAAGCCGACTATTGATGTCCAAAGGCGGTTAAACCATGCGATGAAGGAGGTAGTGCGTAAAGAGATAATCAAATGGTTAGATGCTGGTATTATTTACGCCATCTCCGACAGCAAATGGGTGAGCCCGGTGCAATGTGTTCCCAAGAAAGGAGGAATGACCGTAGTAACCAACGAGAACAATGAGTTAATCCCAACCAGGACTGTGACCGGTTGGAGGGTTTGTATGGACTATCGGAAGCTTAATAAAGCTACCCGAAAGGACCACTTTCCTTTACCCTTTATTGATCAAATGCTTGATAGATTAGCGGGTAAACCTTACTATTGTTTTCTTGATGGCTACTCAGGTTACAATCAAATTGCTATCGCACCGGAGGATCAAGAAAAGACGACTTTTACATGCCCCTACGGTACATACGCATTTATTAGAATGCCATTTGGATTATGCAATGCACCCGCCACCTTCCAAAGGTGCATGATGGCCATATTCTCCGACATGGTGGAGGACTTCCTCGAGATTTTCATGGATAATTTTTCTGTCTTTGGAGACGATTTTGAGAGTTGTTTAGGCAATTTACAAAAGGTGCTTGAAAGATGTGAAAAAGCAAACTTGGTCTTAAATTGGGAAAAATGCCACTTTATGGTGGATGAGGGGATAGTCCTAGGCCATAAGATTAGCTGCCGTGGGATAGAAGTCGACAGGGCAAAAATAGAAGTGATCGAGAAGCTGCCACCGCCGACTACAGTCAAGGGTATTAGAAGTTTTCTAGGGCATGCTGGGTTTTATCGGAGATTTATTGCTAATTTCTCAAAAATCACGAAGCCCCTATGCCATCTTTTGGAGCAGAACCGACCCTTTGACTTTAACGATGAATGTATTGAAGCATTCAAGGTTCTGAAGGAAAAACTAGTGACAGCCCCCATAGTACAGCCACCAGACTGGACGCAGCCATTTGAGATTATGTGTGATGCTAGTGACTATGTTGTCGGGGCAGCACTTGGGCAGCGCAAAGACAAGTTGTTTCATGTCATATATTATGCCAGCAAAACATTGAATGACGCCCAAGTGAACTATACCACCACAGAAAAGGAGCTGTTAGCTGTGGTATTCTCCATTGACAAGTTCCGTTCTTACATACTTGGGACGAAGGTAATAGTGCACACAAACCACTCTGCCCTGAAATATCTGTTCGCAAAGAAAGATGTAAAGCCCAGATTGATACGGTGGATCTTGCTACTGCAAGAATTCGACCTTGAGATCAAAGACAAAAAGGGGACAGAAAATCAGGTGGCAGATCACTTGTCAAGGTTGGAGATGGGACAGAGTCTACCCATTGATGAGACACACATACTGGAGACCTTCCCAGATAAGTAGCTCTTTGCTGCCGCAATCGCTACCGCGACAGCCATGGCGGCAGGTAAGTCTTCTGTACTCCCATGGTATGCTGATTTCGTTAATTTTATAGTTAGCGGAATATTGCCTTCTGATCTTAATTATCAAGCCAGGAAGAGGTTCCAAAATGATGTTAAGCATTATTATTGGGACGAGCCTCTCCTTTTCAAAATGTGTGCAGATCAGGTTATAAGGAGATGCGTACCACAAGAAGAGCAAGAAGACATTCTCCATCACTGCCATGCTTCACAATATGGAGGTCACTTAGGAGGCAATAAAACTGCTGCCAAGGTGCTGCAGTCAGGGTTCTACTGGCCGACACTATATAAAGATGCGCAGGACTTTTACAAGAACTGTGACAGGTGCCAGCGGACAGGTAACATCTCGAGGAGAAACGAGATGCCACTGCAAAACATTCTAGAAGTCGAGATCTTCGACGTTTGGGGGATCGATTTTATGGGACCTTTTCCATCTTCATGTGGAAATCTTTACATCCTCCTAGCAGTTGACTATGTCTCCAAGTGGGTAGAAGCGATCGCCACTCAAAAGAATGATGCCAAGACGGTCCAAAAGTTTTTACACAAAAACATTTTTTCTAGATTTGGCATCCCTAAGGCGATTATCAGTGATGAAGGGAGACATTTTGACAATAGGGTAATTGCTGCCGCCTTGAAGAAATACGGTGTCAATCACAGGATCGCGACAGCATACCACCCACAGACCAATGGACAAGCTGGGATATCCAATAGGGAAGTGAAGAACATTCTTGAGAAGATGATTAAGCCAACTAGGAAAGATTGGTCTTTACTCCTAAATGATGCGTTATGGGCATATAGGACAGCTTTTAAAACTCCATTGGGAATGTCTCCATACCGTTTGATTTATGGGAAAACCTGTCACTTGCCTGTCGAGATCGAGCACAAAGCATATTGGGCAATTAAGGCAGTGAATTTGGACTTGGACAAGGCAGGCCAGAAAAGGCTGTTAGATCTGAACGAACTGGAAGAAATACGGACAATGGCCTACGACAATGCAAGAATTTAAAAGGAAAAGACTAAGAAGTGGCACGACAGGAAATTGCTGCCACGTCAGTTCTGCCCAGGGCAGCTTGTGTTGTTGTTTAGTTCTAGATTGAAACTCTTCCCAGGAAAGCTAAAATCTAAATGGTTCAGTCCATTCCAAGTGGTCCAAGTTTTCCCCCATGGTGCCATCACTATCCGATCATTAAAAGACGAGCACCAATTCAAAGTAAACGGATAGTGCCTCAAGCATTATCAGGGGACTGAAGCCCCAGGAATACAGGAAGTGGTTATCTTAGGAGATGCCCCACAAGGCAACCCTAATTTAACCTATTTTTTTATTTATTATTTTTATTTATTAGGAAACTAGGTTTATTTTATACTCGAATAATGTTTTTAATTTCTGTCTTTAGGAAATAAAGGAGTCAAGAAGAAAAGAAGAAGTGACCCAAGCCCACCATCCATCCATCAGCCCAACAGGGCCCATTTATTGAAGCCCGTCGTTCCAGCTGCCGCCGCAGACGGATAAGATAGGTTGTCAACAGACTGTCACGGCAGAAGCAGAAGCGTGCGGCAGACGCATAAATGCGTGTCAGACGCGTCAGACACGCTAAATCACAACAGTCGCCCCGTTATTCACGCCTGTCGTTACGGCATTAAATGGGCAGATCCTCGACCGCTATAAAACCCAATTTTTCCTTTCATTTTTCCTCACTTCTGCTTTTTCTTACTTGCTTCCCCTCTCAGTTTTATTTGCTTTCTTTATTTCCACAACCCTTGCAACTAATATGTCGTCTAGACAGACCCGCCGCAATGCTGCCTCAGCCTCTTCTTCAGCGGCAGCAACGCCCTTCGCAACCAAGGAATTATGGGAGGAAAGAGGTTTCATCTACATCCGCAAAGCACCGAACATGGGGCTCCGACCATTCATAGCCAAGGCAATAAGGAACTTGCTATGGGAGCAGTTCGCTTAACAACCGGCAGAACTAAACGACACGCTGGTGAGGGAGTTTTATACTGCCATCGACAGCAGAACGACAACATCTGTCACCATCCGAGAGGTGGAGGTGCCATTTACAGCTGACAGCATCAATCACATGTATGGCCTATATTTTGGCCCCGACGATGACGCTCACCAGAAATTTTTAGAGACCCTCGATTCTGCCGCCTATGGTGCTGTCATGCCGGAGGTGACAGAAGAAGGAACAACATGGACAACGAGCAAAAAGAACCCCAACTCTGTAAAAAAGGGGCAGCTGCTCCCAGAAGCTGAACTTTGGAACGCTTTCATCAAAAAGCGTATCCTGCCGTCCTCCCATCACACGACGGTGAACCAGCAGCGGCTCGCCCTCATTCACTCGATCATGCACAACCGGCCTATCAATGTGGGCCGCTACATGAGGGAAAGCATATTGGACTGCACATTCCGCTCCTCCTCCCGTCTCTGCCTACCGTTCACAATCACGCTCCTTTGTCGCTGTGCTGCTGTGCCGGAAGCCATCACCGACAAACTAATCAAGGGCAGAGGCTGGACAGACAACAACATCAACAGCCTCATGGAGCTGGTAGTGGCTACTCCTATCTCTTCCTTCAACCCAGCCGACTCCCCAGCAGAATCATCCGAGGAGCCTGCCCCTGAACCTGCCGCCGCCACCGCCCAGACAGACCAGTCTGCCCACATCCTTGCTGCGATACAACGGGTGGAAGAGAGACAAATGGGACTCATGGCCTTCATCCGGGATTTCACCAACTCAACGATAAACTTCATTACCAACACTTTGAATTATCCCGATGTTAATTTCCCTACTTTTCCTGCCCACTATTTCCGCATCCCCACCCCTGTCTACACACCCACACCACCTGTTTCCCCACATTCCCATTCCACCGCTTCCACCCCTTCACCTGCCCCGACGGCAGCTGCGAGTCCTCCGGCAGACAGCTCCGCACGTGGCACGAAGCGGCCAGCCTCAGCCGACAGCGAAGAAGAACCACTGATTAGGAGGAATTTGGAAAGAGACTTTACGCCTGTCAAGAGGCTGAAACACGTGGCAGACAGAAAGCTACTGCCCAAGGCTAGCACCACCACCAGCAGCACTTGGGATAGCGGCAGTAGCTCCGACATCCAGCTCGTGGAGCAACCCGCCCAACCTCCGCCGCAGCCCAGACGCCGCCGACAGATCCGTGTAAGCAGCAGCAGTGAAGACAACGATTCAATTTAAGTCTTTTTTTTTTATTTTCTTGCTGCCTACTTATATATATTTTGTGATGTATCTGCTGTCATTTTATCTGTCATTTTGCATTGAGGGCAATGCAACCCTCGAGTTTGGGGGTGGCACCCTCCATAGTAATGGAGTCTTAGTACATCTTTTTATTATTGTGGTGTCTTTTATTTAATTAAGTTCTCTTAAAAAAACCTAAAACTGTTGGCTTAAAACTGTGAAGTTAACTTACCTGTCATGACAGCTCTGTCGTGGCAGCATCTTTAGGACAGTTTAAGGAGAAGTTTAGAGCCTTTCTATAGTTCTGAAAACTTAAACACTATTGTGACTGTTATATTGCTTAGATTTCTTTTAGCCAAACTAGAATAGGATACTTAGTACTTGAATAGCCCCTAGAGGTGCCTAACACTGGCTCTAGGAAAGAAGTTTAGCAAAAGAAACTCAAAAACCTAGAGGTGCCCGAAACCGGCTCTAGGAAGTTAACTAGAGGTGCCTAAAACTGGCTCTAGTAAAACTTAGTGTTGCGTGTAAAATAGTCTATCGCAATTGTAGTGCAAGTATACACGACGCAAGTAGTAAAGTGATACAAAGTATCGGATATCGTCTCCACAGGGATTGGGCTAATAGCTTCACCTAGATTCACTGCACGAAAGCAAAGGAAATATTTAAGAGAATTGTCACGAATATTAAATTAAAAACGTAAATAAAAGATTGAGATATCAAGATGGAGAGAATGGGCTGGTATTGAGTTGCTCAGTAGTGTAGGTATTGAATTGCTTAGGATCTCCAGTTCTGTCGTCGCACCCGTCGCCGACAGCACCTGTCGCGGCGTCTGTCCGTCAGCTATCGCGGCAGCGAACACTAACTCCGTACTTCAAGTTTGGCAAGAATCCCTGATCTGCCTTGCCCTATCCCTAGGCACAAGTCTGTCGATGATCACGTCTTTGATGATACCTCCCGGCGTGAATCGAAGGATGAACACCGATGTGTATGAATTCTTCCTTAGCCACTTAACCTCGCCTTATCCCTAAGCACGAGATGGTTCAACTATAAACTAGAGAACGCGCTTTTATCTCTTTCGTATACTTAACTCTCCCGATGCTAAGTAAATAAATAACCTCACAATGCTCTCCCGATGCTCTTGCAAGATGTTAAAACCAAGATAAAAGAACTTGAAGTTTATTTTATTGAACTTGAAAAATCCTAAAACAAAACAACCCTTGCAACTACTTTACAAAACAACCCGTAGCCCTAGGGGGAATTTAGAACATATCGGTGACAGGTAAACGGCAGGGTTTTGGTTTTGGTTATGGGGTAGTCGGCTATGCCCTAGGTTTAATCTATGCCCTTTATATAAGCTTTGGGCTCAAGTTATCTAAGGTAACAAGGATTACAACTTTAATTAAAAGTAAGATTCTAATAAAGACTAAATCTCTAAAGTCTCCTACTTTCCAGCCGCATCCTTGCTTTTAGGGATTTCCTCTCCTTTGAGCTTTGGCTTGACATATCTCTTGATCCGGGGCTTGTAAAAATATTCGGCTTCCACACGACAGACGAGCAGATTTTTCTCTATCTATCGAGGTCCACTTTACTTTTTCCTCTTCATGAATCTGCTGTCACCATGCTGTCACGACAGGTCCATGACAGGTTCGTCTTCTTCAGCTGCTTGTCCAGTTCAGCTCTCCTGCTTATCTGCCCTGCGCCTGCCTTCGACATCTACTATGACAGATACCTGCAAAAATAACCATCTTTCAGTAGAATCCGTGCCTTTTATATAATTGTGATGTTTTATTGAAAACTAACCTAAATGCAATGCAATGATGCTTGAATGCAGCAGAAATATGGGTTTAAAAAGGTGTAAATGATAGAACTTTTACACACTCAACACACCCCCAAACTCAAGTTTTTGCTTGCCCTCAAGCAATGGAGACTTAAAAGAAAACTGAAAATTTTTGTGTTGGCCTTCAAACAGTGAACTGTCCCTCGCCTGTCGCTCATTCTCTATGGCGGCAGCAACCTGTCGGAAGGGTTAGGATCTGTCCGGAATCTCCCTATAACTCTCGTGCAGTGTGTGCATGCTTGTGAACAGTTATAAGCTAAGACTCTCTTAGTTTCACTAGAATATTCAACTCCTTAACTTGAATTTTATGCCAAAGTTTACTTTCTTTTAGAAGGCACATTTTCATGCTTTTTCTTTTATTTTCAAGCTAAGATTTTCTAGAGCCAGTTTTGGGCACCTCTAGTTAGCTTCCTAGAGCCGGTTTCGGGCACCTCTAGGTTTTTGATTTTCTTTTGCTAAACTTCTTTCCTAGAGCCAGTGTTAGGCACCTCTAGGGGTTATCCAAGTTCTAAGCTTCCTATTCTAGTTTGGCTAAAAGAAGTCTAAGCATTATAACAGTCACAAAAGTGTTTAAGTTTTCAGAACTATAGAAAGGCTCTAAACTTTTCCTTAACCTGTCCTAAAGATGCTGCCACGACAGAGCCGTCATGACAGGTAAGTTAACTTCACAGTTTTAAGCCAACAGTTCAAATTTTTCTGATTTTTTTTTTGGAAGTAAAAAAAAAACTAATAAGACACAACAATTAAACAAAAGATGTGCTAAAGACTCCATTAAATATGGAGGGTTGCCACCCCCAAACTCGAGGGTTGCATTGCCCTCAATGCAAATTGACACTAAAAACAAAGAAAGAAAAACATGATAAATAAAAGTACATCACAATATATAAGGGCAGGCAGCAATAAGAGGAGTAAAAGAAATAAAAACTTAAATTTTATGCGCTGTCCTCGCTGCTGCTGCTGACGCGGATCTGATGGTAGCGTCTGCGTTGGGGAGGTGGCTGGGCAGGTTCCGGAGCAGGTTGGTCAACAGGTTCATCAGCCTGTTGAGGTGCAGGTTCTTCCTCCGGTTGGGGGACAGGGTCGTCAGCAGGTTGAAGGGCAGGTGGCTCCACTAGTCGGACATCAGAACTGCCACTGCTATCCCAGCTGTTACTCGTAATGGCTTTGGACAGCATCCTCTTGTTGGCCACATGTTTGATTCTTTTCACCCGAGTGAAGGCGCTGTCCAAGTTCCTCCGGACAAGAGGGCTGTCGTCAGTG
Source organism: Hibiscus tridactylites (assembly GCA_958450335.1). Lineage (NCBI taxonomy): Eukaryota > Viridiplantae > Streptophyta > Magnoliopsida > Malvales > Malvaceae > Hibiscus > Hibiscus tridactylites. Next base: position 77,443,751 of record OY288284.1, on the reverse strand, counting down.
GCAGCTCGCTTGGTGCCTCGAGGAGAAGTATCCGCCGGTGGGCTGCCGGCTGCGTTGCGTTGGAGAAGTCGCGGATGAATGTCATTAAACCCATCTGCCGCTCCTCAATCCTCAAGATGGCAGCTAAGATGTTGGCGTTCTGATCTGCCGGAGCGGTGTTTGTCGCAGCTTCTGGGGCTGGTTCAGTGGCAGGTTCATCATCAGACTCAGCAGGTTGGGCGTTCGGATCGAAGGCGTTGAGGGGCGATACGACGATAATCTCCATGAGGCTGGAGATGTTGCTGTCGGTCCAACCGCTGCCCTTTTTGATTTTGTCTGAAGGGTCCTCCGGTACGGCAGCGCAGCGGCAGAGGGCAGTAATGGTGAAGGGCAGGCATAGTCGTGAATCTGTTCTGAAGGCACAATCGAGAATGCTGTCTCGCATGTACCTGCCCACGTTGATCGGCCTGTCATGCATGATAGAGTGGATGAGGGCCAGCCGCTGCCTGTTGACTGTCGTGTGGTGGGATGAGGGCAGGATACGCTTTTTGATAAAAGCGTTCCAAAGTTTAGCCTCGGGGAGCAGCTCTGCCCGGTTGACGGAGTTGGGGTTCTTTTTGCTGGTGCTCCAGGTTGTGCCCTCCTCTGTCAATTCCCTCATGACAGCATCGTGGCCGGCAGCGTCGAGGGAGTCCCAAAACTGTTGATGAGCATCGTCATTGGGGCCAAAGAAGAGGCCGAAGACATGGTTGATGCTGCTGGCGGTGAAAGGAACTGTCACTCCTCGGACGACGACAGATGTCGCCGTCTTACTCTCGATCGCCTCGTAGAATTCCCTGACCAGAGTGTCGTTAAGCTCTGCCGGCTGCTCGGCAAAGTCTTCCCAAAGTTGCGCCGTAATGGCCTTCATAATGAACGGCCGGAGTCCAAAAAGAGGAGCATCTCTATTATAGATGAAGCTCCGTTCCTCCCAAAGTTCCTTGTTGGCGAACGGGGATGCTGCTGCGGAAGAAGAGGCGGCAGCAGCATTCTGGCGAGTTTGTCGTGAAGACATTTTTGGTTGCAAGGGCTGAAAAAGAGAGAAAGTAGATAAAACTAGAAGAGAATATAAGAGAGAAAAATCAGAAGTGAGGAAAAAAATGAAAGGGGGAAGGGGTTTATATAGCTGTCGAGTAGCTGCCCATTTAATGTCGCAACGGCAGGCGGGAATAACGGGGCGGCAGATTGGATATTGCGTGTCTGACGCGTCTGACACTCATTAATGCGTCTGCTGAGCGTCTGCCGCACGCTTCGTCGTCTGCTGTGCGTCTGTTCACAGCCTGTCAAATCCGTCTGCGCCGGCAGCCGAAGCGACAAGTTATCATAAATGGGCTTTATTGGGCTGGTGGATGGGCGGTGGTCTTGGGCCACTTCTTCTTTCTCACTTGACTCCTTTATTTCCTAAAAACTGAAATTAAAACAAAACATTATTAAAATAAATCTAATTCCTAATAATACTAATAAAATAAAATAAATAAAAAAAACAACTAGGTTAAATTAGGGATGCCTTGTGGGGCATCACCTAAGGTAACCACTTCCTGAATTCCTGGGGCTTCAGTCCCCTGATAATGCTTGAGGCGTTGTCCATTGACTTTGAATTGGTGCCCGTCTTTTAATGATTGAATTGTAATGGCACCATGGGGGAAAACTTGAATTAGTTGGAATGGACCAGACCATCTAGATTTGAGCTTCCCTGGAAAGAGTTTCAACTTCGAATTAAACAACAACACAAGCTGCCCAGGGCAGAACTGTCGCGGCAGCAACTTCTTGTCATGCCACTTCTTTGTTTTCTCCTTGTATATTCTTGCGTTGTCGTAGGCCATTGTCCGTATTTCCTCGATCTCATTCAAATCTAACAGCCTTTTCTGACCTGCCTTGTCCAAGTCCATATTTACTGCCTTGATTGCCCAATATGCCTTATGTTCTATCTCGACAGGCAGGTGACAGGTTTTCCCATAGATCAATCGGAATGGAGACATGCCCAATGGAGTCTTGAAAGCTGTCCTGTATGCCCATAATGCATCATTCAGAAGTAAAGACCAATCTTTCCTAGTTGGTTTGACCATTTTTTCAAGAATGTTCTTCACTTCCCTGTTGGAAATCTCAGCCTGTCCATTGGTCTGTGGGTGGTATGCTGTCGCTATCTTGTGCTTGACACCATATTTCTTCAAGGCGGTAGCAATTACCCTGTTATCGAAATGTCTCCCTTCATCACTGATAATCGCTCTAGGGATGCCAAATCTAGAAAAGATGTTTTTGTGCAAAAACTTTTGGACCGTTTTGGCATCATTCTTTTGAGTTGCGATTGCTTCTACCCACTTGGAGACATAATCTACTGCTAGGAGGATGTAAAGATTTCCACACGAAGATGGAAAAGGTCCCATAAAATCAATCCCCCAAACGTCGAAGATTTCGACTTCTAAAATATTCTGCAGTGGCATCTCGTTTCTCCTTGAGATGTTACCTGTCCGCTGGCACCTGTCACAGTTTTTGTAAAATTCCTGTGCGTCCTTATACAGTGTCGGCCAATAGAACCCTGACTGCAGCACCTTGGCAGCCGTTTTATTGCCTCCTAAATGTCCTCCATATTGTGAAGCATGACAGTGATGGAGAATGTCTTTTTGTTCTTCTTGTGGTACACATCTCCTTATAACCTGATCTGCGCACATTTTAAAAAGAAGAGGTTCGTCCCAATAATAATGTTTTACATCATTTTGAAACCTCTTCCTGGCTTGATAAGTAAGATCAGAAGGTAATATTCCGCTAACTATAAAATTAACGAAATCAACATACCAGGGAAGGTTAGAAGACTTACCTGCTGCCATGGCTGTCGCGACAGCTATTGCGGCAGCAAAGAGCTGCTCATCTGGGAAGGTCTCTAGTATGTGTGTCTCATCTACAGGTAGACTCTGTCCCATCTCTAACCTCGACAAGTGATCTGCCACCTGATTTTCTGTCCCCTTTTTGTCTTTGATTTCAAGGTCGAATTCTTGTAATAGCAAGATCCATCGTATCAACCTAGGCTTTGCATCCTTCTTTGCGAACAAGTACTTAAGGGCAGAATGATCGGTGTGCACTATTACTTTCGTCCCAAGTATGTAAGAACGAAACTTGTCGATGGAGAACACCACAGCTAACAGCACCTTTTCTGTGGTGGTATAGTTTACTTGGGCATCATTCAATGTTTTGCTGGCATAATATATGACATGAAACAGCCTGTCCTTGCGCTGCCCAAGTGCTGCCCCGACAGCATAGTCACTAGCATCACACATAATTTCAAACGGTTGCGTCCAGTCTGGTGGCTGTACTATGGGGGCTGTCACTAGCTTTTCCTTCAGAACCTTGAATGCTTCAGTACATTCTTCATTAAAGTCAAAGGGTCGGTTCTGCTCTAAGAGATGACATAGGGGCTTCGTGATTTTTGAGAAATTTGCAATAAATCTCCTATAGAAACCAGCATGCCCTAAAAAACTCCTAATGCCCTTGACTGTGGTTGGCGGCGGCAGCTTCTCTATGACTTCAATCTTTGCCCTGTCGACTTCTATCCCACGGCAGCTAATCTTATAGCCTAAAACTATCCCCTCATCTACCATAAAATAGCATTTTTCCCAATTAAGAACAAGATTAGCTTTTTCACATCTTTCAAGTACCTTTTGAAGGTTGCCAAGGCAGCTCTCAAAATCGTCTCCAAAGACAGAAAAATCATCCATGAAGATCTCAAGGAAGTCCTCTACCATGTCAGAGAATATTGCCATCATGCACCTTTGGAAGGTGGCAGGTGCGTTACAGAGTCCAAACGGCATCCTCCTAAATGCGTATGTTCCGTAGGGGCAGGTGAAAGTCGTTTTCTCTTGGTCCTCCGGTGCAATAGCAATTTGATTATATCCTGAATAACCATCAAGAAAACAATAGTAAGGTTTACCCGCTAATCTATCAAGCATTTGATCAATAAAGGGTAAAGGAAAGTGGTCTTTTCGGGTAGCTTTGTTAAGCTTCCGATAGTCCATACAAACCCTCCAACCGGTCACAGTCCTGGTTGGGATTAACTCGTTGTTTTTGTTGGTTATTACAGTCATGCCTCCTTTCTTGGGAACACATTGCACCGGGCTTACCCATTTGCTATCGGAGATGGCGTAAATAATACCAGCATCTAACCATTTAATTATTTCTTTACGCACTACCTCCTTCATTGCAAGGTTTAACCGCCTTTGGGCATCAATAGTCGGCTTATGATCTTCTTCTAAGAGGATTTTGTGCATACAGATTGCCGGACTAATGCCCTGAATGTCTGCTATGGTCCATCCTATCGCCCTTTTATGCTGCCTCAACATGTCGATCAGCTGTCGTTCCTGTTCCTGCGGCAGCTTAGCAGAGATGATTACGGGCAGTGTTTTATCACTACCAAGATAAGCATATTTAAGCTGCCCTGGCAGGGGCTTAAGTTCTAAGACAGGTGGTTCAACAGTAGATGGCTTTTGGATTAAATGGTTATCCGAAGTGTAATTCAAGGGTTCGAATAACTTACCTGGGCGATGGTCTAACCAGTCTACCTCCTCATGACCTTCAGTATCAGATGTATCAGATTCAGAGGAGTTGCTGTTGTCGGTGCTGTCGTCGTTGCTGTCGTGACAGGCTTGTAAATGGTTGTCGCAGCAGTGACCAAATTTTATATCCCGGCAGCCCGACCTGATGCAGGGTTGATCAAAGGTCACCTCGATGATGGCCTTGCATTCTTCATCCACATCAGCATGTTTCATTGCTTGGAGAACATTCAGCTTAATTTCTTGATCGTTTACGCGCATGGTGAGTTCTCCTTTCTCCACATCAATCAATGATCTTCCCGTGGCTAAGAAGGGTCGCCCTAGGATGACTGGTGCGTTCTCATCTGCCTCACAATCTAAAATAAGAAAGTCAGCAGGAAAAATAAGTTTATCCACTCTTACCAAGATGTCTTCAATTTTTCCCTCGGGATGAACGTAAGAGCGATCGGCTAGCTGTAGGGTAACTGTCGTGGGCCGCGCCTTGCCAATACCTAATTTCTGAAAAACAGATTTGGGCATTAGATTAACACTAGCACCAAGATCACATAATGCCTTACCCACAAATTTATCTCCGATTACGCAAGGTATGAGGAAGCTCCCTGGATCCTTCTTTTTCTGGGGTGGTTGTCGATGAAGAATACTCATGCACCCTTCTTGCATCCTTACCGTTTCAAATTCCCCAAGTTTAGATTTTTTAGACATGACATCCTTGAGAAATTTAGCATAACCGGGCATTTCCCTAACAGCATCTAACAACGGAATGTTAATATGAACCTGTTTAAAAATATCATAAATCTTTTTAAGTTGAGATTCATGCTTAGCTTGCTGTATCCGTTGCGGAAAAGGTGGTGGAGGACGATAATCAGCAATGTGTCCTTCCCACTGCATGCGAATCTGAGGTCGATACTCATCTTTTTTCTCCTCTGTCGCTTCTGCTGTCGTGACAGGCTCATCGGCAGTAGTCTGCTCATTACCTGCCGGGGCAGCTTCCTCGGCAAGCTTATCCAAGGCAGGTTTCTTTTCTATTTCAGCTTCTTTTTCCGGCCCTGGTAACTTTTTCCCACTCCTAGTAGTAATCGCCTTACATTGCTCATGAGGGGGCGTTCTAGCATTTTTAGTATTGCTAGGGAATCCTCCATTCTGCCGTGGCTTAATATGCTGCGACACCTGACCCATTTGTGTCTCTAGAGATTTCAAGGTGGCTTCATGGTTTGTCATTCTCATCTTAGTTTCATCCATAAAGTCTTCCGTTTTCTTGACAAACTTATTGATGTTATCCATATACGTGCCGGTCTGAGACATAAAGGTGGCCAGAGTCTGCTCCAATATACTACTCGTGGCAGGTGGTGGCTGCTGTTGTTGCTGAGGCGGCAGGTTCTGCGGCAGGTTTTGCGGCTGTGGCTGCTGTCGCGTCAACAATCTAGGACCCCCCTGATTCTGATTATATGCTTGCGGATTTAGAGCATTGTTGGGGTTACTCCAGGAAAATTTGGGGTCTTTCCTCCAATTAGGGTTGTAATTGTTGGAATTGTAGTTTGGCTTGTAATTTCCAACATATTTTCCTTCTTCTATATTTATAGGGCACTCATCCCTATTATGATTTCCCTCACATGTAGCACAAACTTCCTCGACAGCAAACCCTCGTACTTCCTCTTCACTCAATAAGTGTTTCATGGCTTTAGTGAGGAATGCTACCTGTGATTTCATAGTGCTGTCGGCCTCATAATCCTTGACAGCAAGTACCCGTTTACCCCCTCTTCTAGCGGTTGGAAACTGCTCCTCATTCTTAGCCAGATGTTTCAGAACTTGCAGGGCCTCGTCTGGATCTTTGTCCAATAGTAGTCAATTTGCTGCGGAATCAATTCGAATGCGAGTTTGTAAGTTAGCAGCATTATAAAACTTAGTTACCTGATTCCAGACGGGGAATCCATGCATTGGGCAGTTTCGTAGAAGAGTTGTGAATCTGTCCCAGGCCTCGTGCATTGGCTCGTCATCTTCCTGTTGAAAAGTAGCAATTTCATTACGTAATCGCTCAGCTAAATGTGAAGGATTAAAACGAGACAAAAATTCACGAGTTAAATCTGCCCAAGTCATGATAGAACCCGGTGTAAGTTTATTCCACCAAGTTTTAGCTCTGTCCCTCAATGAATGGGGGAATAACCGAAGCCTCAGTATCTCCGGACTAACTCCTGGTAGTCTAAACGAACCACAGATCTCCTGGAACGTTTTGAGATGCTCCCTGGCATCTTCTGTCGCAGAACCACCAAACTGCCCGGCATTGTTGATCATACTAAACATGACAGGTTTAAGCTCGAAGTTGTCAACGTCAATATCCGGCAGCGTGGTCTCCAGCTCTACATGATCGTTCAGCATGTAGTCACGACATAACCGTCGTCCACCTGCCGCGGGCGGGTCACCGACAGGCGGGATTTCTTCTCCGGCAGGCTGATTACGGGCCATCTGCTCTAGCTGTTCTTCAAGGTATTCGTTTCGGTCTAAGAGGTGGCGAATCTGTTTCTTGAGATTAAAGGAACGTTCAATCTCCGGATCTAATTTATACTCAGGATCTTCACCTCTTTTCGATCTGCGCATAAACAGGAAAACCTTGTGAAAAGCAAGAGTTTAAAAACACAAAAGAAAAATTAAAGAAAAGTAAAAATAAAAACAAAAATAAAAACGAAAATAAAAACAAAAAGTGCAAGGAAAGAAAGGTGTAGTTATGTTGCCAATCCCCGGCAACGGCGCCAAAAACTTGTTGCGTGTAAAATAGTCTATCGCAATTGTAGTGCAAGTATACACGACGCAAGTAGTAAAGTGATACAAAGTATCGGATATCGTCTCCACAGAGATTGGGCTAATAGCTTCACCTAGATTCACTGCACGAAAGCAAAGGAAATATTTAAGAGAATTGTCACGAATATTAAATTAAAAACGTAAATAAAAGATTGAGATATCAAGATGGAGAGAATGGGCTGGTATTGAGTTGCTCAGTAGTGTAGGTATTGAATTGCTTAGGATCTCCAGTTCTGTCGTCGCACCCGTCGCCGACAGCACCTGTCGCGGCGTCTGTCCGTCAGCTATCGCGGCAGCGAACACTAACTCCGTACTTCAAGTTTGGCAAGAATCCCTGATCTGCCTTGCCCTATCCCTAGGCACAAGTCTGTCGATGATCACGTCTTTGATGATACCTCCCGGCGTGAATCGAAGGATGAACACCGATGTGTATGAATTCTTCCTTAGCCACTTAACCTCGCCTTATCCCTAAGCACGAGATGGTTCAACTATAAACTAGAGAACGCGCTTTTATCTCTTTCGTATACTTAACTCTCCCGATGCTAAGTAAATAAATAACCTCACAATGCTCTCCCGATGCTCTTGCAAGATGTTAAAACCAAGATAAAAGAACTTGAAGTTTATTTTATTGAACTTGAAAAATCCTAAAACAAAACAACCCTTGCAACTACTTTACAAAACAACCCGTAGCCCTAGGGGGAATTTAGAACATATCGGTGACAGGTAAACGGCAGGGTTTTGGTTTTGGTTATGGGGTAGTCGGCTATGCCCTAGGTTTAATCTATGCCCTTTATATAAGCTTTGGGCTCAAGTTATCTAAGGTAACAAGGATTACAACTTTAATTAAAAGTAAGATTCTAATAAAGACTAAATCTCTAAAGTCTCCTACTTTCCAGCCGCATCCTTGCTTTTAGGGATTTCCTCTCTTTTGAGCTTTGGCTTGACATATCTCTTGATCCGGGGCTTGTAAAAATATTCGGCTTCCACACGACAGACGAGCAGATTTTTCTCTATCTATCGAGGTCCACTTTACTTTTTCCTCTTCATGAATCTGCTGTCACCATGCTGTCACGACAGGTCCATGACAGGTTCGTCTTCTTCAGCTGCTTGTCCAGTTCAGCTCTCCTGCTTATCTGCCCTGCGCCTGCCTTCGACATCTACTATGACAGATACCTGCAAAAATAACCATCTTTCAGTAGAATCCGTGCCTTTTATATAATTGTGATGTTTTATTGAAAACTAACCTAAATGCAATGCAATGATGCTTGAATGCAGCAGAAATATGGGTTTAAAGAATTGTGAAGCTTGCTCCTTCTGGTACTCGGTTAACCAAACGCCTGAAGTCCAAATCTGCGAAACAATGCTTATATAAATATTGGTCCAACAATTATAGGAATGGAACAAAAGAATGGCCTACCGGTGATAAGATTAAAATCACAGGGCACGATTGCTTCGTCCTGCCTGAAATGCTTTCCGGGTACCAAGACTGGAACGGCAGTTCCGTGTCCGCTGAAGTAGAAAAACAGCACATCTCCTGGTGCAGCGTTTTTCAGCATGTCATTAAGGGCAGCCTTAATGTTTGCACCAGTAGGCAGCGAATGCGACGAGAATAGTGATGAGGTTTTATCATCAGTCAGGACGTGAATATTTTCGGAATGGAACCCAAATTTGTCCGTGATTACACCTTTTATGGATTGCACATCATTTGCGCATCCACTCAACCTGAATTTGGAGTAGGGATAGTTGCAACCCACCAGAACAGCTCTCTTGGTAACCTTTGAGTGTGACATCTCAATTATTTTCTCTTTTTCTTGTTTTGTGCTTCCAATGTCTCACTAGGAACCTATATATATACTGCGCATACTCCATCGCAACGTCGCATGGGTGACGTCATCCACAAACTTATTGAACCAACCCGGCTATTGCATTATTATTTTAAAAAGATCAATCTTAGATAGTGCTGATAGTTTGAATTTTATGATTCCTCTCCTCCCATATGCAACCCAAACATTAATTATTAGTCAAACCGGAATACTTATTAGAAAATTCGATGCAACCCTTTACTTTAATAAAATTTATATTCCGAAACTATATCACCCATAAGATTTGAATTTCAAATATGAACCGGAATTAATTAAATTCGACCCGGCTATTGCATTATTATTTTAAAAAGATCAATCCTAGATAGTGGAGTAATCTGACCCGCTCACCACTCCTTTTTTACACTGCAATGCGTCTTGTTTGGATGGAGGTTTTGATGGTATGCTATTCTCTATGGAATTATTTTCTTTACTTTGCACTTTTGGGTTTTTGTACGAGATTTTGCTGGACTAGTCCCCAGATGCGTTGTATTTTGTGATATCTTCCATAATTGAAGGATCGCTCCCACTCTGATGATTCCCGTTGCAGTGCTATGCCCAACAAATTCAAGTGGGAAACCCTTATTGGTTCTCTGGTTCAATGAGTCAGCCCATCGAATCATCTGGTACAAAATATTTGTTGCCACGATTGTTGCCTCCACAAGCACCACGGTTGACAAATGAGCAGCCACCTCGATGATATACATCCGAAAAGTGGCCAAAATCAAGAACATATCAATTACTTCGACACTCCGTTCCACACTGGCCGCCTCCCGGTGTAGCTTCGAACAATAACAAACAATAATATTTGAAAAAATTTAAGAGCAAGGTTTTCTAAATACTCCGTATGTTAATGTTCTCGCTACAAATGACTAATCACAGCCTTTAAAATACCATTTTTTGTCGACAATGAACAACCCAAACAAACAACACTCTTCATGGATCTACAATACGAAACCTCCATATTCTACATATCCCCAAAAGTAAAGATCCCAACCAGTACATATATCGTTACACAGACAAAGGCTACAAAGGAGAGAGTATTGAATGTGACAACATATTTTAGACACTAATTCAAGAAAAATTCTACAACGTAAGGTAAATTAATAAAAATATATTATTTTATTTTTAATTTTATTTTAAACTTAATTAAGTCAAAATACCTACCCTTAAATTACAAAACTTTAATCTTTGTTCATTTGAAACTCAAGCCGCCGCCCCACGTACTCGTTGCCCCTGTGTGGTCGTCGTTCCCCACTGATCAAGTCAATAAGAAACAACGAGTCAATCTTGATTTCCTGCGAAGATTAAGTAAATAAGAAACTAGAATCTTGATTGAATATGTTACCGGCGAGGACATGATTGAGTGCGATATCGGTGCTTAAAAGCACCTGCTGCACAGAAGAAGGGATCCCGACAGGGCAGCGGCGGCGGCTTGAGTTTCAAATAAACAAAAATTAGAGTTTTATAATTTAAGGGTATGTATTTTGATTTAATTATGTTTAAAATAAAATTATGTAGTTTAATTAATTTACCTTTTGATTTTTAAATAATTTATAATTATACGGTGAGTCTTTTAAATTTTTAATTTTTATAAATTAAATTAATGGTTCTCATAGTTAGTGGTGCTCATCGGTGCTCGTCGAGCGTGGCAGACTCATCCCTAATTCAATATGCATTTGAAATAAAATGTTTGTCACTAATAAAAATAATATTAGTGTCTAAGTTTTAGTCATTATTATTAATCTTTTGTGCCAAAAATAGTCATAAAACTATAACTAATTAAGACGAAATGCATGAAAGTTGTCACTAATAAAATAGTAATGACGGGTGACGACTCATAAAATGGTCACTGTGAACTTAAGTGACTAAATTTAGTACTTTTAACGATCATTTTCAATGTCATTATAAATGCATTTCCTTGTAAATATTTATAATGTTATGATTCTAATTGATTTCAATTTCAACGGCTTTTTGTAACCATATACGATTAACATATATATCCCTTCAAACTTTTATAGCAGGCAGAGTTGAGAGACAAGACTCGTACTTGAAAAATTGATCAATTAATTATAAAAAATTCTGAGTTATTCGAATCCTATTTTATTGCTCGAACTTTTTTAAAAAATTTCGAGCAGAGCTAAATTTATGAAATTACAATTCAAATAAGATCGAATTGAAAATTTTAATTTTTATAGTCAAGTCTAATTTTCCCACCCAACTTACGCGAAATATATCTCAGCATATAGTATATTAATTATGAAACAGAAAATATTAACAATGACTTGATAGTTGTACCTAACTTCGTAAGTCTATTTTTAAAATATCTAATTTGTTCACATTTAAAGACATTCTAATTTGATATTTTTTTCATTTAAAAAATATTTAATATGAATAATTATAAAATAAAATTACTCTATTTCTGGTCAATTTTCATATATATAAATATAAATGTAATTTTATTTTTTACTTTTAATTGTATTCAATAGGTGGTTACAACTTTTAATCCTTGCTTAGGAGTGGTGTGGACTCCACCGCTAAAAGACATCTTAAAGTTTAACGTTGATGGTACGACAAGAAGAAAACCAGGTTCACTAGGGTTTCAGGATGTGTAATTTACTTTTCCAACTGTCTTGGCTCTTCCTCTTTGATATGAGGGTTGACTTTATTTTGCCTCGAGTTTCGGCATATTCTATTTGTTATATTTAAAATTATAAGGTGGCTAAAGTGGGTTGTCAATGCACGCAACATTATAAGCCGGTTGCATTTGACTTTTTGCATACACAATGTCTTAAATTCGAGACATAATTAAGCGATATCAAGCTGCATACTATTTGGACCAACCCATATATAATGATTTTTTTATTGTTTTAAGGTGATTACAACATAGCATTTGTTCATAGCACATACACATTGCAAACAAAACGATTTAAACTCGAGTCTTCTAGAATAAACATTATCCATTTTTCTATTAGGACTACTTGTTAACCCATTGGTAATGATTTTTTAAAATAATGAATAGAAGGAATTATCCAACTCCATATTTAATAATTGTTAACTCGTGGAATGGTCCCATTGGTAAAGGATGATGTATTTCATCTAGGTGACTCGGGTTCGAGCACCATATGTGCAAGGTGTGTGTGCGTTATTAAAGGGCTAAGAAAATTGAGCAGATACTACCTTGTAATCACACCAGCATATTCAAAAAAAATAATTGTAATAATGTGTTTTCATTGACAACGAGCGAGGAGAAATTGGACCCCGACACTTTCGGGACAATACTTAAAGCATTCATGTATAAAAATAACTTATACCATCAGTACTTCATTAAAACCTTCTAAACCTAATTGAAGAGAAAAAATACACAGATAATACCCATCAAGAGAAATAAAGTAAGACAAATCCACTACTCAACTAAAACAATAAAATAATTTAAAGTCATATTTGAACGTTAGTCATTGTTATTCATCTTTTGTGTAAAAAATATAATCATAAAAAATATAACTAATTGTTACGAAATGCATGAAAGTTATCACTAATATAATAGTAAGGACTCAGATAAATGGTCACTCTGAATTTTAATGACTAAATTTTTTTTGATCGGCAAAATGCATGATTTTATTAAAAAACAATCATACATATATACACACTACACCGGCCTCATTAAAAACCTCCCTAGTCCTAGATGGAGAAAAAGAGTACCGGTGAGTGTGACAAGCGAAACACCACCCAAGAACATGAAACAACGCTCATCCGGAACGCACCCATACCCAATTTGGCCTAAGAACTCCACCCTTTGCCGGAGCATCAACGACACTATTAGCTTCTCGAAAAATATTAGTGAAACACACACCCGACATTACCTCACATGCCTCATCAATCTGATAAAACCAACGCCAAAGTTTTCAAGGCCGTCGTTCCATACCAAGCACCCACGAAACGGCCACCGTCGAATCCGACTCAATTACCATCGATCTCACCTCATTCCACTGAAGTTTATGAAGCATCCGCAAGGCATAAGCAATTGCCTGAAGTTCGGCCTCGTTAGAGTCAGCCACCCCTATCGACCTGAGAACAAGGCCACGATCCGACTACGCCAATCCCTTAACACGCCCCCACAACCAGCCATGCCCGGTTTACCCCGAGCCGCACCGTCAACATTAAATTTCCACACCCCCGGTGTAGGAGGTAACCATTCAATCCCCATCCTATCGTTTGCCTTAGCCAAAGGCGCTGCCCAACACAAATGCGGATTGTCCCACCATGCCGCTTCACTAAAGCAAGGGGAGTCGAAACGGGCACGAGTCCAGTAAAATGATCGTAATTGCACCAAGAAGAAAACAGCCTTACTCGTGGATCGTCTATCCCGAAACAGGAGCTCATTCCGTGCAAGCCACAACGACCACAACACGCTCGCACAGCCAATAATCCACCATAAACGAGTTTCGCTACCAAAAAACTATGGCAACATTGATGAATGAACTCCCCAATACGCCAAGGCCTTACAATCGGCACCCTCCACCACATAAAGAACAAATTCCACACACTCCACGCAAACAAACATTGCCACAAAATATGGTCAGCATTGTCCTCTCCCACCCCACACCATCTGCAGCCGACCGATGCTTCCAATAAAGGCAAGCCACGATCGAAAAGCATCCGCAAAGTAGGCAGCCGACCCACCATGATAAACCAAATAAAGCATTGAATTTTCGGCAACAAAGGTAAATTCCACGCCATGTTAACATCGGATACATCCGGTAACCCAAACGAAGACATCAATTTATGCAAGGCACTAACCGAAAAATGACCCGACGCATCATGAATCCATACCAGTCTATCCGCTACCCGTTGTCTCAGAGTAAAACCCGCAACACACGACTGTAACTCACGCATTTGGCACAATTCAAACGACCTTAGTTCACGACGAAAACAGCCTCCCCACTCTACATTCGGCACTGCCAAGTAATCACAAACTCTCGCCATTTTGTTGATTGTCAAACCAAACAGTCACGGAAAGACATTCTTCAATGGCTCAGGAAGGCACCAACAATCCTGCCAAAATAGAATACAAGTTCCATCTCCCAAAATCCAGGTGAATTGAGATGCATTTAAAAACCGATCCACATACTCGTCATGTTGAACCTCAACAATTTGCTTCCATATTGCCGACATGTGTAATTTTCCCCTAGTGTTAATCCGCCAAGACAAGACCTCCTCACCATACTTTGCGACAATTATTGACTTCCATAAAGAACCCTCCGTTTGGGCATAACGCCACACCCACTTAGCGAGAAACGCCAAGTTCCTAGTGTATAAATTCACCACACCAAGGCCCCCGAAGTGCTTCAGCTTGCACGCCACATTCCAATTCACTCTACTTAGCTTTGATCGCTCCTCTTTACCACCTCAAAGAAAGTTCCTGCGGATGCGATCAATTTTCAAAATAATCTGCCGTGGAATTAAAAAAACGCCCATGTAATACACGGGCAAAGCTGATAAAACCGAGTTCACCAAAATTAATCGACCCGCGAACGATAAAGAATCACGCTTCCATCCCGATAATCTTTTACGGAACCGCTGCACCAAAGGATCCCAAACCTCCATTCCCCGTGGAGGAACCCCTAACGGAATCCCCAGATAACGAATTGGAAGAGATCCGCATTGACATCCCATAACATCCACAATCTGCACTAACACCGTCTCCTCAATCCCAATCCCGAAAATACATGATTTCTCATAATTAATTTGCAGCCCGGATGAGTATTCAAAACAAGTGAGGACCCTTTTCAAGTTACGCGCACACTCCACCTCACCTTGGATAAAAAGAATCGTGTCATCCGCAAATTGGAGATGCGAAAGAAAAACATCCCCCGCCACTCGAACACCCTTAATCAGTCCCAACTTTTCGGCATTCAAAAGGAACTGGTGAAGCAACTCAGCCACCATCACAAATAGGAGAAGAGATAGCGGATCGCCTTGGCGAAGTCCTCTCCTCATAGTTGTGTGACGAAATATATCTCAGCATATAGTGAGGACTCAGATAAATGGTCACTCTGAATTTCAATGACTAATTAATTTGAAATTTTTAATTTTTATAGTCAAGTCTAATTTCCCCCACCCTACTTACCCGAAATATATCTCAGCATATAGTATGAATTATGAAACAGAAAATATTAACAATGACTTCGACCTTGGATTTGGTGGGAGCTGTTCCTAGTTTACCCTAATAGTTGTGTGACTAGTTTACCCTATATTGTTTTGGGAATATTCTATTCTTTTACAATATTAATTATTAGTCAAACCGAAATACTTATTAGAAAAATCGATGCAACCGTTTACTTGAATAAAGTTTATATTCCGAAACAACATTAATTATTAGTCAAACCGAAATACTTATTAGAAAATTCGACGCAACCGTTTAATTGAATAAAATTTATATTCCGAAACAATATTTTATTTGTTCACCCATAAGATTTGCATTACAAATATGAACCGAAATTAATTAAATTCGATCCGTGTAACCCTTAGGCCCGCTTATGCGTTAATATGGATCCTAAGAAGTCATATTAAGGTTACCGGAGCGACCTACGTTAAAATTTCAAATAAACAAATTGTTAAATCATTTAAGATCATAAATCAAGTTTTGAATTAAAATACAAATTTAAAAATCATGCAGATAGTAAAACAAAACCATCTAATCTGACTTCGTCCTGCATTAAAGACACATTCATTAATCTAATAACATTATTAAACCCTATAACTACCTTCCTATATTTTATACTAGTTGCTAGTAATACTCTATAGTAACCTACTTCTTCAACACAGCAAAAATGTTCGTACCTACCTTTTTTTTTGTTTTGTAATGATTATCATATATTTATATTATTATTATTATTTCGTAAGTAAACAAAATGGAATTGAAAATTTAACATTTTACAATTCAAATAAAATCGAATTGAAAATTTTAATTTTTATAGTCAAGTCTAATTTTCCCACCTACTTACGCGAAATATATCTCAGCATATAGTATATTAATTATGAAATAGAAAAATATTAACAATGACTTGATAGTTGTACCTAACTTCGAGATATTGTCCTAACGATTTTGCAAACGGATGGTCAGGAGATACTCGAGTACCTTTAAACATGTAAAAGTTTATATTAGTCATTATTCGATTTACATTTATCTTAATGAAATACTTCACTTAGCCCGAACTTGACAACTTCTATGAAAAATATTGTGTTTCTTCTATTTTTCTTATGTTAATTAATGCCTTTTCACCAAATAAAAATGAAAAATTATTCTATTATTTTTAGTAATATTAGATAAAATAAATACAAAGTTGTTAAATACTTGAAAAGGTTTTGGATTTTTTGTACATATGTTTAATCATTTTTTTATATTTAGATTTCCAACTTTTAAAATGATAGAATAGTTAAATATTTTTATGGTTTTGTTTTACAAAATAATTTCTTTTTTTTATTTTTTAATAAATATAATTTAATTTATCCATGTGAGAATCTTTGGGGAAAATATTAAAGTGGCTAGCTCAAATCAATTATGTTATATCATGGCTAAAGTCAACTGTGTGTCATATCATGGCTAGAGTCAATTTTGTGTTATATCAGGGCTAAAGTCAATTGTGCATTATATCAAGGATATATTTATATATGATTTATTTTCGGGGCGGATTTAATATGGCCCCTCAAGTTTTTTTTTAAAAAAAATTTATATTAAGTTTTAAAATTTTGAATATATTTAATTAAATCGTATTTCGTAATTTTTAAAGTTTTTATTAAGTCTCTCAAAATTAGTAAAAACTTTAATAAAACTCTTAAATTTTTTAAAAATTTTAGTTTAAACCTCGAAATTTTTAAAAATTAAAGTCGCCCCAAAACTCTTATACCAAAATTTGCCACAGGTCATTTAAATTATAAAATCTCAAGGAAAATATTTTGATACTAATTTACAAAGTCTATCAAGTTTATGATTTATGGGCCCTATTTAAAGTTTCGGGTTTATATTTACAATATAGGTTTTAAATGTTTATGATTCATGGTTTAAAGTTTTAAATTTTAGAATTTATGCTTAAAATATACACTTTCATTACACATATTTATAAAAATAACTTAAATCTTAAATCAAAAAATAAAAGCGAACCATCTAAATTATGGTCAGCTTTAGTGACACCATCTGCAACCATATTTGCTTGTCTTCTAATCAATTTTAAATCTACCATCCAGGCCTTTTCTCGTAACTTCACTTATCAATTGCACGAACGAGAGAGTAGGGGCTAGACTGAGTTGATGTGTCACGAAGTAAATAAACAAATTTACGTAAACTAAAGTTTAAACAATATGTATAACAAATAATTTTGTTTTATAAATTACCCATCTATTTGTTATATTTAATATTATAAGGTTGCTAAAGTGGGTTGTTAATGCACGCAACATTATAAGCTGGCTGCATTTGACTTTTTACATACACAAGGTCTCAAACTCGAGACATGCTTAAACGATATCAAGATGCATACCACTTGGACCAACCCATATGTAATGATTTTTTAATTGTCTTAAGCTGATTACAATATAGTATATGTTCATAGCACATACACATTGCAAACAAAACGATTTAAACTCGAGTCTTCTAGAATAAACATTATCCATTTTTCTATTAGGACTACTTGTTAACCCATTGGTAATGATTTTTTAAAATAATGAATAGAAGGAATTGTGGATAATACTCCATATTTAATAATTGTTAACCCATGGAATGGTCCAGTGGTAAAAGATGATGTATTTCATTCAAGTGATCCGGGTTCGAGCACCATGTGTACAAAGTGTGTGTTATTAAAGGGCTAAGAAAATTGAACAGATACTACCTTATAATCACACCAGCATATTTAAATAAAATAATCGTAATAATGTGTTTTCATTGACAACGAGCGAGGAGAAATTGGACCCCAACACTTTCGGGACAATACTTAAAAACATTCATGTATAAAAATAACTTATACCATCAATACTACATTAAAACCTTCTAAACCTAGTTGAAGAGAAAAAATACACTGATAATACCCATCAAGAGAAATAAAGCAAGACAAATCCACTACTCAACTAAAACAATAAAATAATTTAAAGTCCTACTTGAACGTTAGTCATTGTTATTCATCTTTTGTGTCAAAAATATTATCATAAAAAATATAACTAATTTTTACGAAATGCATGAAAATTGTCATTAATATAATAGTGACAACTCAGATAAATGGTCACATTGAATTTCAATGACTAAATTTAATACTTTTAATGACCAATTTCAAAGTCACTATAAATGCATTTTCTTGAAAATATTTATAATGTTATGATACTAATTGATTTTTTTCAACGGCTTTCTATAACCATATACGATTAACATGTATATTCCTTCATACTTTTATATCAAACATAGTTGAGAGACTCGACTCGAACTTGAAAAATTGATCAATTAATTACGAAAAATTCGGAGTTATTCGTGTCTTAATTTATAACTCTAACTTTATTTATTTATTTATCAAATCGAATCTAATTTATGAAATTATGATTTGAGACAAATTAAGTTGAAATTTTTAATTTTTATAGTCAACTAGTCTAATTTTCCCCGCCCTACTTACACGAAATATATCTCAGCATATAGTATGAATTATGAAGCAGAAAATATTAACAATGACTTGATAGTTGTACCTAGCTTGGTAAGTCTATTTTTTAAATATCTCATTTGTTCACATTTAAAGACATTTTTCATAATTCAGTATTATAAACAACATAAATTAAGAAAGACAAGATGTTAAAGTCAAACTAATATTTCATTGTTTACATTTAATAAAGATACAACTATTAGAAGAAGAAAAAATCATTTGTCCCATTTTATGCTCATTTTTTTTGTCTCTTTTCATTTTCAATGTCAAAATAAATAAATAAATTCTAGGCCCTAACTCTAAATTATAATTCCAAACCCTAAACTTTAAACTTTAAGTCCTAAAAATACATCATAACCATTTACATAAACCCTAAACATTAATTATAACCTTAGCCTTTAATCTTCAACCCTAAACCTAATTTTTATGATCAGATATAAATAGGGGCACTAAAAAGGGGCAAAGGATTTCTATTACAACTATTAAGGGGTTTTTTGCTCAGCAAATTTACGTAAACTAAAGTTTAAACAATGTGTATAACAAATAATTTTGTTTTATAAATTACCCATCTATTTGTTATATTTAATATTATAAGGTTGCTAAAGTGGGTTGTTAATGCACGCAACATTATAAGCTGGCTGCATTTGACTTTTTGCATACACAAGGTCTCAAACTCGAGACATGCTTAAGCGATATCAAGATGCATACCACTTGGACCAACCCATATGTAATGAATTTTTAATTGTCTTAAGGTGATTACAATATAGTATCTGTTCATAGCACATACACATTGCAAACAAAACGATTTAAACCCGAGTCTTCTAAAATAAACATTATCCATTTTTCTATTAGGACTACTTGTTAACCCATTGGTAATGATTTTTTAAAATAATGAATAGAAGGAATTGTGGATAATACTCCATATTTAATAATTGTTAACCCATGGAATGGTCCAGTGGTAAAAGATGATGTATTTCATTCAAGTGATCTGGGTTCGAGCACCATGTGTACAAGGTGTGTGTTATTAAAGGGCTAAGAAAATTGAACATATACTATCTTGTAATCACACCAACATATTCAAAAAAATAATCGTAATAATGTGTTTTCATTGACAACGAGCGAGGAGAAATTGGACCCCCAACACTTTCGGGACAATACTTAAAAACATTCATGTATAAAAATAACTTATACCATCAATACTACATTAAAACCTTCTAAACCTAGTTGAAGAGAAAAAATACACTGATAATACCCATCAAGAGAAATAAAGCAAGACAAATCCACTACTCAACTAAAACAATAAAATAATTTAAAGTCCTACTTAAACGTTAGTCATTGTTATTCATCTTTTGTGTCAAAAATATTATCATAAATAATATAACTAATTTTTACGAAATGCATGAAAATTATCACTAATATAATAGCGACAACTCAAATAAATGGTCACTCTGAATTTCAATGACTAAATTTAATACTTTTAATGACCAATTTCAAAGTCACTATAAATGCATTTTCTTGAAAATATTTATAATGTTATGATACTAATTGATTTTTTTTCCAACGGCTTTCTATAACCATATACGATTAACATGTATATTCCTTCATACTTTTATATCAAACATAGTTGAGAGAGTCGATTCGAACTTGAAAAATTGATCAATTAATTACGAAAAATTCGGAGTTATTCGTGTCTTAATTTATAACTCGAATTTTATTTATTTATTTATCAAATCGAATCTAATTTATGAAATTACGATTTGAGACAAATTAAGTTGAAATTTTTAATTTTTATAGTAAAGTCTAATTTTCCCCGCCCTACTTACACGAAATATATCTCAGCATATAGTATGAATTATGAAGCAGAAAATATTAACAATGACTTGATAGTTGTACCTAGCTTGGTAAGTCTATTTTTTAAATATCTTATTTGTTCACATTTGAAGACATTTTTCATAAAGGTTAACTATTGGAATAGTCACTTATGTTTTCCCTTAGTACATAGTTGGTCACCGATTTTGAAAAACGACCAGTAAGGTCACTTACGTTTTCGGGGCGTAAACTTTTGGTCACTCAGCCTTTTGTTGCCGTTAAACAATGACGGATTGCTGACCTGGCAACGAAAAATAAGAGTAAATTACTGCAATGGCCATTAAAATTTATCTCATGTACATTTTTGCTCCCTAATTTAAAAAAAATAAACATTATAGTCACTAATAAAAATGTTTCTTTATAATTTCACACTTAAATTTTTAATAATTTATTTTTCAACCCTAAAACTTTACAATCAATTAGTACAATAATATTATAAATGTTTAGATGAAAAATAGGTGCCCAAAGTATACCCTTTTTAAACTTAGGTGCCCAAATTTCTCCTATTTAATAACTAAACTTTCAAATTGTTCCTATTTTTTCACTCTGAATTATTTTTATTTTTATTATTATTATTATAACATGTCATGTCATTTTTTATTATTTTTAAATTAAAAATAATTTTAAAATAAAATTATTTTTATTATTATTAAATTTAAAATATTTTAAAAATATTAGTTTTTAAAATAACTTAGGTGCCTAAAGTTTTTTTTTTTGTAAAAATTGGTGCTCAAAGTTTCTATAGGTACAATTTTAGGTGCCCGGTTGTTAAATGGATGTTAAAAAAATTGTCAACCAATCGGTGCTTGACACGTGGCATTAATTTTATTTTTTAAAATTTTTTAATGGAAAATACTCAAAATTTTCAAATTATTATAAAATCTCAAAATTTTACAAGCTTCACAAAACAATCCTTAAATCCCTAAAAATTCTCAAACTTTCGTCGTCGCTGGCCGCACCCACTTGGTCGCCGGGCCAAGGCAACAATTTTCCCTAACACGGAGTCGCCGGAAATACCCAACGGTGTGCAGCAGAACATCAAACGCAAACGTCGATTTCGTGTTTGACGTTTGGCTGCACGTCGTTGGGCGTTTCTGACGACGTTGTGTTGGGAAAAATGATCGCCTTGGTCCGGCGACCAAGTGGGTGCGGTCAGCAACGACAACTGGCGGCAATCGACGGCAGAAGTTTGGAAATTTTTAGGAATTTAGAGACTGTTTTGTGAAGCTTGTCAAATTTTGAGATTTTATAATAATTTGAAAGTTCTAAGTATTTTCCATTAAAAATTAATAAAATTAATGTCGCGTGTCAAGTACCGATTGGTTGACAATTTTTCTAACACTCATTTAACAGTCGGACACCTAAAATTGTAACTATGGTAAATTTGGGCACCTATTTTTACAAAAAATACTTTAAACACCTAAATTATTTTAAGAAGTAATATTTTTTAAAAAAATATTTTAAATTTAATAATAATAAAAATGATTTTATTTTATTTTAAAATTATTTTTAATTTAACAATAATAAAAAAATGACATGTCATGTTACAATAATATAAAAACAATCTAGAGTGAAAAAATAGGAATAATTTGAAAGTTTAGTTATTAAATAGGAGCAATTTGAGCACCTAAATTTAAAAAGGGTATACTTTGGGCACCTATTTTTCATTTAAGCCTTTATAATATTATTATACTAATTTATTGTAAAATTTTAGGGTTGAAAAATTAATTTTTAAAAATTCAAGGGTGAAATTATAAAGAAACATTTTTATTAGTGACTATAATGTTTATTTTTTAAATTGGGGAGTAAAAATGTACATGAGATAAACTTTAATGGCCATTGCAGTAATTTACCCTTATTTTTTTGTTGTCAAGTCAGCAATCCGTCAGTGTTTAATGGCAACAAACGGCTGAGTGACCAAAAGTTTACGCCCCGAAAACGTAAGTGACCTTATTGGTCATTTTTCAAAACCGGTGACCAACTCTATACTGGGGAAAAACATAAGTGACTATTCCAGTAGTTAACCTTTTTCATAATTCAGTATTATAAACAACATAAATTAAGAAAGACAAGATGTTAAAGTCAAACTAATATTTCATTGTTTACATTTAACAAAGATACAACTATTAGAAGAAGAAAAAAATCATTTGTCCCATTTTATGCTTTTTTTTTGTCTCTTTTCATTCTCAACGTCAAAATAAATAAATAAATTCTAGGCCCTAACTCTAAATTATAATTCCTAACCCTAAATTTTAAACCTTAAGTCCTAAAAATACATCATAACCATTTACATAAACCCTAAACATTAATTATAACCTTAACCTTTAATCTTCAACCCTAAACCTAATTTTTATGATCAGATATAAATAGGGGCACTAAAAAGGGGCAAAGGATTTCTATTACAACTATTAAGGGGTAGTTGTCTAAGTTATGAATCTAGAGCATCAGTAGCAAAAGAAAGGAAGGTACTAGTCCGTGCCCTAACTCTAAATTATAATACTGATCAAGAATTTCTCCTAAGTGTAGTTGTCTAAGTTATCTGGTAGTAAACATGGCGGTGAGGGCGACATCTTCAAGGTTGGTTCAAGGTGACTGCAGGAGAGGGCAACTAGCAGTCACTTTGTACGTGGAAAATATTCCAAAGGCAATGCAGTGGAAAGGTTTGTGGTTCGCTTTTGCAAGACACGGGAATGTCCTCAACGTGTTCATAGCCAACAGACCGAGTAGGGGTGGTAATAAGTTTGGATTTGTGAGGTTTGGCAATCGAACGGATGCATTAAGAGCTCTTCACAGGTTGAATGGCTTCAGGTTGTATGGTTACAGATTAAAAGTGGCACTAGCCAGAATCAGAGGAAACGTAATGAATGAAAAGAGAGAAAATAGAGAGAACTTTGTTGCTTCTGCAAGGAAGCAAGTGCAGGAACAAGGAGTCCCACTCAATGGCGAGGCTGCGAAGTCGACATTACCAAAGGTTCATCCAGACGGAGTAAGTACAGTTAAGGCTAAAGGAATTGTAAAGGAAGTGGGGGAGTCTAGTGAAAAAGTGGTTGCAGGTAGAAGGAGAATTAAGGGTCACGTGGAAGAGGAGGAATTGTGGAAACTGAAGAGAAGCTTGGTGGGGGAGATGGCGTCTGTGTGCAGTGTAAAAAGCATAACTGAGAGATTGCAAGAATGGGGTCTGGGAGACATCAAGGTCCAGAGGATGGATGGCAAATCTTACCTGTTGTCGTTTGATGATGATGAACTATTTTTAATGCTGGAAGAACTAGACTGGTCGTATCTGAAAGAGATTTTCATGGTGGTTGGTCCTTGGGCAGAATCTTGGAGGTATAAGGATCGGGCGACATGGATTGAAGTTTTTGGGTTGCCACTACACTGTTGGAACCATATTACGCTCAAACGAGTGGCTGAATTGTGGGGGAAGTTAGAAGCTTTTGGAGAGAACGTGAAACACTCATTTGACTGCGAAAAGGTTCGATTGCTGGTGTCGACAAGTCAAGTAAATAAAATTGAAAAGGTGGTCGAAATTCAGGTTGGGAGTTCTACGTATAACATTCGTGTTGTGGAGATTGGGTTTAGCGATACTTCAGTAGATCTTTTACAGTCGAAGAAAAAGACTATGGAAGGAAGAAAGGGGTATCAAGAAAATGAAAGTCAGTCTGAATCTTCGACGGAGGAAGCTGTAAAGCCGTCGCCGGTAGGATCTCAGAGCTCCGGGAAGCTGGTGGATGAAGCATGTAACATTAATTGTTTCGGGAATGATTCTAATGATAAAGAGCATATTTCCAATACAGAATTTTCAAGGCATTTGGGAGAGGAAGAGTTTATGGGCGGCGGAGTAAATGACCCATGCCACATCAGGGTAAAAGAGCAAGCCTTACCTGGAAGTGTTTTGAAAAATACGCAAGAGGTTATCTCAGAGGATCGTGGAGTTGAGCCAAATATATCTGATCGTAATCCAGAGTTTGACTTGGGGGGAGCTTCCCCGGTGGAGAACTTGAACCAAATATCTTCTAGGGTCCTAAAAGATGTAATGAACATGGGTCTAAGCCCAAAGATGGTGATGCAAAACTCAAATATTGACACCAACCCGGGCAAGGAAGTTATTGTTGTTTCTGCCAACACCAATAATAAAGCAGAAATTAAGTGTAAAGCAGGCCAGCCCAAAAATGTTAAATACATGAGTGAGCCCGAACTGGAGGGGGCCCACCGTGAAGAGGAACCGGAAGCATTTTTTCAAGAAATGCATTCTCTCAAGTTATCAAAGAAGGAACGAAGATATGGCTCTTTGCTGGAGTACCAAAATAAAGCCCTAACAGTGGCTGAAAGGAAGAAGAGAGATAGGGCTTTAAGAAAAAACAAAATAAACAAACAGAATTTGGTGTCGTCGGAGCTGTCCGAGAGATCCTTGTCAGATTCAGATTTGGCTGCTAGGTGGAAAGCAGCTACAAAAGAGGCAAGAAAGACTATTAAATTGGGTAAGAGGATTGGTATGCAGATAATTGGCAATGAACAAGAAGTAGTGGACGAAGCTATGAATCTAGAGCATCAGTAGCAAAAGAAAGGAAGGTACTAGTCCGTGGTGAAGTTGGTTTTAGCGGACTTAGTGTGGAAATGAAGCTGCTTACTTGGAACGTGCGAGGGTTGGGGGCTGAGTTTAAAGCATCAGAGGTGGGCCGTTTGATAAGAAGGCAAAGATTCGAAATGGTTTTCTTGCAAGAGACAAAGAAGGAAAGCTTTATAGAAGAAGAGGTTCGAAAAGTATGGTATGATGATGAATTCAGCTTTAGTTTTTCCGCCTCAGATGGAAGGTCATGAGGGATTTTATCCATTTGGGACAAGACAAAATTCAGGTTAGATACTTCTACAGTAACTCAAAGGTTTATTGCTCTAAAGGGGGTTTGGCTAGAGAATAATACACCCTCTGTATTGGTAAACATCTATGCTCCGTGTGTAGTGGGAGACCAAGTAGAGGTTTGGAAAGAATTGTGTTGTTTGCGTAATGGAGATAATTCGATGTGGATTGTGGGAGGAGATTTCAACGCTGTGAGATGCCGTAGCGAAAGAAGCGGATGTGTGGGGCTGTATGGAGGGTCTGATGAGTTCAATTATTTCATATCTAACTGTAAGCTTGTTGATTTACCAATGAAGGGAAAAAAATTCACTTGGTTTGGACCTCAGAACAAAAGAAGCAGATTGGATAGGTTTTTAATTGATGAAAAGTGGCTGCCATGGCTTGGTGATCTCGAGCAATTGGGGCTGCCAAGAGCTGTTTCAGATCATGCCCCAGTAGTTTTGTCAAATTCCAATGTGGATTGGGGTCCGAGACCCTTCAAATTTATAAATGGTTGGTTGCAAAAGAAAGATTGTCGGAACATTGTGAGGAATGTTTTTAGAAGTCATCAAAGCAATAATCGCAGCTTACCAGATAGACTCAAAAGATTGAAGAGAGCTTTGAAATCATGGAATTCATCGTGTTGTGAAAATTTTGATGCGAAAGTCAAGGAGTTGGAGGGCAAAATAAATAAATTAGAAGAGTTGGGTAACAGTAACAATCTGGATGAGGAGAAGCAACGTGAACTAAAACAACATAAACTGGAATTATGGGAATACTTAAAAATCCAAGAAGAATTGTGGAAGCAGAAATCAAGGGAAAAATGGTTAGCCCTTGGGGATTCAAATACGGCCTTCTTTCACCGAGCAGTGAAGTTTCGTGCTAAGAGAAAGGTAATTCAAGGGATCAAAGTTGGTAACAAGTGCTACTCGGATCCAAGAGGTTTGAAATGTGCTATTTACGAACACTTCAGAAAAATTTTCTCGTGTAAGAGCCGAAGCTGGAGGATTGTTCTAAACCTTAAATTCAAGAAGATATCAGGTATGGAAGCCCGGTCAATTGAAGAACTATTTTCTATGGAGGAGATTAGAGATGCAATATGGTCTTGTGATGATTCTAAAGCACCGGGCTCGGATGGTTTTAACATGAAGTTTTATAAAAGCTTTTGGGATGATGTAAAAGGAGAGCTGTGCAATCTATTTGAAAGTTTCTTTCACACAGGAAAATTCCCTTCAAATTTTAATTCTGCCTTTATAGCTCTCATACCAAAAAACAGCAACCCTGTGGACATTGCAGATTACAGGCCGATTAGTTTGATTGGTTCTCTATACAAAATTGTAGCAAAGGTATTATCGAGACGGCTGAGTGGTGTAATGGATAAAATAATCAGCGAGACTCAGTGTGCGTTTGTAAAAGGGAGGCAAATTTTTGACGGTATTCTTATTGCAAACGAAGTGATTCATTCGATGGAAGAAAGTGGGGCTGATAAAGGAGGGGTGGTGTTAAAATTGGACTTTTCAAAAGCGTACGACTGTGTGGAGTGGATTTGGGAGTGCATCTCTACGGCGAGGGTATCGGTTTTGATTAATGGTTCTCCGTCGAGAGAATTTTTTATGGGGAAGGGCTTACGACAAGGTGACCCCTTGTCCCCGTTCTTGTTTATAATGGTAACGGAAGCACTACACTTAATGCTGGAAGTGGTAGAGGAGAAAGGTTTCATTGGGGGAATTACGGACATTTTGCTTAATCAATCTATCTCCCATTTACAATTCGCGGACGATACAATCCTCTTCTTGAAACCGGAGGTGAAGATCTTGAAGAATGTGAGGCGTTTATTGAGATGCTTTGAAATTAGTTCAGGGCTGAAGATTAATTTTGAAAAATCTTGTTTGGTTGGCGTATGTGTTGAAGAGGACAAGGTGGGTATGCTGGCACAGAATTGTGGTTGTAAAGTGGGGGATCTTCCTTTTTGTTATTTAGGCATTCCTATCAGAGCTGATCCTAGGAGGGTGATAACATGGGAGCCCATAGTGGAGAAATTCCGTTCTAAACTTTTAGGATGGAAGAGCAGGTCGTTGTCATTCGCAGGAAGAGTCGTTCTTATCAATTCAGTACTGTCATCTCTACCACTCTATTATATGTCGTTGTTTCAAATTCCATCTTCGGTGATAAAAAAGATTGAAGGCATAAGAAGAGGTTTCTTATGGGGAAGCTCTAATGGCAACAAAAAGATAGCTAGAGTGTGTTGGAGTAGAGTTTGCTTACCAAAGTGTAAGGGCGGAGCAGGCGTGGTGAATTTGCAAGTGAAGAACATGGCTCTTTTGGCTAAATGGGGCTGGCGTTTTGCAAAAGAAAAATCTGCTTTATGGAGACAGGTTATAAAATCAAAATATGGCAGCTCGCGTTTGGAATGGTTCTTGAGCACTAAAAATATGAAACATATGTCGGTAATGTGGAAAGGGATAGTGAATAATTGGAAGAAAGAAGACACAAGTAAATGGATGGACTTTGAAGCATTTAGGTGGCAATTGGGGGATGGTAAAACTGCCTTATTTTGGGAAGATGTCTGGGTCGGAGACAAGCCTCTACGAAACCTATTTCCTAGAGTGTTTAGACTTGCGAAGTTCAAAGGGTGCACAGTGGCTGATAGGGTAGGGAATCTAAATCAAATGTCGTGGATTTTTGAATTTTCAAGACCTTTGCTGGATCGAGAGAAGAAGATACTAGGAGATCTTAGGAAGCTCATATCCAATATCAAACTAGAGGTGGATGTCCCGGATAAACTTTTATGGATACATGATAAGATGGGATCATTCTCAGTTAAAAAACTTTCGCAATTAATGGTGAATGCGGAGATTGAAGAACCAGACTTCGATTTTGGAAGAATTTGGGAACTCAAAGTCCCACCGAAGGTTAAAAGCTTTTTGTGGATGTTAAAGCTGGATTGCATTCTAACCAAAGACTTCTTGAGGAAAAGGGGAGTAGAGGTAGCCGATACACGGTGTTGTTGGTGTGAAGAAGTAACAGAGGATGCTAATCATCTATTTATTGGGTGTAATTTTATTGGTGGTTTTTGGGACAAATTTTGCCAGTGGTGGAAGGTTAGATGGAACGAGGGAACTGATTTAACAAATTTTTTCCACTTTTGTTATTCCATGCCTTGCACAGGTTTACATCGAAGCGTTTGGTTGATTACGGTGGCAGCAGCGATTTGGAGCATATGGATGGCTCGTAACGACATGGTATTCAACAAGAAGACGGTAACCTTAAAGGACCTCCTCTTCAACTCAAAACTGAGGGCTTTAATTTGGGTGAAAGTTGCCAAAAATGACATTGTAACATATAATGATGAGTGGTGGGAGAATCCATTGAAGTGCTTGCTGGCTAGTGGAAAATTAAAACTCAACAGGGCACCTTTGTTGAATGGGATTATGAAATTCTATGTGAATGGATGTGCAGCAAATGGTTTAATTGGCTTTGGTGGTGTGCTATATACGATCGAGGGGACAATTCGAGCACTGTACTCAGGAAAACATGATGGCATAGGTGTTGATTTATCGGAAATAATTGCAATTAAAACTGCTCTTGAAGTTTTTTGTGAAGCTGGTTGGAACGATAGAGCAGGTTTAATCATCGAATCTAGCTCGAATGTTGCGATTAATTGGGTGAACAACCCTTCTATGAGACCGTGGAGATGGTGGTCGATTTTCGCTGAAGTGGATAAGCTATGCAGCAAGACTGGTCTGGTTCAGTTTGTTCATGGTTATAGTAGCTCCAAAAACTTGGCGGGCTGGTTTGCAAAGGAAGGGTTAAGCAGGCATGTAATTTTCAAAGCTTGGTGGTGAGAATAGACAGAGGGCAGGCGTATGCAACATTCAAAGACTAATGGGAGTGAAGTAAAGTGTGAATGTTGGCAAAAGAAAAGAGACGATCCAGTTTTAGTGGTTTTGATTTTAATTAGTTGTGTAATATTCGAGACTTTGGTGTCATAGTTTTGATTCAACTTTGTTCCTTTGTTCCCCTACATGTGCAATACTCTTTTCCCCCATTTAGGCTTAGGGGGGTTTTTAATGAGGCACACATGTATGGTTTAACCTTTTCAATAAAACTAATTTGCCGAGCAAAAAAAAATTAAGGGGTTTTTTGCTCAGCAAATATAATTTATTTTTATTAAGATATATGAGTTGTATGTCTCGTTAAAAATCTCCCAAATCACAATCGGAAGAAAAGAGTACATACAACTATTAAGGGTACGGAAAGAGTTAGTATCTTCTAATTATTTTAATTCTGCTAAGGAAGATGTGCATCGGCTGTCCTTGCTTCGCGATGGCTGTTGAGTGATGGGGGTGGGCTGCTTCGAGCGGTTGGTTGGGTGCTGGTCATGTGTTGGGTGTTGTTGGGAGCGACTTGCAGGCTTTGTGCGGGAATACTGCTGTGGCTTGGGGGTTGTGCGGAGTGGTATGGGTGCAGATGGTGTGTGTTGTGAGGCACACAGGTTGGTGTTTAGTGTTGTTTTTGGGCTTAAACCCTAAACCCTTACTCTCCTATTGTTCTAATCTGACTTCGTCCTGCATTAAAGACACATTCCTTAATCTAATAACATTATTAAACCCTATAACTACCTCACCTACTTTTTTTTTGTTTTGTAATGATGATCATAGATTTTATTATTATTATTATTATTATTATTATTATTATTATTATTATTATTATTATTATTATTATTATTATTATTATTATTATTATTATTATTATTATTATTATTATTATTATTATTATTATCGTTTACGGAGAAGGACCTTGAAAGTTGGTATAAAAACCCTACCATGGAAACGGAAATGTAATCTTAATATTAAGAAATTAAATGTAAAATTTGTTGGATTAAAATCTGCAATTGTGGACACGTATGTAAAATGTATGATGCTATTATAAAGTATGACACAAAATTAAGTGATTAATTATGTTAGGCGTGTTATGGCTATTAAAGTATCATGGAAATAAAAGTGCAGATATCATAAGATATATTTATAATTCAATAAGGGATAGAATTATAAATACTTAATAGTTGATTTAATAACCAACTATATAAAGAGGTAGTGGTCCCAAGAAATAGGTTAACTTGTATTACTCTTGTCATCGTCATTGAGATTTTACGGCAAGGGCTAACCTATCTTCTTGGAAGATCATAACCATTTTCTAGGCGATCACCATCAAAGGATTCAAGGTTTTTGACAAGTCGTCGTTTAACCGGTCAAAAATAAGTATATATTTAACCTCTTTCAACAATAAATAAAATAAAGAAATTGAGTAGATATAGGGAAAGAGGGTCGATCCGCGAGGAGATTAGCTGGAATTATTGACTGAAGACTGCTTCGATTACTACTCTCAGGAATATCTGCAGAATAATTAAATAAAATGGGGGGAAGTGATTTGATATTGAGTGAAGTAATAAAATAAATGCAAGAAAAAATAATAAGGAAAACCAAGTATGTGAAATAGCATCGAACCAGCTCCTTCAATTCTTTCGATCACTGAAATAGATTTTTATTTCGGGGATCATGTCGATTACAGTCTACAAGGCCCAACCCGTCGTAACTTGTTTCTCTCTCGAGTAACCAATCCTCCCAAGTCTATCTTCGAAAGATGGTTCTTAAATAAATCAACCACGTCTATCGCCGTTAAAATATTTAGAATAAAAGCAGGAAAAACCCGACTCAGAAATTGTCTAAAATAGAATCGCTTCTGATTTTATCTTTCCTTAGCGGACCGCCGCTAAGAGTGTTCACATGAAGTCGAAATTTGCCACAGGCCGATCCTTCCTCCCAACTATGTTTTTAAACGATTCCAGACCAACGAGCTCTTTTTGATTTGAAAAACGGTTAAAAACCTTTAGTAAGGCCGATTGCCAAACTATCTAAGCAGAAAGATAAAAATGATTTCCCAAAAGAATTTAAGCAAGTTCAATTCTCACGAATCGAATTGACTTGGCTGGTTCTTGGCTTAAAAGATTTAGCTAAGCATGATATTGATTATCATGCTTAACTTGGTTTTGGAAAAAATAATTAAATAACATAAAATCAACGAAACAAAGAAAATAAAGAAAAAGAAGAACTTTTAATTAAAACTAGAAAAATGTTTACAAAGATAAAATAGCTCAAAGCTAGAAGATGATCACTAAAATGATTGATGATCTAAGCCTTTACCAAGGGGTGGTATTTATAGGCTTAGATTTACAAAGATAAGGTGATGAGATAATTTAAAATAATAAACAAAAGATAAAACAATTCAAATGTTTTGAAATTTAAATGCAGAAAATCTAAACGGATAAGCTGATAAGATCTCTTAGAACGTTCCAGAAGCTTCTAGAAGTTGCCACGTCATTGTCACGTCACTGCCACGTCAGACGCGTCGTGCCTAGTGTCGTGCCCACGATGCCAGTCATGACAGAATAATAATAAAAACTGCAGAAATGCCCCATTTTCACTGTTATTTCCAGAATTGGGTCCCTGCACAAAATATAACAAAAACGACATGTATTAAGCAGCAAGAAGTCATAATAACTAGAAAAATAGCAAATGAAGTATGTCACATTTGAGAACTTATTAGTTTTCATGCTATCAATGAATTCAGGTACGCATTCGCTTTCGATTTTACCAAATTATTTCTTATATAGTTGAAGTTGGTCAAAGGCGCAAGAATAGAGGACGCACGACGTTGACGGGGTTGTACAATCTTCCTCCCGGGGAACGTGTGCAAGTTTCGAGAAATGATGTTGGTCAACCTATTGGGGCAGAAACAGGTGTTCTGGCTAATTTCATAGGCATGACTGCACGTAATGGAGCACTTTTGCCGATCAATTATGAGTCATGGCGTGAGATGCCGAATAGTAACAAGAACCAGGCTGTGGATCATATTAAGGTACTATAATGTCATTGTAATAGATAATCTATTACAGATCGATAGTAATTTATATACCCTGATTGTATACTTTGTAGGTCTCGGACGATTATGTGAAGAATGCGTTAGGAAAGAAATGGAGAGATCATAAGAGCTTCTTGAAAAAGAAATATTTCAAGAATAGTCTCAGCTTTCAAGAGAAGATGCAAAATGTCCCACCTAAATTACAGAGATCAGGCCCGGCTAGTTCTATGTAGCTTCGCCTGTATCTATTATACATACTCAGAACCACTATGAAATAAATACAACCAAGATAACATTCCCAATTCAAACAACAATATTATTCAAGAAATAAACAAAGTCGTTCTGGACATGTAGACAGGTCTGAGTTGTTGAAGGCGTGGTGGTAGTTTAGTTTTGTTTGTTGAGAGCTCTCTGATGTGGCTTATGCTTTGATGGTGTTATCTATGGTTGTATTTTATCAGTATCTAGTTGGGTATTATTTTTTTCCATTTAAATTTAGGACGGTTTTTAATAAGGCTTTCAATTTAAGTTCCAGGCTATAAACTTTTAACCTCTTAATAAATTCTTTTGCCGAGTAAAAAAAAGTCGTTCTCATTGTACGATTTTATATTTGCATTAATATTTTATCAGTTTACATCTGGAGATTTATATTCATAATTCTTATTAAAAATGTGGATTAAAATTAAGTAATATCTGTCTAGATGAGTTCACATACATTGGACGTCATTTTATCCTTAATTTATGAGTTTATGGACGTCAGTGCACATGCAAGCTAGCTTTAAAGTAAACCACTGTATACATATTAAAGTATGTATGTATTTGTTGCAAGGGCAATATTGGAAACAAATTACAAGACAAACAAGTTATCATTTTTTTTTTGAATATTTGTATGTTATCAATTTCTACATTACCTGTAATGTTATTATTGGGTGGAGTAAATGTATATTTTCACTGTAAATGTTTAGATTTAAATTTGCAAAAAATAAATGCAAATAAGTATTATTGGCCACTCATATTAGAAACTTATTTGATTTCTATTATTTTCGGAGGACTTGTTTACTATTTAAGCCCCCAAAAAAAACACATAGAAAGTTGACCAAGAATTTTGTAAAAAGATATTTTGGTTATTTTCTTACGGATGAGTTGGCTACCTTCTTTTTGTATAATGATTATTATAATAATGGTAAAGACTTTGTTTTATCCAGAAAGGAGTTGGTATAAAAAACCCTAGCATGGAAATGGAAATGGAAATGCAAGCTTAGTATTAAGAGATTGAATATAAAATCTTCTTCTTCTTCTTCTTCTTCGTCTTTGAGCTGTGTCTTAAGGAACATGGTTATGAAGCAGTTGTTAGCATTTGCTGCGGCTGTGGTATGGGGCTCGGTACTAGTGTCAGCACAGCCACAAGTTAACTTCCAGTTTTATAAACTGAGTCTGACATGGCCGAATACTTTTTGTATACAAGTAAATTGTATCAATCCAATACCCAACCACTTCACCGTGCATGGGTTTTGGCCAACATTCCAAAACGGAAATGTTGAGAATCCAGTTCCTTGGTATAATCAACCTGCTTATCCCTGCTTTAACAATCCTGTAGGTCCAGGTATTGCTACGGTAAGCTACTTATTTTCATTTAAAAGATTCTTTTCATGTCAAGTGTTAATGTTTACTATTGGTTTGATTAGGAGTAGTTCATTTCAACTCATTTTCAACTGCTGTTTTTATTTGTTTATTTAAAACCCGTAGAGTGCAAATACACTGGCACCCATTCAAGAGGGACTAAACTTAAAATGGCCAAGCCTTAGAGCAACAACTACTGACCAGGTTTTTTGGCAAACTCAATGGTTACGCCATGGAATGTGCTCAGATTATGGTGATAAACCTTTTGCTTATTATACCATCGCCTTAAATCTTGCCAGCGACGCCAGATACAACCCATTAACCGGTAATATGATTAAGAATGGTCCGACTCCGATTCTACTATTAGTCCTTGTATTACGCGTATTCTTATCTTTTCGAACTCACAGCTATGGGAGTTCAACCATCAAATAATCAACATCAAATAAGCACTTTACTAGCAAATGTGCAACGCAATGTGGGATTCCTTCCTCAAATCTCATGCCGTTCGGTCGGACAGTATCGATTCCTGAAGGAGTTCCGTTTGTGCTTTGTAAGAACCAGGCCACCTGCTTATCTTCAAGATTGCCCCAATGTAATAGATAATGAGTGTGGGTCTGTCCAAAATTTTGTTCTGATTCCTTAATTAGCCAATTCTGCCCAACATGTGACGTGGAAAATTAGCATCGTAATGAATAAGGAAATAATTCCGGCCAGGGTCCGGGGATTCCATATTTGTATTATTATGTAGGCATAATGTCAAAAAATGCTCATAATGTTTGAATGAATAATTATTTTGGCCCATATTCTTTTTTAAAAATAAATTTAACCCCCAATATTTTATTTTGGTTAAAAATGACCACTACAAGAAATATATTTTTAGTGACATTGAAAATGGTCACTAAAAGTATTAACTTTAGTCACTGAAATTCACAGTGACTATTTTTCTGAGTCGTCACCAATTGTCACTAATAACTCCGTCACTACTATATTCGTGACAAATTTTATGCATTTCATCACAATTAGTTATATTTTTCATGATTACAACTTTTAACACAAAAGATTAATAATAGTGACCAAAATTTAGACACTAATGTTATTCTTATTAGTGACAAATATTTTATCACAAATACATATTAAAATAGTGTCTAAAATATGTTCTCACATTCAATAATAAAAAATAATTATATTTTTAGTTTTAAACATCTTATTTGTCTTTTGCATTTGTAGTCAACAAACACTTTTAACCTTTCATTAAGTCATTGAAGTTTTAACTATAGATGATGTGGCACCTTCATATGTCAAATTTTAATAAATAAATAATAGAATGCATGGCTTTATGAAGGATCAAACCTGGAACATTTAGGGGGGGAGTGCAATGTCTATCCACTAGGCTAGGCAATAAATATAATATATTATTTTAAAAGAAAAATAGTATTTATGTTAAACTGTAATTGAAATTAATTTTATTTATTTTAAAAATATGTATTAATTATAACACTAGTTATTGTAATAATAATTTAATTATTTTTTCCGTGGCTTCTTATACGAAATGCATTTGTTGAAAATATATATATATATATATATATATATATATATATATAATTGAGTTAGTTTTAAAATATTAACATATTAATATTAAGATTTATACCTAAAATATTAAATATTATATTTTCATTAATTACATAGTTTAATTTAATTTAATTTATTGATAGAATTATTATTTATGTGATAATTATTTGGTATAATGACAATGCTGATTTTAACTCCACAAGCATACTAAAAACAAATATAAGTGTAAACTTTTTCATAAGA
Organism: Hibiscus tridactylites; assembly: GCA_958450335.1. Lineage (NCBI taxonomy): Eukaryota > Viridiplantae > Streptophyta > Magnoliopsida > Malvales > Malvaceae > Hibiscus > Hibiscus tridactylites. Next base: position 77,407,807 of record OY288284.1, on the reverse strand, counting down.
TAAAATTTTGCTATCACATAATATGGTAAGAATACATATTAGTATTTTTATTTTAATTTGATCACTTTAAGTTTCTGTACTTTTTAAATTTTAAATTTTCGATCTTGACATGAATGGTAGTATTTAAATATGTTAAGTAAAATTTTATTTTTATCCCATTTGTTATACATAAGTTGCATATTTGATTTTTGGTCTTCCATTCAAATACCTAGGACTCCCTTTAGGGGGAGACCCCAGGAAATTAAGTACCTGGGAACCAATGCTTGAAAAGTGCAGGAAAAAACTAGCATGTTGGAAAAGCCGATCCCTTTCTTTTGCAGGAAGAATAATTGTAGAAATATATGTTTTGATATAAAAATTGAAAAAAAAAATTGGACTAAATTGAAAAGAATTTAAAATATTCTCTAAGTCAAAAAAACTTGAAAATGAGTTTGAGGATGTTTAAAAAGTTTTTGGAAATGTTTGAAACGTTTTTAAGTAGTCAAACCAGTGCTTTTAATGTACCCGTTTCGATACAGGCATAATCTGTATCGATACGTTTTGAAACTGCCAAAACTCGTTTCGATACAGGGCTTACCTATATCGATACATGCATGGGATGTTTCGAAACACCCTTTGGTGTTTCGATACGCCTACGTGGCATACAACCCAACGACTAAAACCCCCCAACGGCTATTTGAATTGTAGGTTGTTTCGATACGGTACTAGACGTTTCGATACGGGCATTTCAATACGATCCAAAGTGTTTTGATACGGCATACTGCATCAAACTCCAACAGCTACTTCTGAAGAAGGGTGTTTCGATACAGCTACTCGTGTATCGAAACAGACATCACTAGAACTACATTTATGGTGGGAAATAAAGTCTCCAACGGCTTCAATTCAACCCCAACGGTCCTCAACAGCTACAAGCTCAATTGGGAGTATAAAAGGGACCTTCAAGCATCAAGGGAAGACTAATGCTTCAATTGTCAACAACATTATGATGAGAAAATTGTCTTAAGGGATTAATTGTTCATTCTTTGTGTAGACAACACTTGTGAGCCAAAATTGTTATATTTGCTCGAGTTTTTAGTTTTGGGTGACGACTTAAAGAGTGCAAACTAATATCTATTTGAGGGATTTTAGTTTCCTTATTTTTCTTTCTCTTGTAAAGAGGGTTTACTCAAGCTTTGGTCTAGAAAGTTTTGATTGTGTAAGGTTTTCCTCCTAAGCCTAAAAAAGGGGACGAATCAATTAGTGAATTGATTGGGAAATCCTTAGTGGGAGCTAAGGTAGTGGATGTAGGTGCTTGTTCGAAGGCCGAACCACTATAAATTCATCGTGTCATTTATTTTTGGCTTCCACAAATCAATCACCCAAAAATCCAACTTCTCCACCACTTGGCTAGCTAAATCGGTTGAAGGAAATTGAGTCTATAAAGTCTAACAATTGGTATTGGAGCGAGGCTCAATCGAAGGGGATTAACATCCTATTGAGGTGATTTGGGAAGCTCGATACAACAATTCAATCAACCGATCAAATGGCGCAATCCATCGACAAGCCACCATTCTTTGACGGGACCAACTACGCTCATTGGAAGATTAGAATGAAGTTCTTCATCAAGGCTAAAGACTACAAGCTTTGGGATATTGTTGAAGAGGGTCCTTATGTGCCACAAAAAGTAAAGGCGGAATGGAATGCAGATGATCACAAGAAGATGGAGCTTAATTGCAAGGCTTTGCACATTCTCTTTTGTGCATTTATCCCTAACATCTATAAAAAGATGTCCTCTTGCGAAGATGCCAAGAATTATGGGACAAGCTTGAAGTCATATACGAAGGAACCAACAAAGTAAAGGAGACCAAGATCGGTCTACTCAACCTCGAGTATGAGAACTTCAAGATGGAACCAGGTGAAGACATCACGAAGATGTTCGATAGATTCTCCACCTAAACAAATGAGCTCAAAGGCTATGGAAAAATCATTCTAGAAGATAAGCTTGTCCGAAAGCTTCTCTATTCTCTTCCCGAGTCATGAGACTCAAAGAAGACCACCATCATTGAAGTCAAAAATCTCAAGACTTTAAAGCTTGATGAACTCATGGGATCTCTTCTCACTCATGAAATTATGAAGAAAGGAAAAGAAGAGGAGAAGAAGAAGGAAGAGATAAAGAAGATGGGGAAGAAGAAAATCTTGGAGCTTGGCATCAACATTAATGTTATTGCTCTCAAGTCCTCCAAGTGCAACCTTGTTAAATCAAGTGAGGAGGAAAGTGAAGAAGAAGAGATGGTCTATCTCTTCGAAAAGTTTGCCCGATTCATGAAGAGCAAAATGAATGAATCCAAGCATGAATCGAGGAAAAAGAGAAGGCAAGCTCTTCAAGCCATAAGAAGAAGGCATATGTGACTACTTGGAGTGATGAAGACTCCACCGACAATGAACAAGCTAACCTTTTCCTTCTGGCCATTGAAGAAGATTCAAGGGTAACTTCTAATTCATCTACCTCATGTTCATATTCTTTTGATGAATTACAAGATGCCTATGATGATTTGGTTTTAGAGTTTATAAATCACATTTTGAAAAATAAGAAAGTGGTTTCAAATTTGAAAATTCAAAATGATTTGATTTCTAAAACCAAAACTGAACTTGAAGCAAAACTCAATGAGTTTGAGCAAAAATGTGTTGATTTACAAAATTTGCTTCATAAAGTTCAAGAAGAAAAAGATTTGATTTCCAAGGAACTTGAAAAGAAAACAAATTTTGGAAAATCAAATTTTTATCAAAGACAATCTAGTGCCCCTAGATTTTTAAATGGAAAATGTTTTAGAAGTGTTTAGGTTCCAAAAGAACTAATCACTTCAACTAAAAGGGATGAAATTGAAAAATGGATTCCAAAGTGGACAAAATTATGTGCCACTAACGCCTATGGATCCAAAGCAATTTGGATACCAAAAATCACTTAATTGTCTTGTTTAGGTGTGATGGAGAGTGATCAACAAGTTCAAATTTGAGGGGGAGCTCCATACACACAGGGAAGAACACTTGGAGAATGAAGGCTTCACATCCTCCCTTGAAGTTCAAGTGTTGGTAAAATTTCTAGTTGTTTTTGTTTTAATTAGATTATTTTTCTTTACAACTAGATTATCATATTGTTGGACTAACAATATTTGATGCTTTGATTAAGGAGGAGCCAATTTTAAAACCAAAGTTTTTAATTGTGTCAAATTTTTTAACCTCCTATGTTATTTTGAGCTTATTGTCTTTTAAATTCTTTTTGATATAACAAAAAGGGGAGAAATGGGTTGGAAATTTGATTTTTTTTCAAGAGAATACGGGTAGGGGATGTTTCGAAACACCCTTTGGTGTTTTGATGCGCCTACGTGGCATACACCCCAACGAATAAAACCACCAAAGGTTATTTCCCAACGGCTATTTGAATTGCAGGCTGTTTCGATACGGTACTAGACGTTTCGATACGGGCGTTTCAATACGGCCCAAAGTGTTATGAAGAAGGGCGTTTCAATACTACATCAGGCTCCAACGGCTAGTTCTGAAGAAGGGTGTTTCGATACAACTACCCGTGTATCGAAACAGACATCACCAGAATTGCATTTATGGTGGGAAATAAAGTCACCAACGGCTCCAATTCAACCCCAACGGTCCTTAACGGCTACAAGCTCAATTGGGAGTATAAAAGGGACCTTCAAGCATCAAGGGAAGAGTAATGCTTCAATTGTCCACAACATTATGATGAGAAAATTGTCTTAAGGGATTAATTGTTTATTCTTTGTATAGACAACACTTGTGAGCCAAAATTGTCATATTTGCTCAAGCGTTTAGGTTTGGGTGAGAGCTTAAAGAGTGCAAACAAATACCTATTAGAGGGATTTTAGTTTGCTTATTTTTCTTTCTCTTGTAAAGAATGTTTAATCAAGCTTTGGTCTAGAAAGCTTTGAGTGTGTAAGGGTTTCCACCTAAGCCTAGAAAATGAGACGAATCAATTAGTGAATTGATTGGGAAATCCCTAGAAAACGAGAAAATTTTCAACAAAAAAAGACAAAGCTCAATGATATGCGAGTTTACTCAAAAATAAGGGCACTGTTTTGGATCAAGGCAACGAATGAAAAAGTGCAGGTTTGTGAAAGTGAATGGTGTCTCAACCCAAGTAGTAGTATCTCGAGCCTTATGCGTGATCAACCTTCGTTTTGGGAACCACCCACATCTGGGGAAGTTAAGTTCAATGTAGATGAAGCTTACAAGGATAATAATGCAGGTTGTGGGGGAGTATTAAGAACATGTAAAGGAGTCATCAAAGCGATGTTTTTTTGGTCCTATAACCGGTGAATTCCCTTATTTTGCAGAATTGTTTGCAATTATAACAACATTACAAATTTTCAAAGAAGCACAATGGATTGGCAAAGCGAAGCTTACGATTGAATCAAATTCGCAAGTTGTATTGAACTGGATTGCAAAATCGTCACTAAGGCCATGGCGGTGGTGGAATATTTCTGTAGAGTTGGATGGGTTGATTAAAGATATTACCAGCGTGAACGTTGTATATGCACCTAGAATTCAGAATGGCATGGATGACCATTTATCCAAAGAAGGAATGACAAGGCGCGAGCTATTCAAAGCATGGTGGTAAGGGGAGATTGACTCAGGAGAAGCTATAATGTTGCAGTGAAGGTTATGTATTGAGCAACAGAAGATGTACTGGATTTTGTATTGAACTTTATCTTAGTTGTGTTGTACTCTTTTCCTCCAATTAGGTTTAGGAAGGTTTTTAACGAGGCACACAACTTAGGATTGGGATTGTATTCTATAATCTTTAATAAAATTCTTCATTGTCGAGCAAAAAAATAGAGACTAATATAATTATTTTACCTTTTGACAAACTAGTTTATGGTAACCTTAATTTTTATAATTGTTATTATTACTATTACTATAAAAATAAATGCTTAGATCAACTTGTACTGAATAGTTTATAAAGGGGGCCAAAATGAAATTAAAAATTTTAAGGGGGTTATACTAAGATTTTACAAACTTTGAAGGGATTATAGAGGTAATTTTACCTTTTTAAAAAAAATCTATCCTATTCCTAATGAAAAAAAAAGTTGGCGGGGACCAAATCCCCTTAAATCCCCTATTGTTGAGTTTTTAGGGGCTCGATTCGATCAACCGTTCTTGCTCGCCAAGTGTGGAGAAGTTGGATAATTGGGTGATTTAGTGGGAGGTGAAAAATAGGCAATTTGACACAAGGATTTATAGTGGTTCAACCTTATAACCAAGGTCTACATCCACTACCTTAGCTCCCCACTAAGGATTTCCAAACAAATTCACTAAGAATTTCGTCCCCTTTTCTAGGCTAAGGAGGCAACCTTTACAACCCTCAAATCTTTCTACCCAAAGCTTAAGGAAACACTCTCTTGTACAAAGAAAGACTTAGAAAACTAGAAATCCATGTAATAGGTGTTTGTTTGCAATTCTAAGCACTCACCCAAAACCTAAACACTTGAGCAAATTTAACAATGTAAGCTCACAAGTGTTGTCTAAGCAAGAAATAAACAATTAAAGCTCTAGACAAATTTTGACATCATAATGTTGTAACAATTGAAGCATTAACTTGTTCTTGATGCTTGGAGGTCCCTTTTATACTCCCAATTGAGTTTGTAGCCGTTACTAGCCGTTAGGGATGATTTGGAGCCGTTGAGGACTTTATTTCCCTTCATAAATGATGTTCTGCGGCTATCCGTATCGATACGCTTGGATCCGTATCGGTACGGCCTTCATCAGAAACTAGTCGTTGGGCTATTGCCAGCCTGGGCGTATTGATACGCTTGAGGGCGTATCGGTATGGGTTCACTTTTAAATGGTCGTTGAGAAAGTAGTCGTTGGGGTGGTTGAAAGGGGATCGGTACGCTTACCAGGCGTATCGAAACGATCCCGATCCGTATCGAAACGGCAAAGGTCGTATCGATACAAGTTTTGGCAGTGACCAAACTGGGGCAAAAAGGTATCGATACGGGTAAGACCGTATCGGTACGGGTAGCTTGAAAACTTAAGTTTGGCTATTTAAAATCAATAAAAACATTGCCAAAAACCTTTTAAAATACCTCAAACATAATTTCAAGTTGTTTGGACTTAAAAATAAGTTTTAAATTCTTTTCAAATTAGTCCAAAACATTTTTCAATTATTATATCAAAACACTAGTTCTATACCTATGTTCCGCCACTGACTCCAACATTAAAAAAATAGATTTGAGATTTAAGATTAGGATTTATAATTTATGATTTAAGGTGTAGAGAGAGATAGAGTCAGAAAATTTTTATTGTGGTGTCAAAATTTTGAATATTAAATCATATTTTATTGAAAGCATATCAAGTTAAATGGTCAATTTCCTCTAAAGAATCTCAATTAAATTTTAAATTGGTGTCAGCTTTTCTAAAATGGTGTCAATTTCTTATTACTTATATATTTAAAATTTTTAAACTGGTGACACCGCTTCAATTAGAAGAATTATTAATAGTATGGATATTTGCAATAACAAGGTTAAACCCTACAACTCTATTTTTTTCTAAGCCGGTTAAATTTTATTAGTATGAATAAAACCTTAAAAGGGTATAAAAGTAGAGGATATAGATAGAAAAACATCCTCAAAATATCAAACGAAATAAGATCAAATAATCTCCCATTGAAATTTTTTTGCATTAATATGATAAATTAATATTCATTCGGTAGCAGTAAATTTAATATTCATTCGGTAGCAGTAAATTTAATATTCAGTCGGTTGCATTAATATGGTAAATTTAATATTCAAGAGGACCATGGATGTCCCTATGTAAGCATTTATGTAAAGAAACTAGAGGTTGATAAAAAAAAAAGAGAAAAAAAAAAAAGCGAACCATCTAAATATGGTCAGCTTTTTAGCGACACCATATGCAACCATATTTGCTTCCCTTCTAAATCTAATCAATTTGAAATCTACCATCCAGGCCTTTTCTCGTAATTATAAATTTTGAACCTATACTAAACTCATAAAACTTTAAATAAACAAATTTATGTAAAATAAAATTTCAACAATATGTAAAACAAATAATATAATGTGGGTTATATTTTGATACACAAACTGTGTAAAAAAAGTTATACATTTCTATAAAATTTAAAATCTAAGTCTCAAACTCTAGCTCCCTAAAACCTAAACCTTAAACCCTAAAGTCTAAATTCTAACCATAAACCTTAAATTCTATATCATACACACTAAACCCCTAAGACCTAAACCTTAACCTAAAACCCTAAAATTGAAAGGCTAAAGTTTATACAAACTTGTATATCAAAGTATTTTCCAAATAGTTTTATATATTACCCATCTATTTTTTTATATTTAATATTATAAGGTGGCTAAAGTGGGTTGTTCATGCATGTAACATTGTAAGATAATAGAAATTATCCGCCCCTTTTCAGTTCTCTATTTATGCCCCCACACTAAAAATTAGATTTAGTGTGTAGGTGTAACCCCCTAGACCCGTCTATGCGTTACAACGGATCCTAGGAAGTCACATTAGGGTCACAAGAGCGACCCACAATAAAAAAATACACATAAAACATTTTATTTTGCTCAAACACTTATTAAACGGTAAAATCAACTTTTGTTTAAAATACCATTTCGGGAAGACATTTAAACATGTAACAAAAAAATTTCAAAAAGTGTTTTACAGACACTGTCATAAAACAATACATGACATACATGCCCACTAATTATACAGTACCGTACTCTAAAAGCAACGCCGAGAGAACTCCGAACACTGATGTCAAACGTTATACCATGTTATGTTCTTTTAACCTGCGATGGTAAAAACAACGTGAGCTTGAAAAAGCTCAGTAATACAGAACTACCAAAAGATGCTATAAGCTCATGCAGATATATGGTTGGCATATCATTTTCATGATATTCCATGTAGTAACAGCCTCCATTTTCTATTCTACTATTTCGAGGTAGCATCATACTCGAGAATAACGATATTTATTCCTTATTAAACATCGCGAATTAGACGGGAATTATATAGGCCGGTAACGTACGGAGGTGGAAACAGAGAGTTTAATGTCTAGTGTGTTCCAACAGTGCAACGCTAATGCATGAAATGTAACAATGCAGTGAACTTTTTTTGTTTAAAATACATTTATTTCAAGTAGCCGTAAAGTTCATTTTAATTCTATATTTACCCTCTAACCATACTCCAGTATATAGTTTTCCCAGTGCGGTATCATGTACATGCATTAACCCGAGCTCATTGGGCGTGGGTACCATCCTAAGGATATACCTTAGAATACGGGCGGCCCTTGCCGGAGCATAGGAACCGAAAACGGGCGGACCTGGACGAAGCCTAGGATCCGAAAACGGGCGGACCTAGCCAAAGCTTAGGATCCGAATACGGGCAGACTTACCAGCTGGATCAGGGCTGAGCCGACGGTAACTTCATATCATAACCCAAGTACCCCCAGTGAATCAAATCATCAATAGTTCATTAATCAATAACTGTATTTTTAGTAACACATTATCCATATAGCATGTTTGTCATATCGGGTGCATAGGCATATACCAGAAATATAGTACGGTCATGCTTAATTTATAAAACATGTCATGTTCATGTGAGTTCAAGTATGTCAATCATGTGCACGTGATCGGTATTATAACATGTAAATCAGTATGCAAAAATAGTCGTGTAGCACACATGGAACACACTAAGTGGAACAGTTTATTCCTTGGAGATACTTAGCATTTACGGAAGAGAACACATTAAACTTTTGACAATTGAACGGATCTTTGAAACAAGGCCCCTATTAAAAGAGGGGTTTGTACTAACGGTTCAAACCAGATATTCGGGAGATGATACATCAAGATCTTTGAGAGTTTAGGCATATCATGAGTGATTTAGCCATTTAAGCCTACCATGGGCATTATGGTCATTTTATCATACACGGGCATTTTGGTAATTTATACCAACAGGGCATAAACAGTGGCTCAAAAATTCTATTTGCTCATCAAGTTTCCAACCAGGCATTCAGATATTTCTACGTCAAGATCTTTCACGATATCAGATACATTCCGGGTTATTTTGATTACTTGGGCCAACAAAGGCATTTTGGTCATTTAACTATCAGGGATGATTTTGTAATTTAGCCTCATCGTGAGAAAATTATGATGTACAATATTTAAGATTTCTAGAAGTTTATCAAGCCTCCAAAACCATTCAAACTAACATATCCCAACCTTGCATTACTAACCAACCCTTCTAATGTATCTGGTTGTATCGTATATCTGAATGGTTGCTTTCATATTTCACCACCGGACTTGCCGCGGAGTAGTCGAACTTATATTATGTGCGGAAAAACTTCCAACCTTATGTTAATATCAAGAGTGATTGACGTACATGAGTCATGCTTCAACCTATAGGGGCATTTCAGTCATTTTCAGCTTTATTGGCATTTCTAGAATTTCATCAAAGGCAATTTACTTATTTCAGACAAGGGGGTATTTTAGTCATTTTGAAGCTCAGGATATCCATCACTCCTATCAAATGAATAATTTATAGTATTTCAATCATTTAAGTACTCGTGGGTGTTTCAGCCATTCAAGAGATTTCAGTACCTCCAACCGCTTCATTCATTTTAGAACCCAAGGGTTTATTCATCCTTCCAGTTAATTGCAAACCTCGATGTCCGAGAATACTTCATCCCTTTTTGTCAATACGATCATTCCGATTAATTTAACCATAATAGTATTTCCAATACTTTTAGTCATTCCAATCAATTCAATATTTTGAGTCACTTGATTAATTCGGAGGTATGGATAGTTTCCCGTAAATTTACATTCGGAAATTTATTTCAAACTCAAGGAAACCTAACACCTTACAATCTCGAAGGTTTAAATCTTGTTACCATAACTTTACAAGTAGATTGAGGTGTCTAGATGAATCGAGTTGTCTTACCATATCCACTGTAGATTTCTAGATCGCTTCCAATTCCAAGGGTATTTTAGTCATTCTCGTATCCTAAAGGGCATTTTCGTAATTTCGTATCCGAATATTTTTAACATTTGATCACTTGACGTTGATAATCGGATTTGGAGATTAGCTGCCTTATTAGTTATTTATTGAACTCCAGATCCTTACATTTATTAACTTTCTCATTCGAGCATTTTAATCTTATCCAGGTTATCATACTCAATTTCATATCCGGTTTGACTTAAGCAGAGCTAACATCACTCCTCATCATATTTATGCATGCATTTACCAAATATCAACATGTTCATAAAGCATACTAGAGGTAGTAGTGTATTACCTTTAATACTTACTACATCGGTCAACCATGATACTACGTTCGATCACATTCAAATCCGAATGCGACGTCTTCAACATCTCGAATACAAGAAACTGCGAATACCTAGCGTTACCAACTCGCCGGACGGTCATCAAAACAGTCGCCGGTGATGTCGTCGGAAGCCCCAAAATACTCGATTCTAGAATGTCAAAACTTCGCCGGAAATGACGAAGCTCCGACGAAGTCTTAAACGACAGCGAACCGACGACTGACGGTATGGGCTTTGTTCGCCTCGACACGAGGAACTCAATAACGGTGACGGCACGGCGAGCGGATAGTTGTGGTGGCTGGAATCGCAGAAAAACAGAGGCGACGGACGAACCTTTGTCACAGCTTTCGCGGCAACTGACGGTGAACTACCGCGAGTGGCGGCTGGGGTTTTGTTTGGGGGACGGTGGCGGATAAGGAGGTGATGACGGTGTACACCACCGTCGAGCGGTGGCTGAGATCGACGTGAAAACACAAGCGACGGTGGGTTTCCTCTCTAAGCTTCAAACTGCTCGCCATGGCTGACGACAGTGACTTACCGCGAGTGGTCACCGTGGTTGCGATCGGGGGGAGTGGGCGGACACCGTGGCGGCGGCGGTGAAGGCCACGGCCGGGCGGTGTGGCAGATCGGAGCAAAAGCCAGAGCGGGGAAGGTGAGGGGTCGAGAGAAAAAAATTTGAAGGGTCTGGATATTTTGGGGAGTTAATTATCCCATGTGGGTTTTTGGTTCATACTTTTATTGAATTTCGATTTAAACAAAACGATTAGTTTAAAAGAAAAACGAGGTAAAACTCGATAAGAGATTGCCTTAGCTCAAATGGTTAAGTCATGTGTTCTCCATGCCAAGTGGTGCGGGTTTAAAACCCCTTGGCTACACATTTCCCCCTTTTCTTATTTCATTCAACATTTTATTTTATTTTATTTTTTAGGGTGTTACAGTAGGGTTTAATGTTAGGGATTAAGATTTAGAGAATTTGGGGTAGGGTATAATGTTTTACGGTGTAGGGCTTAAAGTTTAGGATTTTGCGGTAAGGTTTAAAATTTAAATTTTTCAATATTTTTTAGTGTTGATGCATAAAAATAGGCAACGAAAAAAACAGAAAATTTTTATCTCATTATTAGTCGGCTGCACTTAACATACCTTAATAATTCAAAAAAGAATCTTAATTAAAAAAAAAGTCAAACGCAACCCTAGGAGATTATCTCGGGCTGTTCACTTTCACTTGGTGGCCTGAAATTTATAATATTATATTAATAATATTTTATTGGTTTATATTTAAAAATGTGATCAAGATCGTCCATTGAATCATAGTTCGGTGGTAATATATAAACATATAACTCATATTAATTATATTTTTTTCCTTTTCGTGCCCTGATTAATTTGGATTAACTCGCGTTACACACCTAATTTTGGTGGATGAGATTCTCAACGAGAATTTTCTGCATACACAAGGTCTCAAACTCAAGACCTACTTAAACGATATCAAGTTGCATATCACTTGGACCAACTCATATGTAATAATTTTTTAATAGTCTTAAGGTGATTACAATATAATATATGTTCATAGTACATAGACATTGCAGACAAAAGAATTTAAACTCGAGTCTCTAAAGGTGATTTCAAGGTAGTATATGTTCATACATATTCTTAACCCTTTGACAATGCGCATACACCTTGTAGATGTAGCGATTTGAACCCGTGTCTCCTAGGATAAACACTATCCACTTTTCCACTGGGACACTTATAGGGTTCTACTATGACTACTTGTTAACCCTGTTGGTTAAAATTAATAAGATGGTTAAAACTAATAATATAATTATTACATAATTAATTTTTCATTATTTTTGATTAAATAGAGAGATGTTACATTCTCATGTCATGATTCGAACCCATACAAGATTGGAAAATATAAGCATCCTTAGCCACTATCAATGGATCTCAATTAATCTTTTATTATTAAAGTCATGCCATTCTATTTATTTATTAAAAATTCTCATATGAAGGTGTCACATCATCTATAATTAAAGTTTAGTGACCTAATGAAAGATTAAAAGATTGTTGACTAAAATGCAAATTAAATTCCCCATTAAATTTCAAGGACAATTAGTGATTAGTTTAAACACCAAATAAGATAGTTCAACTAACAATATAATTGTTACATAATTAATTTTTTAATATTGAATGTGACAATATATTTTAGACACTAATTCAATATGTATTTGTGATAAATGTTTGTAACTAATAAGAATAACATCATTGTCTAAATTTTAGTCATTGTTATTAATCTTTTGTGTCAAAAATATAGTCATACAAATATAACTAATTGTGACGAAATGCATGAAAGTTGTCACTAATATAATAATGATGATTGGTGACAACTCAGAAAAATGGTCACTGTGAATTTCAGTGACTAAATTTAATACTTTTAGTGACCAATTTCAATGTCACATATAATTGCATTTTCTTGTAAATATTTATAATGTTATGATACTAATTGGTTTCAATTTCAACGGCTTTCTGTAACCATATACAATTAACATATATATTGTTTCATACTTTTATATCAGACAGTTGAGAGATTCGACTCGAACTTGAAAATTGATCAATTAATTACAAAAAATTATGAGTTATTCAAGTCCTAATTTATAAATCGAATTATTTAATTTTTTTTAAATCGACGAGTTTATTAAATTATGATTCCAGACAAATCAAATTAAAAATTTTAATTTTTTATAATAAAGTCTACTTTTCCCACCCTACTTACGCGAAATATATCTCAGCATATAGTATTAATTATGAAACAAAAAATATTAACAATAACTTGATAGTTGTACCTAACTTGGTAAGTCTATTTTTAAAATATCTTATTTGTTCACATTTAAAGACATTTTTCATAATTTAATACTATAAACAATATTAATTAAGAAAGACAAAATGTTAAATTCAAACTAAAATTTTATTGTTTACGTTTAAACAACGGTACAACTATTAGGAAAAAAAAACCATTTGTCCTTTTTTTATAGATGGAATTTGTCTGCCCTTATTATGTCCTTTTTATGCCTCAACTTTAAAATAGTGGGTTTATGGTTTAGAATTCAGGATTTAAGGTTAAGTGTTATAATTGGGGTTTAGGGAATTAAGGATATAGTGTATTTTTAGGGTGTAAGGTTTATGGTTTAGGATTTGAAAATTAGGGTTAGAGCTTAAAATTTAATTTATAAGTGATTTTTAGTGTGGGGCATAGAAGAGGCAGAGGATTTTTACCCTTTTTATGCTTATTTTTTGTGTCTCTTTTCCATGCCCAACGCTAAAAAATTAAATTCTAGGCCCTAACCCTAAATTCAAAGTTTTAACCTTGAATTTTAAACCCTAAAAAATAGTATAACCATATTCCATAAACCTTAAACATTAACTCTAATCTTAACTCTTAATCTTAAACCCTAAACTTAATTTTTATGATGAGTATAAATAGGGGTTTTTTGCTCAACATATATAATTTATTTATATTAAGAGACATGAATTGTATGTCTCGTTAGAAACCTCCCTAATCATGATTGAAAGAAAAGAGTACATACACCTATTAAGGGCACGGAAAGAGTTAGTATCTTCTATTTTTTTGTCTAATAATAATTTTTTTATTCTGCTAAGGAAGGTGTGGATCGGCTGGTCCTTGTTTCGCGATGGTTGTTGAGTGATAGGGGCAGAGCCGTTTCTGAGATTTTTGTGGCCCAGGGGCAAATAAAAAAATTGGGCCCTAATAACAACTATTAAAAAAATAAAATTCAAAGAGTATAAAAAATAAATTAATTTATTTGTAAACTATATTTTCTACTACGCCCAATAATTATCAAATGAAAAATATCAAGAAATTTTATTAAACACCGAACAACTTACATAAAATAACTTTTATGAGCATTTTTAAATGCAAAATCAGTATTAATAGTGTCTACATCAATACAATCTAACATATTTTTCTTAATACATAAAATGGCTAGACCATTTAATATTTCTTATGATATTGACAATCTCAAATAGGTTTTCAACAATTTTAATTTTGAAAAATTTATTTCGACCGGTGCAACTGTCACCGACATAGTTAAGAGGATTCGATAACTTCAAAATAAATTGTGAGAAAATAACATAAGAAAAAAAAGTGATGAGAAATTGAGATGTGAAGAACAAAAATAATATAAATACTATTTATAGATGTATATGAAAATTTTATTTAAAATTTAAAATTGAATGAAAATATTATTATAATCTTAATTATGACCCTATAATACACTAATACCTAGACTAATTAGATATTAACAGCTTTATACTTAATTATAACGGTTGGCCACCATATTCTTAACGTTCTCTTTTAAATTTATATAATAATAAGGAAACTAATTAAACTTAAAAAAAGAAAACAATTAAACTTAAAAAAAAGAAAAAAAATTAAACTTGCTTTAAACCGGTGGGCCAACTTGAATCTTCAATTCCCTATGAAGTTATAAATACACTTTCTATAATTTATTGTTTTAAAACTTAGTTAACCGTTAAAAAAACATAACAGTTTTGGATGGGCTATTAAATACTATAGTTGTTTTTTTTTTTTATCAATGACCAGTGGGCCCTGCCTCCCTGGGGCCCTGGGCCGTCGCCCTTGTTACCCAAGCCCAGGGACGGCTCTGGATAGGGGTGGACTGCTTCGAGTGGTTGGTTGGGTGATGATTATGTGATTACAATGTAGTATATGTTCATAGATATTTTTAACGTTTTGACAATGCGCATACATCATGTAGACATAACAATTTGAACTCGTATTTCCTTAGATGAACATCATCCGTTTTTTCACTGTGACACTTGTTGAGTTCGTATGATTTTTAAATCTAAATAAAAATCAAACATTGATGATAAAAAATATTACTTTTTTATCAACAATATTATAATTTTATTAAGGGAATCAATCATACAATCCCTCACTACCATAAATCTCAATAAAAATAATAATTTTAGTTCCTACTAATTTAAGTATTTAACAAATTAAGTCTTATCTCTTTCAAAACTTAAATGAAATATTTATTAGATTTTATTATTTTAAAATTATGCGACTCTAACTCTCCTATTGTCTAATCTGACTTCGTCCTGCACATTCATTAATCTAATAACATTATTAAACCCTATAACTACCTTCCTATATTTATTATTATTATTATTTCGTTTACCAAGAAGGACCTTTAATATTTGTATAAAAACCCTACCATGGAAACGGAAATGTAATCTTAATATTAAGAAATTAAATAAAATATCTCCTTCTTCTTCGTCGTCGAGTGTCGTAAGTAAACAAAATGGTTATTAAGCAGATATTAGCTTTTGCTGCAGCTATGGTAGCGAGCTTGGTAGTGTCAGTTCAAGGCTCTGAGTTTTCATTTTATAATCTGAGTCTGATATGGCCGCCTTCTGCCTGTATTCCGACCACAAATTGCAAGGCTCCGATACCCAACTTCTTTACCATCCATGGCTTGTGGCCAACATTAAAAGATGGCACAGAAGTTCCTCCTTATGATCCAATTGATAACGACTGCAATTCCAATCCTGTAGCCCCAGCTGATATTGTGGTAACCTACTTGTTTTCATTTTCCAAGTATTAATGTTTACGAGTATTATAGACAGAGGTGACTCAAAGATTTAGGGGTTTGCGTAATTTATTAAAATGAGGCTTTCAAGTTGCGTGTGTCTTACGCTAACTTTTGGAAGAAAAAAAAATGATTGAAAATCTATAAAGTACAATAACATTTTGTTTTCCTACGTGTTTTACTATGAATCTATAACCAACCATGTGCGGTCGCTCCTATTGCTGGGTGATTTAGGTTGATTGCCTCATTTAATCACATTGATTATGTTTCAAGTGTTGTACTGATTTGTTTATTTGAAATCGGTAGGCTAAACTGGCAACTATAAGAGGGAGACTAGAGACAAAATGGCCAAACCTTAGAGATGATAAATCTAACGACATCGTTTGGGAAACCGAATGGTCAATCCATGGAATATGCTCAGATTATCCTCACGACCCTTTCACTTATTTTGATAGCACCTTAAATCTTGCCGAGAACAGTAAATACGACCCACTCAAAGGTAATATAATTTCGAATGATCGGATTCTACTATTAGTCCTTGTATTTCGTGGATAAAATTCGTCTGCCCCTTTTCGGTGCCCCTACATATGCCCCAACACTAAAAAACAATACAAAATTAAAATTTAAGCCCTAACCCTAAATTCTAAATCCTAAACCCTACCCCTTATACCCTAAAAAATATTACCTACCCTGAATTCTTTAAACCCTAACCACAACCCCTAACCTAAAACCCTAAACCCTAAACCCTAAAGTTAATTTTGAGCGTGGGGGCATATGTAGGGGCACCGAAAAGGGGTAGAGGATTTTCATCCGTATTTCGTGTATTTTTTTTTTAAATTTTCTTCATTGTTGAACATGCAGTTTTGGGAGTTGAACCATCAAACACTCCATATGACATAGACACTTTATTAGAAAATGTGAAATGGAATGTGGGATTCTATCCTCAAATCTCATGCAGTATGCCAGTTAAAGGCACAAAGCAGCTGTACCTGAGGGAGATCCGTTTCTGCTTCAAAAGATCCATGCCACCTTTTGAGCTTCAACATTGCCCCGACGGTATGGATTATATGTGCAGGTCAGTGCCACCTCTTGAGCGAAAAGTTATGTTTCCTCCGGCAAGCACGACGGCTTTTACGACTAATGTAATGCCAACTCTGGAACGCAATATTACGTCTCCTCCGGCAAGTACTACCACTTCTTGGCCAAATGTAAATTGCGGGTTATTTGTTTTTGTCCTGTGGGGAATTATTGGCCTCTTGGTAGTATATATTCTGGTACGTCGTAATCGTGTACATGAACACGTTGAATGAAAGACTGTGTAAGCGTTTCTCGTAATAATCCTCTCGTTTTATGGGCTTGTTCTTGTTGTTAGAGTTGAAAACTAGTATGATATAATGAATAAAATTTGATTTTCTCTAGTTAAGTTTTACCATTCATGTATCTTTATCGTATTTGTATTATCTTTCATTAATAAAAGAAAAGAAAAGAAAAGAAAAGAAAAGACATAAGAGCAACCAACGGGGTTGGTTCAATGGTAAGCAGCTTGATATCGCTTAAGCAGGTTTTGAGTTCGAGACGTTGTGTATGCAGAAAATCTCTGCTGGGAGACTCACCCACCAAAAAATGAAGATATATATATGTATATTGTATATTGGGCGATGGTGAGAAAATTCTCTTTTGGCAGGATGTGTGGTGTAGTGACGAGCCCTTGGCAGTGTTGTTTCCAATACTATATCGTCTTGTGATTGATAAGGGGGTGACGGTCAAAGAGTATACAAGGGAGGGGAATTTCGAGCATGAGGAATGGGGGACTTTCTTTGGCCGAACCTTATAATCGTTTGAGGCAGCTCAACTTAAGGAAATCCGTGCTCTGTGTTGGGACCTCCATCTTTTTCCGAAACAAGTTGATAGACTTGTGTGGTTGCATTCAGCTACAGGCGAGTTTTCCGTGGCGGGTCTTTACAAATTAATGCAATCGTTTGGACTTGAGGTGGACGTTGAATTGGCCATGATTTGGAGGATGCCCATCCCGCCAAAGGTACAATTTTTTATATGGTTTGCATGGTTGAACAGGTTGCCGACGATGGAGGTTTTGATTGGTCGGGGTGTGAGCATTGCGGGGAGGCTGCGCGTTGTGTTTGGTGCCGAGCGGTGGAGGAATCGCTGGACCATATTATGGTCCAATGTCCAGTTGTTTGGGAGATTTGGGTTTGTTTTTTTCGGTGGTGGAATGTAGAAATGGTGCAGCCGTGGGGGTGAGGGAGTTGCTGGAAATTTGCTTTGATTGCTTGTTTGTGGGACAGATGCGCGGATGGTGGATGGCGGGGTGTGCAGCGACGCTATGGTCACTGTGGTTGGCAAGAAACAATTGTTTGTTTAATAGTACGCGGGCGACATCGGGTGAAATCATTTTCTTAATAAAGTTGAGGTCGATGTATTGGGTACGGATGGGTTGTATTTTAGGTGTTATATTGGAGTCGGCTTGGTGGGAATGTCCATGGAAGTGTGAGTATCAGTCCCATGACGTATCGGTACGGGTTAATGTGAAATGGGAACGACCACCTACGGGAGTACTTAAATTCAATGTCGATGGATCGGCAAGGGGAAAACCTGGTAAGGCGGGGTGTGGTGATGTTCTACGGGACGAGTTTGGGCATATATTGGCTTTGTTTTCGGGGCCGATAGGGGTTGCGAAGTCGAATGAAGCGGAACTCCAAGCCATATGTTATGCGTTGGAGCTTATGTTAGAATCGAAGGGCCGCCAATGCCCGTTGGTGGTTGAATCGAATTCTACAACAGCCGTTGCATGGGTCATGCAGTTGGAAAAACGGCCGTGGAAATTTTGACGTTGGTTGCGGCGGATTGATGAGGCATGTGAGGCGTTGAATGATGTGTGTTTCCAGCATGTCTATAGGGAGGCGAATAGGCTTGCGGATGCGTTGGCGAAGAGTGGTGTGGATAGGACGAGTTGGTTTAAACAATTTGCTTAGTTCGCTTTTGATTTTGTTGGGACCTTTTGGTGTTTGTTTTGTTCACACGCCCATGAGTACTCTTTTCCTATGTAGGATTTAGAGAGGTTTTTAACGAGGCTTATGGGCGTGAAGGTCATGTATGTTCATATTCCTTAATAAAACATACAGGTTGCCGAGTAAAAAAAATATTGTATATGGTCATGGAAAGTTGTTTAAATTAGAATCAATCAATATCATAACATTATAATTTTTACAATTGAATTTGAACAAAAACTCAAACAACTCAACTTCTCGACTCGAAAAAAAATTCAAATAAAACTTGAGTTATAAAATATGACCCGTAAACTCATTTAACTCGACTCGATCGAATGTTCACCCCTACATAAAAAAAACTACGTTGGGTATCCACCATAAAAAATCATTAAGAATTGACTTGATATTATACTAACTCGGTAAGTCTATTTTTAAGAATATCTTATTTGTTCGCATTTAAAGACATTTTTTATAATTGAATAGTATGAAATAATATTACTTAGGGTAAACTATTTTATTAGTCACTTAGTTATAGGGAGGTTTTAATTTGACTACTGATCAATTAATTTTGTCAATCATGCACTTAACTATTTAAAGAATATCAATTAAGTCATTTGTCGTTAACGAAGAAATTGACATGACAGTTTAAAAAATTGTACAATTACAATTGATCCTCATCACTTACATATTCTATTAATTTATTCCTAATTTTAATTTAATCCAATAAATTTAATCTTGCAAATAGTTGAAGAATATGTAAGTAATGAAGATCATATGTAAAAATATGTAAGTATTGATGACCAAATATGTAATTATACAAATTTTTAATTATCACATCAGCTTCTCCGTTGAATGTTAAAGGTCAGCTACAAGTGGCTTAATTGATATATTTAAATAATCAAGTGACCCGATTGACAAAATTAATAAATCAGTTGTCAAATTAAAATTTCTCATAATTAAATGACTAATCAAATAGTTTACTCTATTAATTGAGAAACGCCAAAAATTAAAGCCATGCGCAATTCATAAATTTGTACAAAATTTCTCAAATATTTTATTTGTTTACGTTTACAGACTTATTAATAAATCTAATAAAATTAGTAAACCCTACAGCAACCTTCCTATATTTTATACCATTTGCAATAACTGGGAGTAATATTCTATACTAAGTACAACTTCAACACAGCAAAAATGTCCTAACAACCTTTTTTGTTTTATAATTAAAGATGATGTAAATAGTGATGAATAAAACTCGACTTAACTTAAAGAAGTTTATTCTTTCGATAAAACTTGCCACGAAAAAATCTGACTTAACCCATAATTTCATAAACTCGATTCGATTCAAAAAAAATAAAATTTGAATTATAAAATATGATTCGAATAACTTAAAATTTTTAATAATTGGTGGATCGATTTCCAAGATCGAGTTAAGCCCTTCAATGTCGCTTGATATATGTAGTATATGAAAAAATAATGGAGAAATATATGTGGGTATCGTATATGATTATAAAAAGTCATTTAAATTGAAACCAAATAGTATCATAACATTATAAATATTTACAATTAAATTTGAACAGAAACTCAAACTCGACTTGACTCGATCTTCATAAACTTGACTCAAATTACGCGTATTTTTATTTTCGCATCGTTCGGTAATGTAATTGAACGATCAAATTCTACTATTAGTCATTGTATTACGCGTATTTTTATTTTCGCAGTTTTGGGAGTTCCACCATCGAATACTCCACATGACATAGACACTTTATTAGAGAATGTGAAAAAGAACGTGGGATTCTATCCCCAAATCTCTTGTAGCATGTCGATTAGAGGCACAAAGCAACTATACCTGAAGGAGATCCGTTTTTGCTTCAAAAGAGCCATGCCACCTTCTGCGCTTCAAAATTGCCCCGACGATATGGACGATATGTGTCGGTCGGTGCCACCTGCCCAACGCACTGTTATGCTTCCTCTACCGATTACTACCAATTCTTTGCCTGGTGTAACGCCGCCGGTCGATCGAGATTTAATGTTTTCTCCGGCGAGTACTACCACTTCTTGGCCTAGTGTAACTTGCGGATTATTGGTTTCCGTCCAGTGGGGAGTCATTGGTCTTTTGGTATTATATATTATGGCACGTCGTAATCGTGCACATGTACACGTTGAATGAAAGAAAGACTATGTTAGCGTTTCTTATAATAATCCTCTCGTTCTATATCTAGTGTGAGAGTTGAAAATTAGTACGACGATGAATAAAAATTAGGGTAAAATACAAAAATAATGACTCAACTTTTGTCTCTCTCCTATTTTACTCACTCATCTTTAAATTGAGTTGATTTAATGACTCAACTTTTAACATTAGGTTTTTATCATCACCCAGCCGTTATATTATGGATGCCGTTAAAGATGTGGCATTTTTTATTGATTTGGCCGCCACGTAAGCACACACACGTGTTAAAAAACCAAACCAAAACGACATTACCATGGCCGGTGAGATTAGAACAGCGGTCCACGCTCCGGAGCCGGAGAGTGTTCAGGCTAGAAGGGAGTCGCAACCGAGCATCATTCCAAGACCCCATGGCCGTACGGCGGAACGGAAATTTCAGGCGAAGTCGATGGGCCGTAAGATTAGAACAGGGGTCCACACTCCAGAGCCAGCGAGTGTTGTGGAAGAGTATGTTGAGGCGAGAAGGGAGTCCCAACCGAACATCATTCCAAAACCCCATGGCCGTACGGCGAAACGAAAATTTCAGGCGAAATCGATGGGCCGTGAGATTAGAGCAGGGGTCCACGCTCCAGAGCCAGCGAGTAATGTGGAAGAGAATGTTGAGGCGAGAAGGGAGTCCCAACCGAACATCATTCCAAAACCCCATGGTCGTACGGCGGAACGGAAATATCAGGCGACGTCGATGAACAGTAAGATCAGAACAAGGCATTATCGTAGATACGGTAGGCAAACCGTTGATTTCAACCACCGTCGTGGCAATCTGGAGCTGAATAGGACGTATGGTAGGCGTAGAGAGCTGAATCAGAGAAGTGAAGGAATGGTTTGGGTTAAGAAAGGGGAAGTTAAAGATCAAAATTGTAACACCTTATACCTGCCTATGCGTTATACCTAAGTTACAGAAAATTATCACAATATATACATATATAACATGTATTCAGTTTTCATGAACTCGGGCATCACTATAGAGTGATCAAGATAATAATAGGCAAACACATCCACTCGAAACAACTATCAAGTTTATAATCTAAAACCATTTCAGAGTTTAAGCTACAAAATAATGCCATCATGGCTAACTAGTAAAGTATATCTTAACAAAATATAGGCTCATGTCACCCAAAATAGACAGTATGGTGGATAAGAACATAACAACAAAAGTATAATAGGAATGTGCCGATCCTCCAAGTGCCAAGTCCACGGGTAGCCTATCCAAAAGTATCTGAAAGGGGAAAGTTTGGGGGTGTGAGCTAGGAAGCTCAGTTTGTTCCAATACGTGCAAGGAAACATATATATATATAGTTCAGATATGCAGCAGACAATACAAACATGCCATAAGAGCAACCAAGGTTCCATTTTAACCTATCTACCCTCCAACCGAACACCAAAATGCAATTCCCCATGAACTGCATACCGAAGGACTTATCCTAGGCCCGAAGGCGTAGGAGCCTACCAGAAAGTCTTACCCCAAGCCCATTGGGTGTAGGAGCTTAACCGAAGGTTTTACCAGCTGGATCAGGGTTGTACCTGCAGACACTTCAATCATATCCCAAAAGTATACCCCAAGCAGAGCAATTCAGTTCAATATACTATCAACAGAGCTCAGACAACAGACAGATAACATTTCTATCATTTAGAGATCAGATATTTCTATTTCAGATCAGACATGAGGCATACCTTCTAACATATCACAATAAACAGACTTTCATCACATTATAATCATGCTTTCCAGTAGTCATGCATTTCAAGTACAAGTACAATTTATAACATTCAGTGAATCGTAACGGTACACATGTATACATATATATATATAACAGAAATGTAGCACACATGGAACACACCTCAAAAGCTGGTCAACGAATCTATCGGGCTCCTGTCTCGCTACGGTCTGCTGCTGAGCTAGATCCTAAATCAATAAAGGACCATGGTTACTACAAGGTATAAGTGTTAACTCTAATAGCTTACAAAGTTCACAGATTCATACTAGTAACTATCGGAACGCGCGGAGGAGCAGATCGGGAGGAACTAGGCTGAGCAGACGAACGGTCAGGGGAGTCTTGATTACCTTCAAATAGATAAAAGCGTATATTAGTCATTTATTCGATTTACTGATATCTGAATGGAATAATTAAGTACATATGCATGATTTGGGTTTAAGGTCAGATTCGGAGGTCTTAGAGTCGGAATTTCGCAAAACGGGCTTCAAAAACGGACTCAAGACGTCGAAAAACATAAATAGGGCTTTTTTGGAAATTTTGACTTTTTGGTAAAAGTCAACGCTCACGTCAGCAGGTCAAGGTCAACGGGGGACAGGTCAATGCTGACGTCATGCTGACGTCAGTGCTCAATAGAAAGTTAACTGAGTCGACTCGGTGAGCTAACTCACTGAGTCAACTCGGTCGAGTTCACTCACTGAGTTGACTCAGCGAGTTGACCCAGTCTCGGGTCGGGTCAGACACGGGTCGGGTTGGACCGGTTCGGTTCGGACTACTCAGGCCCGGCCGGTTCAGACTGATTCTTACCCTAGGAGATCGGGCGTCGCCGGACGGTGGTCGGAAAACTCGCCGGAGAGCTCAACGGA
This sequence comes from Hibiscus tridactylites, assembly GCA_958450335.1. Taxonomy (NCBI): domain Eukaryota; kingdom Viridiplantae; phylum Streptophyta; class Magnoliopsida; order Malvales; family Malvaceae; genus Hibiscus; species Hibiscus tridactylites. The sequence continues at coordinate 77,384,033 of OY288284.1, read as the reverse complement.
AGCGGTTCTGCCTAAAAAACATAGATCATTAGATCGCCATTCCAGCCCACACATTTTTAATCCGAAACAGGCCGGAAAATAGGCCGGACCTTACCTTTAATGTTCGAAATGGCCGGATTATTCGAAGCTCCGATGGAACCCTTCCCGGTGTCGGAACGTCGATCGGCCGGGTGGGTTTTGATCAGCACGTCGAGGGGAGTCGAGAACCGGTGGCCGTTCCTCGAACGGACGTCGAGGACGGTCGGAAACGGGGGAAAACAGAGGCAACGAGGGTTAGGGCTTCGACGCAGCCTTAATCGGCTCTCTCGGGCGGACGACGGCGCAGCTATGCGCGTGGCCCGCGGCTGGTGGCTCGGAGAAGGGCGGTGCGTACGGTGGTGGTGACGGTGTACGCCACGGAGCGGCGGTGAGGGCTGACGTTGCTTGCCAGAAGGAACAGGGAGGAGAATGTTCCAGAGAATATGAAATTTTGGGATTCGAATCAAAAGTAAATGAGGGTAGGTGGAAAGGCAGATAAAATTTAATGGGGGCTCGGAGTCATCTTTAACTAAGTTAAAGTCAAGGTTTGGTAACCTTTTAACAGAAAAGAGCCCTAAGCTCAATGGTAAGGATGTTGAATGGTGATGGGTGAGGTCGCGGGTTCGAGCCTCCACACCCTCACCTTGATTCCTCCTTTTTTTTAGCATACAAATATATATATATAATTATCAGGGTGTTACAAAAATGGCAGTGGAATTCAAAGCTCGGGTTGCTCATCCAAGGAATTATGTTGATGGGGGTTTTAATCGCTTACATGTTTCTTCATCTTCTTTCATGTATTTGCTTCCATTTTCATGACGAAACCATGATATTTTGGGTACTGAAATCTTTTCCATTAGGAATTTAAAGATTATATGAACTATTGTTTTCCATTAGGAATTCAAAGATTATATGAACTATTGTTTCCATTAGGAGTTCAGCATTTTAACAAGTTTTTTTGTTGTTGATGTTTTGCAATGTTGAATTCGCAGGTAGATTACCTTCTTGGAGACAATCCAAGAGCTACAAGCTATATGGTTGGTTATGGAAACAATTACCCTCGTCAAGTTCATCACCGAGGTTCTTCAATTGTTTCGATCAAGGTCAACCCTAAATTTGTTGCCTGTCGACAAGGTTATGCCGCTTGGTATACGAGGAAATTAAGTGATCCTAACGTCCTCACCGATGTTGTAGTTGGAGGGCTTGATGCATATGATAACTTTGCTGATGAAAGAAACAATTATGAACAAACAGAGCCTGCTACCTATAACAATGCTCCTCTCATTGGCATTCAAAGATTATATTAACCCAACTCACTGATGTCGATCATCATTGCGAACAACGCGTCGCCAAGATCGATTAAGGATGCTTTGAAGGCTTTTTTTGGGATCGCGCTTTACCCTTTGAATCGGGCCAGTTTGGTGGGTCTCGGTGCAGTTCCCGCTTTGGTGGCGTTGATCGTCAGGGATGCGAGTACGAGGATCGTGGAAGACGCTACGGCGGTGCTGGCGCAGATTGCGGGGTGTGAAGAAAGTGAAGAAGCGATGAGGAAGGCGGGTGGGATCAGGGTTTTGGGTGATTTGTTGGATGAAGGGACTGGAGCCACAACGTGTGTGCTTACGTGGCGGCCAAATCAATAAAAAAAATGCCACATCATTAACGGCATCCATAATATAACGGCTGGGTGATGATAAAAATCTAATGTTAAAAGTTGAGTCATTAAATCGACTCAATTTAAAGATGAGTGAGTAAAATAGGAAAGAGGCAAAAGTTGAGTCATTATTTTTGTATTTTACCCTAAAAATTATTTTCTCTAGTTTTTATTTTTGCTCGGCAATAATCAATTTATTACTTAACTCAACCCTCCCTCTACATCGACACTCCACCATGGATTCAAATAACGATCAACTACCACAAGAGCAGTACGTAGTAACACTGTTCGAAACTGTTATTGCGGAAAATAGGGGTCCACAATAATTATAATAGCATTCGTTATGTCCGCAATCACAATATAAATCCCTGCAGTTGACCTTTGTATTATACTTGAACATTTGTGGAAATCAAATGCTGTTCCAAAAACATTTAACTTCATCGAAAATACTTAGAAATAAAAATACCAAGAGTCGACACTCATGAAGATCTTAACCATCACAATCCAAAAGATTATGTAAGATATTCTCCCAATAGTTGTAACAACCTCAAATAGGGCTAGTAGAATTGCTTATAAGATTAAAGGTTTAATTAAGAAGTTTTAAACTTTTGGGCCAAATTCAAAATTTCAAGACCTTCAAGGACCTTTCTACAAATTTCGCATTTTGCTTCAATGCTCAAAAATATAAAATCCTTGATTTGGGAAACTTGAATTTGCAACCTCTTAATTCCTTTTTCGAACCTTGCCATTTCAACTCTTTTGATTTTAACCTTAATGTTGGATATTAAATTTCTTAAGTTATTTTTGTGTTTGAATCCTCTTAATTCCTCTTAAAATAAGGTCCTAAAAATAAATTATACCAAACAATTTTGTGAGATGCAAGAACTTAATTAAAATAGTTTTAAAACTATCAATAGCCTAAAAAGTAGTTAAACCATCAAAATAGGGGGCAATTCAATTCCCCCTCCAACCCTAAAAAGTAATTATTAGCATAGCAAATATGCAAGATTGTTTATACCGATCACTTCTCCTATATCGCTACATAAGCGTCTAGTTGGATAAAGAAAAGAAATTTTAAAGATCGTTGCTAAATTTCTAAAGAAATTGAATATCATATTCAAAAGAAAATTTTTGTTTTTCTTCACGCCCTTCAAATTTTATTATAGCTTTCTTTATTAAGCTCTTGTTTAAAAAGGAATTATCACATGCTCATATATACTTGCACTGATGGGTTTAATGGTCTATTCTTCAGAAAATTTTGGGACTTGGTGAAAGAGGATCTTATGGATATTATTTTCAGTACTGGTAAACTGCCAAATAATGTGAATTCATCCTTTATTGCCCTCATCCTTTTTTCAGATTTTCAAGTAGTGTTGAATTGAATTGGAAATTTGACAATGGTATGATTTATTTGACGAAATTCATAGATTATCAGACAAATCTCCCGGGTGAAGTTTGTGCACGTTTCAAGAGAGGGGAAATTTGACAATGGTATGCTTTCCTGGCACGCGTTTCATCTGTCCTTATAACACGCGTTTCTTCTATTATATTTCTTATTTTTTTATATTTTATTAAAAAATTTGGCCTTCGTGGCACGCGTTTCCTTTTCTCTTGTGACATGTTTTTTTCTTTCATTTTGTGTGGTTCGTTTCATATGTCATTGTGGCATGATTTCAGCATACCTTACTGGTTGGTTGGTTGATGCTTGTATAGAGATCTTCACGACGCAAATATCACAAATAATATCACTAATAAGGTAACAAATAGGAATGCAATATAATATACTAGTAATATTTAGGGTTTTTCAATTGAATATTAACATAATAATGACCAAACATGAAAATAAATAGTATTATATAATAAGAAGGTAACAAATAGGAATGCAATATAATATACTAGTAATATTTAGGGTTTTTCAATTGAATATCAACATAATAATGACCAAACATGAAAATAAATAGTATTATATATATATATATATATATCACTAATATGTATTTTAGTTTTAATCATGCTATAGAGTGAAAGTAAATAAACAAAGCACTTTATTGCAAAATATAGAAACAGGTTAATACTCCGGACAAAATTAGTGGTTACAACTTGATATATACATACACAATTTGTAATCAGATTATATACATACACAAGACTATCCAAACAGACCATTTTGTTATGAGTAATACGTACAAATCAATTCAGGTGGACTAATTCGAGTTGAGTTAAATTAAAATTTTAAACTATTTTAGATTCATATTATTTCAGTTTGAATTATTTTTAAATTTGGATCATTTCAAAAACCAGTAGGGTAATGTAATAAGCAATAAACAAATTTGTGAATGATGTTAGACAGATTCTAAAGAATAACCCGATTCAGATTGTCAACACTCTTGGTTTTGATGGAAGCAAACATTAAAGCAGGATATGTCCTGTTTTGATATTGTACTAAGAAGAAACCCGAAAACATAGTACAAAATGAGACAATATATAAAAGTCTGTCTTATTTATCATATGTGACCATACAATGGCACAAGTTTGAAGGCCTCCTTAACATAACAAACACACACACTATATAAGGACGTACATGGATCGACAGTGGTAGATCTAAATCAACCGACCATCGAATTAATTGTAGTAGTTGTAGTAGTAGTAGTCATAATAGTAGTAATAGTAATAGTGCAGAACATAGCACATTATTATTATTATCATCGTCACCGGCGCATTTTGATCAGAAATTTAATAAAGGCCGCCCAAGAAAGGTTCATCTCTATTCTTATCACTGCAATAAAGGCAAGGGTTCTGGTTCTGCTCATATCCTTTTTTGTCCACAGCCTCTGCAGCCTTTTGCATAAGGTCTTTATTTGTTATTGAATCCGGCATCTTTTTGAGTATCTCAACAACTTCATGGGTGAACGCCCCGTAGGCTTTACCACCCGACACGATGTCATACGATGTCTCATCGGAGTCACACCCGCTTAATAAAATCCCTTCATCCTCGTGCAGTGGATCCAACAACAATCCGCCGGCTCTTTGAACAGGATGGAATGTGAGACTCACATCCTTCCCAAAGATTTTGTGGGCACCTTCCGCAATTTTATGCAGTCCATCGTGGGCGAACCCTGCTGCTGCGTCGATGGCGTTACCGGCAAAGCCTGCTGCTGCGTCGATGGCGGTGTTTATGAAATCAAAAACAAGGAACTTAGGCTTAGCCTTAAGATTAAGCTGCTGCGGCGTAGCATGTGGTACATATACATTCTGTTTCTTCTCTTTTTCAATGAGACCACCACTATGGCACGAATCTGAAAGAATTGTGAAGCTTGCTCCTTCTGGTACTCGGTTAACCAAACGCCTGAAGTCCAAATCTGCGAAACAATGCTTATATAAATATTGGTCCAACAATTATAGGAATGGAACAAAAGAATGGCCTACCAGTGATAAGATTAAAATCACAGGGCACGATTGCTTCGTCCTGCCTGAAATGTTTGCCAGGTACCAAGACTGGAACGGCAGTTCCGTGTCCGCTGAAGTAGAAAAACAGCACATCTCCTGGTGCAGTGTTTTTCAGCATGTCATTAAGGGCAGCCTTAATGTTTGCACCAGTAGGCAGCGAATGCAACGAGAATAGTGGTGAGGTTTTATCATCAGTCAGGACCTTAATATTATCGTCATGAAACCCAAATTTGTCCTTGATTACATCTTTTATGGATTGCACATCATTTGCGCATCCACTCAACCTGAATTTGGAGTAGGGATAGTTGCAACCCACCAGAACAGCTCTCTTCGTAACCTTTGACTTTGACATCTTGCCTCAGCCTCAATTATTTTCTCTTTTCTTGTTTTGTGCTTCCATTGTCTCACTAGGAACCCCTATATATATACTGCATCACGCTTGGGTTGGTATGAGCCTCAGGGATTTTTTTATTATTGTGGGCTTACTTCTTCTTTTCCTTATTTTCCACCAACAAATATTGTATAAAAGATGGCGGCTAAACACCTAAACCCCTTAAATTGAAACAACTATCCCTAAATTCTAAACCCCTACCCCTATACCCTAAACTAAGGCGGCTAACATTAAATACTTGATGATATTGTTTTTTCGTTCTACTTAGTCCCAATTGAAGCAATCCTCCCCCTAAGTAGAAAATGTTCTAAAATCATGTATATGTATCGTGTCTTCAATTACTCAATGAGTATTGATTTAAAATATTATATTTAAACACTTAAAAGAATTTATATCTAATCAATGCGGGATGTTAAATACGAATTTTTCATAATTAACATAAAGAAGCACTTCACGCATAGATATAATCAGATCATTTTATTTTTTTTTAATGTATAGATAATCATTATAATTATAAAAAATATATATTATACACTTGAAAATATTAATATATGCCTTCTTGACATGTGTTTCCTCTGTTCTTGTAACACGCGTTTCCTCTATTATTTTTCTTGTTTTTTTTATATTTTATGAAGAATCTCGGCCTTTGTGGCACGTGTTTTCTTTGCCCTTGTGACACGTTTTTTCTTTCATTTTTTGTGGTTCGTTTCATATGTCCTTGTGACATGATTTCAGCATACCTTAGTGGTTGGTTGGCGCTCGTATAGAGATCTTCACGACGCTAATATCTGATTATAGTTCTGTCGATGGTCTTAGAGAGATGGATCTCCACTCGGTTGATGGTTGGTTGCCGATAGAATCAGACCTAAGTAGCGGAACAATCTGTCCGATAGCTTAGTTTATTTCATATGTCATTGTGGCATGATTTTAACGTACCGTTATAAGAGATTTTTGTGGAAAATATATATATATTTTCAATTTAGACCGTCAAACAGATAAACAAGATACACCCATCATTTATAATATATATATATATATATATATATTGTTGAGGCTCTATCTAATATAAGTTAGTTACACGAAGTATATCTCAACGTATATTAATTAAAAAACTAAAAAATATTAATAATGACTTGATATTTGTACTTAACTCGGTAAGTCTATTTTTTAAAATATCTTATTTGTTCACATTTGAAAACATTTTCATAGTTGAAACTTTCAAAACGCTGGATCAATCAACTAACACAAGATAATTTCAGTTTAATCAAGGCTTTTTTTTTAACAAAATAATATTAAATACATGTAGATCCTTCTGTTGCAGGTGTGGAACCACACACTGTTGAACACACGCCGGGGATTGTATCCGGTTCTCACAGAGCTGTCTCAATTACGGAAGGGAACAATGATTTCAAGTCGACGGCAAGATTGAAGCATGGTTTGAATTCGGGAAAGGGAGGAGCGACGATACGGGCAGTGCATAAGAAGAGCTTAAAGGTGTCACGGAAACCGGAACCACGAGTGCCGCCCCACCCTGTATTGACAGAATGGGTTCAGTCTCTTTCGTCGAAATTGGACAAGCTTCAGGCCCCTGGAATAGGTACAGTTGTGGGAGTGCCCACTGCTACAGCCGATGTGATTTCTAAGGCGGAACATGGACTGATCGATGGGAAGGAGAACCTCCCTTCCCTTCAGTAAGTTACTCCTCCTCTTTTATTTGTTTGTTATGAATACTATGATGTTTTGGAATACACAGGGTGTGGCGAGTGCTGAGTTTCGCCGTCACTTTAAGAATTTTGTTAGGGCTAACAATCCGCAAATGGTTGCTTTGTTTGAACCACGGGTCAGCTTTGCTGAAGCTGATAGAGTTATTCAACGGTTTGGGTTTCCGAATTCTTTTCGTGTGGAGGCACGAGGTTTCAGTGGGGGTATCTGAATTCTATGGCGAGATGGTTTAGAGGTCGAGTTCATATCAATTTCTAATCAATTTGTGCATGATAAATTTCGTGAGGTTGCAGGGGATAAGTGGCTTTTCTTTACGGCTGTGTATGTTAGTCCTAATGCGAGCATCCGACAGTCTATGGGATAAGTTGATCCAATTAAATCCGGGGGATGACGTACCGTGGATTTTAGGTGGTGGCTTTAATGCTATCCTTCGTAAAGAGGAGCGTTGTGGGGGTTCGAGTGTGGTTCTAGGGACTAGCACGTTTTTCTGGGATTTTATTAATAATGTGGAATTGATTGAGATGGATTATAAGGGGGTGATTTTACTTGGTGTAGGGGTGACCTGTATCAGCGGATTGATCATTGCTTAGCTAACGTCGCTTGGTTCATTGAGTTTTCGATGTCGATTGTTGTGCATTTAGATCGGGTTGGCAGCAATCATTGTCCTCTCCTTGTTCAGCCGGGTGGTGTAAGGGGTAGTAGCGAGTCGCGTCCTTTCCGTTTTTTAGCTGCTTGGCAGGATCATCCAAGGTTCAAGTCGTTACTTGAATCGTTCTAGGATAGCTCGGCTTCGGTGGTTGATAACATTTAACAATTTCAGGAGGTTGTGAAACACTGGAATGTAGAGGAGTTTGGTCACATTGGGCGAAAGAAGAGGAGGGTGTTGGCACGACTCCGGGGTATTGATAGGGCCTTGATATGGAACCCGTCAAATTTTTTGATTGATTTAATGCATAAACTACGGGACGAGCTTGACATTATTCTCGAGGAGGATGAATCTTTGTGGTTCCAAAAATCACGGAGCCAATGGATTTTACTAGGCGATAGGAATACTCGCTACTTCCATGCGTCGACAATGGCACGTAGAAGGGCAAAGGCAATTGTTGCGCTCAAGGTGAGTGATGGTACTTGGAGCACTGATCAGGGTGTTTTACGTCAACAGACAATCGATTTTTTATAGGGTGTTATTTACAGCGGATACAAGTTGTTCAGGGGAGTATCAGGTTCGGGAATGTTTCACAGCATGAGTGATCACATGCGTCGTTCGCTAGGTGGTCCGATTGTTGACGAGGAGGTTAAAGCAGCCGTGTTTGATATGGGTCCGTGGAAAGCTCCGGGTATTGATGGCATGCACGCAGGGTTTTATCAGCGGAATTGGGATATTGTGGGGTCGAATGTGTGTCAGTATATAAGAAGTATATTCAATAGTGAGTCGTCCCCATCTTCTATTAATAATACGCTCATGGTTCTTATTCCCAAAGTTACTTCGCCTGAAACGATGAGTCAGTTTCGCCCTATTAGTCTTTGCATTGTGCTGTATAAAATTGTGACCAAAGTGGTGGTTAGTCGCATTAAGCCTTTTTTGTCAAGTTGGGTTTCGATAATCAGACAAGCTTCGTTCCTGGACGGTCTATTTCTGATAATATTATAATTGCGCAGGAAATTGTGCATTCGATGAAGAAGAAATCTTGAAAGAAGGGATGGATGGCGTTGAAGATTGATTTGGAAAAGGCTTGTGATAGGTTGGAATGGGCATTTATAAATGACACGTTGCAGGATATTGGTTTTCCTTTGAACATTCGGCACCTTATTCTTGATTGTGTTTCTAGTGTCTCCACTCAACTTATTTGGAATGGTGTGGTAACTGAGCCTTTCACGCCTACTAGGGGTATCCGGCAAGGGGATCCCATATCGCCTTATCTTTTTGTATTATGTATGGAACAACTGACGCAGGCGATCAATCAGAAAGTGGCTTTGGGTAAGTGGAAGGGTTTCTGTACCTCTCGGCGAAGCCCGGTTATTTCACATTTGATGTTTGCGGATGACATGGTTCTTTTTGCGGAGGCGTCACTGGAACAATTGGATGTGATTCGGGAAGTTCTGATAGACTTCTGCAAGCATTCAGGGCTGAAGGTTAGTGTGCAAAAATCGAATATATTTTTTCCAAGAATGTGAATACTGATTTAAGACGAGCTTTGAGCAATGTGGTGGGTTTTCGAAAGTAACGGACCTAGGTAGGTATCTCGGTGTTCCTATGTTACATAACCGGGTATCTAAATCGACATATGCCTATTTGGTACAGAAAGTACGCGACCGTCTATCAGGGTGGAAGGCTAAGTATTTATCGTTTGCAGGACGTATTACTCTTGCGAAGGCAGTGTTGTCGACATTGCCATACTATGCAATGCAGATGACGAAATTACCGCTACGTGTGTGTGACGAAATTGAGCGATTGATTCGGAATTTTGTTTGGGGGCATTGTGACGGTGAAAAAGGTGTGCACTTGGTGAATTGGGATGAATTGTGCAAGCCTTCTTCGATGGGCTGGATGGGTTTTAAATGTTTGAGAGATCAAAATGATGTGTTCCTTATGAAACTCGCGTTTAATTTGGTTGATAAGCGAGAGCATCTTTGGGTGCGTTTTCTTCGCGCTAAATACAAGTGTAGTGAGCTCGTTCCGGAAACGTTATTTAGGCGGAATTGTTCCCATTTGTGGCAGGGAATTTCGTCGATTTGGTTAGATGTTCGGGAAGGGTTGGTTTGGAGAGTTGGTAATGGAGAATGCATCGACTTTTGGCGTGACAATTGGGTTCAGGGTGTTGGTCCGCTTGTGGGTCTTGCTATTGTTCCGAGTGGACAGCAACAAGGTTTTGTTTCCCTTCAGGACATGCGAAATGGAGAGGGGAATGAGATTTTGATCGTTTTGCACATACCTTGCCAAGGGATGTTGTTGATAGGATTGCCACCATACAATCCCCTGCCGCGACGGATGTTGTCGACGCTATGGGCTGGAGTTGGAGTGCTAACATGAAGTTTTCGGTAAGGTCGGCATATGCGGCGAAACGGGGAGAGCTGGAAGCAACGGGGGATAATATTTGGCAGAGATTGCAGCAGTTTCCGAGACCTCAGCGTATCTGTTTTTTCTTGTGGCTGTTGTGCAAGGGCCGTGTGTTGACTAATAGTGAACGAACTCGACGACACCTTGCAGATACAGCAGGTTGGTGTGCGAGCACAGCGACGAGACGATCGACCATATTTTTCGTCAATGTTCAATGGCAAAGAACATTTGGTTGCGTTTGATTCCAGCTGCTAGTCATCACTGGTTTTTCACGTCTGCCATAGAGGAGTGGATCACCGGAAATTTGCGGACAAATGTTGGCAATGGCGAGGAGCAGTGGGGGCTGCTGTTTGGGGCTATTGTCTGGCATCTATGGTTGGCAAGGAATAACTTTGTGTTTAGCAGCGTGGTTCCCAACATGGACGATGTTTTGGTGAAGGGTAGACGGTTGGTGCAGGAGATAAATCGCGCGCTGCTGGGCGGGCGTGCTATTTTGCACAGCAGTGCTGGGAGAGCTACGATGGTGGGTGCGCGTCAGCGTTTGATGTGGTCTCTACCGCTTGAAAATGTTTGGAAGATCAACGTGGATGGGGCATGTGATCTATCCGAGGGTCGTGCTTCATGTGGGGTGTTATCCGTGATTCTGCGGGTAATTGGATTAGTGGTTTCTCGAAATTCATTGGTCGATGTAGTGCCCTTGAGGCGGAAATATGGGCGATACATGAGGGTTTGTTATGTGCGCTCGAATGTAATGCTGGGGCGTTGATAGTTGAATCGGATTGTCTTGAGGTGGTTCGTCTACTATAGAAGGAGCGTGATGATGTTGGTCCGTTGTCTCTGTTAGGATCTGTTCGTCGTTTATTTACAAAGGTTAGTATGCACGAGATTCGTCATATTTCTTGGGATGCTAATCGCATTGCCGATGTTTTTGCTAAATTGGGTCCTTGGAATGGTTATGATGCGATCTATTTTGGTGCCCCGCCGGATGCGGTGCTCGCGCTTCTACATGTGGAGTTACCTAGTCCTATAATTTGTTGGGTTAACCCCGGTTTCCTGTAATGCTATGGTGGGTACTCTTTTCCTCTATTTAGGTTAGTGGGGTTTTTAACGAGGCTTGCCATAGTATCCCTTTATTAATAAAAAAGAAGATACCCATATGATTTATTAAAAAAATTAAGACTCTGTCTAATATCAGTTAGTTACACAGAATATATCTCAACATATATTAATTAAAAAATAGAAAATATAAATAATGACTTGATACTTGTACCTAACTCAATAAGTCTAATTTTTTTAATATCTTATTTTGCTCACACTTGCAAACGTTTTTATTATTGAACATTATGGAGGCATACATTATGAAGAAGAAAAACTTAGAATTTTTTTTTAAGTAATATGTATGTTCGTCTTACGGTTAATGTTCGGAGTGCGAGGCTGCCTTTCCCAACAATATCGTCTCCAAAGTTCAAACCCGCGTCTTCTCCTTAAGAATGCAATGTGTCTTACCAATGCATCCAATGATACTTATAATTCTTTAACTATTTGTATTTTTATGCCACTATTTCCATTGTTTTTATATTTCTCTATAATTTGGGTTTTATATTGTATAGTAAATTTTATAAATGTTATATTTGGCGCTTAATATTACAGCTTGATTAATTTTATAATTCAAATTTGCAGGGTGGGCACAATAAAATTTCAGGGTAGACACACTAAATAAAGTGAATAACCGAAAAAGGAAATTCAAGTTTCCAGGGTGGGCAGCTCAACATAATCTACATCCGCCACTAGGACTTAATAATTTAATATTAATATAACTATCTCTTAATTAAACTATTAAACAGGTAGATGATACTCATAATTTATTAAAACATCGCAGAGACTCCGTCCAATATCAATTAGTTACAAGAAATATATATATATATATATATATATATATATGTGTGTGTGTGTGTGTGTGTGAATGAATGAAGAAACAGAAAATATTAATAATGACTTGAGTTTTGTACATAACTTGGCCAATCTATTTTTTAAAATATCTTATTTGTTCATATTTGAAGACATATTTTCATAATTGGACGTTATGAAACAGTATTAATTAAGAAACACAATTTTAAAGTCATACTAGAACTAATATTTTTTTTACACTAAAACCAAGATGAAACTATTTAGACCATAGAAAGGGTCATGTCTTCAGATTTAGAGGATAGAAAGGGGTCACATTTGAATTTTTTTTACACTTAAGTCAAGTTTATGAAATTTTATTCGAGTTGTTCAAGTTTCTAATCGAATTCAATTGAAAATATTTATAATGTTATGATATTAATTGGTTTCAATTTCAACGGCTTTCTATAACCATATACGATTAACTTATATATTCCTTCATATTTTTATATGTGATATACATATACTAGGCAAAGTTGAGAGACTCCACTTGAACTTGAAAAATTGATCAATTGATTACTAAAAATTTTGAGTTATTCGAATCATATTTTATAACTCAAATTTTATTTGAATTTTTCAAATCGAGTCAAGATTATGTAATTATGATTCGAGACAAATCGAATTAAAAAAAATTAATTTCTAAAATTTCCCCACCCAACTTACGCGAAATTTATCTTATTAATTATGAAACAGAAACTATTAACAATGACTTGATAGTTGTACCTAACTTGGTAAGTCTATTTTTAAAATATATTATTTGTTCAAATTTAAAGACATTTTTCATAACTCAATATTATGAACAGTATTTTTTAAGAAACCTGTTGTGAATAAGATAAAGAAGAAAAATAATAAGAACAAAGAACAAAGAAATGTGAGAAAGAGGAATATTTGTATTTATTCTCAATATAGACTTGTGTATAATGTCTTCGTAAAATCATCTATTTATAAGCATAAAAAGTACATAATACATTCCACAATTAGTGTTACAAAATGGCGGCGGCGGCACAGGGGAAAAAGGTTGACGGCGGTAGGGAAACAAGATCACGACGGGATAACATTAGAAGACGGGGTTGGTCTCTATTCATCTATAATCTCTCGGATCAACTTCATTGGAAGGGCGTATGGCAGATATTTGATCGACATGGGGTGGTGGTGGATGTTTTCGTACCTACAAAGCGTTCAAAGGATTGTGTCCGATTCGGATTCGTTCGCTAGGGATGGAGGAAGGGTGCGAAATAAGGAAGGGGAATCAGGTGTTTCGCCTAAAACTAGCGACGATAGTCAGGGGAATCGACCAACAAATAGCGATCAGCCTAAGCAATGGGAGAAGAGGGGAAAACTCACATCGTCGACATCCCAAGTTAAACAAGTTATAGGAATTGTCGACAGGGATAAATGGAAAATTTTGCAATCCTGTGCAATTGGTTTCTGCCGTCAAATTTGTTCAATTGAGAAATTGGCCGGTGAGTTCAATCGGGAGGGTTTAAAGGGGTTAACCGTGATGAGAGTAGCGGGATCGCTAGTGCTATTGATGTTCGACAACGGCAATCTACGTGAGTCGACAATTAAATCAGGGGTATTACAGCGGTGGCTGGAAAATGTGATGGAATGGTCGCCGTCGATGACATTACCAAACCGACGAGCATGGCTCTCGTTGTGCGGACTGCCCATCCACTTATGGTCGGATGATACTTTTAGGAATATTGCTAATCTATGGGGTGAATTAGTGCGTGTGGATTCGGAAACGAGCGCCCCTTCGTCATTCGAGAGAGCTCGAATACTAATTGAAACAGATTGGGTCTATCGAATTGACGAGATGGTAAATGTTAATGAAGGGGATACGAATTTCCTGATCCGAGTTTCTGAATTCGAAGAAGGATTTGGCATGAGGAGGGAGTACAAGAATGACACGGGGTCGTGCTCGGAAAAAGAGGAGAGCTTTAGAGAGGGGGAAGTGGAATGGAAATCCAATTCGGTATTTGCACATGATGAGGAATCCGATGGTGAAACAATTGTACCGAATTCGGTTGAGCAGGAGGAATATCACGCAGAATTGGGAACTACTCGAGATAAATCCTTTATAGATCACATGTGGAAGGACAATGTTAGGGAGGATGTTAGGGTGAGATCATTCGAGAAGGGAGTAAGTGAGGAGGAGCAGCTGGTTTTGTTGAATAGGGATTTCGAGGTATCATTGCCGTGTGATTCAAGCCTTAGAATGGATGAATTGGAGAGGGAGAAGCTCAATACGAGGGAGGTTCAATCACATCTGGTTACAGAAGGCGGTGGTGAGGATGAGTCGTTAGGCCTAATTGATCGTAATCTACCGGCTGGGGAGGATCGGTATTTAGTGGAGGTTACAACGTTGGGGGGAGGGAGGGCCGAGGGGCTAGTGGCTGCATCGGACGAGGAGGGTGTGATTAGGACCGAGGGGTAGGGGCATGTTGAGTTTATGGGTGGTGACAGCCGAAAATCGAAGGCGAGTGTGCTCGAAGTAAATGGAGAAAAGCGAAGAGTTCGACTCCTAACGGAACTCAACCCTCCCCAAGTGGTTAACTCTTCGACAAAGACTAAGGTAGTAAAAAGGGGGCGTGGCCGTCCGAGAAAAAATAAAGATGACGGACAGCAGCAAGCGTTGGAGATAGCTAACGAATCTTTATCCGATTCGGATTTTATTTGTCGGAAGCAAGCGATCATCCGTGAGGCTGCGGAAACAGCGAGAGTGGGCAATTTGATTGGGGCGGTGACAGCAGGTAGAGAAGAAGAAGTAATACACGATATCGCGCGCTTATTAGAGGCGCGAGAGGGTCCGAAATAGCAACTGATGAGGATGTTGTCGTGGAACGTGAGAGGGCTAGGGGCAGCGGCGAAACGACGTTCAATTGGGCGTGTTCTACGGCAACAACGTTGCGGATTGGCTCTCTTTCAGGAGACAAAGATGGAAAGCATATCAGAGAGGTTAGTAAGTCAATTGTGGTTTTTTGATTCGTTTGAATTTCTTTTTGCTCCATCGGAGGGTCGGTCGGGAGGGGTTCTTTTGGTGTGGGATCCTTCGAGTTTTCATATTTCGGAATCAGAGATTGGTCGAAACTTAATTATTGTGATTGGGAGATGGACGAGAGAGGAATGGGAGTGTGGTTTTATTGGGATATATGCGCCATGTAGAGTTGGGGATCAGGCTTGCTTTTGGGAAGGAATTAAAACAATTGTGCAAAGTAGACCAATCGATTGGTGTGTGGGAGGCGATTACAATGTGGTGAAATGCCATGAGGAAAGGCGTGGGAGGGGATATGAGTATCCGGGGGTGGACAGATTTTGTGCTTTTATCGAGTCTATTGCTTTGATAGACACACCGGTTAAAGGTATTTTGTTCACGTGGTTCGGACCAGAGGGGAGGTGTAGTCGCCTAGACCGCTTTTTAGTTACGGACGGTTGGTTTCAGAGGTTTGAGTCGCTAGTAACTTTGCATTTGCCGAAGGAACTGTCGGACCATTCGCTAATTGTTTTGGTGAGTGAGATGGAGGACAGTGGCCCCAAACCGTTCCGATTTGTTAACGCATGGTTGAAGGATTTACCATACATTGAAAAGGAGTGGAAACAGTTGTTTTCGGGTGCGGGAGGTATACCAATTCGTTTGAAATTGAAGAGCTTAAAACAGATTTTGAAGGGTTGGAATCGGTCTCAATTCGGTGATTTGGATAGGGAATATGAGGCTTTGGCGAAACAAATTGCGGATTGTGATTCGAAGCTGTTGTCGACGCCTAGGACGAGGGCTGAGGAAGTCGAATATCGGAGGTTACTGTAACCCCCTAGACCCGCCTATGCGTTACAACGGATTCTAGGAAGTCACATTAGGGTCACAAGAGCGACCCACTTTAAAATTTCAAATAAACAAATCGTTAACCATTTAAAATCATAAATCAAATTTTGAATTAGAATACAATTCCAGAAAATATTCAGACTACAAAATAAAAACTATGATACAAATTTCTAAAACAAGTTTTAGACTCGAATGTAAATCAAGATGTGACATACATGCCCCCTAATTACACAGATACCATACTCCGCAAGCAAACCGAAGAAACTCCATACCGATGTTGACAGCTACGACATGGTCGATCTTCTAACCTGTGATGGTAAAAACAACGTGAGCTTCGAAAAGCTCAGTAATACAAACTACCAAGGGATGCTAAAATCACAAGCATGTAAGGCAAGCTTAACACTGTCATGAAGAACTATGTAACAATAAGCTCAAATTACGACCCGAGATTTCAGAGGAGCATTATACTAGGAGGTAACAAAGTTGTTCCTTAATAGATCATCCGAACTCAAGATGTGAGTCTAAAGCAGAGATTCAGATTTCAGAAGTTGAATTAAGGAGTTCAAAGTGGTTCATTAAACGCGAATTTTAAGTTTACTGAGCGTTCAACTTTAATACAATAATTTAGTAGGGTATACGTGAGGAGAGGTCAGAAAGTTTTATTAACTTACTTAACTATCCTCCAACCGAACCCCCAAAATGCAATTCCACCTGAACTGCATACAGAAGGTCTTACCCTAAGCCTGAGGCGGAGGAGCCTACCTAAGGGGATACCTTAGGTCCAGAAAGACTTACCCTAGGCCCGTGGGCGTAGGAGCTTAACAGAAAGGCTTACCCTAGGCCCATTGGGCGTAGGAGCTTAGGTACAGAAGGACTTATCAGCGCTGAGCCTACAGATCATCATTCATATCCAGATAATATACCAGAGATGTTTTCAATTTATATTCAGAAGACAATATAGCAGAAAATAAATATTAAATGTACTTTTATACCAGAAGACATATATCGAATTTATTTTATTATCATTATCATCATTTCGTATTCAATGTCATATATCAGATATATTTTCCATAACAGGGGTCAGAAATCAAAGAATTGTTTTCCTTTCATATTACAATATCATACTTTTAAATTTTAAGCATATTACCTTAATTTAGAACAGAAAGTAATTACAGATACATGGTACACGCTTTATGGCCTAATTCATTTCTTAGAGGTACTCGATAGATATCAGAAATATGACACTTGACGAATTTAGACTGATTTCAGAACGAGGTCCCTACGAATAGGGGAGTTCGGTAAGACAGATCGAATTAACATCGAAAGTTGATGCATCAGAATCATTGGGATTTCAGATATATCGAGAGTGATTCGATCGCTAAAGCTTACGAGGGTATTGTTGGGCATTCCGGCCTTCGAAGGGTAATTTGGTAAGCTGAACCGACAAGGTATAAACGGTGATGTACAGAATTTAGGAATTCTAATTGCTCATCAAGCTTTCGAGTCCCTCTGAACTAATTGAAACCAATAACACATAGTTTAAAATATAATCGGATATGTACATCTTAAGCATTCGTTTCCAGAACTGACTACAGCGTAACAACAAAGCAGATCGTCTTCACCTTACATCCACTGAACTTACCACGAGAGATCAAACATGCATCAAAGCGGTAATTTTCCAAATTCCTGAACATGCATATAACCCCCGAACTCGTTCCATAGCATCGAATTTATCTTTTTGAGGAAACATGTTGTTCTTACCAATAGCTGAGTACTTTCTCCAAATAACCCGAACATGTCGTCACATGGTATCTTTCTAAAATTAAGATAGTATCAGAAACGGCCAACAAACACAGACCGTGAATTACCACTTTAGAGTTGTTATATTGTCTAGCTTTATTGGTATTCATTATTCCAGTTTTGGAGTTAGCTTCAATCATTTCAACATTCGCAGATATTTCGGGTGCTTCATATCTGAAGGTGTTCCAAAACAAATTCTGAGCCTTTCAGTCGTTCTAACTATTCAATCCTTGCCGATATCGAGGGTATATTTGTCATTTCAATTAATTTGACAATTGGTGTCGAGGATACATTATTCTTTTTAATCATTATGGATATTCCGACCGATTCAACTTTATCAATATTATCAAACATTTCAGTCATCTCGATCAATTCAGCAATTTACGCGACTTTGTCTAATCCAAACATACAATTGTTTTCTCGCAATTGTCTTAAGAGAATATTCAATCTCAAAAAAAGAATCTAAGCAATTTACAGACTCAAACGTGAAGCCTCGCTACCATAACTTCCCAAGCAAACTTCAAGATTTTCAGAAGGTTCGGTTATTTTACCGGATCAAGTGTAGATTCTCAGACCACACTCATTAATAGGGGTATTTTAGTCATTTTCATATATCAAGGGCATTTTCGTAATTCATTAGCCAAAATAATCAGACTTAGAGATTAACCCTTTTTATTAATTGTTTACTGAACTCGAAAGTCATTTCAATTTATCAAACCTCTTATGCGAATATTTGCATTGGCCATTAATATTCTTATTTCACAATTAATCAACGTAATCAGAAATAATCATATGCTCAAGCATGATCGTGTAAACATTAACCGAATACTAACATGTTGCAAAAGCATGCAGAAGGTAGTAATGTATTACCTTAGTTCCGAGCTACAACGGTTGATTCATGACACCTCATTCGATCGCACTCGATCCCAAGATTTGACGGCTCTCAACATCTCAATTTCAAGGATACTTTGATACCTTCAACAACATAGATTCACATTTCAGTCCTTATCCAAAGAGCTCTTAACAAAATTAGACACACAAACACTTTCGGGTTCAAGGTCAGATTCAGAGGCCTTCGGGTCAGAATTTCACGAAACAGGCTTCAAAATCGAATTTAGGACGTCGAAAAACATAAAATATAGCTTTTCTGGAAAAGTTGACTTTTTTGTCAAAGTCAACGCTGATGTCAGCAGTCAAGTCAACGCTGACGTCAGCATGACGTCATCAAACAAAGTCAACTGAGTTGACTCGGCAGGTTAACTCACTGAGTCAACTCGGGCGAGTTGACTCACTGAGTTAACACGGCGAGTTGACTCAGCCAGGTCGGTTCGGGTTATAGGCGAGTCGGATCTGACTCGGGTTTGGGTCAACCGGTTCAGGCCGGTTCACTTACCCCAAACGGAAAGTGTCGCTGGAAGCTGCCGGAAAAGTCACCGGAAAACTCCTTTTGCGTCGTGTCTGCCGGAAAAACGAAGATCATTAATTTATAAACTCATCCAAGTCAAGTATTCAACGATATAACCCGGAATATGCCTGAAACTTACCCCAAAATTCTAAATCTCGCCGGAAAACCGCGTAACACCGATGAGGGCTCTCCCGGCGTCGGTTGGACTCGGAACCTTAGGGGTTTTGCTCCCCACGTCACGCTGAACACACCTTCACAGACGACGCGCCTTGCCGACGACGGAGGCGGTCGGAAACGCGAAAAGAAAAAGGGCGGCGAACCAAGGGTTTCGACGAACCTTTGACCCAAAA
This sequence comes from Hibiscus tridactylites, assembly GCA_958450335.1. Lineage (NCBI taxonomy): Eukaryota > Viridiplantae > Streptophyta > Magnoliopsida > Malvales > Malvaceae > Hibiscus > Hibiscus tridactylites. The sequence continues at coordinate 77,364,427 of OY288284.1, read as the reverse complement.
CCCACGACGAACGGCGGTCCCTCTACGCGAGTGGTGGACGACGCTGCATTCAGGAGGAGGCGGCGCTCCATTCGGTACCGGCGGTGAGAGTCACGGCGGCACGGTGGCCTGGATCGGGGGTGGTCCGATGGGGAAGGTGAAGGGTTTCAAAGGGACAAAATTTAGATCTGATCCCCTTTTTTATTCATCTGATGCCTTTAATCTGGGGAAAGGTTGGGGTGGTTGGGATATTTTAAATTTAATATTATTATTTTATTATCAGGTTTCCAATGCAACGATTAAAAACATATCTGATTAACATATAACCAATACTACTCTTAGTCCAATTGGTTAAGCTTGCCACTCACCAAGCTAAAGGACATGGGTTCAATTCTCCTTAATTGTAAATCCCCATCTCTCCTTTTTTTTCTCACCATTCCATTATTATTTTTTTTATTTAACTTAAAAGTTTAGGGGTGTTACAACTCTCCCCTCCTAAAAAGAAATTTCGTCCTCGAAATTTATCTAAGACGGAGATATGTAGACATTGCCATTTCATTCCATTTTTGTACTGAAACTTATCCATTAGAGTATCATTATTTCTCGGGACCTTCAGACGATCACCGATCAGTATGATAATGTTCTCAGTACCCCGAATTGTCATTTAGACCAAAAGTCATCCCATTATACATCTCAGACCAACCAATTAGAATACAACATGTGAATCCATACTGAACTTATGAAGTCAAACGAACATTGGTCTCATAATTGTTATTATAAGGGTCCCAACTAGGGGTCGGAATCTTTCCAACTACTACAGAAGTCAATCTTACATACTTGATGTATCTTTTCTATAATCTTAATTATTCTCCTAGGTTGAATATCAATTTATGGAAGAAAAGCGGTACCTGAAATATAGACGAGTACTCAAGGTCTCAACCTTGGCCTCCTAGAATCAAAATGTAATACCAAATTTCAGTCAAGGACGATATAACAATACACCATGCCCCATTTTTATAGAAAAGTCTTTCTTCAAGCCGATCGATCATAACCAAAGGTTTGATTAACTAACTCTAACCTTCAACATCATGTTCAACCGACTTTTTCTTTCGTGTACAATAGAGTCACCACATAATCTATACTTTCACCAATCTCACAGACACCTTTCTTTTGATTTCGTAATACTTTTATTAAATTTTCATCAAAATATTCTCAAACACATTCATTATAACAGAGCTACCTTACATGTGATCTTATATCGGTTACCTCATATGGTCAAACATTCATTCTTAATCCGATTCAGATCTTCAATTCCACACGCATTAATCATCTCAGGTTCTCTATCCAGATTCAAATCCATCAATTAATCCAAATCGAAAAGGAACTGTATAGTTTTTTTTTGCCAGCGTAAATCGAGCTATTATAAACAAAATGGTTATATGCACTTATTACACGAAAAGGATTTGACATCGGAGTTTCGGTTCGGAGGAGTACGGTTATGATCTAGGGGCATGCACAGACCAGACACCCTATGACAGATGATCGCCCGATCAACCCAGAATGATGCAACTCTAAGCTCTGATACCACTAAATGTAACCCCCTAGACCCGCCTATGCGTTACAACGGATTCTAGGAAGTCACATTAGGGTCACAAGAGCGACCCACTTTAAAATTTCAAATAAACAAATCGTTAACCATTTAAAATCATAAATCAAATTTTGAATTAGAATACAATTCCAGAAAATATTCAGACTACAAAATAAAAACTATGATACAAATTTCTAAAACAAGTTTTAGACTCGAATGTAAATCAAGATGTGACATACATGCCCCCTAATTACACAGATACCATACTCCGCAAGCAAACCGAAGAAACTCCATACCGATGTTGACAGCTACGACATGGTCGATCTTCTAACCTGTGATGGTAAAAACAACGTGAGCTTCGAAAAGCTCAGTAATACAAACTACCAAGGGATGCTAAAATCACAAGCATGTAAGGCAAGCTTAACACTGTCATGAAGAACTATGTAACAATAAGCTCAAATTACGACCCGAGATTTCAGAGGAGCATTATACTAGGAGGTAACAAAGTTGTTCCTTAATAGATCATCCGAACTCAAGATGTGAGTCTAAAGCAGAGATTCAGATTTCAGAAGTTGAATTAAGGAGTTCAAAGTGGTTCATTAAACGCGAATTTTAAGTTTACTGAGCGTTCAACTTTAATACAATAATTTAGTAGGGTATACGTGAGGAGAGGTCAGAAAGTTTTATTAACTTACTTAACTATCCTCCAACCGAACCCCCAAAATGCAATTCCACCTGAACTGCATACAGAAGGTCTTACCCTAAGCCTGAGGCGGAGGAGCCTACCTAAGGGGATACCTTAGGTCCAGAAAGACTTACCCTAGGCCCGTGGGCGTAGGAGCTTAACAGAAAGGCTTACCCTAGGCCCATTGGGCGTAGGAGCTTAGGTACAGAAGGACTTATCAGCGCTGAGCCTACAGATCATCATTCATATCCAGATAATATACCAGAGATGTTTTCAATTTATATTCAGAAGACAATATAGCAGAAAATAAATATTAAATGTACTTTTATACCAGAAGACATATATCGAATTTATTTTATTATCATTATCATCATTTCGTATTCAATGTCATATATCAGATATATTTTCCATAACAGGGGTCAGAAATCAAAGAATTGTTTTCCTTTCATATTACAATATCATACTTTTAAATTTTAAGCATATTACCTTAATTTAGAACAGAAAGTAATTACAGATACATGGTACACGCTTTATGGCCTAATTCATTTCTTAGAGGTACTCGATAGATATCAGAAATATGACACTTGACGAATTTAGACTGATTTCAGAACGAGGTCCCTACGAATAAGGGAGTTCGGTAAGACAGATCGAATTAACATCGAAAGTTGATGCATCAGAATCATTGGGATTTCAGATATATCGAGAGTGATTCGATCGCTAAAGCTTACGAGGGTATTGTTGGGCATTCCGGCCTTCGGAGGGTAATTTGGTAAGCTGAACCGACAAGGTATAAACGGTGATGTACAGAATTTAGGAATTCTAATTGCTCATCAAGCTTTCGAGTCCCTCTGAACTAATTGAAACCGATAACACATAGTTTAAAATATAATCGGATATGTACATCTTAAGCATTCGTTTCCAGAACTGACTACAGCGTAACAACAAAGCAGATCGTCTTCACCTTACATCCACTGAACTTACCACGAGAGATCAAACATGCATCCAAGCGGTAATTTTCCAAATTCCTGAACATGCATATAACCCCCGAACTCGTTCCATAGCATCGAATTTATCTTTTTGAGGAAACATGTTGTTCTTACCAATAGCTGAGTACTTTCTCCAAATAACCCGAACATGTCGTCACATGGTATCTTTCTAAAATTAAGATAGTATCAGAAACGGCCAACAAACACAGACCGTGAATTACCACTTTAGAGTTGTTATATTGTCTAGCTTTATTGGTATTCATTATTCCAGTTTTGGAGTTAGCTTCAATCATTTCAACATTCGCAGATATTTCGGGTGCTTCATATCTGAAGGTGTTCCAAAACAAATTCTGAGCCTTTCAGTCGTTCTAACTATTCAATCCTTGCCGATATCGAGGGTATATTTGTCATTTCAATTAATTTGACAATTGGTGTCGAGGATACATTATTCTTTTTAATCATTATGGATATTCCGACCGATTCAACTTTATCAATATTATCAAACATTTCAGTCATCTCGATCAATTCAGCAATTTACGCGACTTTGTCTAATCCAAACATACAATTGTTTTCTCACAATTGTCTTAAGAGAATATTCAATCTCAAAAAAAGAATCTGAGCAATTTACAGACTCAAACGTGAAGCCTCGCTACCATAACTTCCCAAGCAAACTTCAAGATTTTCAGAAGGTTCGGTTATTTTACCGGATCAAGTGTAGATTCTCAGACCACACTCATTAATAGGGGTATTTTAGTCATTTTCATATATCAAGGGCATTTTCGTAATTCATTAGCCAAAATAATCAGACTTAGAGATTAACCCTTTTTATTAATTGTTTACTGAACTCGAAAGTCATTTCAATTTATCAAACCTCTTATGCGAATATTTGCATTGGCCATTAATATTCTTATTTCACAATTAATCAACGTAATCAGAAATAATCATATGCTCAAGCATGATCGTGTAAACATTAACCGAATACTAACATGTTGCAAAAGCATGCAGAAGGTAGTAATGTATTACCTTAGTTCCGAGCTACAACGGTTGATTCATGACACCTCATTCGATCGCACTCGATCCCAAGATTTGACGGCTCTCAACATCTCAATTTCAAGGATACTTTGATACCTTCAACAACATAGATTCACATTTCAGTCCTTATCCAAAGAGCTCTTAACAAAATTAGACACACAAACACTTTCGGGTTCAAGGTCAGATTCAGAGGCCTTCGGGTCAGAATTTCACGAAACAGGCTTCAAAATCGAATTTAGGACGTCGAAAAACATAAAATATAGCTTTTCTGGAAAAGTTGACTTTTTTGTCAAAGTCAACGCTGACGTCAGCAGTCAAGTCAACGCTGACGTCAGCATGACGTCATCAAACAAAGTCAACTGAGTTGACTCGGCAGGTTAACTCACTGAGTCAACTCGGGCGAGTTGACTCACTGAGTTAACACCACGAGTTGACTCAGCCAGGTCGGTTCGGGTTATAGGCGGGTCGGATCTGACTCGGGTTTGGGTCAACCGGTTCAGGCCGATTCACTTACCCCAAACGAAAAGTGTCGCCGGAAGCTGCCAGAAAAGTCACCGGAAAACTCCTTTTGCATCGTGTCTACCGGAAAAACGAAGATCATTAATTTATAAACTCATCCAAGTCAAGTATTCAACGATATAACCCGGAATATGCCTGAACATTACCCCAAAATTCTAAATCTCGCCGGAAAACCGCGTAACACCGATGAGGGCTCTCCCGGCGTCGGTTGGACTCGGAACCTTAGGGGTTTTGCTCCCCACGTCACGCTGAACACACCTTCACAGACGACGCGCCTTGCCGACGACGGAGGCGGTCGGAAACGCGAAAAGAAAAAGGGCGACGAACCAAGGGTTTCGACGAACCTTTGACCCAAAACCCACGACGAACGGCGGTCCCTCTACGCGAGTGGTGGACGACGCTGCATTCAGGAGGAGGCGGCGCTCCATTCGGTACCGGCGGTGAGAGTCACGGCGGCACGGTGGCCTGGATCGGGGGTGGTCCGATGGGGAAGGTGAAGGGTTTCAAAGGGACAAAATTTAGATCTGATCCCCTTTTTTATTCATCTGATGCCTTTAATCTGGGGAAAGGTTGGGGTGGTTGGGATATTTTAAATTTAATATTATTATTTTATTATCAGGTTTCCAATGCAACGATTAAAAACATATCTGATTAACATATAACCAATACTACTCTTAGTCCAATTGGTTAAGCTTGCCACTCACCAAGCTAAAGGACATGGGTTCAATTCTCCTTAATTGTAAATCCCCATCTCTCCTTTTTTTTTTCTCACCATTCCATTATTATTTTTTTTATTTAACTTAAAACTTTAGGGGTGTTACAGTTACATACGCGGTTATGGAAGGTGGCGAATTTGCGGGAATCCGTATGGCGCCAAAGATCGAGGGCATTATGGTTAGCGGAAGGTGACAGAAATACATCTTTTTTTCACAAAGCGGCAAAAATAAGACAAGCACAAAACACAATTAGAGGCCTCCTTTTTGGTGAGTTATGGGTGAACGAAATTGGACAGCTAAAGCAGTTGGTGCGAATGGAATTTTTGAATCATTTTGGACAGCAACCGACAGGGGGAATTCTTGTGCTTGAGGTTGGATTCTCACGTATTTCGGTTCAGCAACGAGAGGTGCTGGTCAGGCCGTTTACGGAGGAGGAAGCTAAACACGCGATATGGAGTTGCGAGGGGTCTAAAGCGCCGGGTCCGGATGGATTTCCATTTGAATTTTTTCGAAAGGGGTGGGAATTTGTGCGTGAAGATGTAATGGCTTTTTTGGAGGAGTTTCATGGTACAGGTTGACTTTCGAGGGGCTATAATTCGGCTTTTGTCGTGTTGATTGCAAAGAATGAATAATTCGGCTATAACTCAGTTGGCTTTTGTCGATGGGCGACAAATTTTGGATGGGATAATGTTAGCTAATGAAATTATTCATTCTATGAAGACTTCGGGGGATCGTACGGGTAGCTATGTGCTGAAACTGGACTTCGCTAAAGCCTACGATTGCATTGATTGGGGTTGTTTGCGGTTTGTTCTCACAAAAATGGGGTTTGGGGAGACATGGTGCGGATGGATATCGGAATGTGTGGAAACAGCGAGGCTTTCAGTGTTGATCAACGGCAGCCCGACGGAGGAATTCCCGATGCGGCGAGGGTTGAGGCAAGGGGATCCTATTTCGCCACTGCTGTTTGTTATAGTTGCTGAGGTATTGCACATTTTTCTATTGAATGCTGAACGAAGGGGTCTAATTGCTGGGGTTCGGGTAACAGGGGATGTATCGGTGTCGCACCTTCAATTCGCGGATGATACGGTATTATTTTTACGAGGTGATGTAGAGATGGCGAGGAACTTAAAAAGGGTGCTGACTTGCTTTGAGCTCACCACAGGTTTAAAGATTAACTTTGATAAGTCTTGCCTTTTTGGAGTTGGTCTAGAGGATTCGATTCTTGAGGGTGTGAGCAGCGTTTTGGGTTGTCCGAAAGGTGTTTTGCCGATGACGTACCTGGGAATTCCGATTGGGGTAAACCCGAGAGGCATGGCTATATGGGAGCCATTAATTCAGCGTTTTCTCCGGCGTTTGCCGGGGTGGAAACGTGACTCGCTATCATTTGCGGGGCGTTTAGTGTTGGTTAATTCGGTTTTGTCAGCCCTTCTGGTATACTATATGGGAGTCTTTATGATACCAAAGCGGATAATTTTGAAAATAGATCGGATTCGGCGGAACTTCTTATGGGGAGGTAAGGAAGAGCGAGCTAAATTAAGCCGTGTGGGATGGGAAGTGGCCTGCCGCCCGAAAAAGCTTGGAGGGTTAGGAGTGATTAATTTGCAGGTCCGAAACCTAGCGTTGTTGGCGAAATGGGCATGGAAGTATGCGGTGGAAGACGAGTCGCTGTGGAGGAAGATTGTGGTCGCAAAATATGGCTCCGAGGTGCTGTCTTGGCGGATCCATCAGCGAAGTTCACGGTCGATGTCAGCAATGTGGAAGCAAGTGGTAGATGTTCAGCAAAATGAGATGGTTGGAAGGTTCATGAATGGTTCTCAATTCGTATGGATTATAGGAAATGGGGTGAGAGTGCTGTTTTGGCATGACCATTGGTGTGTGGCCGAGCCGTTGAAGGTGGTTTTCCCACGGTTATATGGGCTGGTTGTGAATAAAATTGAGCGTGTTAGTGAGGTGTTGGGACGGACAGAGGCAGCTTGGAGTGGCTGTTTTCGCAGGGATTTGCGAGCTTTTGAGGGGGATTTGTTGAGGGACTTGCTGGCTTGTATTCATGGATGGGTGCTGAGACATGACATAGAGGACCGGATCATTCTGACCCCGGAGACAGCGGGGGAATTTTCGGTGAAGACTTTAAATAAATTAATGTCCTCGTTGGGTATGTCGGATATGTCAGAAGTAAGTTGGCCGTGGAGTTTGCCAGTGCTACCAAAATTACAATGCTTTATTTGGTTTATTCTTATTGATCAACTGCCTACGTTGGCTATGCTGATGGCACGAGGTGTATCGGTGGGGGAAACATCCGTCGTTTGCCAATTTTGTGGGGCAGGGGAGGATGCGATAGATCATATTTTTTGGGACTGCCCAACGGCATGAATGATTTGGGACAGCTTCTTTACGTGGTGGGGCGTGGCGGTGACACGTCCGAGGAAGGTACGGGAGTTCATTGTTATGTGTTACAGTAGTTTCTTCTATGGGGATTTGAGGGAGTGGTGGCTTATCGGATGTACGAGTGTGTTGTGGTCTATTTGGCTCGCAAGAAATGCGATTTTGTTCCAAGACAAGAGGATGCCGATTGGGGGGATTATATTCTTAATCCAATTGCGGTCGTTCCATTGGACTCGCATTCGATTTGAGAAGGGTGACATCCGTGAGGCGGCATGGTGGGACTGCCCTTTGTCGTGCGTGAATGAAGCAGCGGGACGACATGCGTGCAGGGGAACGGTGTCATGGGTACCGCCTTGGAAAGGGACTTGGAAATGCAATGTCGATGGAGCAGCTCGAGGAACGTCGGGCTTAGCGGGGTGTGGGGGAGTGGTCAGAGATTGGGAAAGCCGAATCCATGGCTTGTTTTCTGGGGCAATCGGTATAGCGTACTCGAACGAGGCCGAGGTCCAAGTGATTGCTTTTGCGCTGAAGCTGTTGTGGGAATCGTCGCGAGAGGGGGTCCATTCGATAGTAATTGAATCTGATTCAAGGGTGGCTCTTACGTGGATTCAAGGGATTGAACGGAGACCATGGCGATTATGGCGTTGGTTTTTTCAGATAGACGAAGCTTGTGAGGCTTTACCGAATGTGTGTTTTGCGCATGTACTACGGGAAGGCAATCAATTGGCGGATGCACTAGCCAAGGGGGGTGTAGATCAGAGATCGTGGCTTTGGGTTTTGGCGTGAGTTGTATGCGTGTTTGCCCTCTTATGTGACATTACTAATGGTACTCTTTTCCCCCATTTAGGATTAGGGGGTTTTTAACGAGGCCATTAGTAGTGCTCTGTATGATTTTGCTTCAATAAAATCATATCGCTTTTCAAAAAAAAAATTAAAATAATATGTCTAATGATAAAGTAAATCAAAACTCCTTGGTAAAGTTCTTATCATGATAGACATCCATATAAATAAATATTCATAACATTCTCCCTTGGATGTCTATGAAGATAATGTACCTCGTTAAAACCTTACTAAGATAAAAACCCAGTGGGAAAAAAATCCTTTAGTTAAGGAAAAAGAGTACACACATCTTTGATACGCATAACATATTGCCTCATTAAAGACCTTACCAAGAAAACTCATTGGGACAAAACCTCGGTTAAGGGGAAAAGAGTCTAACACGTTTTTACTCCCCTCATAAAACATCACATAAAATCTTTGAATTTTCATAATTCAAACTTGAATGCTATTTTTTTGAAGATCGTGAGGGATGAAACTTTGGAGTAATATGTTTCATTTTGCCAATTTTGATGTATCCACATTTCGATTGAGATATAAATTTTGAATGTTCTCCACATAAGATAGCTTGTATCTTATCTTGTGAAAGTAAATCACATAACTTCTAAATATGTTGGATCAATAGTCTTAGCCAAACACATTTTTGGCTTGCCTCGTTGTAGACTCTAGGCGTAAATGATTATTTGCTGGCAATAGGGCGTAAAATGTGTAGAAAATGTAGAAACAATGCCAAGAAAATCTATTGCGTGCAAGTATACACGGTCTGCAAGTAATACAGCAGTTAAGCTGAGTACCGATCCCAGAGAGATTGCGTTGGAATTCGATTGCTTTGTTTCATTACTTGTCTTGGAAAAAAGATTGTTTTGATTGGAAGTGATTTTGAAAATGACTAACAAGAAAATAAATAAAACAAAGTAAAGACGTTGGCAAGGAGAGTGTTTAAATGAATGATAAACGTTGGCAAAGGATACCTGTTATTCACGTTATTTATGTCATGTTAGCCTTTAACAAATATCGTCTAGGCATTGTTTGCCAAGCAGATTTAAAGATGACAATGCCTCTGTCGATGACATTGCCCTAAATTAATTATACAAAAACCCCTATATGTCTAATATCAATCTACATCCGCCACTAGTACTTAATATTAATATAACTATCTCTTACTTAAACTATTAAACAGGTAGGTACTCATAATTTATTAAAAACATCGTAGAGACTCCGTCCAATATCAATTAGTTACAAGAAATATATATATATATATATATATATATATATATATATATATATATATATATATGAATGAATGAAGAAACAGAAAATATTAATAATGACTTGAGTTTTGTACATAACTTGGCCAATCTATTTTTTAATATATCTTATTTGTTCACATTTGAAGACATATTTTCATAATTGGACGTTATGAAACAGTATTAATTAAGAAACACAATTTTAAAGTCATACTAGAACTATTTTTTTTACACTTAAACAAAGATGAAACTATTTAGACCATAGAAAGGGTCATGTCTTCAGATTTTTTTAAATAAATTTGGTCTTTGTTAGTTTAAATATTTAGAGGATAGAAAGGGGTTACATTTGAATATTTTTTTTACACTTAAGTCAAGTTTATGAAATTTTAGTCAAGTTGTTCAAGTTTCTAATCGAATTCAATTGAAAACATTTATAATGTTATGATACTAATTGGTTTCAATTTCAACGGCTTTCTATAACCATATACGATTAACTTATATATTCCTTCATATTTTTATATGTGATATACATATACTAGGCAAAGTTGAGAGACTCCACTCGAACTTGAAAAATCGATCAATTGATTACTAAAAATTCCAAGTTATTCGAATCATATTTTGCATTATCTCCACATAAGATAGTTTGTATCTTATCTTGTGAAAGTAAATCACATATCTTCTAAATATGTTGGATCAATAGTCTTAGCCAAACACATTTTTGGCTTGCCTCGTTGTACACTCTAGGCGTGAATGATTATTTGTTGGCAATAGGGCATAAAATGTGTAGAAAATGTAGAAACAATGCCAAGAAAATCTATTGCGTGCAAGTATACACGGTCTGCAAGTAATACAATAGTTAAGCTGAGTATCGATCCCACAGAGATTGCTTTGGAATTCGATTGCTTTGTTTGATTACTTGTCTTGGAAAAAAAAGATTGTTTTGATTGGAAGTGGTTTTGAAAATGACTAACAAGAAAAGAAATAAAACAAAGTAAAGACGTTGGCAAGGAGAGTGTTTAAATGAATGATAAACGTTGGCAAGGGATGCCTAGTTTTCACGTTATTCATATCATGTCAGCCTTTAACAAATCTCGTCTTGACATTGTCTGCGAAGAAGATTTAAAGATAGCAATGCCTCTGTCGATGGCATTGCCCTAAATTAATTATGCAAAAACCCCTATATGTCTATAGTGAATGTTTTTTCATAAACTAATTTGATTAAGTTCAAATCTTTACTCCTAAGGGGTAGATTTCACTCCCGAAGTAAGTTCATCTACTTGAACATCTTCTTTCAAAGCATCTCTCCTTAGTATCCAACAATTGATCGTTGCCACCCGAGTCTGTTAAGATATTGAAAAGCAATAGGCCAACCATGCCAGCTTTTGCTTGGAAAAGTATTTAGAAAATGGTAATGCCAGCTCTCGCTTGGCAGAACATTTAGAAAATAGTAAAGCATGCTAGATAGAAAAACATTGCCGAGAAAGTTTCGATTTATTAAAACCTAAACATTAAAAATAGCGTTCAAACGCATGCACCCCTCACCAACTATTAAATTAGTTCATGGTGAGGATATCAACCAATAAACTTTTATCATTTTGCAAGAACATCATCATTAAAACAAAATAAAACAACTAAATCAAAGAGAATGGCGAGAAGGAGGTCTCTCGATGCAACCCTTCACTGTCCAGGCTCTCGGTCAAGCTGGTCGAACCACCTCTCCTTGGTGCAGCCGGTTGTGATCAATCCTCTCAGAAAATCTCCACCCTTTGCTCTTAACAATCTAATTAGGCGTGTAAAGGAGGCTAGGATAAGCCTTTTATTTGAAATTTGAACGCTCAAGGGATAAGGCTTGTGATCACCTTTATCCAGATTTGATGTGCTAGGCTAATAAGGTGATAAGCTTATCAGGCTAGGGCTGACATCATCGTGTCGAGCAGCTCTGGCATCCCAGCTTGGCATGGTTCTGCCAACCGCGCTTGACACTGCTTATTCGCTATTTTTTTCAGAGATTGATTCAATCCATATTTTCTCGCAGTCTGATCTGGTCCTATTTTTTGGGGTTCAACAGCTACTTGGCATGGCATCAAGTTCTCTTCTCTGCCAACCAATGCTTGGCAATGTTTGGTTCTTCTTTGCCAACAACTACTCGGCATCCTCATTGGCAACGTTTCATGCCTACGTTGGTCTGCTCTGCTCATTTATGTGTCAAATACTATGCCAAATCTGCAAAAATATAATCAAAAACATCTCTTCACTCTGGCATAGCACTAGTTCCTAACTCTTTATGAAAATACATGATTTTGTGACCTAAATGTACTTAAAAGACAAGAAAAAACATGTGAAATAGGCATGAAAAACAATACTTTTGGAGCGTCAACACACGTGCATAACAATTATTTCTACATGATTTGAGGAGACATCGACTAATGTTTGAATATCTAAAGGTAATGATCTTTGTAGCGTTTGGATGGTATTTCTAGACCAACTAATATATGGTGCTTCTAGAAAAAGAATTCATTTATCTTTCTTTTGAAGATAAATTATTTACATCCAATCTTACAATCATTAGGGTACTAAATAGATATCCTTTATCCATATATATTGAATCTTCTTCAAGATTCTTTCAACTTATGTCCATTCATAGACAAAAACGTATATTTAAGTGCTCAATCTTTATGTCGAGACAAACTCTATATCAAGATTATTTTTCTCAAATAATTTTATTAAATGTTTTGAAAGCTCTTAATGAGTGTCCAATTTGAAGTTCTTCAGGAGTTCTAATGATATTCAAATTATCATAATGAATCTTGATCCAGACTCCTTTATAAAATACATAAGGAAATATGAGCATTCTTATAGTATTTCTTCAATTAGTACTCAGTAAAGCGATTATACCAAATGTGCCAAAATATAAATATTCAAGGGGCATATCTAACTCCGATCTAGGGAGCATAATGGTCACAAAGATAATTATGATATATTTATTGGGAACTCATTAGCAGTAGAAAATGTGCATGTGGTGTCAGATGTTTGTCAGTGGTGGGTAGAGGAGGAGTTGGTGGGTTGTTCCATTGATAGAGATCTTTCTTCTAGCCCTATTGGGTTTGGGCTGCTCGGGGCTATGGTGGCTATCCAGGATTCAGCGGATTGGGCTTCGCAAGCAGATAGGGCTAGAGGTGAGCAAAACTCGACTTGACTCGAAAAAATCGAAATTTTCGACTCGAATCGAGGCGAAAAACTCGACTCATTCTAACTCGACTCGAAATTACATAAACTCGACTCGAAAAAAAAATTCAAATAAAGTTTGAATTGTAAAATGGAAATTCGAATAACTCGAAAACTTTAGTAATTAGAGGGTTGATTTTTAAGTTATAGTCGAGTCCCTCAATTTTTTCTAATATATATACCTATATAAGAAAAACATGAAGAAATATATGCCACATATGAAAAATTATGATGAAATATACATGCATATCTTATATGATTATAGAAAGTCGCTTAAATTGGAATCATATTATACTATATCATGATAAATAATTACAATTAAATTTGTATACGAACTCGAAAACTCGACTCTAATCGAAAAAATTTCAAATAAAGTTTGAGCTGTAAAATATGACGCGTCAACTCGAATAACTTGAAATTTTTTGACTCAATTCGATCGAACGCTCACCCCTAGATAGGGCCAATGTCTCTACGGGTATTGAGCAAACCAACTTAGAATTTAATTCAAATCAAATATGTGTTGCTGATGCAGTGGATAAGGTGCTTCAATGTAGACCCCCAAAAAAGTATGATCCTTTGTTGGATTTGCAAAATAAGAACCTAACGACTGCATAAAGAAGAAAAAGAGATATATAAGGCCTTCAAAAAGCGTCGTTCTATGGGAGTAGCATTTTCGTTCGATGTCGTGAGATGCAGTAGTATATTTGTCGGTGTGCTTAGCTTCTCAAGTGGTCATGGAAATTTGTATGTTGGATGGGGATTGGCTCCTTGTTTGATGTATTTGGGTGTTGGTTACTTCGGTCTAGTTTTATTCTTATTTGTTTTGTACTTTTTTCCTCTATTTAAAATTATGGAAGTTTTTAACGAGGCATGCACACAACCAGATTTAGGGCGTATTTGTTTTCATCTTTAATAAAATATATTTGTCGAGCGAAAAAAAAAGTTACAAGAAATATATCTCAACATATATTAATTAAAACATAGAAAATATTAATAATGACTTGATATGTGTACCTAACTCACTAGGTCAATCTTTTAAATATCTTATTTGCTCACACTTGAAGACATTTTTATATTTGAATATTATGGAGGCATAATACTAAAACTAGCTCCTAATATTTAATCAAATGGTCACTTTAATACTTATTTTTGAAGCACTCTAACTCTTAATGTATTAATTTTGGGTCAAAATGATCATGTTTGATGAAAATTCATTAATTGACTAACGGTCAATGTTTGATGCCCACGTCCTGTTCAAGATTTAAGGGGCATGTACAATTTACTAAAATGGGACCCTCAATTTTTTTAAAAAAATAATTGTTTGTTGACATGTTGTGTGGAGTAGACTCACTTTTGAATAAAAATGAGTAAATATGACTCAAAATCTATGAAGAACAATAAAAAAAATTCTCATGTATTTTATTACTAATCCATAACGAAACTTTTGTTTTCCCTTACTTTTTCTTGCTTTTTTTAGGTGCTTAAACTATCATTTTTCTGTCAAAGTAGGTGCCTCAATTGACCTTAAAAAGGAAAAAATGATATTTTGAGCACCTAAAAGAACAAAAAATCTAAGCATCTAGAAAAATACTTGTTTTGATATTAAGCCGTAAACTAATTTATAGTAACTTAAAATTTTGTAAGGCCCGAAAAAAATGATAGTAGGAGTGAATCGCAAAGATCAAGCCCGGCTAGTTATATGTAGTTTCGCCTATATTTATTATACATGTCCAGAACCACTATGAAATAAATACAACCAAGATAACATTCCCAATTCAAACAACAATATTATTCAAGAAATAAACAAAGTCGTTCTGGACATGTAGACAGGTCTGAATTGTTCAAGGCGTGGTGGTAGTTTTTTTTTTTATCAAGAGAACTTTCATACCATAGGAAATTAAGAGAATAACATATGTGAAGGGAAGACTGCAGGGTTCCAAACTACTTGGTCCTGTTCAATCTTCGCGAACTTGGCAAGCCAGTCAGCTGCCTGATTACAAGATCGACTCACAAAGGAAAAACATCAAGACTCAAACAAATTGGTGGATTCCTTGATATTTTCTTCGATGGCTCAAGTGACCCAATCCGATAAGTCTCCTGTAGTCAGCCTATTGATAATTGCTTTATTGTTCGTCTCGACGATAACATTTGAAAAAGCATTAAGATTTGCAGTCTTTAGCCCAAGTTTGATTGCATAGGCTTCTGCAGCAGCAACAGACGGAGCCCAACACAGAGCAGAGACCCCGAGGAGGCAAGAGCTTGAGCAGTCACGGAAGACAGCTGCGATAGAGGCTTTCCCTGAGTCTTGGTCGAAAGCGGCGTCGCAGTTGATTTTTATAACACCTGAAGGAGGAGGTGTCCACTTGGCATTCTTCGGAACATCTTTCGGTCTCACCGTGGAGTCCAGTTTGTTTGCTTGTTGGAATTCCATGAAGTCTCTGTCTGCTCTTAGCCAAACATCCTAGAAGGAGTCTTTCCTCCCATCGAAGACCAAAGCATTCCTTGCTTTCCAAATGTTCCAGAGAATGAAGGCAAGGTGGGCACGCCCTTCGCTAGAAATACCCAGATTTCGATCTTGACCTAGCATACACCACCATTTGGGGAATCCGGGAAATCCAATTTCAGTAGGGGAGTAGTTAAAACCCGACGCTTTCCAGATAGCTTGGGCGAAAGGGCAGAAGAACAACAAGTGCTCTGCCGATTCCTCATAGTGATAATAGTAGGGACAGGCGTCCTGATCCTTAAGTTTCCCATGTAAACGGGCTCTCAAAGAACTCTTTGTGGGAACGATATCGTGACAGAGCCTCCACAAAAAGGATCGAATCTTAGAAGGGACATTAAGTTTCCATATTGAGTTCCATAATTCTTTCTTGGTCAAAGTGCCTTCACTTGAAGAAAGGTTAATATCCTCCCGAGACTCTTCCTCCATATAGCGATATCCCGACTTAGCCGAATAGTCACCATTTTTATTACCGGCCCATATGAGAACATCCGGGACATTTGGCCCTCCAATTGGGATTGTCAGGATCGCCTTTGCTTCGGATGGAGAGCAAAGTTCATGTACTTTCTCTTCGTTCCATGTCCAATCAGAGCTGATGAGGGAGCAAACGGAAGGGGCGGGGAAGCCCTGCGACGGTTGAGTCGTTAGTCTAAAGCCCTTGACCTTCGGAATCCAGTTATTGAACCAGGTTGAGATGCTTTTACCATTTCCGACTCTCCAGAGAGAGCATTTTTTGATAACCTTGATCCCTTCTCTTATTCCGGACCATGCCCAAGAGGGATTTGAACACTTCGGAGCCTCGAATATGCTCCCATTTGGGAAATAGATTCCTCGGAGGACCTGAGATAGCAGGGACTCTGGATTCCTAATCACTTTCCAGGTAATTTTAGAGACAAGAGCTTTATTGAACAATCTGAGATTTCTGAATCCCATTCCCCCTTGTTCTTTGGGCTTATAGAGATCCTTCCAATTGATCCAGTGGATGCTCCTTTCCTTCTCTGCACAATTGTTCCACCAAAATCTGGCAACTATGGAGCTGATCTCATCACAGAACGTGACCGGAAGTAGAAAAGACTGCATCACATAGGTGGGGATAGCCTGAGCAACTGCTTTGATGAGTATCTCTTTCCCAGCACTAGTCAAAAATTTGGTTTTCCATCCTCTTAGTTGATTAAGGACACGTTCACGAATAAAGGCCAACGCTTCTTTTTTGCTTCGTGGTGGTAGTTTAGTTTTGTTTGTTGGAGAGCTCTCTGATGTGGCTTATGCTTTGATGGTGTTATCTATGGTTGTATTTTATCAGTATTTAGTTGGGTATTTTTTTTTTATTTAGGTTTATAGAAGTTTTTAATGAGGCTTCCAACTTAAGTTTCGGGCTGTGAACTTTTAACTCCTTAATAAATTCTTCTGCCGAGTAAAAAAAAGTTGTTCTCATTGTACGATTTTATATTTGCATTAATATTTTATATGTTTACATCTGGAGATTTATATTCATAATTCTTATTAAAAATGTGGATTAAAATTAAGTAATATCTGTCTAGATGAGTTCATATGCTTTGGACGTCATTTTAGCCTTAATTTATGAGTTTATGGACGTCAGTGCACATGCAAGCTAGCTTTAAAGTAAACCACTGTATACATATTAAAGTATGTATGTATTGGTTGCACGGGCAATATTGGAAACAAATTACAAGACAAAGAAGTTATCATTTTTTTTATATTGTATGTTATCAATTTCTACATTACCTGTAATGTTATTATTTTGTTTTTTCAATTGTCACTTTCTGTGTCGTGTAATTTATAAATTAAAGAATTTTATTGGGTGGAGTGAATATATATTTTCACTGCAAATGTTTAAATTTAAATTTTCACAAAATAAATGCGAATGAGTATTATTGGCCACTCATGACTCACCAATTAAAAGGATTTAATTAGGTGTTATTTTTTATTAGAAACTTATTTGATTTCTATTATTTTCGGAGGACTTGTTTACTATTTAAGCCCCCGGATGGAAATCATATGTCCCCTAAGTATGCCTCCATATGTGCTTCCACTTTAAAATATTGGGTTTAAGGTTTATGGTTTAGGGTTTGGGGTTTAAGGTTGGGGCTTAGGGTTAGGGTGTAGGAATTAGGGATAGGGTGTATTTTTTAGTGTTTAGGGTTTAGGATTTAGAATATAAAAATTAGGGTTATGGGCAAAATTTAATTTTTAATTATTTTTTAGACAGAGAGCATAGAAGGAGGCATGATTAGGGTCATGAGATTTTTACCCCACCCCCACAAAAAAAAACACATAAAAAGTTGACTAAAAAGATATTTTGGTTATTTTCTTACGGATGAGTTGGTACTAACAACTTCAAAATGTGCCTAGCTACCTTCTTTTTGTATAACCATTATTATAATAATGGTAAAGACTTTGTTTTATCAAGAAAGGAGTTGGTATAAAAAACCCTAGCATAGAATTGGAAATGCAAGCTTAGTATTAAAAATCTTCTTCTTCATCATCTTTGAGCTGTGTCTTAAGCAACATGGTTACGACGCCGTTGTTGTTAGCATTTGCTGCGGCTGTGCTATGGGGCTCGGTACTAGTGTCAGCACAACCACAAGTTAACTTCCAGTTTTATAAACTGAGTCTGATATGGCCGAATACTTTTTGTATACAAGTAAATTGTATCAATCCAATACCCAACCACTTCACCGTGCATGGGTTTTGGCCAACATTCCAAAACGGAAATGTTGAGAATCCAGTTCCTCCGTATGATCCAATTAATAATCTATGCTTTAACAATCCTGTAGCTGCAGGTATTGCTACGGTAAGCTACTTATTTTCATTTTAATTATTCTTTTCGTGCCAAGTCTTAATGTTTACTATTGGTTTCATTAGGAGTAGTTTGTTTCAACTGCTGTTTTGATTCGATTTGTTTATTTGAAATCGGTAGAGTGCAAATACACTGGCACCCATTCTACAGGGACTAAACGCAAAATGGCCAACCCTTAGAGCGGCTAATACTAACCAGGGTTTTTGGCAACATGAATGGTTACGCCATGGAATGTGCTCAGATTATGGTGATAAACCTTTTGCTTATTATACCATCGCCTTAAATCTTGCCAGCGACGCCAGATACAACCCATTAACCGGTAATATGATTAAGAATGGTCCGACTCCGATTCTACTATTAGTCCTTGTATAACGCGTATTCTTATCTTTTCGAACTCACAGCTATGGGAGTTCAACCATCAAATAATCAACATCAAATAAGCACTTTACTAGCAAATGTGCAACGCAATGTGGGATTCCTTCCTCAAATCTCATGCCGTTCGGTCGGACAATATCGATACCTGAAGGAGTTCCGTTTGTGCTTTGTAAGAACCAGGCCACCTGCTTATCTTCAAGATTGCCCCAATGTAATAGATAATGCGTGTGGGTCTGTCCAAAATTTTGTTCTGATTCCTTAATTAGCCAATTCTGCCCAACATGTGACGTGGGAATTATTGGCTTCTGCCTGCCTGCTAGGGAGAGTACTTGAAAATTAGCATCCTAATGAATAAGGAAATAATTTCGGCTAGGGTCCGGGGATTCCATATCTTTCTATTATTATGTAGGCATAATGTTAAAAAAATCTCATCACGTTTGACTGAATAGTTATTTTGGCCCATATTTTTCTGAACAAAATTAACCCCCCAATATTTTATTTTGGGTAAAAATACCACTACAAGAAAATGTATTTTTAGTGACATTGAAAATGGTCACTAAAAGTATTAAATTTAGTCACTGAAATTCACAGTGACCATTTTTCTGAGTCGTCACTAATAACTCCGTCACTATTATATTAGTGACAAATTTTATACATTTCATCACAATTAGTTATATTTTTTATGATTACAATTTTTAACACAAAAGATTAATAATAATGACCAAAATTTAAACACTAATGTTATTCTTATTAGTTTTAAACATCTTATTTATGTCCCTAAAATTTAATGGGTCTTTTGCATTTGTAGTTAACAAACACATTTAACCTTTCATTAAGTCATTGAAGTTTTAACTATAGATGATGCCGCACCTTCATATGTCAAATTTTAATAAATAAATAGAATGCATGGCTAAAGGATCGAACCTAGAATATTTAGGAGGAGAGTGCAATGTCTATCCACTAGGCTAGACAAGAAATTTAATATATTATTTTGAAAGAAAAACAGTATTTATCTTAAATTGTAATTGTAATTAATTTTATTTATTTTAAAAATATGTATTAATTATAACACTAATTATTATAATAATAATTTAATTAATTTTTCTATGGTTTCTTACACGAAATGCGTTTGTTGAAAAATATATATAAAAATAATTGAGTTATTTTTAAAATATTAACATATTAATATTAAGATTTATACCTAAAATATTAAATATTAAATATTATATTTTCATTAATTACATAGTTTAATTTAATTTATTGATAGAATTATTATTTATGTGATAATTATTTGCTATACTAACAATGCTAATTTTAACTCCACAAGCATAGTAAAAACAAATATAAGTGTAAACTTTTTCGTAAGGTAAAATTTTGCTATCGCATAATATGGCAAGAATACATATTAGTATTTTTACTTCAATTTGGTCACTTTAAGTTTCTATACTTTTTAAATTTTAAAATTTCGATCTTAACATGAATGGTAGTATTTAAATATGTTAAGTAAAATTTTATTTTTAGCCCATTTGTTATACATAAGTTGCATATTTGATTTTTGTTCTTCCATTCAAATACCTAGGAATCCCTTTGGGGGCAGACCCCAGGAAATTAAGTACCTGGGAACCAGTGCTTGAAAAGTGAAGGAAAAAACTAGCAGGTTGGAAAAGCCGATCCCTTTCTTTTGCAGGAAGAAAAGTTGTAGAAATATATGTTTTTATATAATAATTGAAAAATGTTTTGGACTAAACTGAAAAGAATTTAAATTATTCTCTAAGTTAAAAACAACTTGAAAATAAGTTTGATAATGTTTAAAAAGTTTTTGGCAATGTTTGAACGTTTTTAAGTACCCAAACATGTGCTTTTAATGTACCCGTTCCGATACAGGCATAATCTGTATCCATACGTTTTGAAACTACCAAAACTCGTTTCGATACAAGGCTTACCTATTTCGATACGGGCAGGGGATGTTTTGAAACACCCTTTGGTGTTTCGATACGCTTACATGGCATACACTCCAACGGTTATTTGAATTGCAGGTTGTTTCGATACGGTACTAAACGTTTCGATACAGACGTTTCGGTACGGCCCAAATTGTTTTGATACGCCATATTGTATCAGACTCCAACTGCTAGTTCTGAAGAAGGGTGTTTCGATATAGCTACCCATGTATCGAAATAGACATCACTAGAATTGCATTTATGGTGGGAAATAAAGTCTCCAACAGTCCTCAACGGCTACAAGCTCAATTGGGAGTATAAAAAGGGCCTCCAAGCATCAAGGGAAGACTAATGCTTCAACTGTCAACAACATTATGATGAGAAAATTGTCTTAAAGGATTAATTGTTTATTCTTTGTATAGACAACACTTGTAAGCCAAAATTGTCATATTTGCTCAAGTGTTTAGGTTTGGGTGGGAACTTAAAGAGTGCAAACAAATACCTATTAGAGGGATTTTAGTTTGCCTATTTTTCTTTCTCTTGTAAAGAGGGTTTACTCAAGCTTTGGTCTAGAAAGCTTTGAGTGTGTAAGGGTTTCCTCCTAAGCCTAGAAAAGGGGACGAATCAATTAGTGAATTGATTGGGAAATCTTTAGTGGGAGCTAAGTTGGTGGATGTAAGTGCTTGTTCGAAGTCCAACCAGTATAAATTCATCGTGTCATTTATTTTTGGCTTCCACAAATCAATCACCCAAAAATCCAACTTCTCCACCACTTAGCTAGCTAAATCGGTTGGAGGAAATCGAGCCTATCAAGTCTAACAATTGGTATTAGAGCGAGGCTCAATCGAAGGGGATTAACATCCTATTGAGGCGATCCGAGAAGCTCAATACAACAATTCAATCAACCGATCAAATGGCGCAATCCATCGGCAAGCCACCATTCTTTGACAGGACCAACTATGCTCATTGAAAGATTAGAATGAAGTTCTTCATCAAGGCTAAAGACTACAAGCTTTGGGATATTGTTGAAGAGGGTCCTTATGTGCCACAAAGAGTAAAGGAGGAATGGAATGCAGATGATCGCAAGAAGATGGAGCTTAATTGCAAGGCTTTGCACATCCTCTTTTGTGCATTTAGCCCTAACATCTATAAGAAGATGTCATCTTGCGAAGATGCCAAGGATTATGGGACAAGCTTGAAGTCACATACGAAGGAACCAACGAAGTAAAGGAGACCAAGATCGGTCTTCTCAACCTCAAGTATGAGAACTTCAAGATGGAACCAGATGAAGACATCACGAAGATGTTCAATAGATTCTCCACCTTCACAAATGAGCTCAAAGGCTATGGAAAAATCATTCCGGAAGATAAGCTTGTCCGAAAGCTTCTCTATTATCTTCCCGAGTCATGGGACTCAAAGAAGACCACCATCATTGAAGTCAAGAATCTCAAGACTTTAAAGCTTGATGAACTCATGTGATCTCTTCTCACTCATGAAATTATGAAGAAAGGAAAAGAAGAGGAGAAGAAGAAGGAAGAAATAAAGAAGATGGGGAAGAAAGAAATCTTGGAGCTTGGCATCAACATTAATGTTATTGCTCTCAAGTCCTCCAAGTGCAACCTTGTTGAATCAAGTGAGGAGGAAAGTGAAGAAGAAGAGATGGTATATCTCTTCGAAAAGTTTGCCCGATTCATGAAGAGCAAAATGAATGAATCCAAGCATGGATCGAGGAAGAAAGAGAAGGCAAGCTATTCAAGCCATAAGAAGAAGGCATATGTGACTACTTAGAGTGATGAAGACTCCACCGACAATGAACAAGCCAACCTTTTCCTTATGGCCATTGAAGAAGATTCAAGGGTAACTTCTAATTCATCTACCTCATGTTCATATTCTTTTGATGAATTACAAGATTGATATGATGATTTTGTTTTAGAGTTTATAAATCACATTTTGAAAAATAAGAAAGTGATTTCAAATTTGAAAATTCAAAATGATTTGATTTCTAAAACCAAAATTGAACTTGAAGCAAAACTCAATGAGTTTGAGCAAAAATGTCTTGATTCACAAAATTTGCTTCATAAAGTTCAAGAAGAAAAAGATTTGATTTTCAAGGAACTTGAAAAGAAAACAAATTTTGGAAAATCAAATTTTTATCAAAGACAATCTATTGCCCCTAGATTTTTAAATAGAAAATGTTTTAGAAGTGTTTAAGTTCCAAAAGAACTAATCACTTCAACTAAAAGAGATGAAATTGAAAAATGGATTCCAAAGTGGACAAAATTATGTGCCACTAACGCCTATGGATCCAAAACAATTTGGATACCAAAAATCACTTGATTGTCTTGTTTAGGTATGATGGAGAGTGATCAACAAGTTCAAATTTGAGGGTGAGCTCCATACACACAGGGAAGAACACTTGGAGAAGGAAGGCTTCACATCCTCCCTTGAAGTTCAAGTGTTGGTAAAATTTCTAGTTGTTTTTGTTTTAATTAGATTATTTTTCTTTACAACTAGATTATCATATTGTTAGACTAACAATATTTGATGCTTTGAGTAAGGAGGAGCCAATTTTAAAACTAAAGTTTTTAATTGTGTCAAATTTTTTAACCTCCTATGTTATTTTGAGCTTATTATCTTTTAAATTCTTTTTGATATAACAAAAATGAGGAGAAATGGGTTGGAAATTTGATTTTTTTTTTCAAGAGAATAAGGGGAGCTTTAATTTCAATCAAATTTTAAACTCTCTTATTCAAAATTTTAAAATACTAAGAGGTAGAATCCCAAACAATTTTTCAAGTTAGTTTTATTATATAAAAAAGGGGATACTGTAGAAATATATATTTTGATATAATAATTGAAAAATGTTTTGGACTAAATTTGAAAAGAATTTAAAATATTATCTAAGTCAAAAACAACTTGAAAATAAGTTTGCGGATGTTTAAAAAGTTTTTGGCAATGTTTGAAACGTTTTTAAGTAGCCAAACTAGTGCTTTTAATGTACTCGTTTCGATACATGCATAATTTGTATCGATACGTTTTGAAACTCCCAAAACCCATTTCGATACAGGGCTTACATGTATCGATATAGGCAGGGGATGTTTCGAAACACCCTTTGGTTTTTCGATGCGCCTACGTGGCATACACCCCAACGAATAAAACCACCAAAGGTTATTTCCCAACAGCTATTTGAATTGCAGGTTGTTTCGATACGGTACTAGACGTTTCGATACAGGCGTTTCAATACGGCCCAAAGTGTTTTGATACAGCATACTACATCAGACTCCAACGGCTAGTTCTGAAGAAGGGTGTTTCGATACAGCTACCTGTGTATCGAAACAGACATCACCAGAACTGCATTTATGGTGGGAAATAAAGTCTCTAACGGCTCCAATTCAACCTCAACGGTCCTCAACGGCTACAAGCTCAATTGGGAGTATAAAAGGGACCTTCAAGCATCAAGGGAAGACTAATGCTTCAATTGTCAACAACATTATGATGAGAAAATTGTCTTAAGGGATTAATTGTTTATTCTTTGTATAGACAACACTTGTGAGCCAAAATTGTCATATTTGCTCAAGTGTTTAGGTTTGGGTGAGAGCTTAAATAGTGCAAACAAATGCCTATTAGAGGGATTTTAGTTTGCTTATTTTTCTTTCTCTTGTAAAGAGTGTTTACTCAAGCTTTGGTCTAGAAAGCTTTGAGTGTGTAAGGGTTTCCACCTAAGCCTAGAAAATGAGACGAATCAATTAGTGAATTGATTAGGAAATCATTAGTGGGAGCTAAGGTAATGGATGTAGGTGCTTGTTCGAAGGTCGAACCATTATAAATTCATCGTGTCATTTATTTTTGGCTTCCACAAATCAATCACCCAAAAATCCAACTTCTCCACTACCTGGCTAGCTAAATCGGTTGAAGGAAACCGAGTCTAACAATAGTCCTTATAAATTCAGTTCTATCGGCATTGCCACTATACTATATGCCACTATTTGTAGTTTCCAAAACAGTCTTCATAAAGATAGATAAGCTTAGAAGGAATTTCTTATGGGGAAGTTGGAAAGGGGAAAGGAAATTGGCTAGAGTTAATTGGGGGAGAATGTGTCGATCGAAGAAGCAAGGAGGAGCCGAAGTCATCAACTTTAGAGCAAAAAATTATAGGAGCAAAATATGTAGATCTAGAACAAGCTCTGGTCTTGGAAGAAAGTAAGCTCAAAGAGAGTCTCAATTGTTTGGAAAGGCATTTTGAGTAATCTTTTCGATGATGAAGTTAGCAAATAAATGGATCATTCTGCTTTTCGATGGAAATTGGGGGATAGAAAAATCATTCTCTTTTGGGAAGATTGTTGGTGCGGAGAGACAACGTTGAGGTTCTCGACTCCCAGATTATACAGACTGGTGGTTATTAAAGGGGTCGTGGTGGCTGAACTTACAAACAACAATAGTTTGGAGGATATAAACTAGGAGACCATGTTTACTAAACCTTTGCTGGAACGGCAGTGGGTTGTGTGAGAAAAGGGCCATGGTAATCAAAACAGTGAATAATTGAAGATGAAGGTGGACGGAGAATAGAATAGAGAGAAATGTAAGATATATTTTTTTATTAGAAACTCATGACAATTAGAGTAATGATCGTTTTTTTTTTACTGCATTACAACTACAAGACTTATATAGCTCATTGAGCTCAATAACATGCTAACAAACAATTCAACAAACTAACGGCCTAATAACAATTGGCCCAATTAACTAAATTCAACTAATTAACAAAGAACTAATTCTAATTACATATTATACTCTAACAGGTTGTCCTGTAAGAGATTAAAGGCAATATTTTGAAGGAAACGTTCAATATTAACTTGTCAGATAAACTCATTTGGATTCATGATCAAGCAGGAAGCTTCAATGTGGCGAAAATGACGAATCTGCTAGTGGACGCTGAACTAGAATTGTCGCAATTCGACTTTGACAAAATATGGAAATTAAAAGTGCCTCCCAAGGTGAGAACCTTCTTGTGGATGTTGAAGCTGAATAAAATACCTACGAAAGACTTCCTCATGAAAAGGGGACTATAGATAAACAATCTTAGTGTCGAATGCCCTTGGTGTGGTTCGGGAACTGAGAGCTCAAATCATTTATTCGTAGACTGCAGATTTGCTTGCAATTTTTGGGGGGAATTATGTAGTTGGTGGTCAATAAAATATAGAATTCTAAAGTCTAAATTCTAACCATAAACCTTAAATTCTATATCCTACACACTAAACCCCTAAGACCTAAACCTTAACCTAAAACCCTAAACTCTAAAATTGAAAGGCTAAAATTTATACAAGCTCTTGTATATCAAAGTATTTTCCAAATAGTTTTATATATTACCCATCTAACTTTTTATATTTATTATTATAAGGTGGCTAAAGTGGGTTGTTCATGCATGTAACATTGTAAGAGAATAGAAA
The DNA here is from genome assembly GCA_958450335.1 of Hibiscus tridactylites. Taxonomy (NCBI): domain Eukaryota; kingdom Viridiplantae; phylum Streptophyta; class Magnoliopsida; order Malvales; family Malvaceae; genus Hibiscus; species Hibiscus tridactylites. The sequence goes on along the minus strand of OY288284.1, from coordinate 77,338,154 downwards.
TTATCCGCCCCTTTTCGGTTTCCTATTTATGCCCCACACTAAAAATTAGGTTTAGTGTGTAGGGTTTAAGGTTAGGGATTAGGATTTAGAGAATTTAGGGTATGGTATAATTTTTTAGGGTGTAGGGCTTAAAGTTTAGAATTTAGGCGTAGGGCTTAAAATTCAAAAAAATTTAATATTTTTTAGTGTTGATGAATAAAAATAGGCAACGAAAAGAAACAGATGAGATGTTCACTTTCACTTGGTGGCATGAAATTTATGATATTATATTAATAATATTTTATCGGTTTATATTTAAAGATGTGATCAAAATCGTCCATTGAATCATAGTTCGGTGGTAATATATAAACATATAACTCATATTAATTATATTTTTTTTGCCTTTCCGGTTCGCATGTTGTACCCTGATTAATTTGGATTAGTCTGCGTTGCACACCTAGTTTTGGTGGATGATTACAATATAATATATGTTCATAGCACATAGACATTGCAGACAAAAGAATTTAAACTCGAGTCTCCTAAAATAAACACTATCCGCTTTTCTATTATAACTAGGTGATTTCAAGGTAGTATATGTTCATACATATTCTTAACCCTTTGACAATGCGCATACACCTTGTAGACGTAGCAATCTGAACTCGTGTCTCCTAGGATAAACATAATCTGCTTTTTCACTAGGACACTTATAGGGTTCTACTATGACTACTTGTTAACCCCGTTGGTTAAAACTAATAAGATGGTTAAAACTAATAATATAATTATTACATAATTAATTTTTCATTATTTTTGATTAAATAGAGAGATGTTACATTTTCATGCCATGATTCGAACCTATACAAGATTAGAAAATATGAACATCCTTAGCCACTAGGTCAATCAATGGATCTCAATTAATTTTTTATTATTAAAGTCATTCCATTCTATTTATTTATTAAAAATTCTCATATGAAGGTGCCACATCATCTATAATTAAAGTTCAGTGACCTAATGAAAGGTTAAAAGTTTGTTGACTAAAATGCAAATTAAAATCCCCCATTAAATTTCAAGGACAATTAGTGATTAGTTTAAACACAAATAAGATGGTTACAACTAACAATATAATTGTTACATAATTAATTTTTTATTATTGAATGTGACAACATATTTTAGATACTAATTCAATATGTATTTGTGATAAATGTTTGTAACTAATAAGAATAACATTATTGTCTAAATTTTAGTCATTGTTATTAATCTTTTGTGTCAAAAATATAGTCATAAAAATATAACTAATTGTGACGAAATGCATAAAGTTGTCACTAATATAATAGTGATGATTGGTGAAAACTCAAAAAAATGGTCACTGTGAAATTCAGTGACTAAATTTAATACTTTTAATGATCAATTTCAATGTCACATATAAATGTATTTTCTTGTAAATATTTATAATGTTATGATACTAATTGGTTTCAATTTCAACAGTTTTCTGTAACCATATACAATTAACATATATATTCCTTTATACTTTTATATCAGACAGTTGAGAGATTCGACTCAAACTTGAGAATTGATCAATTAATTACAAAAAAATTTGAGTTATTCGAGTCTTAATTTATAAATCAATTTTTTTAAATCGACGAGTTTATTAAATTATGATTCCAGACAAATCATATTAAAAATTTTAATTTTTTATAGTCAAGTCTAATTTTCCCACCCTACTTACGCGAAATATATCTCAGCATATAGTATTAATTATGAAACAAAAAATATTAACAATGACTTGATAGTTGTACCTAACTTGGTAAGTCTATTTTTAAAATATCTTATTTGTTCACATTTAAAGACATTTTTCATAATTTAATACTATAACAATATTAATTAAGAAAGACAGAATGTTAAAGTCAAACTAAAATTTTATTGTTTACATTTAAACAACGATACAACTATTAGGAAAAAAATTATTTGTTTTTTTATGGAAATCGCCTGCCCCTTATTATGTCTTTTTTATGCCCTCATTTTAAAATAGTGGATTTATGATTTAGAGTTCAGAGTTTAAGGTTAAGGTTTAGGGAATTAGGGATATGGTGTATTTTTAGTGTGTAGGGTTTAGGGTTTAGGATTTGGAAATTACGGTTAGGGCTTAAAATTTAATTTATAAGTGATTTTTAGTGTGGGGCATAGAAGGGGCAGAGGATTTTTACCCTTTTTTATGCTTATTTTTGTGTCTCTTTTCCATGCCCGGCGCTAAAAAATTAAATTATAGGCCCTAACCCTAAATTCAAATTTTTAACCTTGAGTGATAGGGGTGGACTGCTTCGAGTGGTTGGTTGGGTGCTGATTATGTGATTACAAGGTAGTATATGTTCATAGATATTTTTAAACTTTTGACAATGCGCATACACCATGTAGACATAGCAATTTAAACTCGTATTTCCTTAGATGAACATCATCCGCTTTTCCACTGTGACACTTGTTGAGTTCGTATCATTTTTTAATCTAAATAAAACTCAAATGTTGATGATAAAAAAATATTATTTTTTACCATTAATAGTATGATTTTATTAAGGGGATCAATCATACAATTCTTCACTACCATAAGTCTCAATAAAAATAATAATTTTAGTTCCTACTAATTTAAGTATTTAACAAATTAAGTCTTTATCTCTTTTAAATCTTAAATGAAATATTTATTAGATTTTATTATTTTAAAATTATGCGACTCTAACTCTCCTATTGTCTAATCTGACTCCGTCCTACACATTCATTAAAATTATGCGTACCGACCTTTTTTTTGTTTTGTGATGATGATCATATATTTATTATTATTATTATTTCGTTTACCGAGAAGGACCTTGAAATTTGTATAAAAACCCTACCATGGAAACGGAAATGTAATCTTAATATTAAGAAATTAAATATAATATATCCTTCTTCTTCTTCCTCTTTGAGTGTCGTAAGTAAACAAAATGGTTATTAAGCAGATATTAGCTCTTGCTGCAGCTGTGGTAGCGAGCTTGGCAGTGTCAGCTCAAGGCTCTGAGTTTTCATTTTATAATCTGAGTCTGATATGGCCGCCTTCTGCCTGTATTCCGACCACAAATTGCAAGGCTCCGATACCCAACTTCTTTACCATCCATGGCTTGTGGCCAACACTAAAAGATGGCACAGAAGTTCCTCCTTATGATCCAATTGATAACGACTGCAATTCCAATCCTGTAGCCCCAGCTGATATTGTGGTAACCTACTTGTTTTCATTTTCCAAGTATTAATGTTTACGAGTATTATGGACAGAGGTGACTCAAAGATTTAGGGGTTTGCGTAATTTATTAAAATGAGGCTCTTAAGTTGCGTGTGTCTTACGTTAACTTTTGAATAAAAAATGACTGAAAATCTATAAGGTACAATAACATTTTGTTTTCCTACGTGTTTTACCACGAATCTATAACCAACCATGTACGGTCGCTTCTATTGCTGGGTGATTTAGGTTGATGACCTCATTTAATCACATTGATTATGTTTCAAGTGTTGTACTGATTTGTTTATTTGAAATCGGTAGGCTAAACTGGCAACTATCAGAGGGAGACTAGAGACAAAATGGCCAAACCTTAGGGATGATAAATCTAACGACATCGTTTGGGAAACTGAATGGTCAGTCCATGGAATATGCTCAGATTATCCTCACGACCCTTTCACTTATTTTGATAGCACCTTAAATCTTGCCGAGAACAGTAAATACGACCCACTCAAAGGTAATATAATTTCGAATGATCGGATTCTACTATTAGCTAGGAAGCACGGGTACGGTAACCCCATGCCGTTTTAAGTACCCGAAACGTCTCAGGGACGGGGACGACACGGGGACGGCAAGGGGACGTACCGGGGACGGTCCTTGTTGACGGGGTACGGTCAAAATTGATCGGGGACGTTTCGGGGACGGTAGTTGACCTTCACCGGCGTCCCCAAGGTCATTTTGCAGATGAGAGAATCGCGGGCTTCAATATGGATTTCGACAATAATCTCACCGGTGGATGAGAAACGACCAACGAAAAAAAATCAGAAAGATAAAACCAGACTCAGTTGCAGAGCAAGGAAGGAAGACAGGGTTGAGGAAGACAACGCGTGATATTTTTTAAATTTTTATTTCTCATTAATTGGGTCTATTTCAACTTTTGTAGGCCCAATAAAGTGCTTTTATTATTATTTTTTAATAGTAAGAGTGCTTTTACTTATTTTATTATTATTATTATATATATGAACATTTATTTAATTATTTTATTTTTACTGTTTTATTTTCATAATTATATTATTATTTCATTTAATTATGAACCGTTTATTAAAAAATAGAATTATCTTTTACTTTAATTTTTTTATCAACATTTTGTTTTTATTGGTTACTTTAGATATTATTACTATTATTATTATTATTATATATATATATATATATAATTTTATATTTGTCGTACCCTTTCCGTACCCGTATCTTGTAATTTTAGGAATGGCTGTTTTTTGTCCCCGTCCCCATCCCCGTATCTGTCTCTGTATCCGTATCAGTGCAACATAGACTATTAGTCCTTGTATTTCGTGTATTTTTTTAAATTTTCTTCATTGTTGAACATGCAGTTTTGGGAGTTCAACCATCAAACACTCCATATGACATAGACACTTTATTAGAAAATGTGAAATGGAATGTGGGATTCTATCCTCAAATCTCATGCAGTATGCCAGTTAAAGGCACAAAGCAGCTGTACCTGAGGGAGATCCGTTTCTGCTTCAAAAGATCCATGCCACCTTCTGAGCTTCAACATTGCCCCGACGGTATGGATTATGTGTGCAGGTCAGTGCCACCTCTTGAGCGAAAAGTTATGTTTCCTCCGGCAAGCACTACCGCTTTTACGACTAATGTAATGCCAACTCTGGAACGCAATATTACGTCTCCTCCGGCAAGTACTACCACTTCTTGGCCAAATGTAAATTGCGGGTTATTTGTTTTTGTCCTGTGGGGAATTATTGGCCTCTTGGTAGTATATTTTCTGGTACGTCGTAATCGTGTACATGAACACGTTGAATGAAAGACTGTGTAAGCGTTTCTCGTAATAATCCTCTCGTTTTAGAGTTGAAAACTAGTATGATATAATGAATAAAATTTGATTTTCTCTAGTTAAGTTTTACCATTCATATATCTTTGTCGTATTTGTATTATGTTTCATTAATAAAAGAAAAGAAAAGACATAAGAGCAACCAACGGGTTGGTCCAATTGTAAGCAGCTTGGTATTGCTTAAGCAGGTTTCGAGTTCGAGACGTTGTGTATGCAGAAAATCTTCGTTGGGAGACTCACCTACCAAAACTAGGTGTGCAATGTAGGTCGGTCTGGATTAATAAGGGTAAAGACGTGGAAACCAGAGGGCAACCAAAAAAATATAAGAGCAACAAAAAAAAAATAATCCACCAAGACATTATGCAAGGTTTCGAGTTCGAGACGTTGTGTATGCAGAAAATCTGCGCTAGGAAACTCACCCACCAAAACTAGGTGTGTAATGCAGGTTGGTCTGGATTAGTAAGAGCAAAGCCCTGCAACTAGAGGGCAACCAAAAAAAATATAAGAGCAACAAAAAAGCAATCCACCAAGACATTATGCAAGGTTTCTCCCTCTATCTGCTCATTTTTGGCTTTTGTCTGGTGGATGAGTTGAAAATTAGTATACATAATGAACAAAACAATTTCTTGGCAGATGCAAGAATCTAACTCGTCATCTTTTCATTGGGTCTGAGTGTTGCTTGATTGCAATTATTTGTGCTTGGTTGTCAAATTACAAGCCCAAAATGACTTAACGACAGATTATTTTTTGTGTTGCAAGTCCTAAATGGTCGGATGCAGAAGGTACAAGGGACTAGCCGCACATGGGCTAATTTGTTCAGATATTTCCTTTGGAAATTTATCTGAAAAAATACCCCATTTGAAGAACATTTGAAAAAATACTCCTGATTTGGCACACGTCAGAGTAAATCGCGTTTTGCAAGATGCGACATTCAAAACCACGTTTTACAAGGCGCGACTTCAGTTCGATGTGGATTATACTATCCACTAAATATATTTAAAAAAAATAAATTGAAGTCGCGATCTACAGGACGCGACTTTCACGAGAATTCCAAACGACTCGTCGCGATAAGATGAAGTCGCGTTGTGTGCGCCGCGATTTTCGCGGTAATAAAATACGTCGATTGAAAATTTAATTACCGCGTTAGGGTTATAAAGAAAACACGTTCTGTAGGGTGCGATTTTCAGAAGTCGCATACTAAAAGATGCGATTTTCACTGATCAGTCGCACCCCAGCCTGTGCTATTTCCACTATAAATTGGTCCCCACCCCCCATTCTACCCCACACCAAAAATATTCACTCTCTCTCAAATCTACTTTCTCTCAATTTCTCGTTGATTTTCGTGTTTGATATAATGGCGGGATTGATAAGGTTGGATCACAAGCAAGTGCTCGATTATGCATTGTGCGCAAGCAAACGCGATGGGTACCACATGCTTCTCTCGTCACCAACAATATCGCTTTACGGTTACTGAATTTTCATGGCCGCTAGAAGAAATTATCCACCACAATTACGTTGTTAATCTACAAGAGCGAACATGCGATTGCAGAGTCTTCCAAACATTCAAGTACCTGTGTGCGCACGTTTTCACTGCATATGCATCCGTTAATTTCGACGCAATGACACTCGTTGATCCTATATACAGACTTGAAAACATTTTCAAGGTATACCGATCCGAGTTTCCTCCAATCGGAAACGAACGTCATCGTGATGTGGTTGAAAATGAACCTAAGATACAACCAAATGAATCCTTGCGACGCAACAAAAAAGGTTGCCCAAGTCAAGTAGGATTCATTGTACCGAGTATATGGTTCCTCGAGAATGGACCGGCCAACCTAAGTTGTGTGGAAATTGTAGGAACCCTAGACACGACATTAGAAAATGTCCGCCCTCGAATCAACTAATTGTAATTGTAACACTAATGTTTTAATCCTAAATAACATTATCAACCTACGAAACTACGTTTTCTAGGCGCTATTGTAAACATGTGTTCTCGTACTACCACGTGAACGTTAAATAATAAAAGAAAAAATCATGACCATACACTAGAACAACAAAATCGACTAAAACATTAATAGCGACACATGTTTCCATTTTCTTAATGCAACTGAATATACCAAGATAGCATTTTCACACAATTTTTACACCTTTTAGGATGCTTTATCCGAGTCTATTTCTACACCATTGTAAACATTTGTTCCCATGCATACTACAATGTGAAAGTTAAATAACAAAAAAACCACGAAATTACCACAAAACAACTCAAAAATGAGTACCGACCAGTATTTCCATTTTCTTCATGCAAAGAAACATGACAAGGTGGTGTTTTTAACGCGATTTATACACTATTTTGGATGCTTTATATATGTCGATTTTTACACTATTTTAAGAGAAGCATCACTACTATGAGGTAAAAGATCTAAAGTATGAAAAATTATCCCCAAGACCATGCAAATTAACCATAAATAACCCTATCGAACATTGTTTAAATAACATAATTAGGTAAAAGCCGCGATCTGTAGAACGCGACTTCTGCATATTACTCGATAAATTTGCGACGAGTCATTTGAAATTCTCGTGGAAGTCGTCGTCTCTGTCATTCTTCGGCCACCGTACATAGCATTCCAACAAGGATATGATTTTTTTGCTAAACCGATATATTATTTGATTTAAATTAAGTCCTAGAAAAAGAAAAAAAAAATCATTTTGCCGAGAAAAGAAAATTGGAGTAATCCACAATGGACTTACAACTCGGGTGCGACACACATAATAAAGGCCGTTTTATTTATTATATTCATACAAGAAAGAGCCATACATGGCAGTTCCATGAGTTTGGTGAAGGCCTAAAAACACAGACGCATACAGACATACTGAGTTTAGAACTCAAATTTAGGACATGTGACAATTGACATTACAATATGTTAACAGTCAAGTTCGGACAAACTCAATGTTGATGCCACCAATCTTAGCCAAACCCTTTCCATCTTCGGGCACCAAAGTAACAACAATAGCATCATCGCCCTCGGCATCCAACTCCTCCAACAAATCGGTTAACCCTAACCTCATAGATGTCATCGCTTTGTTCCCGTGTTTATGTGAATGTGGCACGTTAACAAAGCTCCCCGCAAATTCAGTGTACTCGGGTCCGATCAGCGTGTCGTCTTCGTGGTTAACGTACACATCGAATTTCACCGCTCGGTCCCTGATGAACTCGATGTTCTGGATCACCAACACTTCCTCTTCCGTTTCCTTCTCTTCCTTACTCCTCGATTTCTTCGGCCTCGGGACTTCGAGGCTGACGATATCGTCTAAAACAAGGGGGAACACAACGTTTCCAAAAGCCCTTTTCTTTGGCTCTGCTCCATTTTCAACTCCGCGTGCCCTTAGAGGAGTTGATTTCGTTTTTTTCCAGGGAATATCGACCGGTTGATAATCATATCGTAATTTCACGGTATCAAGGCAATCCCCAACCTTAGCACGGACAAGATCTGCATTCTCGTCATAGAAAAGAAAGGTGGTGTTGAGCCAGTCCGGGTCGGTGAAATCTCTTCGCTTGCCTCCGAGTGTCTTCCAAACTGACCACATCCGGTCCACGTTGGAGTGATGTGCGTAGAAAATGGGGTCTCTCGCGGCGGAATAGAAGTCCCCCATGTCTTCGCCGTTCGGTTGTGTGTTGTCGCCGCACCAGTTGTGGATGGTATTGTGGGGTAATCTCTCGAGTGAACCGGCTCCGGGGCTCGGTTTATCGCACTTGCGATAAGCTTCTCCTAGGAAAAGCTTGCCATTAGTATTCATTTGAGTATTCATGAGTATAAGGTTCTTTGAAATCTGATCTTCCCTCGAAGTCGACGAACTTCCATGTTTTCCATAATTCAGATCAACGATGGTGGGGGGTTGATGACAGGCGTTACGGAACTTATCGTAGAGTGGAGAATTAGGGTTTGTGTAAATTGCAGGCATCTGCATGCCAGCAGGAGCATCCCAGTTCCAGAATGGCATTGCGAAACTTGGGTCACCAATCAACTTACCCAAGATTCTTTCAAAGAAATAGATATATAATCTATGGAAAGGAAAGAAAAGCCATGAGGAATGAACTTCAATCTCAAGATCTGGAAACCCAACTTGATGATAAGCCCCATTACAGTAAGCACAGTGAACATTTGCTTGTTGCATGAAGCTTCGTGGATCGTCTGCAGGAAGGCTTTTCATGCGCTCAATGGCCTTGGAGAATTCCAAAAGCCTCTTAAAAGTTTGGTGACTAATAGTGTATTTTAACCTTAAATTTAACATGCCACGTCAGCTTTTTTAACAGTGGTGGTTGACGGCAATGACCTTATTAAAAGCGAATTAAAAGTTGGGTGACTGTAATGAAAGTTTTAAAAGTTCGGTGACCTTATTAAAAGTACCCTAAAAATTCAGTAACTACCAGTGTAGTTTACCCAATTTTTTAATAAAAAACTTGTACGCACCGCGTTGTCTGAGTGGTCCGGAACAAAGGACGCAGGTTTTGGTAGTTCTAAAACGGTATTTTGGTGGCTTATAAATTGGGGAAAATCGAAACCCTAATTTCAGCATTCCACTTTCCCCGATTTTGTGAAAGGATAAACCGTTTCCTTTTCAGACTCCTTTTCTTAAATTAATAAAATATTGATGGTATAATTTTACAATTTTACTTAGATTATTAAAAAAAATACACCAGTGGTTTATAAAAAATTGTTAGCGTGAAATATACCTAAGCATATATTAATAATGGAACAGAAAATATAAAGATTGACTTGATATTTGTACCTAACTCCGTAAGTCTTTTATTAAAATATCTTATTTTTCACATTTAAAGACATTTTTTTATAATTGAATAATATGAACGAACATTAATTAAGAAACACCAAAATCAAAGTTATAGGTAATTCATAAATTTAAATATTTTATTATTTAAAAATTGGTTTTTTTATCGAACAAGTGTCTCAATGAAAAAGCGGATGATGTTCATCTTAAGAAATATGGTTCAAATTACTTTGTCTACAAGGTGTATAGGCATTGTCAAAGAGTTAAAAATATGTATGAACAAATAACAATCACTTTTATACTATTAAAAAAAGAAATTTGGTCTTTTAATTGTTTTAAACTAAGTTATTCTCACTACTCTACGACAGTTTTTTATCAACAAGTATGATTTTATTAGAGAGAGAAATTATACAAATGCATATTATTGTGTGCCTCATTAAAATGTCCCTAAACCTATGATAAAAGAAAAAAGTACACTACGATAATACTAAGATGACAAAACACCAAAAAAAAATATAAAGAACAAAACCCCGAAAGCAATAACACAATAGCAAAAAAAAAAAAAAAAACTCGGTGCACAACAAGCTGAAAACCATCAACTTCAAAAAGCTTTTCCCCCAACAATTCCAAAGTTCTTTTTCTTTGTATTTTCTCAACGCAAGTCTTTAGTCGTTTTATTGGTTTTTTATATAAATAAAATTAATTTTTGCTGATGGCTATTTTGTTTTTAAGTTTTTTTTTTGTTTTTTGTTTTGTTTTGACATATCATATATACTTTTATGGTTGTTTTTTTGTGTTTTTGTCCAATAAAGGCATATTTTGTTCGTCGGTAGATCTCAACACATGACAAGTTCAATCAGCATTAACCGTTGACAGTCAGTTGACTGACAGTTTTCATCCACGAAAATATATTTGAATCAAATTAAAATGTTGAGAAATTATTTACTCTAAAAAAAATAAAAGATCAAATAACAAAATATACAAACATTAAGACAACTTTTATTATTTGAACTTTAAAATAAGAGTCATAGTTTTATTACGGTTACAATGCTAGCAATCATGTTTATATGGATCTGCTTTTTTTAAATCTCTTTTATTAATAAATGGTCTTTGTCGAGCAAAAAAAACAATATACAAATTGTAGTATTTAAACTGCCCATAATCTCGTCTAACCCTTTAAATCGAAGGTAATTATGCGTAAGCACACTCAATCTCATGATCTTTTAAACGTATAATAACGGGCGAGTAAAATTCGACTTAATTCGAAAAAAGAAAAAGAATTTTGACTTGATTTAACTCGAATCATAATTTCATAAATTCGACTCGAAAAAATTTCAATTAAAGCTTGAGTTATAAAATAGAACTTCGAATAACTCGAGGTTTTTAGGAATTAGTAGATCAGTTTTCAAATTCGAATCGAGTAACTCCATTCTGCATTAGGGGTGTTCATTGCCAGATATCGGATCGAATCCGATCCAATTTTTTCGGATCGATGATATAATGATCCGTATCCGATCCGGAAAAAATCGGATATCTACATATTCGGATATCGGATATTCGAATATCTGATTATTCGAAAAAATATAATTTGATTTTAATATTTTTCGAATTTGAAGGTGTATTTATAAATTTTTTAGAATTACGAATATAACAAACAACAAATTGCTAAATATAACAAGATTCGTATATATGAAAATTTTGATTTTGTTAATTTTCGGATATAACAATCACCAAATTGTTACATATAACAAGATTAATATTCATGAAATTTTGAATTTTCGGATAATCCGAAACTTGAAATATTGCGATCCGTATTCGATCTAAAAAATTTAAAATCGGATCTGATATTCGAATTTTCAGACCGGGTCAATAGATAATCGGATCAGGCCGTTCGAATCGGATATTTTTGAACACCCCTACGTCTGCATGATATATGTATATCATATGGAAAATATATATATATATATATTGTATATGGTTATAGAAAACCGTTTAAATTAGAACCAAATAAAAGATATGGATAAGGAGATTATGTCTGGTGTATGTAACTGTTACATAGGATGGTTGTGGGCTGTCAAATTGAGTGTGCCAGACTATTTTGGTTACTTGTAGGTTGCGATTTGCAGCAATCTTGGATATTTCCCTCATTACCTGTTCTTCTTGTTTGTTGATTCAATGAGATTCTGGTTAGCACCTTGGAGCTGCCGTTGTGTTGGGTCTTAGCTGTTGATGCGGTTGAAGGTTGAGTTTTTGCTTCTTTGTGTTGATGAGTGTTGGTCATAGCTCCGGTGACTGACATTGTTCCGGCAACGGATAGACGAGAGAGAAGAACGGTGCGGTGATGAAGAAAAGGGAAAACAAAGACAAGCCCTAGAATCGGAGAAATAAAAGAAATGGGCTACTTGTTTTATTGATTATCTCAAAAGAATATAATCTTATACAAAAATTACTTGGGCCAAAACCCAATACTTATACTAAAAATCCTAACTGCTTAACCACCTAATGGGCCAGCTAATTCTCTAGAGAAATCCGGGCCAGATGGCTCACTAGAACATTCGGCAGCTAAGTAGCTATAGACCCTCTAACATTCACCCCGGTCTTTCCTTCAAGTTCCAAACGTGACACAACATTCAATTTTCGTCTAAAGTCGAAGAACATTTGAGCTGACAACGACTTTGTGAACAAATCAGCAACCTAACAAGTTGCTGGTACATACGCAACCTGTAGCACCTACCCCAAAACTTTCTCCCGAACAAAATGAAGATCTAAATCAACATATTTAGTTTTGGCGTGCATTACCGGATTTGCAGCCATGGCTATGGTACTGTTATTATCGCACCACACCTTCAGTAAATCATGTAAATGAATATGCATATCTTGCAACACATTTCGAACCCACATGACTTCGGACGTAGCATCCGTCAGACTTCTATATTCAGCCTCGGCAGTAGATCGAGAGACAGAACGTTGTTTCTTAGAGCTCCAAGATAGAAGATGATCCCCATAATATACACAGTAACCCAAAATAGACCTTCTGTCATCTTCTTCGCTGCCCAATTCAGCATCAGAAAAGGCAACAAGATTTGGGAGAGAAACATGTTGAGCAAAAAACCACAAAGCAAACTCAATGGTGCCTTTGAGGTACCGTAATATCCTTTTAACAGCACTCCAATGAAGGACAGTGGGACATTGCATATATTGCGCAACTCTATTGACAGCATATGAAATATCTGGTCGTGTGTGACAAATGTAGAGTAAAGCTCCAACAATACTCTGGTACTTTGTGACATCGGCAAAACGTTCACCATCATACTTAGTAAGCTTCGGGGAAACAACCATGGAAGTGTCAACGGGTTTGACATCAAACATTTGAGTTTTATGCAACAAATGTGTTACATATTTCTTCTAAGAAAGAAATATACCTTCTTCAGGGCTAATGTTTGCTTCCATGCCCAGAAAATAACCAAGCACACCAAAGTCCTTTATGGAAAACTGATCATGAAGTTGTTGCTTAACACAAGCAACGTGTGATTATGAACTACCAGAAATCATAATATCATCCACATAAACGAAAACAAACGTAGTTACTGTTTCTGTTTTGTACACGAACAAAGAAGAATCAGCCAAGGAGCAACGGAATTATAATGAAATCAAAAAAAAAAATTCAGCTTAAAGAACCAGCTTCGCAGAGCCTGACGTAACCCATACAATGCTTTCACAAGTTTACAAACCAGAGGTGCTCCACTCGAATGTTTCTGCTCAAACCCGGGTGGTTGATGCATATACACCTCCTCATGAAGATCTCCTTTTAATAATGCATTGTTGATGTCGACTTGATGCACCACCCATTAATTTGAAACAGCCAACGAAAGAAAAACATTGATAGTAAGAGATTTTACTATCGGGCTAAATGTGTTCGTGAAATCATGTCCCGAAACTTGAGAGTACCCCTTTGCCACTAGACGGGCCTTGTAGCGATTCACCGATCCATCAACATTTCGTTTTATCTTGAATAACCATTTGCAACCAACAACCTTGGGATCTATGGGTGTTTTAACTAACTCCCACGTACCATTGGCCACTAACGCTGAGTATTTTTCCAAGACAGCATTTTGCCAATCAATATTTTTCATGGCATCATGTATAGTTTCGGGAACATCGTCACATCTTACTAATAAAGCTTTTGGTTTAAAAATCATGTGCTTGCTACGAGTCATCTTAGAATGCGTATTTTCCAAAGAGCTTGCACTAGGTGCTGCTATGGAATATGTATTTTCCAAAGAGCTTGCACTTGGTGCTGCTATAGGTACTACAGATTCGGACTCTTCTTGCACCAAGGAAAGACTCTCATCAATCGGTTCAACAATCAAAGGTTGATCAGAATTTGTAGGTGACAAAACAGCACCTTCAACTTCTACAAATGCTGAACAATCAATGTCCCTGGAAGACACATCATTAGCACTTCGAGATGCAGCACCAATACTATGTGGTGCAGAAAATTCATGTGATGTGAACTCTCCTTGTGCTGCAGATTCATGAGGTGTTGAGGGAAGTAGATCCTCACTAGGTGAAGGAGGATTAGCATTAGGAAGAGGAGTATTATCATGTGATGTTGATGCAGCACCTCTCACATGTTTTGGGCGTTGTTCACACTGAGCTGTCACAGGGGAAATATGCTCATTGGTGACCAAAACTAGAGGAACAGAGGTAGACTCAAAACATGTAGCAGACTTTAATCGTGTAGCTGAATCCTTGCAGGAAACATTATCTGCAGCAAAAGGAAAAAGATGCTCGTCAAATCTAACATGGCGAGTAGTATAAATTCGACCTTGGACTCGTATATCTAGACATTGATATACGTGGTGTTTCGGTGAATAACCAAGGAAGACACACTGACGAGATCGAAAGTCGAGTTTGTGTCGATTGTACGGCCAAAGATAAGGGTAACAAGCACACCCAAAAATGCGGAAGAAATCATAGTCAGGCTTCTTGCCAGTTAACTTCTCATGAGGTGAAATGCAACCAATAGCACAAGAGGGCAGCCAATTAATAATGTACGTGGTACTTAACACTGCGTGCGACCAAAACTTAAGAGGAACTGAAGCTTGTGCAAGGAGACACAAGGCAGTTTCAACAATCTGTCGGTGTTTTCTCTCGACCACACCATTTTGTTGTGATGTGTGTGGACATGTAATCCGATGTTGTATGCCAAGTGAGCTCAAATTATTGACTAGGGCCCGAAACTCACCCCCACCATCTATTTGAACGGCCTTAACAACAAATGAGAATTGATTTTTAACCAATGCAAGAAATGCATCAAATGCAGCAGATGCTTCACTTTTATTACGTAGTAAGTAGGTCCAGCAATTTCTACTACACATGTCCACAAAAGAAATATAATATGAAAAACCAGCTGATATTATAGGAGCAGGGCCCCATACATCCATTTCTACTAACTCAAAGGGAACTGTATACTCAGTAGCTTAAGCTTGAAATGGCAGTGCATGTGTCATACCCATTTGACACGCTTCACAAAGAGTTTTCTGGTCAAGTTGAACTTCTTTATTCAAAGTTGATCGTAGAACTGCAATGGATGGATGACCGAGCCTTTGGTGCCACAGCAAAGAGGATGAACTGCTGACATCTTTATTTACAGTAGTAGTATGAACTAAAGTAGTGTGTGTGACTGGCTGAATTGGAAAACTATAAAGACCTCCTTCTCGAACACCCCGAAGCAACATGTCCCTGTCTTCTCATCCTTAACACAACAATCAGTAGCATGAAACTCGAAGAATACACTATTATCAGAGGCAAATTTAAACACTGACAGCAAATTACGAGATATTTGAGGCACATGTAGAAGCTTATCAATAATTAACTTTCTGCTGGAGACTAAAATACTTGAGCAACCCACATGATTTATATTAATGGCAGAATTGTCACCTAAATAAACCTTACCCTGACCATTGTAGGTTGTGGTTGAGCCCAAAGCAGCCTTGGTGTTGGTGACGTGATGTGTTGCTCCTAAGTCGGGGTACCATCTCAGCAAATCGTTGTCAACATTAGAAGCAATCAAGGAATTAATTTGAACCGTCTCGGCTGGCTGTGGAGAATCTGTAGCTCCTGAAGCATCTGCAGAGTTGGAGGGATTGACAAAAGGCTCGTAAAACTGCTCAAACACTTCAGGTTGCCAGTGACAGGTATTGGCCTGTGGAGCATCAGGCTATTTGGATTGTGATGAGGTAACACCCTTGAAGCTCTCATCAAATCGGTACCAGCACGTGTCAACCATGTGGCCAATCTTGCCACACAATTGACACTGAGGGCATAATCTCCCTCTAGATCGACGACCACGACTGAAGCCAGCTCTTGCACCTCGACCACGATCCATGTGTGGTGATCGAACATACTCAGCCCTACCAAAAAAATTATTGGACTGGTACTATGTGAAGTTGATTCCCACTGGTGCCTCAATCATCTCTGTGAAACGAGATTCTGCATCTACCAGGAGGGAAACCACTCCATCTACAGAGTATGGCTCTCGGCTAGTAGTAATAATGGCCACAAACGGAACGAATTCTTGAGGCATGCCATTCAAGATGGTGGCTACGTGCTCCACATCAGAAACCTTATGACTAGAGAGTGCTAACAAATTGCAAATCTCTTTGATCTTAACAGTGTACTCTCACATTCACAAATTTCCTTTTCGCATCGAGCGAAGCTTACAATGAAGGTGCATTACCTTCGTTGTGGACAATTTTGAGAAGAGACTAGTGATAACACGCCAAATATCTGCAAATGTATTAGCTCCAACCAATTGAGGAAGGATATCGGAGCTTACCGTCGATAACAGCCAAGAAGCTAGAGAGATGTCTTGCTTCACAAATTGCGTGTACTCTGGATTGATCACACAATCTCCATTCGAGCGTTGAATGAATTTTGTTGGCTTTGGGCACTCTGGATCCAGGTACTCCTCTAAACCGAGACCTCGAATCGTGAGAATTACTTGATGTTTCCAGAGCAAGTAATTTGAATCGTCCAAACAAACATTGATTCGTTTGTTGGAGAACATGTGAGTTGTTGAATCATCACTTCCTCGGGCGGTAACATCGACACTGGCAGATTCGATCGGTGTCACCATTGAAGCGTCGAGAAAATAGCAGAGATGAGAAGAACGAAGCACGAAGAAGAAGAAAGCACCGCTGACGATGACGGAAAATCATGATCGGAACGATCGTCCTTACTCTGATACCATGTTGGTCATAGCTCCGGTGACTGGCATTGCTCCGGCAACGGATAGACGAGAGAGAAGAACGGTGCGGTGATGAAGAAAAGGGAAAACAAAGACAAGTCCTAGAATCAGAGAAATAAAAGAAATGGGCTACTTGTTTTATTGATTATCTCAAAAGAATATAATCTTATACAAAAATTACTTGGGCCAAAACCCAATACTTATACTAAAAATTCTAACTGCCTAACAACGTAATGGGCCAGCTAATTCTCTAGAGAGATCCGGGCCAGCTGTATGCTAATCTTCTAGAGAAATTCGGGCCAGATGGCTCACTAGAACATTCGGCAGCTAAGTAGCTAAAGACCCTCTAACAATGAGTTTAAATTGAAAGAGTGAAGGGCAGAGCTTTTGTTAGATGAGCTTCATTGTATGGTGGGGTTTTGGTAGAGATAGCAAACAACTCGTTTAGATCGGGTTCAGTTCGAGTCAAGTTCAAGTTCAATTTTGACTAAATTTGGTTTCGGTTCATTTCAGGTCAAATGTAGTTTCGTTCGATTTTAACTCGAGTTTATAGTGATTTAGGTCGGGTATCAAGTTTGATAAAGTCACATTGGTTCGGTTGATTTTGGTTTGTCTTAGTCATTTTGGTGTTGTTTTGGGAGCTAGTTAAAGTCAATGTTCCCTGGAGTGTTCATATATTTAATACTATCTATTAGATGTACCAAACATATCTTAATAATTCAAAAACAACATATTTGGTTTTTTAAGAAGTTTGATGGGTACAGTTATAGTTATAATCATTGATAGTACACGTTCCGATAACTATAATTATAATCAAATCAATATATCAACAATCAATTGATCTGATAAATAAGACGTTAAATCTCTTAAAGTAAAATCGAGAATTTAAATCCTGATCAATTGATCTGACCATAATAGGCTTCTACACTCAGGAATAGAGACAAGATTTCAGCTCCAGAAAGACAAAGTATAACTTTTTTAAAAGTAGGAGATAATTTATAATTATCCCACAATTTTTTAAATTTATAAATTAATGATAAAAATGGGTAAACTACATTAGTGACCACCGAACTAATTGGGGATATCTATTTTAACCATCGAACTATTGAACTCGTCAATCCGACCACCAAACATATTAAATTGACCTATTTTTACCACCGTCGTTAAAAAACTAACGGAGGGGTGACGTGACAGTTAACGAACATTTGTAAAATTACACATTTAGTCCCTATTAATTACCTATAATATCAATATGGTCCTAATTTTAATTTAATTAATTAAATTTAATCATCGAATCGGATGACAACACATGTCATCACCCGATTGGACAATTTGTAAGATATATACAAATGGGTGTAATTTGTATAATAGAAGTGGTTTGGCGCAATGGAAATAGCATGGGGTTTTACCTTGAAGGTCCCAGGTTCAAACCACAACCAGGAAGTGACACGTGTCACCAACTGGTTAGGTTGATCTAATAAGTTTGGTGGTTTGATTGACGAGTTCGATAGTTCAGTGGTTAAAATAGGGTATCCCAATTAGTTCGGTGGTCACTAGTGTAGTTTACCCTAAAAAAATTGGTAATTAGAGGCCACAACCCCTCCCAATATGTAGAGGTTGCAATCGGGTCGGGTTGATTTTCGGTTTAGGTTCGATTCATGTTGGATCGGGTCTAACTCGGATTTAGTTTGGGTTTATGTTATTTTGTATCTGGTCAAGTGAATATCAGACCGGTTGGCTTTTCTAATCAGTTGACTTTTTAGGTCGAGTCAATATCTGATTGGTTGCTTTTCGGGTCGGGTCAATATCGGATCGGTCGACTTTTAATTTGAGTCAATATATGAAGATGATCTTTAAAAAGAGAAAAAATGATATTAAATTATTACTAAAGGTAGTTGTTAATTAGTAATATAATACAAAATGAGAATAAAACATACATATTTGAGAAAATTAAATTCGAGTTGCTTTTGGTTCGGGTTGATTTTCGGTTCGGGTTGCTTTCAGTTCGATTGATTTTCGATTCGGGTTTCTTTTGGTTCAGGTTGTTTTCGGTTTTGGTTAGTTTCGGTTTCGGGTTAGTTTTGGTTTAATTAAATTCGAGTCGGTTTTAATTCAGTTCGTTTTGGTTTAAATTCGGGTCAAGTTTAGACCATCATGTTCAAGTATATACCGAATCTTGGGTCGAATAAATCAGTTCGAGTCTCGAGTTTGAGATCAAGTTTGCCAGTTCTATCGATATGTGTGTATATAGCTTCGTCTATGTTTATCGTACCTAATTCGGATTAGGCAAAACTCAGCATTGACGAGACCAAAACCTAAAATAAATCTAAAAAAGAACTCCACGCATATAATATTTGAACCTGAACACTCAAGTTCTCGAAGTTGAAAACAACCAAAATGACATTCAAATTAAAAACAATATTATTCATGAAATAAAATAAAAGTAATTTTCATTGTATGATTTTATATTTGGTCTAATATTTTATCTATTTTGTCGAGAAAAAAATATTTTTTCTATTTACATCTGAATATGTAAACATAATTCTTATTAAAATATGAATTAAAATCAAGTAATATCTGTCTAGGTGAGTTCATATATACATGGACATCATTTTGTTCTTAATTTATGAGTTTATGGACGTCAGTGCACATGCTAGCTAGCTTAAAAGTAAAGAGTAAAATACATTTTATGTCAAAATAAAGCAGGATCGATGAAGAAAATAGCTGTTCTGGTGGGTTGCAATTGTTGGATATAATAATGCTGCAAAACAAAAATATTAGTATTGATTCTAATAAATAAATTGAAAGAAATAAATTAAGTTTATTGTATCCTAATAAAAATAGAGATTAATTCATAATCTATGATTAGTCTCAGGTCTAATTGAGTTTCGTGATAGATCAATAATTTTAACTAATATATCTCAGAATACTGGTAAGTGCTTTAGAAAAAATAATTTAATCTTTCATGCAAGACTCTCAGGAGATAAGAGGTGGAGACTCCCCAATTTTATCCACATCGGGTCCCCAGGGTCAAGTAGAAGCCGCGAATCGGACGATAGAAGAAGCAGAAAATACCTTCTTGGTAGCTAACGAACTGGGTTTTTCCTTCATCGAATCTAGAAACGAGGTAATCGACAAGCTCTCCAGCCTCGAAGAAATTCAGTCGCACAACCAGTAGAGAATTTTGGAGGTAAATTTCAGATTAGCGTTGAAGTTGATTTTATGGAAAAAACACAATTTATATCTTGGAATGTTCGTGGATTATGCAATCCAATTAAACAACGTGCTGTCCGGAAGTTATGCTCTAAAGATTTTGTGAAGTTAGCTCTAATCCAGGAAACTAAGATGGGGAATTACCGGAGCAACATCCTCCGGTCTTTATGGGGTTCCAAGATGGGAGAGATGACGTTTGAGCCGGCGTTGGGTTTATCGGGGGGATTAATTACAATGTGGGATCCTAATTTTTTCTCCACTGAGAAAACAATTCTGGACCAAAGATTCATAATTCTGGTGGGGGAGTTAACTAAATGGAAGAAAAGGATTTGTGTGGTAAACGTGTATGCACCAAATGATGAAGGCGAACGAAGAGACTGCTTTGATCGACTAGTGAACAGGCTAAACATTCTACAACTTCCTATTATTTTGGGAGGGGATCTAAATGTCGTAATGGAGGAGGAAGAAAAAGTAGGATCAAGCTTCAACAAAAGGGCAGCCGAATTCCTTTCAGCAGTTCTGGATAATCTGAATATTATAAGCATCCCCCTAAAGGGGGGAAAATTCACCTGGTTTGGTAGAAGTGAGCCCCCTCAAGCTAGTTGGTTAGATCGATTTTGCTTATCCTCAGAACTACTACTGCTCTGGCCAAATTTATCTCTATCAGTGTTGCCCAGAAGTCTTTCAGACCATTGTCCGATTGTGCTAAATATTGAAGGAAGAAATACTGGACCCAAACCATTTAAATGGTTCTCATCTTGGACAGAGATCGAAGGCTATAATGAAATCATCAAAAGGGTGGTAAAAAACTCGCAACAATCCGGCATCAATAGTGTGTTAAAAGTATGCAAGGAGCAATCAAAGATTTGGGTAAAATTGACAGCAAAGTTAAAGCCAGATTCTATTAAGGAATTGGAAGAGGAACTACATGTCTTGGAAACTCGAATGGTGCTGAAAAAAGCAAATGCAGAAGAAATCCGAAAAGCTGGCTATCTTAGAAGTCAACTGTGGCAATTATATCGGAAGGAGGAGAAAGACTGGCTACAGAAGTCAAGACTCAAATGGTTCCGGGAAGGTGATAGGAACACGCGGTTCTTCCATTTGACAGCCTCGAATCGAAAATTAAGAAATCAAATTTCTCACCTTAAAGTCAATGGTGAAAGCATTACTGATTCTCACAAAATTGCAAAACATTTTGAGCAGCATTTCAGAAGCAGCTATTCTGATCGAAAGGCACTACAAATAAGAAAGTGGGAATGTTCTTTAAAGGCTTTAACGCAAGAATCGGCAGATTGGTTAGAAAGGCCCTTCTCCAAGGATGAAGTGTGGGAAGCGATTGATTCAGCGGATGGTTCAAGGGCCCCAGGTCCGGATGGGTTTAATCTCAATTTTTACAAAAAATACTGGGTCCTGCTTCAAAACCACATTATGCAGTTTTTTTCTAGTTTCTTCGAAGGCAAAGGATTTCCAGCAGAACTCAATGCAACATTTATAGCCCTCATCCCAAAATCAACTTCACCAGAATCAGTGGAGGAATACAGACCAATCAGTTTGGTAAGCAGCATGTATAAAATTCTAGCAAAGGTTTTAGCGAAAAGACTAGCAACTTTCATGAACGAGCTAGTAAGCGAAAATCAATTCGCATTCATAAAAGGGCGACAAATTATCGATTGCTCTTTGGTGGCAAACGAAATCGTGGACTTGGTGAGAAAAAGAGGCGATGCAACAATGGTCTTCAAAGTGGATTTCAAAAAAGCTTACGATTCGATCGAGTGGCCGTTTCTATTTCTGGTTTTGAAAAAGATGGGATTCGGTCAAAGATGGTGCAATTGGATACGATCCTGTGTAACGACAGTATCCATGGCTGTGTTGATCAATGGTTCGCCGACGAATTTTTTCAACATCAAAAAAGGTTTGAGACAGGGATGCCCGCTATCTCCTTTTTTATTCAATCTAGTTGCTGAAGCATTGAGCTATTGTTTATCCAAAGCAGCAGGTGATGAAATGTTCAGGGGAGTAAAAATTGACAATTGTAATTTTGAATTAACTCATCTGCAATTCGCAGATGATTTAATTATTTTCTCGGAGGCAGAAATAGATCAGATCATGAACATCAAACGAATATTGAGAGTATTCGAAGCTGTATCAGGATTGAAGCTGAATTTGAAGAAATCTGAACTCTTCGGCATAAACGTGGATCAGGAGTTAATGAAAAATGTTGCAGCAGTTATTAAATGCTCTTGCGGATCTCTACCTACGAAATACCTTGGTTTGCCGCTGGGAGTTGTTAGAAATTCCATTTCTTTGTGGAATCCTGTGGTTGAAAAATTCAGGAAACAACTGGTGAGTTGGAAGGGATCGAAATTATCTCCTGCAGGCAGATTAACGATGGTAAAATCAGTGCTTTGCAGTCTACCTTTGTATTTCCTGTCTATGTATAAAATGCCCTCTTCTATCAGCAATGAACTGAATAAACTGATAGCTAGATTCATATGGGGTAAGGTTGACGCAAACACTATTCATTGGGTGCGTTGGGAGGATTTATGCAAACCGAAGGAGGCAGGGGGACTGGGGATTGTGGATCTAAACATCAGAAACCGTGCACTACTTAATAAATGGGTATGGCGATACAATATCGAGCAAAACGGACTATGGCGGAGGGTGCTGGATGGGAAATATTATGGCACAAGTAGAACGTTGCTTCCACCGCCAATCGAACAGAAGAAACTGTCATGGTTCTGGAGGGACATCACAAAGCCGATTTACTGTCCAAATGACGTTTTATTAGTTAATCTCTGACCTGTTCTTGGAGATGGTTTATTGATTGAATTCTGGTATGAATGCTGGGCTGGCGATACCCCTCTAGCACAACAATTTCCCAGGATTTTTGCACTATCAATAAGAAAAAATGGAAAAGTCAAAGATTTTGGGGTGAAATTGGAAAGCGGATGGAACTGGCAGATTCCTCTTCGCAGAAGAATGTTCGATTGGGAACTGGCAGTTTGGGATCAATTCATTACTACTTTACATAAATACTCTTCAGCCCCAATTGATCACGACATGCTAAGGTGGATAGGAGATTCAAGTGGGAGCTATAATTCAAAGAACTTCTGCGAATTAGCCTCCTCATCGGATATACCAAACACGGCAGTGTGGAAATTCGTTTGGGACAAGCATATTCCTCCAAAAATTCAATTTTTCACTTGGAGAATGGTACGTGGCAGATTAGCGACTAAAGTGAACCTTCTAAAAAGGGGATCGAAGTTAGTTACGGATCAGCTATGCCCCTTTTGTAACAAAGAAAATGAAACCGAACATCACCTATTTTTCTCATGCTTTACAAGCTGGAAGTGCTGGATGAAATGGTGTGAGAAGTGGAACACAAACTTCATCTTCCCCGGAACCATCGATGGAGCTTTAACGGCTTGGTGTGAGAGTTCCATCAACAGAAATTTAAAGGTAATCTGGTGTATATCTTTTTTCAGCTTCTGTTGGTCGATATGGATGCTGCGGAACGATATAATTTTCAATAACCGAAAGGGCGAAGACGGTTTATTTGATATGACCCAAATTAGGACTTTCCATTGGTGTCGCAACAATTGGCCTGAGATTTTTACTTCAGAAAATCTCTTTCTAGCGGATCCGACAAATATAAGTATTCATGTTCCGGAGAGAAAAAGGCCCCCTATCAACACCAAAGAGAAGACAGATATACTCTCTTTCATGGTCGATGGGGCGGTTAAAGGAGCGATAGGGGAAGCGGGTATTGGAGGGGTGATGCGTGATTCGAATGGTAAATTGTTGATAAAATTCTCAAAGTCTGTGGGGCATCTTGATGTAATAGCTGCAGAAGTAATGGCGATCAAAGAAGCATGCCTGCTATGCAAATCAAACAAAAGTTTTGCAGGTAGGAGAATTGTTTTCTGTTCTGACAGCTCCATCGCAGTCTCTTGGTTCCAACGACCACAAATTGCTCCTTCACACTTTACAACAGCAACACGAGAAGTGTGGAAATGGTGCAATTCGGAGCAGTGGATTTTTTGCAAAATTGATAGAGGCCAAAATGGAGAAGCTGATCTGTTAGCATAGGAGGGCATAGAGAGGAAATCTGATATGATCCAAGTTGGCCAAGAAAATTAGATTGACTTCGCTTTGAAATGCAGTAGATGATGGGTAAGAAGCCTAAGGCACTAGGTGGAGCAAATGCCAGTGTAGTTTTTAATATACAAGTCAAAATTGACAGTGGTTTTGGAAGGCTCCATGTTGTAAAAGTAAGCAGTCATGTTTTGTGTAAGTCTAGGAACTGATCATGCATACAGTTCGGATCCATGTGTAACATACATCGGTTGAACATTCGATTAATAATACCAACTAGGCACTCTTTTCCCCCAATTTAGGATTAGTGGGGGTTTTTAATGAGGCCTAATTTCTCTTCAAAAAAAAAATCTTTCATAGAATGTGACTAATCTTTCACACTCAGATAATTTTATTAACTTCATCTCAATATAGACTACCCGAATCAAGCATATGAATTCAGTAAGCGCATTTAGTAAGTCCATCCTCTTAAATTTAAATTTGGTCAGTCCATCAAGTTTATCTAAATAAAACCTCCAAAATTCCGGGATACGAACACATACAAGAAAAGAAAAACACATTTTAACGAGTTAGTGAATTCATCAAGTATGTCTCACTAGAACCACCCAAATCTTGGAATATAAATTCATTAAGCATAGAGCTCAGTCTTTTACATGTATATAGTATGATATAGGGATAAGTTTTGAAGTACATAAGGAGTCTTTTTCAATTTTCATTTGACAACTTTGATCCTAAAAATAAGGTGAGCAAAACTCGACTCGACTTGAAAAAAAATGAATTTTTTAATTTGATCTAACGTGAAAAAATACGACTCGGCTTAACTCGACTCGTAATTTCTTAAACTGGACTCGAAAAATTTTTAAATGAAGCTTGAGTTATAAAATGAAACTCAATTTTTTTTTGTAATTAGTGGATCGATATTCAAGCTCAAGTCGAGTCCCTCAACTTTCTCTTATATATGTATATTGCATATAAAAAAATGAAGAAATATATATATATATATATATATATATATATATATGTATATTGTATATGGTTACAGGAAATCCTTTAAATTATAATCAATCAATATCATAACATTATAATATTTACAATTAAATTTGAACAAAAACTCAAACAACTCAACTTCTCGACTCGAAAAAAATTCAAATAAAGCTTGAGTTAAAAAATAGGACTCGTAAACTCATTTAACTCGACTCGATCAAATGTTTACCCCTACATAAAAAAAAACTAGGTTAGGTATCCACCATAAAAAATCATTAAGAAATGACTTGATATTATACTAACTCGGTAAGTCTATTTTTAAGAATATCTTATTTGTTCGCATTTAAAGCATTTTTTATAATTGAATATTATGAAATAATATTACTTAGGGTAAACTATTTTATTAGTCACTTAGTTATAGGGAGGTTTTAATTTGACTACTGATCAATTAATTTTGTCAATCATGAATTTAACTATTTAAAGGATATCAATTAAATCATCTGTCGTTAATGAAGAAATTGACGTGACAGTTAAAAATTTTGTACAATTACAATTGATCCTCATTACTTACATATTCTATCAAGTTATTCCTAATTTTAATTTAATCCAATAAATTTAATCTTGCAATCAGATGAAGAATATGTAAGTAATGAAGATTAGATGTAAAAATATGTAAGTATTGATGACCAAACATGTAATTATACCAATTTTTAATTATCACATCAACTTCTCCGTTGAATGTTGAAGGTCAGCTACAAGTGGCTTAATTGATATATTTAAATAATCAAGTGACCCGATTGACAAAATTAATAAATCAGTTGTCAAATTAAAATTTCTCAAATATTTTATTTGTTTACGTTTACAGACTTATTAATAAATCTAATAACATTAGTAAACCCTACAGCAACCTTCCTATATTTTATACCATTTGCAATAACTGGGAGTAATATTCTATACTAAGTACAACTTCACCAAGGCAAAAATGTCCTAACAACCTTTTTTTTGTTTTATAATTAAAGATGATGTAAATAGGGATGAATAAAACTCGACTCAACTTAAAGAAGTTTATTCTTTCGAAAGAACTTGCCACGAAAAAATCTGACTCAACTCATAATTTCATAAACTCGACTCGATTCAAAAAAAATAAAGTTTGAATTATAAAATATGATTCGAAGAACTTAAAATTTTTAGTAATTGGTGGATCGATTTCCAAGATCGAGTTAAGCCCTTCAACGTCGCTTGATATATGTCGTATATGAAAAAATAATGGAGAAATATATGTGGGTATCATATATGATTATAAAAAGTCATTTAAATTGAAACCAAATAGTATCATAACATTATAAATATTTACAACTAAATTTGAACAGAAACTCAAACTCGACTTGACTCGATCTTCATAAACTTGACTCAAAAAATTTAATTAAAATTTGAATTATAAAATAAAACTCTT
This sequence comes from Hibiscus tridactylites, assembly GCA_958450335.1. NCBI lineage: Eukaryota > Viridiplantae > Streptophyta > Magnoliopsida > Malvales > Malvaceae > Hibiscus > Hibiscus tridactylites. The sequence continues at coordinate 77,311,297 of OY288284.1, read as the reverse complement.
CAACTCAACTGACTCGAAAGAAAAACATTTAAATCAACTCCACTAGATCAAATACTCATAGTCGCAATTAGATGAATGGAGTATGAAGATGATCAAGGGCTTCCATGTTTTTATAATGCATTAGGTTGGAGTTTTCTCTGCATGCAAAAGAATAAATTACATGCAGGTCACGTGGAACAACTATTTGCCATTTTATAGAGTTTGGATAACTAACACGGGTTGTTTTAAGGCAAAATGACAAAAGATGCCCCCAACGTTTGCATGTTTTATCATTTGGCCCTCTATTTTTTTTTTGGTCTAAATATGCCCCCAACGTTTGCGTGTTTTGTCATTTGGCTCCCTATTCTTTCTTTTGGTCCAAATATGCCCCCCAACGTTCCATTCATAGTCCAAATATGCCCTTGTTGGATGTAAACTGTCAATCAACTGACGGTCAACGACTTATAAAAAAATTGACGTGGCATCAGCAGATCTTAATACGTGGCAATTACAGTCAGCATCAGCTGTTGAACGTCAGTTGACTGACAGTTTTCATCTAACGGGGGCATATTTAGACTACGAATGAAACGTTGGGGGCATATTTGGACCAAAAAAAATATAGGGCCAAATGACAAAACAAGCAAATATTGGGGGCATATTTGAACCAAAAAAAAGAATAAGGGGCCAAATAACAAAACATACAAACGTTGAGGGCATTTTTTTTTTGTCATTTTACGTTGTTTTAACTTAACCAAGATCTCAGAAATACGGTAACATTAAACCCTAGGTAGAAATTAACAAAATTCCCAAGGCCTTTTTACCAACCATATTTAAATAAACAAAGTTAGAAAATATAAGCCATTTCAAGGGTTTGGCCTAGTGGTAGAGGTGCTGCTATTCAACTCATAAGTTGCAAATTTGATGCCTAGTATTCTCGTTTAGTTAATTTTTCACCTAATTAGGTGACACGTGTCACTATCTGATTGAGTAAAAAAATATTAAATTAAAAATAAAGTAAATTTATCTAATCGAGTCATAACATATGTCGTCATCTGATCAGTTAATTAATTTTATTTAATTAAATTAAAATTAAGACCAAATTAAGTAATTAACATGGACCAAATTGTCAGGAATGTATAAGAAATATGTGAGTATCAGATTCCGACCCTAGAGTGAGCAGAGGGCGCTATTGGCTTCAAAAAAGTCACTAACGGAAGATGAGGGTATTCTGTTCGAGTGGCTGCCAAGCAGACGAGACATAGAGTAAAAATTTCCTGCCTCCTAACCATGCCTTCTTATATGTCCCTACTAAAAAACACATAAAAATTAAATTCTAAGCCCTAACCCTAATTTTCATATCTTAAACCCTAAACTCTAAAAAATACACCCTAACCCTAAGCTCCAACCTTAAACCCGCTATTTTAAAGTGGAGACACCAATGAGGGCATAGTTAAGGGGCAGACGATTTCCATCCGAATTTAAAAGCCGGTGAGCTGACCGGAGGGCAGGCTCATGGGGCCTTTACCTATGCATTGGTCCAAGTACTGAACCAGAACAAAGGCCATTCCTTGACCAACAAAGAGCTTGTGATGCAAGTTAGGAAATTTTTTACAAGAGCAGGGAATTGAACAGCACTCGTGCCTTTACTGCAGCGATGAGAACACAGACGCACCTTTCTTGGCCACCTCATTTTCCGGTGACAAAAGGAAGCGTCCAGGCATAGAGCTGATGAATGGAGGAGGGTCGACATCGATGAATGAAACCCCCAACGGACTAATCCATGCACTACTCCACTGCTACTGCACCAATAAATTTGAAGAATTTCTTCTAGTCTATGTGTGATTCCGTAATTACTGCTTTTACTACAATAAATTTGAAGATGTACGTGTGTTTGCTTAATTACTTAACGTCTGTATATCTGTTTTTTGTGTACAATTGAATTAAAATCAAAGTTTATATATCGCATTACACATTTGACCAAAGTTTATATATATATATATAGATGGACACTTAGCTCATTGTTATTTGCTGGCATTGCCAACCTTTATTATTATTATTACTATTATTATTATTATGGTGGTGGTGGTGGTGGTGGTGGTGGTGGTGGTGGTGGTCTCATTGAAAAGGGAAAAAAAACAAATTGAAACTTTCACCATGAATAGCATGGCTCCAGAAAATGCACTAGTAATGATAGATACTGAGATACAACAGTAGGCCAGAGCCTCAAATTCCATCCTCGCTATGTAAAAAATAAAAATCTTCTGTTATTTTTGGTGTTATTTTTTATGTTTCATTAAAAATTAAATTTTATACTTTGATTTTAAATTTTAAATTTTATATCTTAAAATATACACCCTACACATAATTTTATAATCCATAAACATTAACTAACCTTAAACTTTAAGGCATAAATAGAAATACCAAAAAGAGATAAAAGATTTTTATCCTTACATAAGCGGGTTAATTAAGAATAGAAATTATATATTTGTTTTTAGTGCTCCTATTTTTGTCTGTTAATAATTTAACAACAGACATAAACGAACGTATGATTTTATGTTAAGAATACGAACGTGTAAAATTTAAAGAATCGAAGATTTGAGCTAAACCCTTGCATTCTTTGCAGTCATGACACTACACCAAGTTTGATATATAGCGGCGCTTTTCGCGGCGTTTCTTGATCAAACGCCGCTAAATTTTTACATATTGTGGTGTTTACCTAACAAACGCCATAAAACAACAAATCTCGTGGCGTTTTAGGAACAAACGCCGCTATAAAATGATCTATGGTGGCGTTTTAGGAACAAACGCCGCAATAAAATGATCTATGGTGGCGTTTTAGGAACAAATGCCGCTATAAAATGATCTATGGTGGCGTTTTACCAAAAAACGCCGCAATAAAATACACATTAGTAGCGTTTGTGACAAAAACGCGTTGAGTTTTTTGGTGGCATTTTACAAAAAATGCCACAATAGGTAATATAAAACTCAACGCATCATTTGAAGATATACTCACTCTCAATTTCTCTTCCCCACCCCGATCCCCAAATCAAACCCACGATCCCTAATTTCCTCCATGGTCGACCTCAGTCACCTCTCACTCCCTCATCTTGACCAGTGATATGACCCCTATCATCGGCGAGATTCAGTAAGTTTTTCTAGTTATTCCATTTATATTTAATGGAATGTGAAAATGGAATTGTGAAATTGCTTAAGCATCACCTATCTGATGGGCTATACATGAGGGAGAATTTGGAATTTATTATTTAGAAAATTTTCCTGTTATTTCAAGCCATGGATTCAAGCAGAGAAATATTTTTGCTACAGTTCCAAATAGATGTTGTGTTGTGTATCTATGTTTTAGGGTTCGTTTTGTGAGGGGGAAGGGGAGACTTGCCTCCATGTTATTTCAAGTTCTTATGATGGTTTGGTGTAAACAGGATGAGTCTTCTGGATTCTTAAGCTTAAATCGAGTTTCTATGACTGATTCTAAATATTATTTTTTGAAAATTTGGTAAACGTAGACGCGATGCAAGTTTCACGAGGCTGTTAGAATTTCAATATAAAAGGATCACACACGTGTCCTCCTCGCTCCACACTCTATTCACTTGTCGTTTCCCTCCATTTCCTTGTTTTTGTCGTTGTTCTTGACATTATCACCGGTTCACACTTGTTTTTCCAATGGAAAAACTGGATCACATCAAATCTCACCTTCCTTCACTTACTCAAATCAGGTGCGTTTGTTTTCATTGATTTTCTCGGAGAATTTTTAATTAAAAATAATGATAACATTAACGATGATTCTGATTTTTTATAATTCCGCAGTGAAAAGGAGAAAAACGGATTCATCAACCTCGTCTCCCTCTATCTTAGGTAATGTCTCCGTTTCTCCTTTTTTTGAAATTTGATTGTTGTTAGTTAGATTTTGAATTCTGATATTTCGGAATTGGCGATTAAATTGTTGTATAAAAAAAGTTGAGAAGCACAGCATGTAGAATGGAGTAAGATCCAAACACCGACTGATGAAATGGTTGTTCCTTATGACACATTGGCTCCAATTCCTGAAGGTAATTATCTAGTTTAATTTTAATCCATTAGAAAAAACGAATCTGGAGTTTGCCTTTAGTTTGATCTAATGAATAAATCTAAATGCAGATGCAGCTGCAACTAAGAAGTTACTGGACAAACTTGTTGTTTTAAAGCTTAATGGAGGCTTGGGGACAACTATGGGATGTACTGGTCCTAAGTATGCTCTTTTTCTTCCTAATCAGTTACTACTAATTATTTTTATGTTTTGCATTGCTTAGTAACAAAATTATCTAATTGTTCCTTTGTTTGATTTCTTTTCGAAAACAGATCTATCATTGAAGTCCGCAATGGCTTCACATTTCTTGATCTAATTGTTATTCAAATTGAGGTTGTAAATTTGCCTTCCCTTATAAGTTGTTAATTTTCGTTTCTGTCTTATGTTAGAAGATGGAGCTCATTTAACAACCATCTTTTTCTTTGTTTTGATCAGAAACTTAATTCAAAATATGGATGTAGTGTTCCATTGGTGCATACTTTAAGGTATGCATTATTAGCTTAGTATTTTTAAACTTGTATGTATCATAAGAACATGCTTAAATTATATCTGTGCATTTATTCTTGGATCTCTCCTCTATGAAAAAAATTAATTTTGATGCTAATTTATCTATAAAACTCAAGTCTTGGCTAATCATCTGGGGATTCAAACATTTATTAGTCCTTGCATTTTTTGGATTCTGATAAATTTTCCCAGCAGAGCAATCTGATGGCAGATTTCAATATGCTAGTTCATTAGGGGGAAAGCTTTAAAAGGGAATAGTCTGATATGAATGGCTCTTTTCCTAAATTTTATTTTATTTTTGTTTATTTTGCATATTTGTGCGCTTTGTTAGCACACCAACAGCTCTTTTCCTAAATTTCCTAAATTTTCCCAGCAGAGCAATCTGTTGTTATTTGTGTTGTTATAGGAGCATTTCCAGAAGCTAAGGATGGAGAAATCAATGGGTTCATCAGCAACAACACCAAAACAGGTATGCCTACTAATTGGGGTTGCTGATGTGGCATTAATCATAATAAGTTTTGATGATAATTTCCATTGTCTTTGCCTTTGACACATATATGTTGAACCAAATCCTTCATTTTTTATTGTAGATTGCGTATCTGCAAAGTTTGGGGTGCACTGTTTCTCCTACTTCAAGACTTCATGCTTCGCGTCTGATAGAACAGTACAAGTCGCTGTGACTCATTCTATGTTTGGAGGCTGAAAAGGTCATGTTCATCTAATCTCAGCAATAGACAGAAAAGGGCGTGCTGCTGTTATGTCTTAAGTCATCGATACGTACGAGAAGTGGTGTTTAAGGTTGTCCACTGCACGTCTTAACCGTTGGTTGCGTAAGGTCTATGGTTGATATCGTTTGCTGTTGTTCTAATCTTTGAACCCTGAAAGTGTATAATTCTGTACTCAAATTTTGAATTTTTAATGTAATGCATTTTAAATTATTATATAATATGTATGCTTTATTTGAATTTTTAATGTAATGCATTTTAAATTATTATATAATATGTATGCTTTATTTGATTTTTTTTGAAACATGGTGTTATTCGCGGCGTTTGTAAAAAAATGCCACTATAGAACATGTTCTCGCGGCGTTTGTGTTTGTAAACGCCGCTATAGAACTTGACTTTTTGCGGCGTTTTTAAATACAAACGCCACTAAAGAACACTTATTCGCGGCTTGTATTTAAAAACGCCATTATAGAACATGTTCTCGCGGCGTTTGATTTTACAAACGCCGCTATAGAACTTGACTTTTGCGGCGTTTTTAAAAACAAACGCCACTAAAGAACACTTATTCGCGGCGTTTGTAAATACAAACGCCACTATAGATCTAGACTTTTTGCGGCGTTTTTATCTAAAAAACGCCGCGAACTATTTCGGCGCTACTTTAAGCGGCGTTTCTTACGGCGCTTTCTTAAGCACCGGGAAAGGTTTTAGCGGCGCTAAAAAACGCCGCTATAGGGTTAAAAAACGCCGCTAAATAACTGTTTTGTTGTAGTGTGAGGACGCGTATGCACTCTTCTTGGGCGGCCTTGGTTAATTGACTTCACTATGGGAACGCATATTGAGCTGTGTTTTGCACTACAACTACAATAAATTTGATAACCAGCTACTTAGCGATGAAAACCGATTCGAATAGGATTAGATTTTATTGATAATATTATAGTAATTATCTGGTTAGATTTCTAAGGTCCAACTAATACCTCGTTGCCAGGAACGGAGTCAGAATTTGAAGTTGGAGGACAAAACATAAAATTTGAAAGGTGAGGGGGGCAAATTTATAATTATCCCAATTTTTTCAGAAAAAATATAAAGAATTAAAGGGTAAAAAAAAATTCTGATTCAACATGTAGCACCGTCCCTGCTCGTTGCACTCTTTTTTATTTTATTTTTTAAAAATAGATTTCATTAAACTAGACACAAAATTAATGATGCAGGAGAAGTAATAAAAAATTAATCTTATAAATTGTTAAATTAACAATTCTTACTGCATCAGCAAACTACAACAAATTAGGATTTTTTTTGCCAAGCCGATTAGATTTTATTGTTAGTAATAAAAGACCCAAAACCGTACAAAATCATAAGGCAGCCATCGCAAGGATAGGAAAATAAAACATGATCAACTAATCGCATAATGCAACACATTGTTATGAGGATCTAACTATACTAGATCATCGACTTTTTCGATATACGAACATCAATTACCACAAAAATAAACGAAAAATTGTGCCGCAAAGAAATACAAACAAACACGATAAAATGTGAGAAAAGAAAAATACAAACTCACAAAGATTCTTATTCAAAACTAAAAACAAAGGAAAAGTACATATTATGCAATAACCGGTTCACTTGCTAAGAACATAGCACACAAAGGATTGTATGTCCTTATTTATTTTAGTACAATAGAACGATGTTGTCTTCATCTTTAATGTCCAAATCCTTCAACATTTATCGACCTTGATGTTACCAATCGAAACAAGACCTTTCCCTTCTTTAGGCACCAAACTCACCTCAATGTGGTCTTCATCTTTAATGCCCAAATCCCTCAACAATTCCGAGATTGGCAAAGTCAAGCTTGTGTTAATCTTCGAATCAGGGTGGTCAATGCCATGCGGTATGGTGGAAAAGCTCCCGGCGAACTCCGAATCTTCAGGCTGGGCCGGTGTCTCGTCATCTAAGTCGTTAATGTTCACATCGAATTTTACCGAGGCATTCCGGTCTACTTGAATGTTTTGTATAACCAAAACTTCTTCGTCTTCGTCTCCGTCTTCATATCCTTCTACGGGCTTAGTCATCGATCTCTTCGGCCTCGGAACCTTAATCCGCACTAGATTGTCCAAAACTAGAGGGAAAGCGTTGCGGATATCGATTGTTTCGGCTACTTTTGCTTGACCTAGACCCCCTCGAAGCCTTCGAGGAGTTGGCCTGCGTCGAAGCCATGGGATATCAACGTTTTGATAAGCGTACCCCAATCGTTCAGTGTCAAGGAATTGCCAAACCTTAGCACGGACCAGATTACGTTTCTCGTCGTAGAAATAAAACTCTGAATTGTACCAATCTCTGTCAACTCTGAAGTGGAATTCTTGTCTCCACCCCGGTAATGCCTTCCGAATGCTCCACATTCGGTCGACATTGCCGTGATGAGCGTAGAACAACGGGTCTCTACCGGCGGAATAGAAATTCCCCATGTCCTCGTTATAGGGTGGCTTCTTGGCACCAACAAACTTGTGAATGGCAATGTGGGAACCGTTCTCGACTAGACCCCCTCCCGGTTCCGGCTTACATTCTCCGTCATCTTTCGAATTACAACCGGCACGGTACTTTTGTCCATAGAAACAAGTAGCCTTCTTGCTGCCCGATACCATCTCATTATACATCACATTAAGATTATTCTTTATTTGTCCTGTCCTTGATAACTCATATGTTGTCCCCCTCTCTGTTGATTTCGTTTTACTTTTTTTACCATCGGAAAGATGATAAAACAAGAATCCATGGGGCTGAATCCTTTTTCATATTATTAATGTGCATTCACTTAATTTCGTCGTTTGATGATGATGGTTGTTGGTGCAGTTGGAAAATGTACTCTTCCAACAATTAAGGTGAGTGTTTCATCTAACTCTACATCTGAGTAAGTTGTGTTGGCGAGGGTGAGTGTTGATGCAGTTGCATCCGTAGGGACGGAGCCAGGATTTAAAGTTGGGGGACAAAACATAAATTTTGAAAGGTGTGAGGGCAAATTCACAAATTTTTTTAGAAAAATATAAAAAATCAATGAGTAAAAAAGAGATTTCCTCCTACCGGGGGGCTACAGCTCCTCCCATTGAAGCTGTAACTTCATCACTGTGCATCCGTAATTTTTTATTGTTGTATGTATTATGTCCCATGAGTCTTGGGGGTAGGGTGATGTGTTTTTATGCTTTATTATATTGTTGTATTTTCGGATCTGTTTTCGAACTTTTTCTACTGTTTTGGTGAGTCTTTTTATTAATAAAATTAATTACTTTGCGAAAGAAAGAAAGAAACTGTACAAGTGACATGATAAAGATGACAAAGTTACGTACATATATTTTTTATTATAAAGTATATATATATATACATTCAGTGACGGAATCATGTAGGGTGTGAGAAGGGCACAATCTTTTTTGGTATAATTGTATTTTTAGTCTTTTTTTAGTTTAAATGTTAATTAAATAAGGCTTTTGCCCTTCCTAATTTTTAAAATTAATACCTTAATAAACTTTTACCCCTCCCAACATTGAATTCGAGCTCATCCCTGCATACATTGTTCATTTTGAAATATACATACATACATAATTCTTGGAGTAGAAACAGTTCCATTCATCCTTGGAAATTCTGGGATTTGTTCAACCAATTGAGCTCGGTGATTTTGGGGATTGTCTTTGGTGTTTGTTTTTTCAATTTTATTGGGGTTGGTGATTCTTTTCAGTTCGGCTAGATTTAGATATTTAGATGCAGAGACGGACGCAGAATTTTATGTAAGGAGGTGTGAACTATTAAGAAGTTCTATTAGAAACGTAAAGAGTACAAAATTATAAGATTTTAAGAGTGCGGAATTAGATTATCGATAGAAAATACAAATGAAATATATAAAATATAAAGAAACTTAAAATTTGTAGGAGTGCGGCTGCCCCCAGTATCTCTATGTCCGTCCTTGTTTGAGTGTATGTTGATCCTATTCAGAGTTTTCCTTGAAAGGTTGGTCATATTTTTCGGTTTGTAATACATTGTTGCATTGATTTTGCTCGGGGAAGTAGATTGTGTAGGTGAGGGCGGGTGATGATTGTGTTTGCTATGTTAGTGTGGTTTGTTTAGTGTATCGTTGTTATTTTCGGATTTGTTTCTAGAAATTACATATTGTTTCGGTAGGATTATATTAAGCATACGAACTTTTATACTTAATAAAATTATATAAAAATTTAAAAAATTCAAGGATTATTAAGTTAGATAATTAATATAAAATACAAAAAAAAAATCAAAATATACGCTAGTTTAAAATTTTTAAAAAATACGACTGTCTCCTAACATCTCTCGATCCATCTTTGTATAAAAAGAATAGTCTACAAGGAAATGTATTGTGTCTAGACCTGGCAAACTTGACCTGAGACCCGAAAACCGAACCGATTTACCCGAACCGAACCCAAAAACGAACCGAACATGCTTACCCGAAATTTGACCCGAAACTGAACCGAAAATGAATTGATTTTTAGTTGAACCGAAATGGATCCGAACCGATAGACCCAAACCGAATGGACTCGAACCGAATAGACCCGAACCGAAGACAACCCGAAATAAATATAAGATATTAATAGAAATAAAAAAGATGAGATATGAACAATCGCACAACTCACCAAAAAGTCAAATATATTGGTTTTATAAGGCCATATAAAGGGTGTAAAAAAAACTGACCAATCTTAAAACTTGATTAAAACTGATCGATCTCCCATCAACCAGAAATTGACCCGAACCGAACAAAACCGAAAATCAACCGTACCGAAAATCAATCGAACAATAAAACTGAACTGAACCGAACTCGAACCCGAACCGAACCGAATCTGAACCGAATAATATCAGACCCGAAATAACCAAAACTGAAATGACCCGAACCGATTGACCCATTTGCTACCTCTAATCGTGGAATCTCACACCCGACACAGTAGCAAGTTGGAAATGAAGTCAAAGGTCCCACATTTTTAGGGCATTGACCAATGCACTGGTCCAATTTATCAATGGCACGTGACAATAAGTTGTTAGAGTTTAATTGTTTACATAGTAAATCGCACGTGGCAAAATTGAGGATTGAAATGAGTACGATATTAGAGTTGGTTAGAAATAAAGCCTATGGCCCATATTTATTATTTTAAATATTTTTAGCGTAAATGGATTTTTAATTTTTAAATAAAATGTCGTATTGCTTAAATGAACGGAATTTTTACTCAAATATTACTTTAGAATTTTTAATTTCAAAAGTAGGGATCCCGAAAAATTATTTACAGATCTAGGGATGTTTACTGTTGAAAGTCAGAAGACCACCAGTGCACAACCCGTTTTTGAACAGTGTTCTTGGAGTTGTTTTACTGTTCAAAAACGGAGTGCTTTCCTCCCCTTTTCTGTTTTGCGCGACGCCACATGGCACGCAGTGAGCAGCCCAGGCACCATTATTCGGTGCACTGTTCAAAGACGGGGGGTGTGCAGTCCGACTTTGAACAGTGCTCGGAACGCCCACATCGCGCCACATGGCAGTGTGGCATTTTAAAAGGGTGGTGGTTGAAAATTATTGTTCAAACTCGGATTGTGGTCCATGGGTTTTCTGATTTTGAACAGTAATCATCTCTATATCCGAAAATAATCTATGAGGATCCTTATTTTTGAAATAAAAAAATCCCAAAATAATATTTGAGTAAATATTCCTTAAATGAACTTTTAAAGCATTTATACATAACTATAAAAAAGTTAATTAATAAAATACCATTTTGCCGAACCAATAAAGTTAAAATTGTTGTAAATAAAATAAAGAAGAACAAGAATAAGAATAAGATGAACAAAGAGATGAGAGAAAGAGGGAGATTTGTATTATTCTCAAATATAGAATTGTATACAATGCCTTCAATGAATCATCTATTTATAGGCATAAGAAGTACATAATACATTAAACTCTAATTCATGGAGATAATATTCCTAATAATAAATAAATCAAACTCCTTTGATAAAGTTCTAATCATGATAGACATCCACATAGATAAATATTCATAACACTCCCCCTTGGATGTCTATGAAGATAATGTGCCTCGTTAAAACCTTACTAAGATAAAAACCCAGTGGGAGAAAAAAAAATTCTTTAGTGAAGGAAAAAGAGTACACACATCTTTGATACGCATAACTTGTTGCCTCATTAAAAACCTTACCAGGAAAACCCATTGGGACAAAACCTCGGTTAAGGGAAAAAGAGTGCAACGCGTATTTACTCCCCCTCATGAAAACATCACAGAAGATCTTTGAATCTTCATAATTTAATCTTGAATATCATTTTTCTAAAGATCGCGAGGGATGAAACTTTGGAGTAATATGTTCCATGATGTATCAACTTTCAAACTGAGATATATATCTTGCTTTATCTTCACACAAGATAGCTTTTATCATATCTTGTAAAAGTAAATCCACATATCTTTTGGATATGTTGGGTCAATAATCTTAGCCAAACACATTTTTTTTTGCTTGCCTCGTGCATAACAATTATTTCTACGACATTTGAGGAGGCATCAACGAATGTTTGAAGATCTAAATGTAATGATCTTTGTATATTCATAGATATTTCTTAACCAACTAATATATAGTGCTTCAAGACCAAGAAAAGATATAATTATCTTTATTCACATCCAACAATCTTACAACTATTGGGATACTCAATAGATATGCTCTATTCATATTGAATCTTCTTTAAGATTCTTTCAGCTTATGTCTATTCATAGACAAAAGAAATATATAAAAATGCTCGATCTTCAGGTCGAGATAAACTTGATGTCAAGATTCAAGTACTTGTATTGAAAGTACTTCATGAGTTTCCAGTTTGAAGCTCTTTAGGAGTTCTAAAATTATCATAATGGATCTTGATCCAAACTCCTTTATAAAATACATAAGGAAATCTGATCATTCTTATAGTATTTTCTCAATTAGTATTCACTAAGGCGATTATACCAAATGCGCCAAAAATATTCATGAGACATGTTTAAATAAATTTCCTCAGAAATTTCCAAATGCTTATAGCATTTTAGATCCTTCAAGGATAAATATGGATCCACAAATAATTAGACGCATGTAAAATTTTCAAAACTGCCAAAGTAATTGCATCCACCATGAAGTAATTAAAACTTTTCATAAATCACAGTTCAAGTCGTATTTACGACTACTTATTTGTGCCTCACTTGCATTACACCTTTAGGTGTTTGGATTGGTGGTCCAAATACTTCTATTTTAGAAGTTTAAAGCGTCTTTCAACATTGGCCAATTCAATATCTATACTTCCGGATAGATTATATAAGATCCTCGATTTCTTTCTTTACTTCTATAGAAGTATTTTATGTAAAATTGTTTGTAAAATCGTTGTCGACAACTTTCCAATTTTCTAGTTCCATTCTCGTAATGACATAACTCATCGAGATCTCTTCAAGATTTCAATCTTTATTCCAGGTACCTGAAACTCTTCAAGAGTTTTATTATTTGTTATGTCTTGGGTCTCTTCAGGAGCACCCGCCTCCAATATATGACCATCTCATATTACTTTCTATTTACGAGAATTTTGATCATTTGGAACCATTTCAACTATCATGCTTCAGGCATGATTTACATTCTCTCGCTCTAACATGTAATTTAAACTTAGAGCATTTCAGCTGGTATATGAGACTTAATTACTCTCATTGGGTCAGTAAATATGTCTGCAGTTGACATGTAATAACATGAATTATCTTATGAACTTCTAGTTCATATACGAGGATCTAGATAATGATAATTCATTTTCCTCTATCCAGCTGATTATTATCTCCCCCTGATGTTGAGAAAAATCATGTCATAAATGATTCTCCAATTAATGTTTAAGAATTTAAACATAAAAGGAGACTCGTACTCAATATATATTCTCAACCCTTTTTATTTACCCATTTTGTGCGATGTGGTGGAGCAATTCATATCGCACATTCAAAAATCATAAAATGGGAAATGTATGGTTTCTGACCAAAAACCAATTATAACGGGGAGTTTATTATAACTCGTTGGCTTGATGCATATAAGTGTTGCTATATGGAAACACCATATAAATAATAACTCTTTTGTTCTCATAGTTTAGCTATTAAATAGGAGGCATCCAATTGAAATTTTGCTAAACTATATTTTTCATAATCAATAGGCTTTGTAACAACTGATATAGCCTAAAATATAAACCCACTAGCTTTTCAAGACGAATAGTCTAACTGCATAATCTGAATATTTTTAGAATCAATCTCACAAACTTCTGGTTGTAAGTCGATAAAACAATGTAGATGCATCTACTAAAATCATATAAAACTTTCCACATTTGTGGATATATGGGCCCATATTTCATTCAGATATGCAAGACATACAGTCTCAACTTCAATACAAGAACTTTAAGTTCTAATTCTTTTGGTAAGTGGGATCATCTATATCCTTTGAGAACAAACAACACAAGAACTTCAGGTTCTTTTAGTAAGTGGAATTTAATCAATTCCTTTAAGCAACACAAGAACTTCACGTTCTTTAATAAGTAGAATTTAATCCATTCCTTTGTGAATAAGCACCACAAGAACTACAGGTTCTTTTAATACATGTGCATGTAAATCTCAATAATTTCTGCACCATTATTGATCAGGATGGTCTAACCGATCATGCCAACTATATATATGTGTGTATATATCTCTGAATTTGTAAACTCATTGTTTACCATAACATGTAATTCAATCTCACTCGTACATGTCTAGTACGACCATCAAAATTGTTCCTTTAAATAAGAATATATTTATCTCTTTCGGAGCTTTCAATTGAAATTATCTTTTGGTAGCAATATATAGCTCTTCTAGAGCTTTCAACTGACTTTTTGGCTACCAAAACTTATATCTATATTGGCTTATTTCGAATGTCAATTGATAACATATGTTATCTATAATTCCCAAAGGGATAGTTTGCGAACTCATATTCATCTCTTTATGACTTTGACGAGTATAACACAATGTGAATATGGAATAAAGTTCCATTTAACAATAACATATTTGCTCAACTAGAGCCTTTTGTGATATTAATACTTCCGGATATAGTACTCACATTATTCCATTGCATTTTAATCGAGAAATGCATAATTGTGCACCTTTCAAAATGTGCTTTGTTTCATTTACTTCAGGTAATGAAAATATGTACTTTGTATCATTCACTTCGAGGAATGAAAAATATAAAATATAGCACATCATATCAAGTCGATTATCTATCAGAGATAAACTTTCAGGTGCTCTTCCGAAGTATTGATATTTTAGTACTTTGAGAAATACTACTCATATTTCCCCTTGCATTTAAATGGGAAAAATATTTCTTATGCTTAAGTACAATATGAGTACTTGCATTATCTGCTAGGCATAAATAGCCACAATTCTAGGCATAAATAGCCACAATTCATTGTATATTTTATTTCGGAAGTAATCATATTCTTCAAATAATAAATTAACATAAATCGTAAATAAATAATATGTGAAATAAATAAACATAAAACAAACCAACATAAATAAATAATAAATAAAACGAATTAACATAAGAAAAACCAATTATTCATGTTAGAGGTTATAAGGGAAATAAAATAAATGGTAAATTATTCCCTTCAAGGGTTATGAGAAAATTAACAATATCCAATTGAGTTGGATCAATAACGCCATAATTATTTTCGCCATAAACAAATTTTGTTTATATTTTATTTCATTTATCATTCATGATTATGGATAAAGTCCATAATACTTTGGCGTTTGACAAGTACGAAACCAATGGTTTATAACATCACGTTGGTAAAATGATTTCACTTCCTTAGAATGATCTTTATCACTCTTGTCATCCTTATAACTTCGCTACCAGCGGGTAGAAGTATTCTTAAAACGACTATATTTTCCATGTGTATATTCATAGTCTCGACCACGATCACAACTTTTAATGTGATTTTTTATTCCTTCCATAATATAATCTCACATTCACTTCAGGGAATGGAGTAGAGCCAGTGGGCCTTTAAAACCTTTTTCACATATCCTTATCACAGAGAACAAAGATTTAATCCTCGTACGCGGCATTGTTAAACCTGTCCACAAGGTCATTTAAAAACCTCCTTTGAGACCAGTAGCCTCGTAGAACGGGATGTCCAGCCAATTATACTTGGATTATATCGAAATTATGTCTCTAATTGAATAATGATTTACCATGTTTGCATTCACTTCAGGGAATGAAACAGATCCAATAATTGCATGGAATAAACATCATGCTTGCATTCACTTCAGGGAATGCCCCATTATTGATAATTGCATGGAATAAACATCATGCTTGCATTCACTTCAGGGAATGCCTCATCATTGATAATCGCATGGAATAAACATCATGCTTTGCATTCACTTCAAGGAATGCCTCCCATAAAACTTTTTGGATCAAGAAGAATTTTCATAACTTGAAATTGGGAGAAGTCTATGGTCGAGTTTTTCGACAAAGAAGAAAAATTGCTTTCGAGCAAATATAGACTTTATAACAATCTTTTTATAGATTGAAATTCATCATGATTTATCGCACATTAAAATCATAATTTAAAGAATAAAAAATAAAATAAGAATTTACCGATATTAGTTTTCCTCTCGAGAAAAATGGAGACGTAGCAAATGACCAAAACATCTTCTCATAATGTCGTGTCTCTTTCCAAGTCATTTAAATACATGTAAGACTCAATACATTGTTAAAATATCAATATCATCAAATAAAATATTATAAACACATATTGATCTTAATACAAAGTTTAACCATTGTGTCAAAAATAAACATATATGAAACCATAATAATAAGATCTATATGTATGAGCTGAATTGAATATATTAAAAATCAGAGGATCTATGTCATAATTCTCACTTTAAAAAAAAAAACTAAACCAACAAAGGTGTTTCATTAATGTACAGATCTTTGTTACTAAAAAAAAACCTTAAACCTAGAGTACGTATTTTAATTAATTTATATGAAAAACTACCATAGTTCTACGTACATAACTTTGTTATTCATAATTATAAAGTATAGTCAGTAAATCGAACATGCTTTACATGCACCATCATCAAACTTCATGAATTTACAAATATACAAACACAAATAATAATAATTAAGTATGAAAAGCATAAGCAGTTGAGTACCAAAGATGAAAACCCACAAATACTTTCGCTTAACAAACCTTAGTCGATTCCATCGTTCCCTCTTCGTCTCTGTCGATTCGTCTTTTGGTTTGTGAGAAGCCACAAATTTATCTCTTTCCAATGTTCGAATAAAATCAAACATACTTCCAAAATTTTCAAAAAAAAATTAAAAACAAAGTTAAAATATAAAGAGAAAGACAATCGGTAACTAAAAAAATAAGGAGAGAAAAAAAAACTTATCTTTGGTTTATTCTATAATCGAATTCTTCCCGGTAACTTCTTTTGAATTATAACGATGAAGACCTCAGTGATTAGAGTCTCGTGCTGATAACGTGTTGTAAATAAAATAAAGAAGAACAAGAATAAGAATAAGATGAACAAAGAGATGAGAGAAAGAGGGAGATTTGTATTATTCTCAAATATAGAATTGTATACAATGCCTTCAATGAATCATCTATTTATAGGCATAAGAAGTACATAATACATTAAACTCTAATTCATGGAGATAATATTCCTAATAATAAATAAATCAAACTCCTTTGATAAAGTTCTAATCATGATAGACATCCACATAGATAAATATTCATAACAAAAACCAAATTGTTTTAAAATGCAATTTTACTAAATAATTATATTCATAAAAAAATTTATATTTTTAAAACTAAATTTAACATATTTTTCTCTTTTGTTTTTATAATTATATATATAATGTAGTTAATCATAAATTATATATTGAATTTGGTCCAATGGTTAGGAACACTCATACTCTTTAGCAGATCCTATGTCCAAGTTTCCCTTTAGCATTCTTTTTCATGATTTTTACTAGTAAGACATAATATATATATATATATATATATATATATATATATATATATATATATATAACGATGTTTTATTGAATTATTTCTAAATAAAATCAAAACTAAATTGATAAAATGTTATAAATAATAAAAACTAAATGTATTATTATAGAAAATTACTTAATTATCATATCAACATTAGTATATTAATAGTAAGTCTGTTAATTGACTTGATTCAAATAAAACTAAAAATTTAATGATCGAGTTAACAAAATTTTAATTTAATAATAACGAAATTTTCAAGCAATTTAAAATTAGATAAACTTACTTAATTATCATATCAACGTGATTATTTTAATTTAACAAACTTTTATACTTAGTAAAATTATATAGAAATTTAAAATTTTCAAGGAATGTTAAATTAGATAATTAATATAAAATACAAAAAAATTAAAATATACGCCAATTTAAATTTTTTAAAAGACGCAACTACCTCCTAAGATCTCTCGATCCATCTTTGTATCTCAAGCAATTCTGTTTACGGCAGCTAAAAAATAAATTGCAACCGAAAATATTGTCAAAACATGTAATATTTTAGGTTGAGCGTAAATAATATTTTCGGTTATAACAAAAAAAAAAATGTCACCCATTAGGTTTACAACAATTTCAATTTATGTTGTTTTTTGGCCTTGAACTAACTAGAACATGTTTTAGCTTAACTAAGATCTCAGAAATATTGCAACATTAAATACATAATAAGATAGTTTACTTGTTCTTGCGATTTTACCTGACTCCACATTCTGAGGATTAATTATTTACCTGAATTTATGTTTTAGTTAATCAGCCATCCCTATTTCTACTTTATTTAAAATAAGCATATAATATTATATATATATATATAAACACCCCACTTAATACGAAAAGGTTTGATTTTACTAACAAGAGCGAATAAGTGAGCTAACAGCCAAAGCTAAAGATTCCGCTTAAAAACTAAACCCTAATACCAATTACCATATAGGTAGGTTAAGGGATTAACAAAATTCCAAAGGCCTTTTTACCAACCACCAGAACTATTGCTCTTGGGAGCGGATCCCCAGCCAGAACCCCCTTTGTCGGTACCACCACTAGCACCGCCGCCTCCCCAACCATTGCCACTTCCACTTTCAGTTCCGGAAGCACCCCAACCAGCATTATCGGCACCCTTGCCACTTCCGCTTTCAGTTCCAGAAGCACCCCATCCACCACTACCACCACCACCCTTGTCACTTCCACTTTCAGTTCCAGAAGCACCCCATCCACCAGTACCGCCACCGCCTTTGCCACTTCCACCTTCAGTTCTAGGAGCACCCCATCCACCACTGCCACTTCCACCTTCAGTTCTAGGAGCACCCCATCCACCACTGCCACTTCCACTTTCAGTTCCAGAAGTACCCCATCCACCACTACCACCGCCAACCTTTCCACTTCCACCTTCTGTTCTAGAAGCACCCCATCCACCGGTACTGCCACCACCCTTACTAGTTCCACCTTCAGTTCTAGAAGCACCCCATCCACCACTGCCACTTCCACCTTCGGTTCCAGAAGCACCCCATCCACCACTGCCACTTCCACCTTCAGTTCCAGAAGCACCCCATCCACCACTACCGCCACCGCCCTTGCCACTTCTACCTTCAGTTCCAGAAGCACCCCATCCACCATTGCCACTTCCACCTTCAGTTCTAGAAGCACCCCATCCACCAGTACCGCCACCACCCTTGCCACTTCCACTTTCAGTTCCAGAAGCACCCCATCCACCAGTACCGCCACCGCCCTTGCTACTTCCACCTTCAGTTCTAGAAGCACCCCATCCACCACTGCCACTTCCACCTTCGGTTCCAGAAGCACCCCATCCACCACTGCCACTGCCACCTTCAGTTCCAGAAGCACCCCATCCACCACTACCGCCACCGCCCTTGCCACTTCTACCTTCAGTTCCAGAAGCACCCCATCCACCATTGCCGCTTCCACCTTCAGTTCCAGAAGCACCCCATCCACCACTACCACCACCACCCCAACCACTGCCACCACCCTTGCCACTTCCACTCTCAGTTCCAGATGCACCCCATCCACAACCACCTCCACCACCATTGCCACTGCCACTTTCAGTTCCAGAAGCACCACCCCAACCACCATTACCATTGCCACTTTCAGTTCCAGAAGCAACCCAACCACCAGGGAAAGCTTCCCTACCAGGAGAGTTTTGGACTTTAGCACCTGGGAAACTGCCCCAACCATCATCATCCCCTTTATCAGAGCTACCCCATTTAGGAGTATCACCATAAGAGGAATCTTGCCTCTCATTACGACCTCGACCTCGACCACCCCTACCACGTCCACGTCCACCATCTCGGCCACGGCCTACAAAAGCAAATTGACTGCAAATTAGACAACTTGAACGTACAAAAAAAGCATAAAAATAAAAGAGAGCAACATTCTAGGTAGCTTAATTCAAAGTTTTTCTGTGCAAGCAAAATTTTAAAATTAATCCTAATTTTCACGCTCAAAGAAGGAACTCCGTTTATTTACAAGAAAATGATAAAACTTCAACAAAACTCTATATTTAGTAAAAACTAAAAAGATGTATTAACTGAAACATATCAAATGATTCAGAATCAGGCCAGCTTTTACATTGTCAAACAAACTTCGGAAGTTCTCATTCAGAAAGAACCAATAGAAGTAGCTGAGATTTAGAAAATGTCAGGATGTTGAACTCAACTGATCGACAAGCCAGTATGCCAAGATGCATTTAATAGATATTTGTAGACAAATAATAATCGGTTATTTCAATGTTTACCTGATCTAGAACCTGGAGTGGAAGATTGACCACCGTCTCCCCAACCACCAGATGCCCCAGAAGAGCCTCCACCAGCAGGGCTCCGCATTGGGACCATGGCTGCAACTGATCTAATTGATGGGCCTGACTCATGCTGTGGATCGTCAATATGCTTCTGGAAGTAAGCAACCAGACGATCAACGTCCTCAAACATATTTTTTCTGAACTTGAATCCCTTAGGATATAAGCCAATATACTCATGACGTGGACTTGAACTGCGTATATAAGTAAGAATGAAAGTGCCGGGATGTTCATGAGAAATGCCAAAGCAATACACGATTCTCATAGGATGCTCTGATTTCTCAACCCTTAGAAGCTCATCAACCTCAGCTTTAGTTCCCTTCCTGAACTTGCGATAATTCAGCATCGCCTTTAGATGAGACACAAGGGGATCTATATATCTATCCATTACCTGCAATTTAAATGCAAACAAAAGACATCTATTACATCCATTTTTAGGCCTCAAAATATATTATTTTATGCTAACTTCTATAAGATGAACATTACAACAATTTTTGAAAAATAAAAAAGATTTCGAGTGTTAAAGTTTCGGGATTTGGTATTCAAAGATGACAAATAAGGTATTAATTAGTTCAGTTTTATCAAGATGATCCATACAGGCAATATTCAAACCTAGCAACTTACAAAGTTTCTCAAAAAGCCAGTTAGTCAAGACAAATCAGAAACTAAATTTTAAAACAAAGACTAACCGTGTTACCAAAAATGACGGATACATGAATCTCATTAATGAGAGCTTTAAAGTAAAACATACCAATTTGTTTGTCAAAGGGGCCAACCATGACTCTAGCCCATGCAAGAAAAACAGTCAATTAAAAGTTCAGAATCCTTCAGTGAAGTCCTCAAGGTTTTAGGCATTGACAAAAAAAATAACATTCGATTTTTAGGCATCTATGGTCTAATCCTGAAATCCATCCTCCAGTTATGATTAACCATTGCTGGTACAAGTGAACAAGATTCCTACCGCGGCGTAACACTCCATTCCGCACTATGCCTATGCAGTTAGTTCCACTAAATTTACATCCCTTTCAAAGTTTGAGGCATATATGTGGAAAACAAGAAATAAGAAAAAGACCTACCTCATCCAAATCCTCAAAAGTGTCTTCCCCAATTTTCAATGTCTTCCCAATGCGGAGCAAGCTGGTGATGTCCTTGTGTTCTTTTCCACCTTCAACTATATCTTTGTGAGCATAAACTCCGTCATAAACTTTGAGAGTTAAAGTTAGAAAAGAAGGTCCACGAGAACTGGGACGGAAGATGCTTTCTCCAGGATCCTTGTCAGATAAATACTGCCCAACACAACAAAACAAAAACATAAGTAAAGACAGAATACGGTCAGCCATTAGTTAAAAGAGGCAAAACAAAATGAGGTTGTCGAAATTTGAGAAAGAAACAAAAAAAAGTGTTGTGGTATTGAAGCAAACAATAGGTGCCTTGGATGATTAGTGCATCCAAAAGCTGCCCGATGCACAACATTACAATGGATCAAGTCTTCTTTTTGTTAATTTTGTATATTCTATGGGACTATTTTTATTATTAGAGGTTTTGGGTACCCTATGGTTACAGTCACTAGTCTTACGTACTAACCAGTGCATATTCATCAACCACTGGGTTATTCGTCACCCCTATTCTTCCCCTTCCCTTCCCCAATATTTTGCACTATATCAATCTCATGTAATTTTCAGTTTCAGAAGCTTCAGCAGATTAATTGAGAACTGTTTCTGCTTCGCCCTCAGGTCAATCATCCCTCTCTTTTTCCCGTCTGTATGATTGCTCTCTATTTTCTATTCTCTTTCCCTTCCATGTAATACATTACATCGCTATATGAAAGGTGAACTTCTCATATCTGATATGCACGGTAAGGGTCTGTTTCACTGAAAACAGATTCTGGAAGATGAATTACATTTTACGCTAACCAAACATTAGAAAAGACGGAAAATGTTTTTCCGTAAAATACTAAAATGAAACAAACAGACCCTAAGAAAGAAAAATCAATCTTGAAAATTTTTTAAGTGTCAAGGATGGTACATTTAATATTTTTGTCTTCTACAAAGGATGCAATTATTTTAAGCATGACCATTAATAGTTGATCAACTTCTATTTGCACATGTAAGATACATTCAAGATAACATTATTGCTAGATTAGAAGTTGGAACAAGGAAATTGGAAAGAACTGATTTATTCCTTTGAACTCTAAAAATAAACTAAATGACCATTGAACATAGATAAGGCTGGACTTGATTTAATTCAATTATATCAAAGATAAATTTAAAAAGTTGATTACTTGCAACATACCTCCATAGCTTCATCAGCAGTAATATTTTGAAAGCGTGGGTGGACAATCATCCTCGGCTTAAAATGTTTTTTGGCCATCTCCCTCTCTTTACGAGCCTTCTCTTGGTCACATTGTATGCTGCTTCGCTCCTCGCGGTAGTAAGGGTCAAGGTTCTGGACCTGCTGGTGTCGATTGCTTCTCATCTCGCTATCTTTACAAACCAGGAACACCTGATACCTATTCTTTTGAATTGATTTGATCCTGCAGGTCAGAACATCACCTTCATGCAGCCTATCAGATAACTCGTCAATATCTCCCCAATCATCCGCATAGTCTTCTTTCATAATCATCCCAGTCAATCCAGATTCAAGTGCACAGATAGCTCGTCCACCTTGCACTCTGCGAACTGTTGCTTGCAAAATTCGGCCTTCTGCCAAGGTATCCTCAGTTTCACCCGAAATCAGGTAGAACTCCTCATCTTGACTTGGTTCCTTGTATTGTTTACGCCAATCCTGAAAACCCTGAATCAATTCCCTTTTTATATCATAGAAGGTCTCCCTCAGATCCCCGCGCTTCTTGCTTTCTAGATATTGCTTCTTGCTTTCTAGATAATTATCAAGACGAAGGCTTTTCAACAAACTAGGTCGGTCCCTAACATGTTCTATTGCCATCTCCAATGCATCATCATCGTCATCATTGTCACCTTTAAAATCCTCATTAAAGACGTCTTTGGCCAGTTCCTGAGCAACAAGATAAGATTCTGGATGTATTCTGGTGTCATCCAACAAATCAATGAACTGGCTGCTGTTGGCAGCAAGCCCACTCCGGCGGACACGTAGAAAGGCTACCGCATTGACAAACACCTTCTTACTAAGTCCATGGGCTTGCAAAAAGTCTTTCCGAGTGAAAATTGTTCCAACTCTTACCAATGACCTCTGCAGTGATGCTGCCTTTCTACTCCCAAGACCAGAAATGAATTGCAGAGGAGCAAATAACCATTCATGGCTTGCAGCCAAATTAACATCAAGGCCAACCTGGTTTGTGACATCAACCAAAACCCGTTCAATCATGGAATACTTCTCATCTGTCGTTAGAAAGTTCTCCAATGGATTAAGTTTCCAAGATAATATTTCCTTCTCCGGCCCACACAAAGTTGCAACCATTGCAAGGGGATTTTGAAGATAACGCCCAAGGGCAACAGCCCGCTTAACAATGCCTGACAACATTTATAATGAATGAAAAGAATCTTCATCAATAGAAAAATATGGATAGAAACTTGCATAGCCAAGAACAATTCCAAAAATACAGGCAGAATTTCGTGAAAATGAAAATTTACCTGATGTGCCAGGTAACTGATCCGCTGAAATCCGAGAATTTTCATAGAGGCGGGGTAGAGACTCATCCCCATATACAATGCTTAGTTCATCCATTTCTTGCCCAACATCTCTAGGATTCTCCTCCACCATCTTAAAAATAATCTGGTAGAGACAAAATAAACTACATAAACAGCATAAAGATAAAGCTAAAGGCCAACATTTTAGATAAAAAGAAAAGTATCCTTACAGTTCAACAATGATAAGCCTACCTCATAAATATCATCCTTCAACCGGGTACAAGACAAATTCACAGCTCCAAGAACAACGACATGTGGTTGATGATCAGTCATAAACTTCAAAACACGCTGCTGATCATTCTTCTTGCGTTGCTGGTCATTAACATTCTGAGATCGTAATGTAAGAGAACCAGTGTAAAGCACATCAAGAACCTCTCCAAATGAATCTAACATCACAAAAGTTGTTGCAGGCTTCCCAGGGCCCCAACAGCATGCCATGACACGTGGTGCAGCTTCCTCATCAGAATTACTATCATTTTTCTTCCTTTGATAAGGCCCCACGGAAACTTTATTCCACAAATCCTTGCCATATTCCAAAAGTAACCAGCTCTTAGCTCTACTAGCCAACAAGGATCTGGCTTCTTTCTCCATTGAAGGCAAAATGAAACCAAAAAGAGCATCACTCAGTATCTGCTTTCTTTGTTCATTCCATTGTTGAGCAGATTTACTAACACCATTACTGAGATATCTCTCATTACATTCTTTAATCAAGTCATCCAAAAAATTTTCAGGCAGCTTAAAAGTTACTTGAAGAAGCTTCTCCTCTTCAGCCTTCTGGATGAGGAGCCACTGTGCATCGTCAAAATTACTCAATGGTTTCTCACGCAACCACTTCACACCAGCAAACTGATGGAAAGAGTCTATGGCTATTTTTCCATCAGGAATTGGACTGGTTGATACTACAGCATTTGCCATATAGATATTACGAACATATTTCTTGACAGATGGCTCACAACTTATCTCAAGTGCCACCTAGGAGAAAAACCATAAATAAGTAAGCCTGGTAAAACAAGGTCGTTATGGTCAACAATAATACCAATTTACTCATAAGAACAATGTATACCATATGTCTGGATCCTTTGAGGACAGATTCTGGAGTCTCAAACATTGCACATGTAAAATTTGAAGCCATCTCTTCAGGTGTCTCCTTAGCATCTTCCAACTCATCTTTAGGCTACAATCGAAGGACAAAAGAGCATTAGATCTCAATAGAATAAAACAAAGAATGCCAAATCACACTTACCAACTTTTCCAGAGATAGTTGAGATCCTAGTTGTTGAGCACTGTATCCAAACTTGCTTGCAACCTCCCACAAACCAGCCTTATAGCAAGTACTATATTGTGATCTCCTCTTGGGCCTCTTATATTGACCTTCATCCACATCAACCTCCCCTGGTGGGAAATACAAGTTGAACTTGGCATCAACATCATCAACTTCCCTTTCCGATCCAGCATCCTTGAGATCTTTAAGAATTGACTCAAAAAGTTGTTGGTTCAAGTCAAGTCTGGTCTCATCATATATCCAACAAGATTCGTCTTCAAACCGCTTATTATAATGCGACTGAAGGCCACTCTTCCTCTTTTGAAGAAGCAACCATTTTCGGTCCAGGTCCCGAATTGCCCAAAGTACCTAAATAGAAGCATCGCATCCATATTAAAAAGAATAAACTTCTGAACTTGATTAGATAGACAACAAACAAATTTCACAGTTCCAAGACAAGTCCAGTTACCCTATGCCACTTTATTGTAGGTGTTTTATCAGAATTATCCTGATCGACATCATCAACCTCATGCGGCTCAGGATCTTGTAGCAGACTTAGGCACTTCTCCTTGCGATACATCGCAATAAAGGGAATCTGAAAGTAAGAATGCAAGAATACTAAGAAAAAAGAAACATGCCCAACGGTAGTCATTTAGCAGTCAAATCAGTAAGTACTAACATCTAACTTCTGCACATGTGTAAGGTCCAAAAACCTCATGATGTCTTCCTTGTTTATAGAAATATCTGTCCTTTCTTTACCGAATAAAGGTACTGCACCACTTGTAAGCTGTTTATGCATCCAGGTACTCTCTTCAATTATGCTCTCTTCATCTGTTGGAGGACTGCCAGTGCTTTCCTCAGAAATCTACAAAAAGAAATGTAAAGCCAATCTTGACTTAAGAGAGGTCAAGGAAATAAATAAATAAATAAATAAATAAATACAGAACTTTACGAACTACGTCAACAAACCTGCATTCTTTCTGGAATATCAATCATCCGAATTTCGTCATCCTTTTCAGTCATATACTTTTCAGAAAGAACAGTGGGTTCAAATTGATCTTCAAGTCTCCTTTCTTTTTTATCACTATAATCTAATCCCTGTTTGCGTAGCAGGAGTAGTTCATCAACATCACCAAATATATCCTGAGCTTCCTTTAAAGCAGATGATGAAACATCAAATGCATGCCTCGACTTCTTATTCTTCATCTTCTTCCGTCTACAAAACAAGTTATGTCAAGAAGAGAATTCCAAAATTAAAGAATAAAAGCGCTGGGCATATTCATGCAGTACACAGGTTGTACCTAACAGATGCTCCAGGCACATCATCTTCTTCTACGATGAAGTCTGCCATTTCATCTTCTTCACCCATATCTCCATCCTCTTCCTCTTCTATTTGTTCTTCATCTTCAAGAGGTTGTCCTATGAAATTACATATACCGACCAATTATTAAAAACTTAATTCAAATGATAGTGAACATGAATAATATGCTCAATATACAAACCATCATCGTCACCAAATAAGGTGCGCTTAAGCCTTTCCTCGGCAGTTCTCCCACCCTTCATGTTCCCATCAAACTCATCATCATATAGCCCAAATCGTTCCTCGTCTAAACCCCTTTGAGCCTTCTTTAACCGCTTAAATTTCTTGCTACCCTGGGAAATTTGTGAAGCAGAACTTAAAATTACACTTCAACAGTGACAAATAATAATCCGAATGAGTAAATCTAACATTAACTCAACAAAATAAAAAAGAACTTAAATCATATAAAATTTCACTTGTAGAAATAACCTTTGGTACATTAACATCATTCTCCCGGAGGAGCTCATAATCATCTTCATCAAGGTCCTCGGCTTCCCTGAAAACATTGATAAAAACAAAGTCAGAAATTAGCTTAACTACACTATCTGACTAATACCATCAATGAAGGGGAAATATTGACTTCTTTTTTCTTTTCTTCTTTTTTTTCCGCCTCTCCTCATCGCTATCATCAGCCTCTTCATCATCCACATCATCAACTATGAATCCATCATTCTCATACTCATCTTGTCCATCATCTGATCAAACCAAAAATAAATAATTAAATAACTACAACAAATTCATGAACACTAACAAAACTAACAAAAAAACACCCCAGATGAGAAAATACAACACCCATTCCGGCATTTAGCCTACCCATCATGGCATTTAGACACTATTATTTCATAATAAAACCATGAACCACTAAGGAAACCGGATAAAAATAATACACATCATGGCATGCATTTAATCCTCGGTTTATTTTTCATTATTTCTCTAAAAAGAAATTCAGGGAAACAAAAAAGAATCGGAAACTCAAAATACTATCGCCCACTAATGGATCTCGGAAACAAGTTTTACCGTCTTCTTCATCATCTTCCTCGTCGACCACCAACTCATCTGCATGAATCGAACGACCAAGACAAGAGGAAGATTATAAGAAAATCGAAGTATTCGCTAGCCAAGAAACCGAAATTGGGATTTCATTTTAGCTCAAAAATAAACCCAAAAATTGCATTACCTTCTTCGTCGTAAACAGCATTTTTGCCCATGTTTCAGAAAAGAGAAGCAATGCAGAGAACAGCAGAGAAAACGATAGAAAGAAAACAAATACTTCAGTTTACGAAAGGGAGTGAAACCACAAATCTTTCTGCTTTCTTCCGGTAGAAAACCCTAGTCATTCATTAAATTCACAAGTAAAATTATAAACTTTTAGGGTTCCGTTTTGAGTTTTCAAAAATAAAAGTAAAAAAATATAATTAAAATGACTAATTAAATACATACTTTAATTTATTTTTCTTTAATTATTATAATAAAGATCTAGGGAGGGTAAATGGAGTGGCGGGTGCATATAATTCCTCCTCGTACTCATTATTCACCTAAATTTTTCATATTCTTTTGTAACTACGGTATAATGTTCAAATCCACACTCGTTTACATCTACATAAATATATTTCAAAATTTATCCCTATAGATCATATTTGCTAGAAGTGTTTAAAAATACTAAATTCAGTAGATTTGACTTGACGACCTAAACTTAAAAATGTCGAGTAATTCTTTAAAAAAGTTACTCGACCTGGTAATTTTTCCCAAACACGGGCCGAAAGTTTCTCCTTTATCAGATACCCGACCTGACAATTTTTAATATATATTTTTTATATTTCAAGTTATATTTTTATTTTAAGTTTCTTAATATTTATACTCAAAATTAAATTTAAATCCTTAAATTCTTTTTATGTTTATATTATATACTTTTAAGTTTAATTTTTTTTAAATGTTTTTTGTTTAATATGTGATTTTTTTAAAAAAATTATAATTAAAAATATAAAAAATAAAAACAAAATGGGTACATGGTATTCGATTACCTGGATTTCACAGGTACCCGATATCCGATTACCCGACTAGCAGGTACCCGAATATAACGGGTCGGAACATGGGTCGAAAAATAAGGTATCCAAATGAACTGAGTATCTAAAAAACTAAGTACTCGACGATGAACAGCCTTAATATCTACTACTCAATTGAGTATCCACCACCTAGTTTGTATGCATTCATACTCAAATCATTTATCCAAGTCATCACTTATATTAAACATAAAAAAAAAAAATTCAAGCTAAATAATTGAGTATAAAACTTATAATTTAATTAAATTACAAGACACGTCTCTTCAGAATTTTAGAGCCTACATGATAGGTCATAAATTATTTTTCTGAATTTAAAATAGTCTAAAATTTATATGGTGGATAGTAGACGAATAAATATGGGACGGGGTGGTCGAATGCAAATAGGTGAATATAGAACAATAAAATGTTAAATCTATCATCTAATCATTATCCACAACATGTATGTTCTTAATATCGTCCATTACCCACTAAACTTACAATTATACACGCTCGAATTAGAACATACACGGATTCATAAAAGAACTTAAAATATGAGAAATGTGTTGCTTTCTGAGTTGATTGTAGGGATAAAGCAACAATTAGTACTTAAATTTGGTGATTTTATTAATTTTATCTCTTAATCTTTTATTATTTTACATTAGTTCTTAAATTTTAATTTTTATCATTATTTTATTTTGTTTATTTGAATAACATATTGAAATTGTGTCACATGACACAATATTTTAATATCATGTCATTTAAAAGGACTAAAGTGAGGGAAATTTTGCTAAGCTTGTAGATTAAGATGGAGCAATGAAAATATTGGTAATGCAACCATATAGTTAGTCTAATAATTAAATTGGGAGGTGGCATCGTATCTGATGTACTTAATTTAGATTAGTTAGTTAATAGATTGGATATTGGTGATTATACCCATAAAATAATGGTAATGTAAATACCAAGTTGATTATATATTATTATTTTTAATAGTCTAAAGGTGATTACAATATAGTATTTGTTCATAAATATTCTTAATTTTTTGACAATACACATATACTTTTTAGACAACAATTTGAACTCGTGTCTCCTAGGATGAA
Source organism: Hibiscus tridactylites (assembly GCA_958450335.1). Lineage (NCBI taxonomy): Eukaryota > Viridiplantae > Streptophyta > Magnoliopsida > Malvales > Malvaceae > Hibiscus > Hibiscus tridactylites. Next base: position 77,281,686 of record OY288284.1, on the reverse strand, counting down.
CATCATCCGCGTTATTGAGTTGTTGTTTTTTTAAGTATTTGAATACAGTCTCTCAAACACATGTTTGAACTCGTGTCTCCTAGGATGAACATCATCCGCGTTATTGAGTTGTTGTTTTTTTAAGTATTTGAATACAGTCTCTCAAACACATGTTTATTAAGTTATTGAAAACAGTGTTCATACATGCACGTTGTCATTCAATTTACTCGTGTTTATATTAACATGTGTCTTTAACACGTACCACACATGTTTTTTTTTTCTTTTTGGATAAAACTTGTATGGACTTTTATTTTTTTTTTATTTTGTCCGTTTGCAATAAAAGGTTTATCTTTTTACTCGAAACTTAAAAAATGTGTGTTTCAAACACTTCTTTCCTTACTTCAATAGTGTCACTTAAACAGAGTGTGTCCGATCATCTACGTCTTTCGTAAACTTCAATAATAAAATATCATTTCAATTAATAGTTTTGTTTGAGTGTCAATTCAGTCATTAATCGTACCATTATATTTTTGGTGTCATATATTTTCCACAAATTCAACCAAACCCACCCAATACTCAAACTCCATTATACATCCAACCAATTCAACAGTCGGAACAATCGATGATAATATTATAAATCTTGATCATATCTGTAATAAATAAGAAGAATAAAAAAAGCTTCGTTGGGTATATAAAGTGTTTAGGAATTAAGTTTAAGGAAATAAATGACATTTAAAAATATTATAGATCTACAGTGAAATGAGTAGTGGAGGTGAAGACGCAATCTGCAGGTGGCGTCCTGACATTATATTATTATTATTTTTTCAAAACTACCATGCACTAAACACTTTACTGATAAAAAAATATTTAAAAACTCAGAATGCCACCTGCAGGTAACGTTTTCCTCCTAAAAACTATTTAAAAACTCAAAATACCACCTGCAGGTGACGTTTTCCTCCTAAAAACTATTTAAAAACTCAAAATATCACCTGCATGTGGCGTCTTTTACCCCACTATTCGATTTACCTATTTTTGCCTAATTTCTAAAAAAAACTTAAAAAACCTCATTTCTATAAATATCATTCCAAAGGTCAATATACCCCAAAATTCCCCATTAAAAGAAGTAAAAGAAGATGTTAGCTCTATAATTAGAAGTTGCACTTTCATGCGCCCTCCTAATTTATCCATTTACTTAACTACAAAAGTGTGATTAAAAGCAAAAGATTAACAAATTTAGCCTCGTTTTGATGTTCTAAGCTTTTTTGGGTTAATTTTGCTTGATTGTTCCTTAGTGAGGCCATTAATTTCAGTAATTAAATTTAGGGTAAAATGTATAACGGGTCATTAATTTATATGTTTTTATAACAAATATGTCACTTTTATTCTAAAAGTAATAATTTAATCATTTTAATTAGAACTTTGTAACAAATACACTTTTACATTGAAATTGAAACATGATACGATATAATAATAATTTCAGTCTTAAAACTCATACATTATATTAATCAATCATAATTTAAAAATAATTCAATCAATTTAACTCTTCATAATTAAAATTTTCAATATTTCACCCTCTTGAGTAATTCTATATATTCGCCTCATTCTATGTTGTTGTCCATCAGTTTGATAATAGAAAAATATGGTAACTCAACATACACAATCACTTAACTACTAGACATCTGGCGAAGTAATGAAACAAACCCATTATAACCTTAACATCGCCTAATTGACACAACCATTTCATTAAAAAAAATTAAAATATAAATAGTTAACTTCATTGAATTATTCTAAATCATGACAAAATTATAGTACAAACCAACGAAGTAATGTCGTTTCCAATTGTCTATAAATTAAAATTTTTATAATATTATGAACCATTCATAAACATCACAACAAATAGGATTAAACATTTATAGCTCCCACATAAATAAAAAACTGGTAGCCGTCACAAAATGAGAATATGAGAAAAAATAGAATAAGGCGCATGCAAGAGAAAAGAAATCCCTCATTTGAGCATAAATTCCATGGAGAGTTCGATCCCAATTTTAATTTTGAATCAAATTCAAATAAGACTCGTAGTTAATATGTCAAAGGATATGTGGACTAAAATGCTTATTATATTACATTGTTCATTTAAATTTTAACGACAATCACAAATTTTCAATTGAATGATTAAATTATTAAGTGTAAGAGAGAAATTTCTTTTAGTAAATAATATGGGACGTATTTTAGTTAATTTTATGCACAAGCACTTTAGAATATTTTATTTATACAAACGCTTTAGTTTTAAGATTTAAGTAATGGCGGAAGATAATAGGGATATGTAGGGGCCACACCCCAATTTAAAAAATCATAATTTAGAACTTTAAAATTTTCAAAAAAAAATTGCCCCCCACAAATTTTTTAGAAATTCATATTAAACTTAAAAGTTTTTGAACGTTTTTAATTAAATCCCTCCCACAATTTTTAAAAGTTCTCTTCAAGCCTTTCCATTTTCAAAATTTGTAGTTAAACTCTATTTTAAAAAAAAAATATAAATTGAACCCTTCAAAATTTTTGGAAATTTTAATTTAAACCTCTAAATTTTAAAAAGTTTTAATTGCCCCCCAAACTCTACTACCAAGTTCTGCCACTGGATTTAAGGATTAGGATGTATGTGTATATTAGTTTTAAATTTATGGGTTGTTGATTGAATGATTAAATTTTAGGGTTTATAGGTTAAAACCTAAATCCCAACCATATCCCCTAAAAACTTAAACCATAATCCTAAAAACTAAATTCTAACCATAAACCTTAAATTCTAACCATAAACCCTAAGTTTTAAGCCCGTACACTAAAACCCATAAACTCTAAATCTTAAACTCTAAAATAAGCGCATCTGAAAATAAAAAGTTTCATCGCGATAATAATCCATAATAATAATTAGTATTAATAAATAAACAAACTGGGCCACTAATTTTGGTAATTAGGTTTAGTAGTGAACAAAGGTAAAGTTTTGGGCTTTGCGCAGCGTCCCAACTCGGGGAGAGCCGACTCATTAACCCTTTTTCCCACACATGTATATATATATATGTATAATACCTGAGTTTCATCAGATCAATAACCCTTACCCTGCGTCGCCAAAGCTATTTTTTCCCTCCGCGCCACACAAATTCAAGGTAACCCTTTGTTCCTTTAATTTTCCTTCGCTTTATTATTTTTATTTTGTTTTTTCCCCGATTCTTTTTGGTGTTCAAACTCGATTGAAGAAAGAAGCGCTGTAATGGAACAAATTTTTGAAATTTGAAGCTTAGATTGTAACGAATAGCAAAAGAATTGGTTTGAGTGTAGAAAAGATTGAAAAGGAAAGGTAAAAAAGCGTTGTCATGTATAGATTTATTAGATTATACTGCTGTTTTTGTTTGGTTTGTGATTCCGCGTGGAATGTTGATCGTATTTGATTAAAATAGTTTTATTTCTCTTGTTTGGAAGGATGGAAAACTGGGTTTTTGAAGGGGAAGGGAATGGGGCTCCTTATTCACCGTTTATTCTCGGTTTCTTTAGTTAATTAGTTTCAAGATTTTATTTTAATTAGATTCTTTTGAGTTGCTTAGTTAGTGTATCGAAACGAATCAATGATTAAGAAAAAGGAAAAGAAAACCCCTTGTAATTCATTATGTCATGAATTTTATTTTATTTTTCTTTAACTTGTTTGGAAGAATGGAAAAAATGGGTCTTTAGTAATTTAATTTTAAGATTCTGTTGATTACTTTTATTTTAGAAAGGATTTACCTTGTGGGGGTTTGTGCTTGAAGAGATGAATATTAAGAAAATCTAGCATACATGGGTATAAATTACTTTTAACTGTTTTGTTTTGTTTTTATTATACATTTATAGCTCTAAGAAGCTGTTTGGTTTTATAGTCAACCATATATTGCCTAGTTACCTGGCTTATATCATGAAATTGTCTTCTGGCTGCATATTTTGAGTATATATATATATATATATATATCTTTGTGACCATTTTAATGTGATTTGTACTGATTGCAACTTTTGCAGATTGTTTGGCAGTTTGTCGATCTAGGTGCTGACTAGAGAAAAGCTATTTTCGGACATTGGTTGGCATTTTTCATCTTGTTTGGTTTTGTGTACCCACCATAAACTTTATGGCGGTCCACACAAGCATTCAGCTTATATCATATTCTCAGGAGCTTGTGGACGGACAGCCGCTCTATGTCTCTTCAAATTGTCTTCCTGTTAAGGCTTCAAAATATGAACCAGCTGGCCTTGCTTTTCATAATGCTGCTCTTAAACTCCTTGGTTGTGAGGAGGAGGATATTGAGGAAGTTGAGGATCAGAAAGTCGGTAATGATAAGGAGAATGTATATATGCCATCATCTGATTCATATAGCAGCAAAGGGAAAAAGAAATCTGGTGCTGATGGCAAGCAGCAAGATCACTATGCGTTGCTCGGGTTGAGCCATTTGAGATATCTTGCCACTGAGGATCAAATAAGGAAAAGCTACCGTGAAGCTGCCTTGAGACACCATCCTGACAAACTTGCAAATCTTCTTCTTGCGGAGGAGACTGAGGCTGGAAAACAGGCAAAGAAGGATGAAATAGAGAATCACTTCAAGTCCATCCAAGAAGCATATGAGATTTTGATTGATCCTGTAAAGAGAAGAATCTACGACTCCACTGATGAGTTTGATGATGAAATTCCTACCGAATGTGCCCCGCAGGACTTCTTCAAGGTGTTTGGTCCAGCTTTCATGAGGAATGGCCGATGGTCGGTGACCCAACCTATCCCAACTTTAGGAGATGACAGTTCTTCGCTAAAAGATGTAGACAATTTCTATAATTTTTGGTATAGTTTTAAAAGCTGGAGGGAATTTCCAAATGAAGATGAGTATGACCTTGAACAAGCCGAGTCTCGTGATCATAAAAGGTGGATGGAGCGGCAGAATGCAAAACTATCTGAGAAGGCTAGGAAGGAGGAATATGCCCGGATACGTACACTTGTTGACAATGCCTATAAAAGAGACCCGAGAATACTTAGGAGAAAGGAAGAAGCAAAAGCTGAGAAACAGAGGAAAAAGGAAGCTAAGGTTCGTGCAAAGCAGTTGCAGGAGGAAGAAGCTGCCAGGGCAGCTGAAGAGGAGAGACGCCGGAAGGAGGAGGAGGAGAAACGTGCTGCTGAAGTTGCTTTACAGAATAAGAAAACGAAGGAGAAAGAGAAGAAGCTCCTCCGCAAAGAGCGAACTCGCCTTCGAACACTTTCTGCACCTGCTCTATCGCAGCATTTGCTTGATCTTTCTGAGGATGATGTAGAAAGCCTATGTATGTCCCTTGGCATTGAGCAGCTTAGAAGTTTATGTGATAAAATGGATAACAAAGAAGCACTAGAGCGGGCTAAAATAATTAGAGATGCTCGTGGATACAATAGCGAAGCAAACGGGAAAAAAATAGATGAAGCGAACAAGTCACAGCCGAATGGTTCTGTGGAGTCCAATGGAAGTATCCTATCAAGCAGCTTTGAGAAGAAGGAGAAACCTTGGACCAAAGAAGAGATTGAGCTTTTGAGAAAAGGAACCCAGAAATATCCGAAAGGGACTTCTCGGAGGTGGGAGGTTATTTCAGAGTTCATTGGTACAGGTCGTTCTGTGGAAGAAATTCTGAAAGCTACCAAAACAGTTCTCCTCCAGAAGCCTGATGCTACCAAAGCATTTGATTCTTTTCTCGAAAAGAGGAAACCAACAGTGTCTATTGCATCTCCCCTTTCCACTAGGGAGGAAGTACAAGGGGTTTCTACACCTTCAAAGACTGAAAACACGGCTGTCAAGACAAGCAGCCCTGAGGACTCAGGTAAAACTGCAACTAATCCTGTTGATGTGGCTTCCAGCAATGGTGTTTCATCGAGTTCAGAACAAGATGTATGGTCAGCTGTACAAGAAAGAGCACTGGTTCAGGCTCTGAAGACATTCCCAAAGGAAACCCCTCAGCGTTGGGAACGAGTGGCCACTGCTGTTCCGGGGAAGACTGTAAACCAGTGCAAGAAAAAATTTGCAGTACTGAAGGAGAGCTTCAGAAGCAAGAAAAGCACTGCATAGTTCACTTGATTAAGCACCGACAGTGCCGAGAAGCAATAAAATCTTCACGATGAAATTGTCTTAGCGTCTCGGAACCTGCTCGAGCTACAACATGTGTAGTGAAACCTACCTTTTCCCCTAGTTCCTATATTCCGGCTTCTGTTATGCTATAGAGATTTCCCGTAGCTTATGTTTTCAGCAATAGCTTATTTATTGTCCTACATTGCCATGATTTTGTATGGATCAGGATTTTGCATAGATGCCAATAACAATGGCTATTTTGATTTAATGCTTTATGGTTTCAATCATTGTTTTAACAGATTATTAAATTTATCTTTAACAGTAATGTAGCTTATAATATTGGATTATTATCTTTACTAGATTACCATATATGATGTATATATACCTGTGTATGAAATTATATTTACAGGAGAACCAGAGTGGTGAGAGTTTCATCTCTTTTGATGGTCGGACCGACTCGGTCCGGCTACCTGTCCAGTTTGATTATCGGTTGAGCTTAGACAAATATTTTTTTAATGTGTTAATCCGGTTTGACCCAAACAAATATTTTCTTAATGTGTTAATCCGGTTTGACCCGAATTATAATTTACTAATATAATTTGTTTTTACTAATCGATCACCTTGCAGTTGTATCTAATATTGTTGCATTATTCGAATGAATAATCTGCAGTATACAAATTTGACACATACAAAACTGAGAAAACCAAACATCCAAATTTCCTTTTTCATTTTCTCTGAAGCATCCGACATTCCCGAGTTCGAGTTAAAACAAAAGAAACCTTAATAAGACAGCAACTGCTAGTAGAGAAAGGTACCAAATGATTATATGAATGAAAACAGAGGAATTGGAAAATCGGGTTCATCCAAAAGTCATGGGTCTAGGATTCCAAGCTAAAAGTGCACAATTATTCTAAAATTGTAACAAAAGCTTGAATGCAATTGTATATCTAAGAGTTCTGTATCAGCATACACATTCAACAGGAAAAAAACATTGAAAACAACAAACCGGACATTCATGGATCATACCATATTAGTCTCGCCCCAAATGAACTTCGTTACATCAGGTCCGCTTGACTACACACATCAAACAAATCATGCAATGAATGAAACAAAAAGAAGCTTCCAAGTTCATACAATCGAGATGTCGGATCTCAAAGGAAGTTCAGACATTTGACAGACAGCAGGCATATTATTCCATGCAGAAGAATCAAGGCCCCATACTTGACTTGAGATAGATGTTCCAGTTGTCATTCTTGTACTCACTACTCAAATCATCACCAAGAAGGGTTGCTATGGGATCGGTCATGATCATTTGGTCCTTATCGTAACAAGAACCATGCTCGAGCCAACTAGAAGCAAGTAATGTATCTGGGCGACAACTGTCCAACTCTGGGGTCAAAACATGGTCAGCTGGTTCTGATTTCACACGAGACTCTGAAAAGAAATAATCCAAAATCGAGTTACTAAACACTAGAAAAACAATAGAGAGAAATTGAGCAGGAACATTTCTTGCCAATACACTTCGAATATTAGTTAACATAGAGAAATTGAGCAAGTAATGGATAGCTAAAAGTATCCAACATTACCCGATCCAGTTTTTGTGGATTTGATATCATATATACAAATATCCGATATTTGAACCACTTCGGTTTTGGTTCAAATAATATCGAATATCTGAATCCACTTTACCTGACAGGATTATCATTGGATATCCGCATATAATGTCAATTTACATTTTTGTAAAAATATGGAATCATGTGTAGCAAGTCCAGATTAGAGAGGTGCTCACCAGTAAAGGTTTCAGCAGGTGGCTGTTCATCCAACGAACTGCCACTTGCACTGAGACACTCGCTTAAAAAGGAAGTTGCTGAATAAACCATTGGAGAAAGAGGTTCACCACAGTTTTTCCATTCTGTCTCGCAAATATTGAAAGTGGAACTTTCAGCTATATCACCGGGAGTTGCTGAATTTGAACTCTTGTCAGATGCATGGTTCTTGGCACTGCTTAGAGTTTTTGCCTCATGAATCAAAGCATCAAGCAGGCCACTATTACGGGGTGAAAGGCTATCTGTCTCTGCTCCGCTGGTTGGTGGTGGTGACTGGATAAAAGCATCAACAGACTCAAGTAAAGGTGGCGGGCTAGAACATGTCCCCCAGTTGCCTAATTCAGTTTCCGGATATTGGAATGAAGGGAGCTCCAACTTCACAGCCTCAAAAGCAGGCTCTGAAGCAGAGAAATTGCCATTTGAAAGGGTATGACTACCAGGGAATACACCAAACTGAAAGGAGTTCTTTGTTGCAGGATCCGGTTCAATCGGAAAAGGCATCCCAAAGGATCGAGGAGCCTTGTCCAAGATATCATCCTGAAACAGCTCAAACAAGGGGCATTCATTTTTAACAGCAGTACTGTAACCAGGGACAAAGGTTGTAGTTTCTCGAAGACGCTTCTGGCGATGGATTGTTGGTGGCATGAAACTACAGTACTGAGAACCTAGACCTTTCATCAACATGCTGCTTGAGGATATATCAGGAAGTTCAGGAACATAAGGCAGCACATTTTGACTCGCCTTTAAACTGTCAAATATGACATCAGGTATCTCATAGCTGTTGTTCTGCAAGATATCATGAGGTCCTTTATCCCCTCCATTAACTGCACTGGTACCGTGACTCTCCTGCAATGCTTGCAAGCACACTTCAGGAGGGTAGAGAGGTAACCCAGCACGCTGACGTCTCTTAATCCGGGTATTCCAATAATTTTTTATCTCATTATCTGTACGACCAGGCAACTGCAAAGAATAGCAGAGCATAGGAAAAGTTTCAGACACCTAAAAGACAGATGAATACAGTTTTGGTAACTGAAAATTTTATCACGCTTTGCACAAGTGTATAGCATTTCCAAGGTGGAATAGTTGCCACAGAATTCTGGAAAACATAAATTTCTATTGTTCAGCTTCTAGCACAAAAAATCATAATGCTAATGATGAGGTTTATCCATTTTAAGGCATGACTAAATTTTTCCCTTTAGTTCTCTCACTAGTTTCCTTTTGGCTTTGAAAGAAAGATCGAGTAAGAGCTGGGGATCATAAAGAAGGGTACATCGTGATGCTGAGCTGGATTTGTATAATCATGGGTTTCAATCAGGCCAATAAAAAGATTGCTCTTATGAGAAACAGCACACAAAAATCCCTATCTCAAGTTGGATCTCCCTGAAACTGAGGATACCAGAATGAGAGCAGTCCAGCCTTTCACACTGAGCCCCTAAGTTAATCTTAGAACTCCAGGTAGCTCACCGGTTATGAGTGGATACATGCTAAAATGATAATTCAAATAGAATAAATAAATGAAGCAACCAAGTGTAACTATCAAGATTCTTGATAATACTTCATGTAACTTGCTCCTAATGAAAGTGTTCAAAGACCCTGTTTTTTTAATGTAGTTCTTTAACCTTTTTTTATGTTCAATAAATTTCTGTATTCAACCAACCATGAAAATAAACTAGATTCACAATAACTGAATTTAATACTTACATGTGCAGCCATCCGAGCCCATTTATTTCCCATCTTTGCATGGAGTTCAATGATCAGCTGCTCTTCTTCTTGAGTAAATGCCCCTTTCTTCAGGTTTGGCCTCAAGTGATTTGCCCAACGTAAGCGGCAACTTTTTCCGCAACGGAATAGTCCAGAGTGCTTCTGAACAGCATTCCAGTTTCCTTCCCCATGCTTTTTCACATAGTCTATCAAAATTGCATCTTCAGCAGATGTCCATGGTCCTTTCTTCAGAACAACTCCGCCACCTGCGCCTCCTCCTCCACAGTTGCCATCATCAATCAACAACGATTCTGTCTGCTCCTCAGAGAGAATTCCATCTTCCCTCTCATTTTTTGTGTGACTCATTTCTTTGTAATCACGCACAAACCCCGTTTCAACAAGTGAGAAGCATCCAAAACCTGAATCAATATAAAAGATGGAAGACACGCAAAGTTAAAATACCGAGAACCAAAGAGAACACAACACCGTTTCCACTCGCTCTTTCATTACTACACTCAAACTCCCATAGGTGCATTTATATCTTTATTTTTCTCAATAAACGCGCTTTATGCATCGCGACAAGCTACAAGTGGATCAACCAGCAGACTCCTTTATTCAAATATTAAAAGAATAAATTGTGAAAGCATACATGAAAATTTTAAATCTATGAAAGGAAACAAAAGTTGTTGGGGTAATATATTCACGTTTCTCAAGCCTCAACTTATAATGGATTCGTAAACGACAGAAAAATTCATCATCTTTACAGATAAAGTATTCGGAAACGACGAAAAACGTCACGAAATGCAGCAAGATTAAAAACAGTTGACAGAAAACAAAATCATCCACAGGATATAAAATGCAGCAAACATAGATGTAAACCGGGTATGAAAATCCAATTCTATTCCAGAAAATGCAAAAATCGTTTCAATAATTGGAAGTTAAATTAAACCCTTTAACCTAATTTAGAAAGAAAATAACCTCTATTTTAAAAATAAATATACAAATTAAAAGAAACCCATTTCCAGAAACGATGGCACAGAGAAGCTCAGATAAAAACTAAAATACAAAATGCATTCATTGCACTATGATTCTGTCATAAATTTACTCCAATAATACATCATTAATATACTACAAGCTGCAATAATTGCCCCATCAGCTATTTATTTACATTAGGCTAACCAAAATCTACCAATTTTAATAAAGAATCAGAAAAAACGGAAGTAAACGAAAAAGAATCAAAGGAAATGTAGAACTCAATTACCTGCCTTGCGAAGACGCAAAATTTGGGATTTTTTTTTTTGCCAAAACCAAATATTCTTTGAATGAGCTCAAATATGGTTCCTGATCGAACTGTGAGAGCTGAGGTAATAGCGAGAATTGCAAAATGGAAAATCAAACCAAAAAGTTAATTAAAATTACAATAAATTCCTTGATCTACAATCATTAATAACAAAAGAACAAACCCCTAAATTAAAATAAATAAATATTAAAAATCTAACCGTAATTTTTGAGCTAGAAGAAAAAGGATCCGGGAATAGAAAGAACAAAACATCGAATTTAGCACACAAACGATCGCAAGAAAACAAAAGGGAAATCTTTCTATCAAATTTTCTTTTCTTTTCTAGAATTTTGTGGATTTGTGTTTGGGGAGAGAGAAAATAGAAAGGGATTTTTTTAATTGAGAGAAAAAGGGAAGCTAAAAGCTCAATAAGAGAGAAATGCAGAGCAAAATCATCAAAAGTAGAGTACATAAAGGAGCAAAATAAGGAAATAGAGAAAATTAGATTTTATTACCATCATCATTTTTTTGTATTAAGCTTAATTAATAATTAGAATATATTCGACCAACTATTTATTAATTTAATTAATTTAACGAGATAAGACGTTAGTTAAATTAATAGTTTGAACATATTGTGAAGGAAACATTGCTGGTAGATGAATATTTTAATCATTTTATTTAAAATATATATAAAAAAATAAGAATGAACATGAGTCGAGTAAGGTCAAATTTTTGGCTGGTCCAAAAAATAAAAGTTTCCACCCGAGCTTAATTTGATATTTAGAAATGTTGTATCCAACTCAAATACGATCCGAATTCTTAACTAAATTTCTCCTTCCGACCCAACTTGACCAGACATAAATAAAAAAAATATATAAAAAAGAAATATTATTAATATATATATTTTTCATCACAAACTCAAATTCGACTTTATACTTCACAAAATTCCACTCAAATTCAAATTAAAAAATAAATATTTTGGAGCTAAAAACCTATCAAGATCGAATAATTTGATCATCACTATATTTTTATACAAAAATATAAATAAAATAACATTGTAATAAATATTAATTATTAATATAAAAAATATAATGTAGTAACTAAATTTGTATATATAAAATTAAAATTATATTAGTAATTAACTAACTTTCTTTTTCATTCCATTTCACAAACGAAAATATCCGCAAAGCTCTGCATTTTCATTTAGCAATCGGTTCTTCCTCAGCGTAAGTTATCGATTTCTTCCCTCTCCATTTCAAAAATCTCTCCTTTAATTCATGCTTTTTGTGAATTATTATTTTTTTCATAATTTTTCTGTGGCTTTTAGCAATTAGCGTTTGAATTTTAACCCAATCTCGTGGTGAACCGTGCGAAAACTGCTGGAATTAGGTAATGTTAAATTTTATGGTGGTTTAGGAAGAGATTAATGGATGAATTGTTGGATAATTTTGCTTGCTTAGGGTTAGAATTCCTGTCAATTATTGATTGATTTGTGAGATTTATTAGATGCATATTAGTATGTTCTCATTAGGGGAAATTAAGGGTTTCTCTTTAATTTCATTTTTTCGTCTCATTTTTAATTCCATATCCTGTGGCCTTTGTTGTTCTTCGATTGTTTTTTCCCCTCTTTTGAATTTTGGTGTTTTGATTTCCTAGTAAATAGGTTTGACAATATCCATTAAGTGGTCATCGTGGTGGTGGTGGTGGTGGTCGTCTCTTTCTCCTTTCATGTGGAATTAATAGCATTGAGTTAAAGAGCTCTGGCTTTCCGAGTACATGGTGTTCGTAGTGTTCATTCTTAATAACCTTTGAAAGATCTAGGAAAGACGAAAAATATGGTTTATTTGAAGTATAGTTTGTGTAGGTATTCCTAGGAAGATTTCATCTACATCAAATTTTATTATGATAACTATGTTAGTCAAACGCGTGCTTATATAAACAGGAATAACAATGGCTTGATTTTACAATCGAACAATTATTTGTATAGGACTTGAATAAGGTAAAATGTAATTCGGGCTGCAAAAAAGAGAGGAAAGTTTTCTTCCTAGATTTGTTTTCCTTGATACATTTTTCTTTCCCTCAATATTTTCATGTAACAGCTTAAGAGAAATATGGCAGAAGGTGAAATCCTAGAAGTAGAACAAACAAGATCTTTGGCAGCTCCTTTTGTCTTCTTCATTGTCTTCGCATTTCAATTTGCCACCAAACGACTCCAAGACCTGAAGAGGGTACCAAATGCCGCTTGATGTCATATGGTTGCTTAATTTGCATATTCTAAATTCTCATAAGATTATGCACAATGTTGATTAGATTTCTATTTTCATGGTTAGGGAGCATCCAAAACTTATAAGGAAATGCAGCTTCGTGGGGAGATTAAGCAGCTTCTAAAAGAGGCTGCCTCCTATTCGCAGTAAGTGATTTAAATAGTGTTTAATTACATTTAATCAGCTTAGCAATACATTTACAGGATAAACAACATCTATTTTGCTTCATAGGCCATCTACATTTGCACAAGCAGCTAAGCTTAGGAGGATGGCTGCTGCCAAGGAGAAGGAACTTGCAAATTGTGAGGCCACTTTTGTTTTTAGCTTTCAGTTAATCACTTACTGTTTTTTTATCATATAAGTTATATGAATTTAAATTATCAACATTCAAATATTGATATGGAAATTTTTTATTCATGTTACTCGGACTCAGGTGTAAGTATCGAACGAGTATGTATCCAACACGAGTATGGTTAAATTTTTCTAAGTTTTTCCATATATTTGGACAACCATTAGAGTCAGTGTCCCCATATCTAGGTGTTGGATACAAATGTTAAACATGGATACTTTTAGAATAATGAAGAGTCTGAGCAAACATATGTTTAGTAGTGTCTAAATTGATGTAACATCAGGCTTGTAAACAATGTTAAGGGAAATCTGCTGTATAATTACTATTATGTTTAACAAGCAAGGAGAGTAAGTATTTATTTAAGGAAAAGTATTCCATACATTGTCAAAAAACAAACTCCACAAAGGAGAGTTAAATAGATGACATGTGGCATTAAAGATTTAGGGGTTAGGATTTAGCACATGTAGCAGTATTTGAACACTGCTTGTGGAATTAAATATTCCACTGGCAATGTATCAAATACTAACCCTTAATTTAATCCTGAGTGATGAATGAGATCAATTTCATTTTTGTACAGAGTATACTTATTTTAAGAATGAAAGCTTTTATTAGATATTGTTTTTCACCTATATTTCTTCTGTTTCAAGAAAGAAAGCTTCAATCCTCAAAGAGACACTATAATCTAGTTGTTTCCTTTTAACCCTCGAGTTGTTTATTCATATCAGCTGTACTTATGTAAGCAACATTTGGCTTTCAGATCAGGCACATCTTACCCAAGAGGTGAAACAGTCATATGATTTGTATTTGAAAGTTTTGTTCATCGCAAAGGTCTGTCTCTATGTAACGAAGCTATCTAGAAGTTTGTATATGCTTGTTGGCTTGATTGGTACCCTAAGAGATTATGGTCTGCTTGTGCAGGTCTTTATTCATATTGTGCTAGTGTTATGGTTTTGGAGCTCTCCTGTTGCTTCTGTATCTCAACATCTTGTGCAACCCTTTGGTAATGCTCGATATTGATTTTGGCAAATGTTGTCTTTGGCTGTTAGCTTCTTTGATTGTTAACTACAATTTGCATAAACATGCTTGAGTTGGTATACATGTTTCTTAATGACAACTCCGAGAATTAGATAAAAGTTTGTTCCTTGGATGACAAATGAATAAAAATACGCTAGAGCAGAAAGCATGGTGGGAAAATATTATGAAACAAAATCTTGAAAATCAGTTGCTTTCCGATTGAATTACAAATACCTTATTTTGCAGGGAGGCTGTTATCCTGGAAGATTTGGGGGTTTTCGGGCAACTATGTCCGGGTAAAAGTTCTTTTCAACATTCAGCAACTCTGCCTATTATTATAATTTTAACTTCTCCCTTCTATGATAGCAATAGGATTTGAGCTCCATCTCTGGTTTTCTGTTGCTTATTCCAATTGTTTATAACATGCCGTATCTAAAAGACTACAAATCCATATTGAGGTGTGTGTGATGCTATGAGCTCAAGTACTTTGTCTGGGTCGTACTTGCCGCGTCTTATCTGGATTGAAACTTGTTCCAACACTCTTGAATCATGTCCAACCCACATCTTGACACAGGTATAATGATGTGACCCTCCAGGGACAACCGAATCCATGGAAAGACTTTGAAAAACCGAAGATACCCATATCAGACACATACCTATTAACACTTTATCTGAGTTCGAGTTACTTAGGAAGTCGATTGGTTTTTGATGGGGCTTTGACTGGTTTTGTCATTAACCTCATAAATTGCAGGTTGGGATCATACCCTGGTTGGTATTGTGTTCTAGGGTTAGCAAGTTTGCTTGTCGACTCGTCTGAGTGGCACAAAGGACTTACTTAACAACATGCTTTCGATGAATGCTCCTCGTCTTTGGATTCATGGACATCTGCTAGGATGTAGCTTTGATGTTGAAATCCTGAACTAACATCTATGTTGAGAAATTCATTCATTTTATTTACCAATAAATAAAAGTGAGCAATTTTGATGTGTTTTTCTTTGTTCATCATCTTTCCTCTCTTCTACCATTTGCTTAATTTTGTTTGCTTCTCAGTTTACATCTTATTATAGCGCAAACCGGATATCGGGTTAGGTTAAATAAAGGTTTTGGAAGATTTTTCGACCCGATCCATGGACTGCGTTTTACTTGTTAAGAAAACTAGTTTATAAAGTATGAATAGATGTACTCATCTGTCATTGAATTACATACTGGAACTGGAACATCGTCTAAAACAAAAAAATATATCAAAATTTCGTGATTAAATTTGATCGGTTCATAATTTAACATCAAATTAGATATACTTTTGGATTTCAACAATTTGATTTGTTTTTCATAAAACCAGAAGTCTTTGCCAAAGTTCTGTTCATAAAACTGGTTATATTCTGCAGACATTTCTTGTTATTGTTTATTTTATTAAAGGAGGGTCATCTTTTCTTTGATCCATCCTCCATTGCTTCCACGCTCACCCAAAACGTAGAACAAACCGGCCGATGATCGGAAAACCTTGATTCCTTCCGTTCATATGAAAGCTGATACATTTCACTTCCACGCCACAATATTCTGTCACACCTGAAAACTCGAAATCATCAGAATCGGCGATGAAAAAATCCAGTCAAAATGATTGGTCGAATTGGATAGAATCGAGGACCAAAATGGTATCCGGTCTTATAATTGATGTTAAACCGCTGGACTATATTACTCTAACTATGCGTACACGAACTCCGATCGACTTTTTTTTAATATGATAAAATGGGAATACATACCAAGCTGGAGTTCTCCTTTTGCTTTTAGTTTCAACTGTTTCTCCGGCATAAATGTCCGAGTTAAGAGAGTATTTGTAAGTTGGTGCAAAGTATATTTTTCCTTCTTTCCATCCCTTGAATACTCGCCCTGCCTCCCTTTCGATCTTCAGCTGTGTATCCAAATGCGCAAATAGACCTCGTATTAGCATACACATCAATGAACAAAATCAGTTGTGTATCGATGTCTATGTTACCGAACTCCGGCGACAGTGTCGGGTATGAGTATTTGCAAGACAGTATATTCATCTTTTCAAATATTTTCTTATATCAGTCATATTTGCATACTCATGTTCGAAAGTGTCGGACACGAGTATTGGACACTGTACTCGTATCTGACATATTTACAAACATGAAAAACAGAACTTACTAGTGTCAGACACATACACATATACATACACTACACCCGAGTCCAAGTAACTGGTCACATAAGAAGTGACTCTACCGACCGTGGATTCAATTAGACTCAGATTGAGCACTGTATACGATTTTGTATCTAGATATTTAGAGGATCGTACCCTCATAGTCATGTCTGAATGCGCCTAATACGATACTTCAGGGAAAATAAAGAAACCATACATCGAACTTTTTCACCATTTTCGGGTTTTATTTTCTATGGCATAAGGGATTACCTGATCCTTATTATACAGTGCATCCCAGGCTTTCTCTTTTAGTAGCTTTCCGGTATCAGAGTAGCTTAAAGCTATTCTGTAGTTCAAATCCCCTAGCCATATGACCCGACTGCGGAATTTTACCGACGAAAAAATTGTCAAATAATGCGGTTTTTTTCTGACAAACAGTCATTTAATACAGGAACATATATGTTCAAAACTGCAACCAGATTGGAATTTGGCAAAATTAAAAAACAATGGTTCGTAGTTTCATAGATGCTTACTCGTGATCCAGAATTTTTTCCAGCACCCTACTGTTCGATGTTTTGCAGATCCTCGGAAACTGCGTGTTCCGAAGTATCTCTATGACATCTGAATTTCTCCGGAGTTCATCGCCTTCTTTCTCTCCAGAAGCCAAATGACTGCACAAGAAACAAAAGCTTGTCTTGTGGACAAGCATACTCACGGAAATACAACCCTGCATTGAAAAATGATCATTTCGATATATATTTATCCGATGCAAGTAAAAAATGCCTCTCTAGCTGGTTTGGTTCTTGACTTACTTTGTTTCCAAGGCATCCGAGGATTCCACGACCTACGCAGGAAATCCGCATGTGGCTTACATGTTGTACAAGCTCTTTCCTCATCCAAACTGTAAGAAAAATTCCGACCATTTGCTTGCTTGCTACAAGGCTATACTTCATGGAGTTTGCACCAGGAGTGGGCATTGTACCAACTGAATAGTTGCTAGAGCCATATTCATCATCTTCAGACGAAATATCATTTTCATTCGTTTGAGATTGTGGACACCGAAAACAGAATTCTTTGCTATTCTTCCTTTCCAATTCTGTAGGGCAGTTGCAACTCTTCAGCCTTCGCTTATTCTCCGTCCTCAAAGCTTTGCTGGCCTTTCTAAGCGAAGTTTTAGGAAAAACCAGAGAAGCCCCGGGAGAAGCAATGGATTTCGGTCCTCTTAAAGGCACATAATTCGACTTGTTCAGTGACTGGTTTATCAAGGTGAGCCATTTCACTGCAGGCTCGTTATCTTCAATAACTAGCACATTTCCAGCATTCAATGGAACAATTTCCTGAAAACTAACAACCCGAAAGAACTATTCAGAATAAAACAATTTCATCTGCATGATAAAAGCATGTCCAATCAAAATAAAATCTTGTAACAAAAGCCTTCAAAACTGATTTTTTTTCTTCTTGTCAACTCAACCGGCTTATACCAACTTAAGCAAAAAGCTATCTTGCTTCGACTCTTATACATGTACCCAACACTATGTCTAAATCCAAAAATGACTAAAGTACATCTGTCTCGGGCACTCACCTGAATAAGTAATAAAACACACAATCAAGCACTAGCACCCCTTAGACTACGAGAAAGAAAGTTAACTTTCTTACTAATCTCTCCATTGTTTTCTTTGCAATCATATTCACCAAGAAGAAAACTTTAGTTTGAGAACCCGAAACTCGAAACTGAACAACAATCCGAGAACCGAAAGGCAAAAAACAAGAGAGATTGAGAAAATTACCCTAACACATAAATGTCTGATTCTTCGCGAACTTGAAGAATATCATCAAGGTTGAGTTTGCTATCCGGAGATTTGCCTCCTACATTCCATGTCGCAACGAAGACTCTAATAAACCAAACAAAACATTGATAAATTTCGGTTAATCAACTAAGCAAGCTTGTTATCCCAAAAAGCTGGAGATACAGAAAAGAAAAAGAAGAAAAGAAAAATCTCATCTAATGACTACCGGAAGGATAGATTCTCACTAACAGCTTTCGTGCTTTCACCTCTAGAAAGCAAAGGTTGAAGTGGCAAATCATATTGTCCCTCTGCAAAAACAAACAAAATTCAACAAACAATTCAAGTAAGATTCAAAGATTAGACACAAAAGTTTTTTGGAATTCATTACAATTTACAACGTATGAAAGAACAAGAACTTTCTTTTTCGACGAAACATTGTCGTCCTGAAATCGAACACTTGATTTCCTACCGGATTAGAACTAAGAACATGACTATATAAAAGGCAAAGAACGAGGAAAAAAGAAGACATCAAGAAAAGTGGTGGTGAAAGCTAAGTAACATTCTTACTCTTTGGATTAAAGTTTCAGACAAGAATATATTCTCAACAAATTGCCATTTTTTTGTTTATTTTTTCCTATGGTAATTGTCTGAGTTTATATATCACCTCATCACCGATACATATACACGCTTTCATCATCACAGCAACTTGGATTAACCTTATCCTCTAATCCCAAAAATGGAAAAAAAGATGAAAAAAATTACAACTTTAGAATTCCAGGACTTAATATAGTTAGTTCATGTAGTACCCTTAAGAGGTAGGATACAATAGTTCTAGGATTCGGTTCCCGTATTCGTAACTATCCCCAGAATGCAGCCTCCTTTATACCGGATGTAAAATATTAAAAAGGATTTTCCATTTTTACTTCCATAACCAAAAAGAAAAGGCAAGAGATAAAAAATAAAAAGCTAAATGGAGCCTTGGAGGATAATGAACTGATAGTGAATCCGAGACCAACTCTAGTTCATTCATGTAACCATCTTTAAGAGGTAACATTGAATTTCAAATCCCAATATCTGCAACCCTTTTTCCTATTCCGAGTTCCGAATTCCGATCTCTTATATATCCAAAAAAAAGTTCAAATCTATCCACAAACACCTTTTGCATTTCACTTCCATAAAGCAAAAGAGAAAAAAGCAAGTAATACAATAAAGCTAAATGGAGCTTTGGACATATCTCAGCCCCTCCATGCAGCAACTCTTAAAAGGTGACATTCGGAAAATATGAGCTTCGAATCCCGACATCTGAAACCCTTTCTCCTATTCTCAAATCCGGACCTCTTTTTTAACCAATAAATAAATCGATGCTAATTGCTTCTCCATTGAAAACAAAAAAGAAAAGAGAATAGAATAGTATCTTTGACAAAATAATAATAATAATAAAGTTATAAATATGGAATTGAATTTATCTTATGAAGAACAACATTCTTGAATCAAATAATTATACATTACAAATGAGATATGATAAGAATATTGTATTTTTTGGTTCCAAATGCTAAGCTATCTTCTAAGAGAAGAAAATTAGGATAATTGGGAAATTTTATTTATTTGATACCATAAGCACTCACCAGGGGAACCAAATTCAACTTCAATCTCTTTATTACTTTGATTTCTTCCCTTCACACTCAAGAATTTACCAATCAAAGACTGAAAAAATATATTAACAACATAAATTGAAAATATTTAACAAAGAAAATCAGCTTAAAATGAAAAGAAAATAAGTAAAAGAGTCAATTTACTGAAGCTTGCTGGTTTGTTCTGTCTTGATTCATCAGAGTCATCCCAGAAAATCCAACCCCAATCATCAGAGAAAAAGAAAGAAACTCAGGAATTACCTGCAATAAATAAATATAAAAAAAGAGCAGAAAAGAAAATAAGTATGATTGAAGACAAGAATTTAACAGGAAAATTATTGGAAAAATCGAGAGAGATAAAACCCATACTTTCTTTTTAGAAATCAATCACAGAAGGAAAGTTTAAAGCTTTGAATTTCAAGTCTATAAAGGGAAGAAGGAAGATGTCAACAGAAGCAAATATGACCACAAACACAAACAGGGGAACACACCTATATATATTTATATATATTTAATCAGTCATATATATAAATAATTGTTTATTTTTTCCTCATATTTTCGTTGTTTATTGATGAAAATGAAAACTTGGTCAAAAGGAGGAGTTGAAGGAGACAAATAGGGTCAAAGTAAGATGAAAGATGTAAGAAAAAACCCCTGAAAAAACGTAAGAATGTTAGCTCCAGTGTTCTAGAATTGGTGGTGGTTGAATTGAAAGTTGAAACTCAATGGCCAATTGAAAAACAAAACAAAAAAATTTGGTTTTTCCAGCAACAAAACAAAAGTATTGGAGTTACCAAAAAATGTCTGGCTTTATATTTATCGTTCAGACATGCACTAACAAGATTAAGAACCCAGATTTGTTTTTTATTTTCGTTGAATATTAATAGAATATAAACATTGGGTTTTTCGTTGTTTGGTTCGTCGGATTCTGAGAGATGGTTTTCTCGAGAAAATTTAATGAAAAAGAAAGAAAAAAATCTCAAAACCTAAACGGTCAAAGGTGGGGATCGAATCTTTCGAATGTCCCCTCCATAAAACACTTTAATTAATTTGGGCAAAGAGTTTAAAAGATGCTTTTGTTAGATTGTTCTTGTTTTTGCTTTGAATTTTTCTTGGAAAAGAATGAAATTTGTTTCTTTTCCTTGTTTGTTGTGATCCTTTGAATGAAGCGTTACAAATAAATTTCTTGGATTGTTTTTAAAAAAAATTAATTTTCAAGGTTATATAGTATAATATTTAAAAAACTGGAGTTCGATATCATCCATTAGAATGAAGTACTATATATTAAGGTAAATTATATTGTTAGTCACTAAATTTTTAAGATATTTTCACTTTGGTCATTAAAATATAAAAAAATCATTACAATCACTAACTTTCAATTTACTTTTACTTTCATTATGGTCACTGAAAATATTGACATAGCACATTAAAGTCTTCCTTTTTAAAATGAATCTTAATTTTCTAAATTTACAATCCTAATTTTCTAAATTTACAACCAGTCACCCAGGCTAAAATTTATAATGAACAGAGCGATCTTCGACTAATCCCAACAGTGAAAAAGATCTTTTTTGCCGGAAGATAAACATAATTTGGTTTCAAGTTGATTTGACAATTAAAAATCTTAATTGAAACTAAAAATTATAAAAATCCAAAAAACTGAGGGACTAAGAGCATAATTAAACCTACCCAATAAACTATAAGCTTGAGGGATCATAAGCCGCTGGAGCCGGTCAAAGGCATTGTCTGCCCCTTAAAAGCTTAAACTCTCCCTAGATCTAGGGTTCATGATACTGGTCCCCCGCCGGCCAGATCATTGTCCCCTTCCATTTTTTTGATCATCCAAAATAAAATCATCGAGTTGATCGATCCGAATAATTTAAAAATCGATAGACATTCGATTGATTGAATGCAATGAGCTGTATTATAACTGAAAATTCAAAATTCCGATCGAATCGATCGAACCGATCTGATTCGAGTGAAGACGGACATAGTGTTCGGTCCGAGCACTATAAAACCAATGAGGATCAGATAATCAGGGATTTGGATCATCATAATCCAGCCAATAATACAAGTACATATACGAAATAGTACACAATAGTATTTTATAACAACACTTGAAACTTTGAGGAAACCTTTGTCCCCAGTCCAACCAGCAAAGGAATCATCCAGCTAGTAATAGGCCAAAAAATAAACAGCTAAAATATTCAGCAACTCATCCATCCACAAGCTTCTAAAAGCTTGCATTATCCTTGCAAACTACTTGTATTCGGCTCGAAAAAAATGGATTCTGCCTGGTGATTGTCGAGTTGAACTCGAACTCTACCAGCTTGAGATATCGAACAAGCTTAATTCAAGTAGCTTTGCTAACCTAACCATAATTCAAGTAGTAAATAAGCCTAATTAAGCAAGCTTGAGCTTTAAAAGTGAAAGTCGGTCGAGTTCGAACCTTGTTTCTAGTCTAGAATTTTGAATCGAGTTCAAGCTTCTTACATCTTAAGCTTGACCTAGTAACTTTTCCCCCCCAACAAAAGTACTAGACATGGAAAAAGAGAAATAAAATACAACACAAGAAATAGCACAAATATGATATAAATAATCGGATGTGTCGATTTTTTTATAAATACATAACACCTTAAACACGAGTATGACATAGGGAAAAGAAACCATGAACAACAAACAGTCAAGTCTACTACATACCATTCTGAATTTTCTGACTATCGCCTAGGAAACGAAAATCTATAAACCTTTGCCTACTGGGAAACTAAAGTTAGTAAAACCTAACTGGAAAGTGGAAGCATAAAAATAGATTCACACTCATTTGCTACACAGAAGAAATTCTAACAGGATAAGGAATTTGTATCTAGTTAGTAGAATGACCTAAGTACTATTTCATTAAATGAAGATCCAAAGTCAACAATTACCGAGAAGAGTGCAGATCACGAATATGATACCGATCATGACTCCGTTTTCACCAGTGAAACAGAATCGGGCTCATGACCGTGCACCCTCAAACGGTAAATGCAGGTATGTGAAGCGCTTCCATGGTTGGAAGAAAAGTCCAGCCTGACTGTGTCAACAATACCGATACCTGCTGTATCCGATACATCAAAGGTCTGAGCATTACTCTTTTCAAGGTCATACGTGAACTCTGCCAAAAGAAACATCTTGTTGGCATCAACAGCGGAATCAAGGTCACGGGCTTGCAGCCAGCCAGAGACTCGGCAGTCCTTGGGTGCACTTGATCTGTCGTACGCCACACTCTGTACACGGTACAGGAACAACAGAATAAGCAATTGTGACGATGGCAATGAGAATAAAAATCAGAGAGGGCAAACTTCAAAATTTTAACTGTCAAAATCTTTACTTTTGATACAAGTGAAAATATATGTTTTTATTAGATGAAAATCCTAGGTGCTAGATGTTGTAGTGATCAGAAAACAAAAGCAAAAGAAATAATTGATGAGAATGAAGGCACACTAAAGAGCATATGAGTTGAAGCAATCAGAAAAGGAATTGGTGCATTTATATCATAGATGAACAGAGAAAGGAGATTCATATAGTCATTCCCCTATGTCTACCCCCATAATTATTTCCATGCACATGATCTCAAATAAAACCAAAAATTCTCCACAAGTGATTTACATGATAAAGCCTATGTTACCAACTTACTCAAACTCGGGTGCGAGTGTCGAATTAGGATATGTGTCCAACATGGGCATGTTCAATTTTTAATAAGTTTTTCCACATATTTAAAGGGTTTTTGGAAGGTAATAACTACACACCCATGTCTGAATATGTATCAGATATTGGTGTTGGGCATGGGTACTTCATGTAAAATAAAGAATAAGAGCAACGTTTCTACTGCTGCTTTAAGGAGGTTTATGTCACCTGATATAATTTCAGTGCGCCAGTTTGATTGCTTTCCAAAGAGTGTTCGGGTACAAAGCTATTGTTCTCTCCATTTTGCTTCTATCATAGTAGAAATTTCTCGTTGTCTCTACCACATTAGGCTTAAAGCCAAAACACATAAATCCTAGTATTCTCCTGCTCTTATTTTTCATATATTATTTCTAGCTACGTATTAGGTTATTTTTTCGGTAAATTGTTGTTGTTATATTAGCTTGTTTTGCTTGGTGTTTCTATATATACAAATATCTCTTGGGCTCTTTACCCATTGCAAATCAAGCAAACCTGATAAATATATCTCCACCCATCGCTCACAAAAGTATGCCTATGCTAAAAGCAACTACAAATAGAAAAAAATATCCTCATCGGCACACACTCTTCAAACAAGCCTCGGCAACGGTATTATTACTCAATTTCTCTTTACATGAAACCAACATTGATGGAAAGGAAACACTACTGAAACCTCATTATTCACATGGAATTGTCAAATATAAGACATAACTATTTACCTATATAGTTTTGGAGGTAGGATATGATGCTGTAACAGAACTGAGCCAATCCTTAATCAAAATGAGTTCCTAGTGCAATCATTGCATATGTTTTTTACTTTAATATCTAAAAGATCCATAAATATCTACCTGTATAAGAAGTATCGCCTTCATCAAATTGAGATAGATCTCCTAATCATAAGAAGTCTAGCAAAGTTATTAGATGTTAGTAGAAATAGGTTTCCTGAAAGAATGAGAAGCTGAATGTTTTTGCTAGATCAAGGGTTGAATCAAAGCTTGGATAGTCCATAGTGTAAATTATTTCGGCAAAATAGGACTGCTACAAGAGATCAAGTATGAATATTCACATCTTATGGATCTTATGTTAGAGCTTCAGAATCAGTATCAAAAGTATCTGGACAACTTTATAACAAAGTAAATGTAATAAAAATATTACCTTGGCAACATGCTCCAGAGTAATAGCCTCTGGGATAATAGCCGTGCGCAGCTTAATCTGAACAAAACCATTGCTTCCTTTCAATGGAAAGCAGTGCCCAGGCTCTCCAAAACTTGGCTTCAACATCTTGTCTGCGTCCCTATGAACAGCATTTCGACTACTTTCGAGAAACCAGTTGAGTCCCTTTCCAGCAAGAAATGGCTCTGAATGCTGAACAACCTTTCCCCCACCCGAAGACAATGCATAATCAACCCTGCCGAGCCCATCCGAGGCATGTTTCTCAATCTCTTTCTTAACAATCTCTCTCGCATAGGCTCCTAGATCACTTAGACTCACTGCATTGTCATACTCACCACCACCCTTCTCTTTCAACATTTGTTCATACATCTTTCCAAACTCTTCCTTTGTCAACAAATCCGCAGTCTTCAATTCACTCAAGGATTTGTCTAATTCCTCACTCTTTTCCTCCAATTTTTTCAATGACTTCTCCAATACTGCAGTTTGGCCCTGAATTCTCTCATTCAATTCCCTCCTTAAACCACCAATTTCGTTTTCAATTTTCCTATCAACAACATCTACCTGAACTTGAATCATATTAGCCGTGGTTTTCAAGAAACCCTCAACCTCAGCAACCCTACCCTCAAATTCAGTTAATCCCATTTGTGTCTCATCGCCGCTAACATCCCCTGGTTTCAAAGCCAATCTCCTAATAATCTGAGCTATGCCAACCAAGACAAGCAGAAGCACTAAATTCTTAACAAAAATACTAGCCGCGGTCATCCACCGAGGTTTCTCGATCTTGTTAACCGCTAATTTCCGCGACCGCCGCAGCGTGCCGTTCGTATTTTGACCCGCGGCGACCTTCCTCGCTTGCATCGAGTCCTTTGACGGCTCGGCACGACCCGAATGGTGGCTCAGATCTCTGCTGTAACCGGCAGTGGCAGCGGCGACAGCGGTTTTGTCTTCCACAAGGT
Source organism: Hibiscus tridactylites (assembly GCA_958450335.1). Lineage (NCBI taxonomy): Eukaryota > Viridiplantae > Streptophyta > Magnoliopsida > Malvales > Malvaceae > Hibiscus > Hibiscus tridactylites. The sequence goes on along the minus strand of OY288284.1, from coordinate 77,255,784 downwards.
TAACTCCATTAGCGTTCGGATCAACGACCAATGCTTCGACGTTCGATCTCTTCTCGGCGACGAGGGAACGCCGACGAGGCGTCGCCGCCGCTGGGTTGGCGGTGATCGAGACGGTAGATGCGGACATTATTGTTTTCGAGTCAAATCAAATCCCCAAAATCGGAAATCTTAAATTCTGAAATAAAATAAATAATTGTTCAAAAAAAGAAATAAACTAAATAAGAAATTAATTGTGTATTACGCTGTCTAACTGACGTGTTTGTTTGGTTTGGGTACGAAAACGGAAATTCAACCGTCGCCAAAGCTATTTTTGAGCGGTTATTTTGGGTAAAACAATCTTTTAGGTCCTTTCGCTTTTGAAATTGATTAAATTAGTCCTTTCGGAAAAGTTGAAAATTCAGTCTTTATAAGTTTCAAAAGCGAATAATTAAAGATAATTAATTACGAGTTTAGTGTTTTTGTCACTTTAACAATTTTACATAATTCTGATTGAGGTAATAACAAATTTAGTCAACTAACATATATATAGATTATGTTAATTTGATCTTGATTAAAAAAACCGCCACGTAATTTACATACATAAAATATTAACGTCTAAATATGTTTGTTTATATATATCATGTTTGTGTTCGTGTTCGTGTTCGTGTTCGTTTGAGCTTGAACGAATAAGATTTTGTCCGTGTTTGTTTATTTATATTTGAAGATGTTTATGTTCGGTTCATTTAATTTTTTAATATCACGTTTGTATTCGTTTATTTATTCTTGATAGTGTTCGTGTTAGTTTATTTAACGTTCACGAACATGTTCGTTTAATGTTCGTGAACATATCTATGTATTGTTCGCGAATATGTTCGCCAAAATTGTGTAATTACACCACTAGTCTTTACGCTCATTAGGCTTCACAATTTGAACTCAAAAGTTCACCGCTTGTTCAATTTAGTCCATACATTCACCAATATTTAAAATATATATAAAAAAGAGAAACCAAGTAAATGAGCTTATAAACGAGCCAATAAACGAGCTTGTTCGTAACATAAATGACGTGTTCGCTCGTTTATTAAACAAACATAAAAATTTGTTCATACTCGTTTATTTAACTTAATATACGAACGGTTCACTAACAATTCGTCAAACACTTTGTTTATTTACACCTCTAGGTTGAACTAAAGAAGAATGAGCATATATCCTCAAATTTTTTGGTCGAATAACTATTTAGGTTCTTATAAATTTAAATATTAAACAAATTAGACCTTGCCCCATGAATTTTAAATTTAAATACGTAATAAGCCCTTACATTTTTAAGTTCAAGATTATGGCCCCTGCTAATATTCGATCCTGGCTCCTCTCCTGCTATCTCTTAAATAAGATTACGAGTTTGAATGATGTTGAGAATAAAAAAAATAGATTTAAAGGATTGTCCCATAATAAACATCTCCAATATAAAATCTACGTTAGGTGGTTAAAAAATCTTATTTTATTTTAAAAAAAACTTTCACATTCTATATATATTCTTTAACAGCCTAAGTCTGTATAGTTTTATCTTAGTGATTTTTTTCATCCCATTTTTCGTTTTCCATCTTTTTTTTAGTTTTGTTTTTGTATTTTTTTTGTGTTTTGGTTTAATAAGTATTTTTAAGGAAAATGATAGATATTTCTATGCTATCTTTGTATGTTTTTCAATTTTTTAGGGTTGCATTTGATATCGACTCTCCAGTTAACAATTACTATTTAATTATTAAGTTGATCTATTTATGTTTTAAAATTTTATATTGATTCTATTGTATTAATAGATGCTTGTAATCACCAAAGACAATTTAGTTGTTGTAAAATTAATTTTATCAATTTATTATTATTGTTCATGCATTTTTATGTTAGTATTGATGTGCTTATCATTCACTAACGACATTTATATTTGTTTATTTATTATTTTCAAGTTGTTTGATTATATTTTATCCCTTTAACTATGGGTCCTGTTTTATACTTCAGTAACTAGTTTCTGCACATTAATAATTTTAGGTGAATAATGTGATTAGTTTATTATAATTAGACTCTTTTAGTAATTTTATTTTTTTATTCAATAAAACTAACTGTTATCATGCGTATACATCTTCTTCATTCCATGTTGTATTTTCTCTACATTATATTTGTTTTCATAAATTTTAATTTCTTATAGATTTAAAATTTTAAACAATTATTAAATTATGTATCTTTTAAAAGAAATGGTCGGAAATAAAATGTCCAAATCCATTTTATTTTCGGTTCAATTTTTTTCCTTTCCTTAAAAATCAAAAGGAACAAATATTTTATTTTATAAAAATGTGAAATTAAAAGGTAAACTTTTTGACCAAATAACGAACACCAAAGCACAACGCATCTGAGCATCTCAAAACTCGCCACGTGTCAACATTCCCACATGGCCACTTCTGATAGGATAATCTTTATACTCTCCACGTCAAACCGACTCCCTCGTCAGCTCACTGTATAAATATCACCAATTAACCCATCTGCACCAAACCCACTGAGTCCTGACTCACTGCGTCAAGAACCTTCGACTCGCCTCTTCAGTCTTCTCTCATTGTTTTCCTCAAAACCCCCAAAAAGCAGTTTCTTTCGAGGAAGAATATGTTAATCCGATTAGGGATATGCTTATCCCTGCTGTCGTTATTCCTAATTAAGTCGGAATCGGCTGTCTCAAGCATAGATCTAGGTTCAGAATGGCTGAAAGTCGCAGTCGTGAATCTAAAGCCCGGCCAAAGTCCAATCACCGTAGCCATTAACGAGATGTCCAAGCGGAAATCCCCGGCCTTAGTCGCATTCCAATCGGAAGCTCGCTTGCTCGGTGAAGAAGCCGCCGGAATCGTCGCTCGTTACCCCGACAAAGTGTTCTCCAATCTTCGTGACATGATCGGGAAACCCTATCAAGATGTCAAGCGATTCGCCGATTCAATGTACCTCCCGTTTGATGTGATAGAAGATTCTAGAGGTGCCGCCAAGATTCGGGTTTCGAGCGACGTTAGTTACTCTGTTGAGGAGTTGATGGGGATGATTTTGAAGTACGCGTCGAATTTGGCGGAGTTTCATTCTAAAGTGACGGTAAAGGATGCGGTGATCTCGGTGCCGCCGTATTTTGGACAAGCGGAGAGGAAGGGGTTGTTGAGGGCGGCAGAGTTGGCCGGAATAAACGTTGTTTCGCTGATAAACGAGCATTCGGGGGCGGCATTACAGTATGGGATCGATAAAGATTTCTCGAATGAGTCGAGACATGTGATTTTCTATGATATGGGTTCCAGTAGTACTTATGCAGCTCTTGTTTATTTTTCTGCCTATAATGCGAAGGAGTATGGGAAAACTGTTTCTGTCAACCAATTTCAGGTAAACAAAAAACAAAAAACTCTACGAATCTAGAAAGGTTTTGGACTTTACTTTTGCTATTTTTCTTTAATGATTAATCTGCCAAGTATCCAATTGAAATGTGATTGTTGATAATCTGTAAGTAAAACAGTGAATTAGACTGATCATTGATTCTTTCTTCTGTTAATTAATAGAGGATAATTGGTAATCTTAATTTAAATCAATGAATTAGATTGATCATTAGTGTCTTTTTTAAATTAAATCAGTGAATTAGAAATACCAAGAACCTAGAAGCTTAAGTTGCTCTTTTACAAGGCATGAGAAACAAACAGTCAATTAGGCTTTGCATTTGCCCTTCTGCTCTGACAAATTGGCTGTTTCCAATTATTGAAATCATTGTTTCCATGTTTATTAACACTTGACATCTTTTTCAGGTGAAGGATGTTAGATGGGACTCAGAACTAGGAGGACAAAACATGGAATTACGGCTGGTGGAACATTTTGCAGATGAATTCAATAAACAAGTTGGAAATGGGGTTGATGTGAGGAAGTATCCCAAGGCAATGGCCAAGTTGAAGAAACAGGTTAAACGTACAAAAGAAATATTAAGTGCAAATACAGCCGCTCCAATATCTGTTGAATCACTTTATGATGATCGGGACTTTAGGTATGTAGCCTTTCAATCAACTTATCTAATTCGCGGTACATGCTTCTTGTCCAAGAAAAAAATGGAATTAGAGTATGACTACGTATGCACCTGCAAAAGTTTATTCTGCAAAGGCTCATGAGTTCTTTTGGAATTTGACCATTAACTAACAGAGAGAAGAAAAAAACTCTAAGCTAGAATGGGTGCCGAGGCGTCATGCAATGACTTCATCAATCAATCACAGAAAATAAGCTTGAACATTATCTGGAATCTGTGGTAATCTTTGGGGTGCTAAACACATGCTCGTCTGAAATTGCCTTTTTGTTTTTTTCTCTTCCCTTCAGGAGCACCATAACTCGTGAGAAGTTTGAAGAGCTCTGTGCAGACCTCTGGGATAAATCTCTTGTACCTGTGAAAGAGGTGCTTAAGCATTCAGGCCTACAAGCTGATGATATATATGCCGTGGAGTTGATTGGAGGTGCTACTAGAGTTCCAAAGTTACAGGTTTGTTCTACATTTTCTCCTACTCTTGAATATGTGCAGAGCCAAATCATGTAAAAATGCGTAGAAGGTTTCTTTGTATCATGTAAAATTACGAAGTTGCATTTATTATTGTTATTTAAAGGTTCACATTTCTGTACATGTGAAAATGTGGTATAAAATCTATTTATTCTTGTTTCCATTTTCCTTAACAGGCTAAGCTCCAGGAATATTTCGGAAGGAAAGACCTGGACAAACATCTGGATGCTGATGAAGCCATTGTTCTTGGTTCTGCTCTACATGCTGCAAATTTAAGTGATGGGATTAAGTTGAATCGTAAGCTAGGGATGGTAGATGGTTCCTCCTACAGTTTTGTTGTTGAAATAGATGGCTCTGATCTTTCAAAAGATGAGGCAAGCAGGCTTTTGCATGTTCCAAGGATGAAAAAACTTCCCAGTAAGGTAAAATAATGTGTTGTTTGAACCTGTGTAGGGTTGGGGGTTAAAAAGAGTACTAATCTTTTTAGTAGTTTTACTAATGGTAATGCCTAATTTCCCATTTACAGATGTTCAAGTCCTTTAATCATAGTAAAGATTTTGAAGTATCACTTGCCTATGATCGTGAAGATCTTTTACCTCCAGGGATTTCCATTCCTGTATTTGCGCGCTATGCGGTGTCTGGTTTAACGGATACAGCCGAAAAGTAAGGATCTATGGCATCTTTCTATGCTTGGGGTGTTAATGGTTTGGTTTAGTTTCTTTTGAAGAGGATTTTTAGACCGTATAAAAATCTGGTAATTTGCTTTGGATTTATTAGTTCATACTTTTTGGTCTGGAAGGGAGTGTCAAATGTAACCTTGATTCTTTATTACAATTTGACTTTACTCTTTCTGCAAGAAGTAATTTTTGTCATCTGCCTTATGCAGGTACTCATCGCGGAATCTGTCTGCTCCCATCAAAACAAATTTGCATTTCTATCTTAGTAGAAGTGGAATTCTTTCTTTAGATCAAGCAGATGCTGTTATTCAAATAATGGAATGGATAGAAGTTCCTAAAAAGAATTTGACCATAGAGAATGCAACCAGTGCTTCCTCCAATGTTACAGATGACAACAGTACTAACAGCACTACTGAACAAAGCAACAATAACTTGGAGTCGGATGGTGGGAGTAGTAATGCATCTAACGGTACTGTTGAAGAACCAAGTACAAAGGATCTTGGTACAGAAAGAAAACTAAAGAAGAAGACCTTCAAAATTTCACTGAAGGTGCGAACAATGTTGGAACATTTAATTACATGTGATCACTTCCCTTGCTTTTGCTAGAATATATTTTTATTTAGCTCAGGATTGTTGCATTTTCATCTTATCACTTTTTTCCATTTTCTTTTCATTGTAGATAGTGGAGAAAACGACAGGGCCTGGAATGCCTCTTTCAAAAGAATCTTTAGCTGATGCTAAGCGTAGATTGGAAGCATTGGACACGAAGGATGCAGAGCGAAGAAGAACAGCAGAGTTAAAAAATAACCTTGAAGAATATATATATGCTACGAAAGAGAAGGTGCGGTTTTTGTTTTTCTGTTAAATTATATTCAGCTGTTATATTTGCTTTCCTTCATGATGGACAGTGGCGGATCTAGGAATTTAAGAACAGGGGTTCAAAATATTTTTTTTCTCAGATGGGTATGCTGATTTTTATTTTTTTCCCTCTACACACTAAATTAATTTTTTAAGAAGAAATTTAACTCTAAAATATTTCCCCCAAAAATGGGGGTGCAATTGCCCCTAGGCGGCCTTGTAGATCCGCCACTGATGGTGGATTTTTTTTTGAATTATGTCTCATCTTTTTCATTTAAAATAAAACTGCTCAGATTTTTTGCATAACCAGGAATTGTTGTTGTTTCTGCACTTGTTTATTTAATTTTCACCATGTCAGGTGTATTGTATGATTGGCCAATTGGCCATGGCATCCAGTCTTTCTTTGAGTGAACAAAACATGCATTTAGTTCATCTTTATCATATTAAAATTTTATTTTTTTCTTCTGTTGCCAGCTTGAAACATCTGAAGACTTTGAAAAAATATCTTCAAACGATGAACGCCAGTCTGTTATAAAAAAGCTTGATGAGGTGAGTTTCATCTTTTCAGAGATTGTTTCAGTCAGTTCACCCTGATTAAAATTAAGCATAGAACCATTTTTTTCCAGGTTCAAGAATGGTTGTATACTGATGGTGAAGATGCGAGTGCCACAGAGTTTCAAGATCGTCTAAATTCATTGAAAGCGGCAGCTGACCCAATATTTTTCCGGTATTATTTTTTTTCTTGGGATTTTTTAATTGGGTCAATATAGTCTGAACAAACATACATTTGAAGGGATTAAGAAATGTGGACTGAAACAATTTTTGTGGCTATTGTTTTAGGTTTAAAGAGTTGACTGCACGACCTGAAGCAGTAGAAGTTGCTCGACGTTACCTCACTGACTTGCAACAGGTATGTCAGATTGTTTATCTTTACACGCTTTCTAAAGGTTTTCTACAAGGTTTTGTTTAGTTGTTACACTCGGGGGTTAGACATCTCAGGTTTTGCATAGGTCGCTGGACAAAAAATCTAGCGAGGGGCTTGAAGATAGAAAACATAGAGAAATTGGCAGTAAAGTTAAATTATAAACTCAAACTCACACTCTAACTTAATTGAAAATTTAAAATTTTCCCATACTGTACTAGTAATCATGTAATGGCTGGTTACTACTTTGTAATAGATCTTTTGAAGGGGTCATTCCCAACAGATACCAAGTTCATACCAAATTCAGAACCATAGGCCAAAATATGCCTTTTGTTCCAAGATACCCAATTCCATAAATGCCTTGATCATTATCTAAGTTCAAAACATATCGATTAACTGCTACATAGATATTTACTTTTGTGTGTACCAATGTAGACTATTCGTGGGTGGGAGACGGACAAACCTTGGCTGCCAAAAGACAGAATAGATGAGGTATTTTGTTCGCCTTTAAAATTCTGTTTATGGTATTTTCTAATTTAGATTTCTGCTTATTCTGTAGCAAAAAAATGAAAACATTTTTGTTTTTCAGTTGTCGAGTAGTAGGGACAAGTTGAAGACTTGGTTGGATGAGAAGGAGGCAGAGCAAAAGAAGTAAGTTATTGCTTATGTTCAAAGCCATTTCATTTGTATAACATCGTGCGATGTTGGTTCATTTCTTTTATCTTTTTGCTTAAACACACACACACATGTCCCCTGATTTGTCCTTTGAAGAGTCTGATTCGTCTCCTCCCGTTGTATGGTCAGTGAAGGTGAAACAGTTCCGCCCATTTATGATAAAACTAGGTTATGATAACCTGGATCATATATGACTTGTTTATGTGCCTACCGGTTTTGGGATATCTCTTCACTTTCTTAAAGTACCTGTGTACAAGTCTGGACATAGGTATAGGGAGGACCAAGTGCCCTAGTAAATCTTGAAAACTATTCAAACATGTCCATGTCCAACATATGCCCATATTTGATATTCATACCAGAGTCGAAATAACATAGCCCTCGATGACATGCATAACTCTTCTCTTGTCCCCCTAATATTTTAGTCGTGTTCTCATTTATTAATTCTCGCATTCTCCTATAGTGTTCAACTTGATGAAGTTCATGTTAACCTTCTCTACAGGACGTCGGGACACAGCACACCTGTTTTCACATCTGAAGAAGTATATGAGAAGGTATTCAACTTGCAAGACAAGGTATGGCTGATTGTTCTATTTGATAATAAGGTCACTTTGTAGTCTGCGTAAATGCGCATAACTCGTGTTTAATACGTCACTTTATGTTTAGGCTGGCAGCATTAAGAGAATTCCCAAGCCAAAACCTAAAGTTGAGAAGCCGGCAAAGAATGAAACTGAGACCAAATCAGAGAACAGAACCAGTTCCGACTCAGCTGAGGAGAAGGATACCTCTGAAAATGACAAACCAGCTGGGAACTCAGATAGCTCAACCGATGAAAAAGTGAGTGGAGAATCCGAGCCACACGACGAGTTGTAATCCATTTGAACACAACAAGCAAGACTCATTCAACTAAATATATAGCCTTTCAATATCTTGAGATTTCGATGGTAGCATCGGCCGTCGAGGTGTGTGGTTGAAAGGCAGTTTTGGTGATGGATTTTGGGTTACCTCCATCAGTTATAAGCATATTTCTTGGTAGTCATGCCAGTGAATTTTGTTATAGAAAAGGAACTACCACACTACCATCTATGATTGGATACAAGGATGTGAAGTCGACCAATGTTCTTTGGAATTTTAAGTTAAACGTTGTTAGGGTTTAGGACACTTTTATGATATCAGATGTTTCGTTACACCAGATCGAACGAAACGTCGAGATTCGAATATTAGACTTTTTTTTAATAAAATTTTAACTGTTATATTCATTGTTATCTAACATGTGAAATTTCAAGAATATGTAAATGTTCTCTCATGGTATGAAGTAGATGAGCACATGATTTGAGTGGGGTATATGGAAATAATGAAAGCCTCGAATTAGTTCATGAAGGCTCTTTAATGAAGAAGAATTTAACTTTTTGAAAATTTTAATTTTATTATTATTATATGTTGATCGTACCTTATGTCAGTAATATGACTATTATGCAGTAATATGACATGACATAAATGATAATTTAATGATAAAATTAAAATATTTAAAAAATTAGAGACCGATTTAAGATGAAGGTTATAGTTTGGAGATAAAATTGAAGCATTCAATGGGGACTAATTAATATGAAAACGATAGTTTGGGAATGAAAATAAAACAGTCAAAAGCTTGAGGACCAGTTATAATGAAAGATACAATTTAAGGATGAAACTAAAATAGTTAAATGTTTTGGGGAAATATGATGCAATTATCTCATTTTTCACCTACATGAGTAGGTGTATATTTATGAATTATGATAATATTCTTAGAACAAAGCTTTAAGCCTCCCGATGAACACCGATTCCTCAAAGTGGGTTCACTTCACTTCCATGCTCTTCTTCTTCAGGTAAACACCAATTTCTCTTCCTTTTCAAGAGATAACCCTAGATCTCTTTGTCTCTACACTTTCTATTTATTTTACTTTTTTTGCATAAAAAATCCAGGATTATAAAAAAAAAGTAAAGGGTATTTATTGTTTTAGAGAACCCTCTTTTTCAAGACTTTGATTTTTTGTTCTGTCATTTTATTTCGCATAGGGCATTGATTCTGTGCATAAACAAGTCGAGAATGGAGAAAGCTGAAGTGGGTATTCACTGTTTTTGAAGAAAAAAAAACAATTAAAAGGGTTTTTTTTTTGGTTCAAAGTGCTGGTCTTTGTGTGATTTTAGTCCAAAGGGCTGATCTTTTGTGTGATTTCGGTTTATATAAGAGCCTGGTTCAGTGCATAAACAAAGTCAAGAATGGAGAGAAATGGATTGGGTGTTTACTGGTTTTGAAGAGGAAAGGGAATTTTTTTGGTTCAAAAGGGCTGAATTTGTGTAATTTTTGTGGTTTAGTGCATAAATCAAGTGAAGAACTTTAGTGGGTATTTTCCTAGTTTTGAAAAATAATGGAGTTTTTTCTTTTTTGTTCAAAGTGGTGATCTTTGTGTAATTTTGGTTCTCTTCGGAGCTCGGTTTAGTGCATAAACAAGTCGAGATTCAAATCTTCGATTCGAAGGACTGATCTTTCTGGAATTCTGGTTCACATTGGAGCTTTGTTTAGTGTATAGCTTTGGTTGAGAAGATTTTGCTTGAAATGGAAGGAGTGATGGGTGGAAACAGTGTTCAACCTAATTCAATCAATAAATCCAAAGTTCTGGATGTGAAACCGGTACGCACCTTGGTTCCTATATTCCCGGAGCCGTCCGATGGTGCTCCATTTGTTTGCGTACCTCCTAACGGCCCTTTCCCGTCCGGGTTTTCACCCTTTTTCCCATTTAGTGGATCAAACCCTGACCAAAATGGTGTCAATCCAACTACCGCGCCGATTCCGCCGTCTACTGCCAAACCTTCTAATGGCCAAAATGTATCGCCGATGGATGCACATGGTAATCAAGGACACAAACCGGCTATACCAATGGGTGCACATGGTAACCAAGGACACAAGCCGGCTACACCAGTGGATGCACATGGTAACCAAGGACACAAGCCGGCTACACCAGTGGATGCGCATGGTAACCAAGGACACAAGCCGGCTACACCAGTGGATGCACATGGTAACCAAGGACACAAACCGGCTACACCAGCGGATGCACATGGTAACCAAGGACACAAACTGGCTACACCAGTGGACGCACACGGTAATCTTGTCAAGAAAAGGGGAAGGGGAAGACCGAGGACTCGGTTTCCTTAGTAACTGCTGCGTGGTAATTTCCATCCTGGATTTATTTTATCCGAACAATAAGATGTTAACAGAAAGTAAGTTGGAAAATGTGGTTTCTAGGTTTGATGCATTTAGGAGAAAGATCAACCAAAAGGAAGATGCGAGCAAATCGAACTCCGGCATTGTTGGACGCAGACTTGAAAGCCGAGGGTTGCGGACTAATACGAGCGGACTAATACGAGAAGGAGAATCGGTAGAACGTCGTTTTCTTCCTAATGGAGTTGTGCTTGATGAGGTTAGTTTATTAAGGGTGATTTCGAGGGAGAGCTAGTAGCATTTTCCATGTATTTGGAGAGTCTTTCGAGTATATATCATCGTATCTGTTTTCGAGTATGCGTATTTTACGACTTTACACTAGTACTTTATAAACAAATGTAGAGTCGGAATAGTTGTAGACAATCAAAACTTTTGGCATTTCTAAAGACGTGGGATCTAGGATGCACTAAAAACTCGAATAGTTTTACACTATTTATTAACTTTGAATTCAGTGAAATGGATGGATGAGATTAAAAGTTAAAAAGTAATATTTTTAATAAAAAATATTATTTAATCTCATTTGTCTATTTTATTCATGGAGTTGTCATAAATTAATATAAAATTAATTAAATTTTACATTGGGTAAATAAATCTTTTAACCCTCTACATATAAAAATGAAAGTTATGATAGACAAGTTTTCTTTAATAAAAAAAAGTAGCGCGCCAAGTTATTTTCGTTATTGTGCTTAAATCGAGTGGCTATTATTTTATTGTCAAATTTTTTGAAAATATTTTTTTGAAAAGTAATTTTTTTTGAAAATATTAAAGTACTGATAATGTACATGAGAACAAATAAATAATTTTATTTAAAAATATTTTTAGAAAAATAAAAAAGTTATGATTTTAATTAAAAAAAAAACACTTTCGAAACAAATTAAAAGATACTCTCAACTCGAAAAGTAAAAATGTTATTTGCTTTACATTATTTTCTATTATTCAAAAAATATTTAAAAAGCAATACAAAACAAGACCTTAACAGAGGTATTCATGACCATGCTAGGCCAGAACACGAAAAATCTTAAATATCTGTTCAAGTTCAATCAAAACCAAATTAGCATGGTTTTTTATACTTCAAAATTAATAAAATATGTTAATATTTACATTGTGAATTAAATTTGAATAAAATGTCAAAATTCACTTTATCGAAACCAATAAATCATTTTAGGTTAGATTTGATAATTTATTAATGTTATACATTTATACTTCATAAAATAATAAATCTTAAGTATAGAGAATGGGGAGCGTCGGAGTGCACAGGGGAGAGCAGAGATCGGCGGTCAGAGGGGGAGACAGGAGAGTCGACGGTAGCAGGAGCGTGGAGTGAACCGTTTTCGTGGACAATCTGAGCAAGAAGGCAACAAGAGCTGAGTTGAAGGAGATTTTTAACTTTCATGAGAAAGTCACTCGTCTTTTCATACCTATGGCCAATAGTAAAGTCAGATACAGGAACTATACTTTTGCTTTTGTGACCTTGGCCTCGAGGTTGGATATGGAGAGGGTAATCTCCAGGCTTGACAAGTCGTTGATTGGAGGAGTTAGCATAAACGTATCAAAGGCCAAATATCCTAAAAAGGTGATGGACCTCCCGATCCGGAGGGGAGATGCTGGAAGAGAACGTGAGGTATGGAGGAAAAAAGAGACAAATGCTAATCAGCAGCCTCACAAACCTGTAGGGTCAGGGAGAGCGAGCCAAAAAAAATCATACAAGGAGGTACTGTTAAATAAAGAGGCTGAGGAGGAAGAAAAGGAAGAGCCGACGTTAATGGATTTCAAGGTACCCGCAAAAGATACGCTATGGCTCAAGAAGTGCTTAGCTGGGGTGTTGAAGGAGCAATTCGAGATCGAGTTTGTGCAGAGAGCGTTATTGAACGACGACATCAACGTAAAAGTGGTCAAGTGGGGGGTAGATTGTGATTCTTGTATCATCATTTTTAATTCTCCGGAAGAGATGATGGAGATTTGGAATCACAAAAAGGAAGCATTATGCTATTGGTTCGACTATATTGACAAACTCTTGATCGGAGGCGTGCCGCATTATTTCTGCAATATTCGTTTGTTTGGGATCCCACTGGTGTGTTGGCACGAGAGGTTTTTCGAAGCGCTAGGGAGCAGATGGGGCTTGTTTGTCGGCACCTCAGAGGACACGATTGCTAAGGAAAGGCTGGACATGGCCAGCTTCATGATCAGAACTGCTAGCTTAGACTTGATTCCATCTTGCATCAAAGTTTCTTCGTTGGGGTATCCTTTCGTCATCAGAATAAAAAAAGGTAGAGAGACCGTGGAGTCGGCGGAGCCGGAGGATGACGGGGAGGAGGTGAGATTTGCGGACGTTTGGGTGGACTCGGAGACGGAGGATCCGGCACCGGGGATGGAGGCTGAAGGTGGGAGAAGGGAGGAGGAAGCCAAAGAGTCGGGGGAGGGGAATGCAGGTCTGAACCTTAATGATCCTGTGAGAACCGAGGTGTCGGTTCTTGGAAATGGGGTAACGGCGCAGAATTCCCAAGAAAGCCCTGTGAATCCACACGTGATAAATATGGAGAATTGTCAAAATGCCAATAGAATGGAAGGCATATTATCATCTGAGTCGGGCAATGGGGAAGAGAATGAGCAGGCCCACGTAGCGGTTAATGAGGTGGGCCGGCCATCAAATGTGGGTATGGGTGTTGAGGGGGATTTTATTGAGAACGAGGTAGATAATGACGGGTCTAGCATTGGGCCTGGTGGGGTCCGGCCTGCTGAGGCTCCAATTATCAATCTAGACCTTAATATGGCAATCCCGGGTGATAATTGCTTACAAAGGGGTGAATCTTCAGAATGGGTACCCGATAGCTATGAAGGGGGAGTGGAGAGAAATAATTTTTCCCCTCCATCGTTAGGAATTTATTACTCTGATAAATTCAAATCCCCGAGGGTGGCATCAAATGGGTTATTTCGAGCAGGGAGTAGGAGGAAATTTCGACAAGTTGTTAGGAAAGCTCTGGAGAGCGGAATTGGGGTCTCTGAGAAGTTCAACAGCGGATCAGTGTTGGGGGAGGACCTGTCGGCTATTGGCTTGGAGGCAGAATCGGTATGGGAGATCAGTAATATCTTGGAAATCTCATTCAAAGGAGGTAGAAGAGCAGTCATTGATAGAGTCTGTGAGTTGGAGAAGGAATTGCATGAAGTGATGTAGGGGGAGTTTCGCGGTTTTTATTTGGGTACTAGATACATTGAATGGATTTATCTGTGATTACTTGGAATGTAAGGGGTATTAGAAGAAGGGAAAAAAAGAAAGCGGTGAGAGATTTGAGAAGAAGGGTTAATGGTATGTTTATTATGCTACAAGAAACGAAATTGGAGAAACTGGAAAGATCTGATGTGAAGAAATTCTGGGGGAATGACAGCTTCGAATTTGCAGCTGCACCTGCAGTGGGGTCGGCCGGAGGGGTGGTGAGTGCTTGGGATAGTTCAGTGTTTGCAGCCATTGAGATTGAAGTAAGGCAACGTTTCATTGTAATTGAAGGGGTGTGGGTTAGATCGAAAGTCAGGTGCGGGTTCATTAATTTATATGGGCCTTGTTGTAATGGTGAGAAAGTCAGCTTTTTTGAGGAATTGGCAAACGTGGTTCTGAGTCGGCAGATTCCATGGTGTGTGGGGGGCGATTATAATGCATTCTTATGCGAAGAAGAGAAGAAGGGATTTTCATTGAATAAGACAGCGATGGAGACTTTCAATCAGTTTGTGAGGAATGCCGAGCTAATGGATCTACCGTTAGTCGGGGGGAAATACACGTGGTGTAACAACAGATCTGATGTGAAGAAATTCTGGGGGAATGACAGCTTCGAATTTGCGGCTGCACCTGCAGTGGGGTCGGCCGGAGGGGTGGTGAGTGCTTGGGATAGTTTAGTGTTTGCAGCCATTGAGATTGAAGTAAGGCAACGTTTCATTGTAATCGAAGGGGTGTGGGTTAGATCGAAAGTCAGGTGCGGGTTCATTAATTTATATGGGCCTTGTTGTGATGGTGAGAAAGTCAGCTTTTTTGAGGAATTGGCAAACGTGGTTCTGAGTCGGCAGATTCCATGGTGTGTGGGGGGCGATTATAATGCATTCTTATGCGAAGAAGAGAAGAAGGGATTTTCATTGAATAGGACAGCGATGGAGACTTTCAATCAGTTTGTGAGGAATGCCGAGCTAATGGATCTACCGTTGGTCGGGGGGAAATACACGTGGTGTAACAACAGAGACCCGCCTACTTTCATCCGTCTTGATCGTTTTCTTGTTAATGCAGATTTCGCTACTGAATTTCCTACAATTTGTCAGCAGCTATGCAATAAAACCATTTCCGATCATAATGCCGTTCGGTTAAACTCAGAAAAGGTGAATTGGGGACCGCTGCCGTTTAAGTGTTTCAATACTTGGTTTAACGAAGAAGGATTTGAGGAGCTGGTGATTAAAACTGTTAAGAATCTCAAGAGGAAGAATATGGTTGGGAAGATGGGTTGGCTGTTAAGAGGAACCAAGGAGAAAGTTAAGTGCTGGAGCAAATTAAAGGGGCGCGCTTTTGAGTCGATAATCCCCGCTCTGGAAAAACAAATTGCGGTCTTAGAGGGGAATTTGCAAAGTGGGGATGGTGCCGCGGATGTCTGTCAAAAGCTCTATGAAACGAAGGCAAGGCTATGGGAGCAGTTTAGGAAGGAGGAAGCACAGTGGTTGCAAAAATCTCAGTTGAAGCGGCATCTTCAAGGGGATAGAAATACTCGTTTTTTTCACCTCACGGCGTCGGGAAGAAGAAGAACAAATTCCATTCAGCAATTAGAGTTGGATGGAAGGACGGTGTCGGATAAAGATGAAATAAAGAAGGCCGTTAAGTGCTACTTTGCAAATCAGTACAATGCATCTTGTGCGCTTTTGGTGGACGAGATAAAGCTGGACTTTAAATCTTTGGATGAAGATCAGACAGCTTTTTTGGAAGGTAAGTTTTCAGAAAACGAGATTTGGAAAGCTATAGATAGTTCGGATGGAAACAAGGCTCCGGGGCCTGATGGCTTCAATTTGAATTTCGTCAAGAAATTTTGGAACGTACTGAAAGATATTATAGCTTTTTTTGAGGTATTTTTCGAAGAAGGCAAGTTGGAGGGAGGATGCAACCATTCTTTTTTGACACTTATTCCTAAGGTGTTGAATCCTACAGCTCTAGAGGACTTCCGCCCCATTAGTTTGGTTAGCAGCATGTACAAGGTAGTTTCGAAAGTATTGGCGAGAAGAATGCGGTTAGTCATGGATTCGGTGGTAGGAGAATCTCAATTTGCCTTCATCCAAGGAAGGCAAATTTTGGATTGTTCCCTTGTGGCGAATGAGGCTATCGATGCAAGAAGGAGGTCGGGGGAGGGCGGAGTTGCTTTTAAAATTGACTTTCAAAAAGCTTATGATACAATAAGCTGGGATTTCCTGTTGATTATTCTTAGAAAGATTGGTTTCCCGGAGAGATGGTGTAAATGGATTTATGGTTGTATAGCATCGGTCTCGATATCAGTTCTGGTTAACGGAACACCTACAGAAGCGTTCAGCATTTCGAGAGGTTTGAGACAGGGGTGCTCACTTTCCCCTATGTTGTTTAATTTGGTTGGGGAAGCGCTGAATCTGATGCTTAAGAAGGCGGTAAGCAGAAATTTATTTGAGGGCTTCAGATTGGGCAGTCAGTCCCAAGAATTGTCGGTGACACATCTACAGTTCGCGGACGATTTGTTGATTTTTTGCGGTGGGTCAGCTTTGCAAGTCAGGAATGTAAAGAGAGTATTAAGAGTGTTCGAATTGGCGTCGGGACTCAAGCTGAACATGAAAAAAAGCAGTGTTTACGGGATAAATGCGGAGGAGGAGGAGGTGATAGGATGGGCGGATGCAGTGGGATGTAAGGTAGGTTCCTTTCCAACTCAGTACTTGGGGCTCCCTCTCGGAGCAACTAGAAACTCTATTAAACTTTGGGATCCCGTTTTGAAAAAAGTAGGGGATAGATTGTCAGGTTGGAAACCAAAATTTTTGTCGATTGGGGGCAGATTAACGTTGATTAAGTCCGTACTATTTAGCTTACCGATATATTATTTGTCTATATTCAAAATTCCGGAGACGGTGGCTAAAAAACTTAATAGCCTTGTAGCGAATTTCCTGTGGGGCGGGGTTGATAATCATCGCAGGATACATTGGGTCAAATGGGAGTATGTTTGTGTGCCAAAATCTGTCGGGGGCCTTGGGGTGATGGACTTCAAGCTTCTAAATCGATCGCTCTTATGTAAGTGGAGTTGGCGATATGGGAATGAATTACAAAGCTTGTGGAGGAGGGTGATTGCCGCTAAAGTTCCTGGAAGCTCTAACGCATTACTGCCGGTTAAGGCTGATAGGAAGGATTCATCGTGGATTTGGTTCGATATATCCAATTCTTTATACTATAATGATCTTTTAGGGGAACTAGTTAGGAAGAATTTGAGAATAGAGGTTGGAAATGGAGCGTGTACTAAATTCTGGAGTGACGATTGGTTGGGAATTGGACCATTGCGTATTAAATTTCCGTGGATTTTTGCCCTCTGTTTGGTGAAATCAGCACTGGTGGGAGATGTTGGGAGGGAAGAGAATGGAGTGTGGACTTGGGATATTCCATTAAGAAGAGAGTGTTTTGATTGGGAAAAATCCCAGTGGAGTGACTTACTAGCTGTGCTAGGCAATTTCAAATCCAATGGGTCGAATGGTGATTGAATCGGGTGGCTAGGTACTAGTGATGGAAGATTTTCGGTGAAGTCTGTAAGGGAGCTTATAGACACGTCATTGGTCAAGAAGAATCTGTGGAAGAAAGTGGTGTGGGTGGGAGTCGCGCCACCGAAAGTGGAGATATTTATGTGGAAACTTGTGAGGGGGAGAATACCGGTCAAGGTAGAACTCGTGAAAAGAGGGGTGTCGCTAAACAACAATATGCTTTGCCCTTTATGTCTTAAAGAACCGGAATCGATCAATCACCTTTTCTTTTCTTGTGCTATTGCTTGGAAACTATGGAATGTAGTGTGTAGATGGATTGGGATTTCTGTTGTTCTGCAGGAGGTGCCCGAGATGTTCCTGGAGGAATGGATCGGATTGACTGATAGCCAAGATGCTGCATGGTGGGCTATTATTCCAAGTGTGGTCATTTGGTCGTTATGGTTGTTTCGGAATGAAATTCTCTTCAAGAGGAAAATAGTTGATGAACTTCAGTTGGAATTGATAATTAAACATAGATTGGCATTTTGGTTGACCGCAAAATTTCCGGATAGCAAAACAGGGATTGAAGCGCTGGTTGCAGATCCTCGCTTGGGTTCGACAGTCGCAAGGAAAGGAAAAGCTTCGAAGTGCAGCAGATTGGAGATAATCATTCCGGATGGATTTTTAAGACTCAACGTGGATGGGGCTCAGTCGAGGTTGACTGGGGAAGGTGGTATAGGAGGAGTTCTACGGGATTCGAAGAAGAAGGTGCTATGGAAATTCTGGAAGCCTCTAGGAACAACCCCCCTGTCGTCACGGAGCTACTGGCAGTAGTAAAAGGGGTTCAGCTGTTCTTGGAGTCACCATGGGCTAAGACGTCAAGACTTGTGATTGAAACGGATTGTTTGATGTTGGTGGACTGGATCAAGGGAAGAAAACAGCCTCCTCCGAGGGTGATCAACTGGGTCAAGGAATTGGTAATGGTAATGGAAAGGTTTGGTATGACAATATTTCACATTCCCAGATTTCTTAATGTTGAAGCAGATTCACTAGCGAAACAGGGGATTGGATGATGGTTAGTAGAGGGGGGAGTGGTCAGTAGTGGGTGAATTGAGTACGATTTTGTAAGGGTGTTTTGATTGTAATTGTGCGGTCTCAAACGATGTAATTGCTTTTTGAATTCGAATAAAATTTTAGTGGGGCACTCTTTTCCCTCTTCACTAGGAGGAGGGTTTTTAATGAGGCCTATCATACTTTTCAAAAAAAAAATACTTCATAAAATAACTTTTAATGTGCAAATCGAATATTAAACTATTAACTTTGTTAATATCAAAATCCGAACATATTTAAACATTGTATTAAAACTGTCAAAACTATTGAACATGTTATGAACGGGCATACTAATCCAACAGGACCAACACTCGTGCTTACGTTTAGAATAAGCATATGCATATCCAACACTCGTGCTTATGATTCGAATAAGCATATACATATCCAACACTCGCGCTTATGATTCGAATAACATAGCTCGACGCTCTAACCTTTTGGACCAGTCGACTTGGCTCATGTGATATCAACCAATAATATCAAAGTCTATTCGAAAATGTTTGGACATGCAACCAAAAAAACCATCACAAAACCCAGTTCTTACTCATTAGTCAGACATATGGTAAAATTCCCTTCGCACAAAGCCAACCATAACATTTTGAAAAACAAACACTTGCCTTCATATAACCCCTTTTTAGCCATTTGAAGTAGTTCCATTTTCGTACTTCCACAACCTAATAAAATAAGGGGAAAATTAAACAAGTTACTCACGGCAAGTGCAATTTGAAAGTAACAGATGGTAAAATATAACAAGTTATACAACTCACCCGGTATGCTGCCACAATCATCATCATCCATCTCTACGTGATCTTCTCTCGCTGGACCGAGCATCATCATATGCCATTCTATCCCGCACATTACCTTTATTTCCTCGATCGTCTTCCCTGTACCTACGGCTTCCATGGTGCTCATCCTCATCCCTTCCACGGCTTCTATATTTATGGTCCATCTCATCTTTTTCATGTTCTCTCCCTCGGGGTTCCTCTTCATCCCTGCCATGCCTTCGTCCACCTTTCTGGTCTTCATAATCACGATCATCTCTCTTAGATCCACTATCCGGTCTGCTGATCTTACTCTGAAGTCTGCCATCTTGTCTACCACTCTCACCATCTCGCTCTCCTCCAGACCTAACTGACCTAGAATAGTCATCCCTCTCCCACCTAGAATATTCAGCCCCCTTTCGGTCATCTTCCCCCCATCTAGAGTATTCATCCTTATCCTGGTCATCTTCCCGCCACCTAGAATATCCATCCCTATTCAAATCATCTTTCTCCCCGTAAGCTTTGGCATTTGATTCAGAATCAAACTTAGTATCCTTAGGACTGTCCCTTTTGTGCTCCATGTCTCTTCCTAAGTTTCGACTTCTTGACTTTGATTCTGGCTGCTCGTCATGGTATTCATCATGGTGCTTCCTTTTGCCCTTCATCATTTCCTTATTGTTCTCTGATTTCTGCAATCTGTCTAATCTATCATCCTCATTTAGGGTTCTTCCCTTTCTATCATCATTCTTGGCTGCTGAAGCTGCAAAGTCCTTTTCTTCTTGATATCGACGACTACTTCTAACACCATGACTGTCACCATCACCTCTATGTCCTCTTCTGTCTTTGTCAGGGTCACTCTCACTATCATCTCCTGGAGAGCCTGATCTCCTAGCAGTCCTTTCTCCTGCTGCTGTAGCCTTGACACTTCTCTTGCCATGGGATGAATTCAAATTTTCATCATCAGAATCGTGTCTCCTACCTCTTCCCCTGCCCTGCTCTACTTTTTCATCACTTTTATTAGAATCACTCTCATCTTCCGTATCATACCTATGACCATGTTTCTTTACTATTTCCTTTTTACGATCTCTTGTTCTATCTCCATCGGAATCAAATTCACCTTTCTTCCTTTCATTCCTACCAGCAGAGTCAGAGTCAGAGTCAGAGTCAGTGTCAGTGTCAGTGTCATTTCTATGAGGACCTTTCTTGACTGTTCCCCTTTTATGACGACCTTTCTTAATAGTTTCCCTTTTACGACCTCTCGCCCTGTCTGCATCAGAATCAGATTCAGATTCACTACCCTGCAATATTAAAGGAAACCAAATAATCAAAATTACAAATGACAGGGTGGTATATGCATACAGATCAGTGCACTAACATTAAACCTAATCCACATATGTGATTAAATGACAGCATAGCTTTCAATAAATTTAAGTTGAAATCATCCATAGAAGCAGTTAACCAATCAATCCGTTTTGATGAAAATTATACCATCATAATCTTATCATTTATTCTTCAATATATAAGAATCTGATCATCGTTGATGAAAAAAGTTTCCTTAAATGCATATTATGATGTGTATCGCTTAACTTAATTTATTTATTCATCAAGATTTATGCAAATTAATATAGTTCAAAGACCCCTGGTTTCTATACTGCATGACTTGTTCACCAGAAATGCAAAAAACAACTGTAAAATTTATACTCGGAATAAGAATTTAAATTAAATATAATTGCTTCACCTGTATATCATCCGCATCATTTGATCTGCCCCTATCATGCTTCTTCGCTGATTTTTTCAGCTTCCTGCCACGGGCATGGTCATCAGACTCACTGCTTTCACTATCATAACCCTTACGACTCTTCTTGCGAGCAGCTTTCTTCGAATGCTCTACGCTGCTATCTGTATCAGTATCCGAGTCACGATGCCTAGACCTCTTCTTATCCTTTTTCTTTTTCCGGTGTCGCAACTCATCATCTTCGTCTCCAACAACTTGACCTTTTTTCTTGATTGCTTTCACCTTAAGATCATCCACTTCCAATGCAGCAGAAACAGGTGGATCCCTATTCAGAAAGGCATGCTCACGCTCATCGTTATTCTTTCGACCACTTGGCAAAGGAGGAAGCCCGGATTCAGAAACTCCAATTCCGAGAGCAGCCCTAAAGGTCTCCATCTGCTTCTCCTTCCTCGCAGCAACTTGGTGGGTCTGAGTATCCGAAAACCTAACACCCAAAACATGAATGGATCAATAAATACACAATAGAATCCATAATCACCCATTAATAATAATCAAATAAAAATTAAAAAAACAAAAAACAACAATTCGCTAATAATCAACTTGGTAAGTCTGCTTATCTGAAAACCTAACCTCCAGAACATGAATGAATCAACAAAAACCCATTAATCACCCATTATAATAATAAAAGAAAACTAAAATCAAAAGAAAATTACTTTTGTTGACGAGTAGGCGTAGGTATAACTTCTCCTTCTTCTTCATCTTTCTCTTGCTGGGCCTCTTCGAGAGCTTTCCTAGCCTCGACAAGCTTCTCAGCGATCTCAGATTCAGTGTAACCTTGTTCAGTGAGTTTATCTTCCAGAATCACAAGCTTAAGCTCAACCTGACGCTTGCGGTCATGCTCGAGGATTTCCTTGTTGGGTTTCTTGGTGGTGAGACCGGCGGTGCCTTGATCAGCCTCGAAAGGCCTGGTGGAATCGGTTACCCGGTTCGTCTTCGGCCTTACGAAGAATTTGTTTCCCTGAATGTAACCATTGGTGCCTGACCCTCGAGGGGTGGTAAGTCCGATTCCGTTGTACATTTAGGGTTTTTTTTCTTCTTCAAAACCCTAACTCAATTTCCTGCAATTTTTCCAAGTTTATGATTAAGACGATAAACGAAATTGCTAGTTTTAATCAATGGGAATCAAAAACAGAAAAATTCAAAAGGAAGCAGGGAATTAAAACTTACAGAGATTTGTGATTCGAATCGTTCGTCTCTTGCTTCGTTCTGTTTTTCGAAATCGAGATTGGAAACCTAATTTATCTAATCTCTAAAAACGAATGGCAAAAACGACAACGTGCCAATCTCAGATATTTCAGTATTTTGGCTTAATATATCAATTGGTCCCTAAATCTAGTAATCTTTCTCAACTTAGTATATGAGATTTTAAAACTGTCACACGTTGGAGAAATTATTTGATGAGTTATTTTCACACGTTATCTGTGGGACCAACTAATAAAATATATTCATTTCATTAATTTTTTTATGTTATTTTTTTTCTAAGTGATTTTTTACTTGGTAAAATTGTTTTTAAATTTAATTTACAATAAATATGAGTGGAGATTCACTTAGTAAAAAGATAAGATAGAAAAAATTAATGACGTGAAAAAAAAAGTGTTTCCACAAACATTTTAGGCCTATGGGTTCAATTTAGGATTTAGAGTTTAGTGATTTAGGCTTTAGAATTTAGGGTTTGTCGCTATAATTTAAGGTTAGAATTTAAGATTTAGAGATTAAAGAGTTATGGTAACATGGTTAGAGATTTAAAGTTTAACCTATAAACTATAAATTTTAATCATAAACCATACATTATAACCACAACTACTCAGCCGCTAAAGCCCAAACCTCTAAACCTAAACTCCTAACTATTGAACTATAACCCCTAATTTTTTTCTCACCACTTAGCATATAAAATAATTACCCATTTTAACGCATAATTAGGGCTGGCAACGGGTCGAATTTGGGTGGGTTGGAGCTTCACCCACCCATCATCCGTATCCCAAATCGTTACCCAACCCACCTACCACCCACTTGATCATTGACCCAAATTCACCTCACCCATCAACAGGCGGGTGGATCAAATTATAAATGTCTATTATTAAAAGATTATAGTTAAAAATACATGTAAAATTTTACTAAAAGTATTTAATATTTAATACATTAAAGTTAACTATTATTTAAGTTCTAAATTTCCAAATAATCTCACCTACAACAAACCTACATGAATAAAATTTTCATTTCCCAATAATAAACAAAAGCTTAAAAAGTCTAAGGTTCAAAATATTTTTTAAAATTAATAATATATCAATAGATGGGGCGGGTGATGGGTCGGATGGTGGGTTGAAAAAATTTCACCCGAATTCATCACTCGTTCCATCCGCCACCCACTTCAAACGAATCAAATTTAAGTTTTATCGAGTTTTTGTCTATTTAATTGAATTAAGTGGGTCGAGTGAGCCAACATCTATGGGTAATTGCCGGCCCTACGCATAATATATCATATGGTGGATGTGATTATTCAAGAGGCGACCAAAATGGAAGACAAACACAATTTAAAAATTCCCAGGCAAAGACTATTGCGTAGTAGCGTGAGGAAAAAGTTACCTCCATTGTCAAACATCTAGGTATTGAAAAATCCAACCCTGTGTTTTTATTAACACATTCAGCACAGACAGAAAGTTCAAACATTACAAAACAATGTCTCCTCTCCTTTGTCACAAACCCGGAGCCTTGCCATTATGCTTCACAACAATCATCGTGCTCGTCAATTCCGTCGCTTGCCAGTTTCCGTCCTCGCCGACTTATGCCGATCACTATTGTCTAGGTCCGGAAAACCAAACGGCCACCGCCACTTATAAATCCGACCTCACAGCTCTTCTCGATTCCTTTTCATCTAGAGCTTCCCACCTCAGCTTCTATAATGTTAGCCTCGATGGAATTTACGGTCTCTTCGTTTGCCGAGGCGATGCTTCTATCGACCTCTGCCGGGTTTGTGTGGCCAACGCTACTCAATTGCTCCCACAACGGTGCCCTTCCGATAGAAGAGCAATCATTTGGTACGAACAGTGCATGTTGAGGTATTCGGACATCGATTTCTTTGGCCAAGTCGAGCTTGTTCCATATAATTTAAGGTGGAACAGTGGGAATACTACTTCACCCGATGAAGGAAATATAGGCACCCGAGGCTTTATTTATACTTTAGTCGATCGAGCACCGTATTCGGTAAACATGTCTTCCGGGAACGTAATCGAAGCGGGAGATGGAACGGGGCGACGATACGGTCACGTGCAGTGCAGAGGAGATCTTAATGTTAGTGCTTGTTCTTATTGTTTGAGGCATTTGATAAACCAAAGCGAGACTTGCTGCATAGGGAAAACAGAGTGGAGAGTTTTGACTCCAAGTTGCTTTATAAAGTACGAAATGTATCCGATCACCGAGAGCCCGTCAGCTCCCCCGTCGGCAAATAAAGGTATGTCGAACATGCACGAGTATATATCCGATACGAGTATACTCACATATGAGTTTTTGGTCAATTAAACTGCAGGAAAAGGAGGCAACAGCACAAGGATCATAATAATCGTTTTATCGACATTAGGGAGCGTTTTCGTGGCAATTCTTGTTGGTTTCCTGTATTATTCATTCTTTGTTAGGAAGAGAAGTTCTCATTTGATGGAGTTGGGTATTCGTCTCTCGGACGAGGGTCACGGCGAAGAGATGCATCAATTCGATTTAGCTACCATTCATCATGCAACAAACAACTTCTCCCGGGAAAATAAGCTCGGAGAAGGCGGTTTCGGGCCCGTTTACAAGGTCGAAAGCAGTTCTTTGATCCATTGATCATGATAGGATCAAGGGACTCACTAACTTTTGAGAATTGTTTTCAGGGGAAGTTGCCTAATGGGGAGGAAATAGCAGTTAAAAGGCTTTCCATGATATCAAAACAAGGACTTGAAGAGTTCAAGAATGAAGTGAAATTAATTGTAAAGCTTCAACATAAGAATCTTGTGAGACTATTAGGATACTGCCTGGAAGGAGATGAAAAGCTTCTCGTTTACGAGTTCATGGCTAACACGAGCTTGGACCGCTTCTTGTTCGGTTTGATCCTTTTCTCTCCTTTTGTTTAGAGTTCGGGGTCATGTTCGAATATGTGTGGACATGAGCATTAGATGACTCTTTTGCTATGTCTGTGAAGGGCAGATTCAGAAAAATGCAAGGCAGTGTTGGACTGGGAAAAACGCTCAAACATCATTATCGGGACCGCGAGGGGGCTTCAATACCTACACGAGGATTCTCGGCTCAAAATAATCCATAGGGATTTGAAGGCAAGCAATGTTCTGTTAGATGATGATATGAACCCTAAGATATCAGATTTCGGTACTGCAAGGATATTCGGAGGCAATCAAATCGAAGCCAACACCGAACGAGTTGTTGGCACATAGTAAGTACTTCAATTTTGTTCCTTAACTGAATCCGGATCGAAAGGAAAAAAGGGTCTAAATTTATGTCACGTACTTAGTGTTATACTCTGTCATGCAGCGGATATATGGCACCGGAATATGCACTAGAAGGGTTGTTCTCGAACAAGTCCGATGTTTACAGTTTCGGGATCCTAATGCTGGAAATATTAAGTGGTAAAAGGAACAGAGGATTCTACCAGGAATGTGGACAAATCCTTGTAACACATGTAGGCATTCTCTCTTTTATTATCTCTTCCTTGTACCTCAAGGCTTCTTTTACTAAAACAAACTTTGTTACATAATTGGCCCCTGAGCAGGCATGGATGAAATGGAACGAAAGCAAAGGACACGAGTTGATCGATCCGAGCATGAGCATCGCCGATGATTGCCCGGTTTCCGAAATTCTGAGATGGATACACATTGCATTGTTGTGTGCCCAAGATGATCCTGCAGTTAGACCTACAATGTCATCGGTTGTTCTCATGCTCGGGAGTAGATCAGTCAATCTCCCTCAGCCGTTAACACCTCCGTATTCCGCGGCGAGAATCATTTCGATGTCGGATCAATCTTCGAGATCTCTAGCATTTGATCAATCTATAACCTCTGCATCCTCCATGCTAGAGCTGAGCGAAAAAAACAACCGAGTTAGACCCTCGATAATGCCCTACTCTTTAGAGCGGTCAAAGGAAACGTCACAGTTGATTTTTCCTCAAAAAAAATATATGTTGAATTTTCAAAATTTTTAAAAATATATTAAATATTTTTTTCAAAAGTCACATGATCAGTTCCCTAAATTTTCAAAAAACACATTAGTTTTATAGTAAACTATATCATATATCATTGGACTTTAATGTATTATATATATTATTGGACTTTTAATTTGTTCACTTATAGACTTTCATTTTGACTTCAATTATGATGTGTTGACATAGACAAAATGATGTTGTTTTGGTGTGGTCATTGTTGCCCAAAGTGATGTCGTTTTAGGCGTTGAATTGTAAAGGTGTATCGATTTTATTGCTAAACTTTAAACGATTTTATTTTAACCATTGAACGTTTCGGCTGACGCTACCGGTCAATCGCCGCCCGTCACCATTCACAACAAGATCAATATCAAAACGTTCGTATTTCATTTTCCTTTCTTTTTTTCAGATTGGTTTTCCATGAGACCCACTCAAAATCGATGAAATTAAACAAAAAAAATTACTACTTTTGAAGGTTTGTGGATTTCTTAGATTTGAAGGGTTTAGTGTGTTTGTTCAAAATTCGAATGGAGAGAAGTATTCTTTTGAGAAGATAAACAACATACCTTAAAATTAATCTCATCATATTAGCGTCAGAAGAGATCAAAGTATTAGTATGTCAAGCCTTTTGATAGATTTTTATCGATTTTGAGTGAGTTTTATGAAAAATTAATACTAAAAAAATACGAAAATGTGAGCGGTTTAGTGTCAATCTTCTCACGAATGACAAATGATGACGTGCTGCGATTGGATGACAGTGGTGGCAAGAATCTTCAGTGCCAAAAATAGATTTGTTTTAATTTGTGGCAAAATCAATGTATTCTTAAAACTCAATGCCTAAAACGATATTATTTTAGGCGTTAAAATAACACAATAAAAATACGTCAATTTGGTTTAGTATCCACGTCAGAAACCGTCACTCACACTATCACATCGTTATCAAGTTAACCACCCAAATACAATTGAAGCCAAAATAAAATTTAGTATTTTAAATTGAACAAATAGAATGTTCAATAATTTAAACGATACAACAACTAAAGTTTAATAATATTCAACTTAATTTGCTCTTAATTTTTAACCAATAAAAAATCAAAATAAAATGATACCGATAATTTAAAGGATATATACATAAAATATTTTAAAATTTTAAAACTAATTTAAAATAAACACCATAGTTTAAGAACAGCTATACAATTAACTCAAATATTCTAGAGGGTTCAAAGAAAATAATAACAGAACAAATAAACAAAAAGATCCAACGGTCCAGATTAAATAGAAGCTTCACGAGTCTTAGCGTTAAACAACCCTTTTGATTCTGTTAATATATTTTTGTTATTTTAATCCATTCTGCAAATACAAAGCAAAGCTTAAACCTCACTGCTCACTGCTCAGCTCAAGTCTTTCCAAGCCAAGGTAAGCACGGTGGCTCATCCACAACCGCCGCCGCCGCCGCCGCCCACTTGTACATTTTATTCGCTCTTCCGTCGCTTCTTATTTTCTCGATCCTTTTCCCTGCATTTCCTGCTCTCTATTCCTTTCATTACCATCTCTCTGTCAATAATTGGTACTGATATTGCATTTTTGTTTCAGATTTTTTCTTTCAGTTTGGAACAAATTTAAGGTATATGCCTCCTCCGTTTTCCTTTATACTTTTCTTTGAATTTATGTGGTTAGGATTCGAAATGCCTCAAAGAAATAATGTGCTTTTAGTGGTAGGATTTATTTATTTACTTACTGTAATAATTCGAGTTCGAGAACATGAAAATTGAAAGAAGTAAGCATTTTGGAACTCTTTATTGTGTATTCATTGATTTACATTTAATTTAAGGTATATTATTCTTTCTTTTATCTGAAGTTAACGTGGATAGCGTTAGAAATGCTTTTTATTCATATATATTATGTGTGTGTATTAGTCCAGTGGTGAATCTTCTGCCGTATTTGTTTTTTAATATTAAATGTATTTGAGTTCTAGAAGATGGAGAAATATTTTTTTTTGGAATTCATTGTTTAATGATTATTCATTAATTTACATTTAATTCAAATGTCATTAATAATGCTGAACTTTTTTCAGCTTCATAGAAGTAAATGGCATCCTCGTTGACTGCTATGTCTTCAATTGGCTCATTCGTTGCTCCAAAAAGTCTTGCCGTGGATAAGAAACTAGCTTCTTCAAACAGGTTATCATCTTTGGCTTCCATTTCTTCAACCTCTTTTGCCACTCGTCGCAGTGTTGTTCTCCGACGATCTCAATTGCCCAAGATTTCTGCTGCAAAAGAGCTGCATTTCAACAAGGATGGTGAAGCAATAAAGAAATTACAAGTGAGTCTTTTGTTTGTTTCAAATTCTCATGAATTAGAGTTGGCCATTGTATGGTTTTTCAATCTTACGTTTTAAGTTGTTTTGACGTAGACCGGTGTAAACAAGCTTGCTGATTTGGTTGGGGTCACTCTTGGACCTAAAGGTAGAAATGTTGTTCTTGAAAGCAAATATGGCTCTCCAAAAATTGTTAATGATGGCGTGACTGTGGCTAAGGAGGTATTGCCCTTTTCTAACCAACTATTTAGATTTGACCGTTTGTAATATTTGTGACTTGTTTGTGCATTTTGTTCTGTGTAACTGTGTTAGAGGTATTTTATCTTCGTTTGTAATCATTTTACTTTTTATTGGAATAGCGAATGGAATCTGTCTTTATCCTTATGGTGTATCGGTTATTAATTCAATGTTGTGTGTGTGTGTGTGTCAATTTCAAGGTTGAGTTGGAGGACCCAGTTGAGAATATTGGGGCTAAGTTGGTAAGACAGGCTGCAGCTAAGACTAATGACTTAGCTGGTGATGGAACAACGACGTCGGTTGTTCTTGCGCAAGGCCTGATTGCTGAAGGTGTCAAGGTTTGTGCAGCTTTCCCCCCCTCTTATCATTATGTTCTGGTTTATAAAGAACAGTGTAGTTTTAGTCATTGTGATGCTATTTGTTTTAAACACTGGTTTGACTGTTATTCAGGTGGTTGCAGCTGGTGCAAACCCGGTCTTAATCACTAGGGGCATTGAGAAAACCACAAAGGGTTTAGTATCTGAGCTGAAGGCTATGTCGAAAGAGGTAACTTCAATCGTGCCTACTTTTTTGGTACTTATCTATTTTAAGCCATCTTGATCTTATTCTTCAAATTTTCTTTGTACCAAACTCTGGAGACATTTTTAGATATGGTTATGGTTAAATGACTCTCTAAAGATGTTCCAGATAGAGCGGCTAAGAATACATTGAATTGTATTGGGAAGATACATGAATCCGGCACTCACTGCAGAGTTTGAGTAATATAGATTTGATATGACTGTGTGATGTTTGATTGCAGGTTGAAGACAGTGAACTTGCAGATGTGGCAGCTGTTAGCGCAGGGAACAATTATGAAGTAGGAAATATGATCGCTGATGCCATGAGTAAAGTTGGTCGAAAAGGTGTGGTTACCCTCGAGGAGGGTAAGAGTGCTGAGAATAACCTTTATGTTGTTGAAGGGATGCAATTCGATCGTGGTTATATTTCACCTTATTTTGTCACCGATAGTGAGAAAATGGCTGTAGAATACGAGAACTGCAAGGTACATGTTGGCGCCATGATGATGAAATTTTCATTCCAACAAAACATAAATCATTCTCCGACATCAAACGTTTACAATTGTGTTGTGCATTCTTGTTGCAGTTGCTACTCGTTGATAAGAAAATAACTAATGCAAGGGATCTTATCAACATCTTGGAAGATGCTATCAAAAGCTCATACCCAATTCTGATAATGGCAGAAGATATCGAACAGGAAGCCTTAGCAACTCTGGTTGTCAACAAGCTTAGAGGGGCGTTGAAGATTGCTGCTCTCAAAGCTCCTGGCTTCGGAGAGCGCAAGAGTCAATACCTTGATGACATTGCTATTCTTACAGGAGGTATGTACAAGACCAAACTTTCACTTGCTACACTTTTTGATTGTATTTTATTTTATCGTCTTAGATTGCTGCTGCCGCTGCTCTCTCTTGTTTGTTCCGACTGTTATCTTGATGTAACTCTGTCTGATGTTGTCTCTGACACATATGTGGAATGTTCCTGTAAGACCCTTTAAACACATGAAGATCTTGGAAAAATGAATATACTGTCTCAGACACGTGCCTGTTTTTGACACTCATATTGGAGTCTAAGTGACATAGATGCAAACATAATTGCATGCACGAGCAGGCAGACACACATCGACTCGTGCAAATGTGCTCTTGCACATCTTTGTTGAGGTTATTGAGAGATCTCTTCCATTTGTGATACAGGTACTGTAATCAGAGATGAGGTTGGGCTTTCCTTGGACAAAGTCGGCAGAGAGGTCTTGGGCCATGCTTCGAAGGTGGTGCTTACCAAGGATACAACCACCATTGTGGGTGACGGGAGCACCCAGGAAGCAGTAAACAAACGGGTTGCACAGATTAGGAATCTCATTCAGGTTGGCTTTTAAAATCATGCTAATATAGATACATATCCATCTGCAACACAGACGCATGCTTGTGCTTGTGTTTATACATATCATTCTTGTGGACTTGTTTGTGGAACGTCAAAAATATTATTGCTTTTATAATTTATACAGGCTGCGGAACAAGATTACAAAAAGGAAAAACTTAATGAAAGGATTGCCAAATTATCCGGCGGTGTTGCAGTAATACAGGTAAGTTCTAGTTAGGTGCAGAAACGAATTGTGAAGTTGATGTAAACTGAAATTTTGACGTGAGAAATTATGTATGATCTATATCTTCCTCTGACAATGTTTTTTTTTTTAAATTTTTAAAGGTTGGAGCTCAAACTGAAACAGAGCTCAAAGAAAAGAAATTGAGAGTCGAAGATGCTCTTAATGCAACTAAGGTAATGTATCTCGTAGCTTATCATGATGGCCTTATATTGTAGTTCTTTCCCTCTGGTATAACAAAAACTGCATGATTTCGTGAATTTTCAGGCAGCTGTTGAGGAAGGTATTGTTGTTGGTGGTGGATGTACTTTACTAAGACTTGCTTCTAAAGTGGATGCTATTAAGGATTCTCTTGACGATGATGAAGAAAAGGTATGCTTATCTTGACAACTTTGAAAGAAGTTAAACCATCCATGCTGGATTTGGATTGTTTTGCGGTCACATACTTGGCCGTAAAAAAACTCCTTTATATCTGCAGGTTGGAGCAGATATTGTTAAAAGAGCTTTGAGT
This sequence comes from Hibiscus tridactylites, assembly GCA_958450335.1. Classification (NCBI taxonomy): domain Eukaryota; kingdom Viridiplantae; phylum Streptophyta; class Magnoliopsida; order Malvales; family Malvaceae; genus Hibiscus; species Hibiscus tridactylites. The sequence goes on along the minus strand of OY288284.1, from coordinate 77,224,121 downwards.
TACCCTCTAAAATTGATTGCTAAGAATGCCGGCGTTAATGGAAGTGTGGTGAGCGAAAAGGTATGAGACTTAACCATTTCTAGTTAAAATGAGCACCATACTCCCACTTTATGTAGTTTGCTAATACTAGTGGTTATTCCTTCTTTTATATAATTATTTGCAGGTGCTCTCTGAGGAAAACCCTAGGTATGGATTCAATGCTGCCACCGGAAAATACGAGGATCTTATGTCTGCAGGAATCATTGATCCAACCAAGGTTTGTTCCTATATCGAGCTCTAGAGTTTAGACTTGCTCACAGGCTGGGCCATGGCCCGATTTCTTATTATTTATTATTGAGAAAAACCGTTCCGGACTCGATTATAGTTATGAGTGAGTGAAGTCGGTATAGCGAACTGAGAAATGTTCTTTCTTTTCAGGTGGTTAGATGTTGCTTGGAGCATGCAGCATCCGTGGCCAAGACGTTCTTGATGTCTGATTGCGTGGTTGTTGAAATAAAGGAACCCGAGCCAGTGCCTATGGGCAACCCAATGGATAACTCAGGTATGCACTTCCGAATCCAAAACGAGTTGAAATGCAACACTCTCTTTGCTAATTCTTTTGTGCATTTTATATCTTCTAACATCGATGCTTCATCGGCAATTCTGTCAGGATACGGATACTAAAAGAGGGCCGTGGATATCAAGAAACCGAAAGCGAATACGGTAATCTAATCTCCGAGGTAGCAATACTTAGTTTATTTGGGAGTAGAGTGCTTAAGTTTTCCTGTAGAGAGAGTATGCAAATTCGGGAGACCGTAGGATTTTCTGGAGATACATAATATGATTTGCAGTTAAATGTAACAATTGCAACAATTTTAATAATAAATATTATTTTTTTAAATTGAAATACTAAGTTTGTATTTACTTTTTGATATTTTTCGTGAGTGGTTAGCGAAAAAATTAAAAACATACATGAATTGTCGTTTGTTGTTTATTTGAATAATTATTTTCTATAAATATTTATGAAAAAGAGTTTGAAATTTTAGGAAATAATGTAAAACATACATGAATTGTAGTTTGTTGTTTATCATTCTTGATAATTTTAAGAGATGTACTTAATTAAATGATGTGTTATTCATTAAAAATGGTGCAGTGTTTATAAATGACTAGGGGTGGGAGAAAATACCCGACCCGATTGACCCGACCCGAAAATCCGATTATCAGAAACAAAAATACCGGGTAATTCCTGAAAAAAAATTACCCGACTGGGCCGGGTACCCGACCCGGCAAATTTCCCGGGACACGGGCCGAGAGTTTTCCCTTACCGGGTACCCGACCCGACCTGATAAAATTTAATATATATTTTTTATATTTAAAATTATATTTTTATTTTATGTTTCTTAATATTTTCACTCTAAAATTAAGTTTAAATCCCTATATTTTTTCTATGTTTGTATTATATTCTTTTAAATTTTAAGTTTAATTTTTTAAAATATTTTTGTGTTTAACATATGATTTTTTTAATTTTAAAATAATAAAAAAATAAAAAATATATATGAACCGGGTACCCGACACCCGTTTACCCGGGTATCCGAATCCCGGGTACCCGAATTTAATGGGCCGGGACACGGGTCGTTTAAAGAAGTACCCGGACGAACCCGGTACCCGGTTTTCCGGGTACCCGAATTCCGGGTACCCGAAAATTCCCACCCCTATAAATGACATGACAGATCCATTATAACATAACAAAATTCAATTAAATATAGTTATATCAATCTGATTTCATAATTATTTTTTATTAAATAGAGATATTTATATTTTCAAAGTAAATGTCGAGACGATATGGTATTCTTGGTATTTTGTCAGTTAATGTATCTCAATATAATTTCATAATTATTAATTCTTTATTTGTGCTCTTAAAACTCTAATAAGATGAATCAACTAGCATTCATGCCATTTATCTAATTTTATTTTTGAGTACAACGAGTGATTTCAAAAGATTTGAGTTCTCACACAAATATATTAAAAAAACTAATTTCACCTTTAAGATTAACAATTAGTTTCAATTGTTACAAATAATTAATTATTTTATTTTTAATGTACATATATAATTTTCTGATTTTAATAAGTTCAGGGATTTTCTTAAAAAGTAAAAGAAATTCAGGGACCAAAATGAAATCTCTAACATAAAACAGGGACGTGTACAATACTTTTACCCTTCAATAAGCACAGTGAGTTGTTTGGGCCTTCCGCTGGCGGGCACCCAACTGCTTATGAAATCCATAATCCCCGAGAATTATCTAAAACCCTAAAACCCTCTCGAAACACTTCACCGCTAAAATCTCAAGCAATTCTCTCTCAGCCTCAGAAATCGGCAAATCCCGGCGGTTTCTTTAGTACTCATTGATATTCCGATGAGACCTCATTTCAATTCGTTTCCCCGTCAACCCCAGCAGGTAATCTTCTTTGACTCTCTTACTTTCCTTGTTTCGCTTTTTTTTTGGAATTTGATTTTCATTTTGTTTGAACAGAATGGGTTTCAGTCAAATTCTGCGGGGGGGGAATCAATGCAATAACAACATGAACATGCTTATGATGCAACCTCAAATGGGTATTTTTAATCCTCAGCTGCCGATTCCACCGAGTAATAATAATAATAATAGTAGTAATAGTAATTCCAGTGTTATGCCATTGCTAAATAATGTTGGATTCATGAATGGAGCTAACCAGCAGTTTCCTACGCCAAGTAACAATATGGGGTTTCCTCAATTTGGTCCAATTTTCCCAAACCCGAATAATCTTCCAATGTTCCAGCAACTTCTTGCTCAATTCAATAACCCTTTGCACAATCCAAATCAGCCAAATTGGTTGAATTTCCCCCAACAGAATAATATTGGTTTGGCAAATGGGCAGCAACAGCAGCAGCAACAACAACAACAGCTTTTTTTACAGAATCAGTTGCAGAATTTGAACAAGCTTTTGAATGGTCAACTCTCTGATCTCTCTCAGCTTGTTTCCGGTGGTCAAGCAATGGGATGCCTCAATCCTACTGCTGTTCAGAATCCACATTTTCGGTTTATGCAGCCAAACCCGATGCAGCAGCAAGCCAGTCAGGGTCAGCAAAATTTAGCCGATGCTAATGCATCCAATTTGTCTTCTGCAGCAGCTTCACAAGTACAAGGAGACCCTTCTTTCAGAAAGCCAATGGTATGTGTTTTTACCCCTTCACTGTTTCAACATTGTGCTAGAGGCTAGAGCTGAGTACATACTTCCATTTTTTTATTAATGTTAACTCTGAAATTGGTTTGAGAAAGTCTGATTGCCTTTGGTAGATTAATGCTTCTATTTTAGGGGATACCATTCTTTAGAAGTTTTGATGACTTCTGAGAATTTTGAAGGATATAATTACTATTGAAGATGCTCCTTTAGTTGGGAATCTTTTCTTAATAGCTTACCTTTCCCCTACACAGAACTTCTCAAGCTGTTTTGATGTCATTTAATGCAGAAGTTTCCTAATTGTTAAGGTGGAAATGGTTGATACATGGCATTAAATGTTCTTTTCCAGAATGTTTTGGATCTATTTTATCTTTTTGTTTTGGATTTTGAAATTAATGTCTTTCAATTCTTGAAGGGTGGTCCCTATAAAAATGATCAGAACATGAACAAATTTTCCGGAAGGAATGCTAAAGGGGATTCAAAACGGGGGTCTGTATTTTTAAACATCTTTTGTTTCTAGCTTCTCTTTGTGAAAGACTTCAATTTTTGGCTTTTTATTCAGCTGAAATTCAATTTTTGTAGGTTTCAGAAGTCTAAGTTCCAGCAACCTCAGTTCCATCAAGCGGATAATGCAAAGAGAGCGTTTGCATCTTCTAACGGACATAAGAAAAAAGGTTAACTTTTTAACGAATTTCAATTAACTTATAATTTTCTGTTTAATGAATTTCAAATAACTTAAATAAACATATTTATCTTTTATCTTTGTATTTTCATAAAGCATCAAACTAAAAAGATTAAAAAATAAGAGAAAATGGTGTTATTTGACATTTGCGATATTAATACAATTGTCACAGTATCTGGCTTGTAACTCAAATCGAACCTATTACGGATAAACTGATTTAAGCATCTTCGAAAAAAATATTGGTGATTCACCGGAACAAGTAGGAGTTCAAATCTAAAGTCTTGATTTCTGAATCATGTGTCTGGTCGTCTATGGTCTAACGAATTTGACGTGGCAATTGTTCCCGAACTAGAAATTACAATTATCTGATTCAAAATAAACTTCAGGGACTTGGTGGAACAATAGTTTCTTTGGAATACTGAAAAAGGGTTTAGGTTGGAAATCCCAGCTAGTTGCAGGTTTTAAGAAATGGAATAGGATATGCAAGGTCCATAGATTGATCGATATTAATACAATTGTCACAGTATCTGGCTTGTAACTCAAATCGAACCTATTACGGATAAACTGATTTAAGCATCTTCGAAAAAAATATTGGTGATTCACCGGAACAAGTAGGAGTTCAAATCTAAAGTCTTGATTTCTGAATCATGTGTCTGGTCGTCTATGGTCTAACGAATTTTACGTGGCAATTGTTCCCGAACTAGAAATTACAATTATCTGATTCAAAATAAACTTCAGGGACTTGGTGGAACAATAGTTTCTTTGGAATACTGAAAAAGGGTTTAGGTTGGAAATCCCAGCTAGTTGCAGGTTTTAAGAAATGGAATAGGATATGCAAGGTCCATAGATTGATCGATGGAATTTTCTTTTAGTGTTGATCTTTATGTTTCAGGCTGACAAATATGTTTTATTCAAACGTTTAGCTTAGCATTGCAAAAAAAGATAGAAGGTTTCTGTTTTCCAGACACGTCCTTAAAAGTGTAAAAGTTTACACTTAAACACAAATAAATGAAGACCTTATGCACTCCAGACTTGGTTTGGATCACTGGATTTTTTGCGATCAATAGAGCTAAAGCTATTGTGAAGCATAAATTCTTTCCTATTGGCTGGAAACTAAAAAACCGAAAAGGTTGTTAAAAATATAGTTTTTTTTGGTTATTTTAATTCACATGTGAATGCCAATGTATAGATAGCTAAAAATTTATGTTGAGATGAAGTACCATTTGTCACCATTTACTTCTTATTTATTTGTTTTTGCTCTTCAAAAAGCTAGCCAGGCAATTTTCTCTCATGTATAATTGTGTTTTTGGTGACTACAACTTGAAAATTGATATTGGATTCCTTTCTACCTATCATTTTCTTGTATCTGTTTTTTTGCTACTTGACTCGTTTATTTCTTTTGAGAAAAATTCTAATTTCTCCTCACCTTGGATAAAAATAACAGGACGGGGTAATGAGAGGGCAAATAAATTTCCTCATTCTAACTCTGCAAATCCAGCTAATGAAAAGAGAAGGTAATTTTTGCTTGCTCATACTCATCTATCAAAATTATAGGTGGTTAGCCTGAAAATAGATGGCTCTTTTATGTTTTCTTCATGCATTCTAATACCCAAGTTATTAATGACTTTGTTAGTTGAAGCAGAGCTTTGGCCGCCAATATGTGTTTTATCGTGAATAAATCATGGGTGTTTTATTGGTACAGATTGGAGACAGTGGGTTTTGTTGAGCATTTACATGAATCACTTTAAATAGAAGAAATTAAATGATATAGGATTGGTGTGAGTTGAGAACTGGGGATGGATTGCATTGGATTCAAATAAATGGGCTTTATATGTTTACTTTTATTAATTCCTTGAATATTGTAATGGTCGTTACGTTCAGAATCTTTCTATGCAATCATGTTAAAAACCATCAGTTGCCTAACCCTTAATTCATTCCAGTCAGTAAGGTGCTTAAGTTCGTGCTCGTATAAGGTTGAGTAATTGATGATTGGTCAATTTAACATCTGCTATTTGAGGCCCTAAATGTCTGAGGATGAAATCCCACTTTTTGAATGGAAATGGAACAAGAATGCTCCATTGCTTTACTTGTTTTCATTTGCTAACATCAGAATTTTTAGAATTCCACAACGTTTTGGTGTTTTAAGTTCTATGAGTTTAGTTGTTTAAATGTATGATAGCCTAGCATATATTTCAACACTTGTATGAAAGTGTTTGTGTATTCCTTGATAATAATTCCCAACAGGGAGGCTAATGGGACGAACTAATTCTAGTTCACAGTTTAGTGAAATCATCCGCAACAGAATCTTCTTTTCCTGTACTTATGATTAACATTTCCCGTAATTTGTCATATTTTCTTGCGCGTTAGATTTACCTTCTTTCTTACTAATCTATGCTTTAATGTGTCCAAAATTCTTTCGTAATTGAGAAGATCGCTTGCTTTGAATTATACGGAGCAAGAAATAAGACAGTGGCGTGAAGAGCGTAAGAAGTTCTATCCGACAAAAGCTAACATAAAGAAGGTTGGATTAGCTGTTGAATGCTCTTTCATTTCATTTTATTTTTGTTTAAACACGTTTGATGATAATCGACTTTGCTGGCAGCAGAAACTGAGTGGAAAAGTAGCAGACACTGAGGTTGCCAAATTACGTAGTGAGGTACATTTCTTATTTTTCCTGATCTATGAAGAACTTGCTAGTATTGCATAAAGTTGAGCATAAGACCTATCTCATCTTAAAGGGGAGCCATCTGGTCAACAAACATTTGATGCTTTCCTCTTATAAGCCTGTCTGGTATCTCGTCCTAAGTATATATGTCCGTGCTGCTGGTCTCTCTATTTCTCTCGCTCCTGAAGTATCCTTGTCCTACACCCATATCCGGCACATATTTTGGCTCAATTTAAATAACATAGATATATGGAATAGTTATAGTAGTAGTAATAGTATATCCAGGATCTGAGAAAATTGGCATTTAAGCATGGCTAACAATGTTAAATATTGATGAAAAGATTACTACAGTTTTCGATCATGGGTTTACAGAATCTAAAAACAGGCAATTGGTGAGTAACATTAGTGCACAGTGGTCGGATTGAGGCTTCATTGACACCAATCTATATGATTGAAGTTTTTTCTTAATTTCCTTTGTTGCAGCAACTTAAGGAGATTTTGGCAAAGCAAGCTGAACTAGGAGTCGAAGTTGCTGAAATTCCGTCACATTATCTGTTTGGCTCAGAGAAAAAGGTGAATGGAAGGGAAGAAAACCATCTGTTAGGTTCGGAGGAAAAGGTGAATGGAAGGGAAGAAAACCATAGGCTGTCAACCAAGAGGGGAAGATTTGGAATGAGGAAAAGAGGGAGACCGGATAAGAGGGACCATTTTTGCAAGAAACCGAGATCAGCTACGGAGGAGTCACTTGATGGAACTTCTTTCAACAAGAGGAGTCCGACCCTTTTGCAAAAACTTCTTAGTGCTGATATAAGGAAAGATAAAAGCCGCTTGTTGCAGGTTTTTCGATTCATGGTTATGAATTCTTTCTTTAAGGATTGGCCTGAGAAGCCATTGAAATTTCCTGTAGTGGTTGTTAAAGATGGTGTGTCTGAGGGTGAGATCATTGAAGAGAAACCAGTGCTTGGCGAGGAAGATAATATTGTTGATGCTGCTTGTGATGATGATATTGGGAACAACATCGACGATGATGAAAAACATGACACTCAAGTTGACAAAATGGCTTTGTATGCTCAGGAGAAAGGAGCAAAAATTGCGAGGAATGCCGAAGAAGAGGAAGAAATCATCGACTAGGTGTCTTATCTCCCCGCTCCTACCTCCTTGAGATGCTGCTCCCTTAAAGCATGTTTGTGCATAGCATATTTTGTGTATAGTTTTGAAACGATTTTAAACAACTGAATGGAGTGAAAAATTTTGCTATACTCTGATGCTGAAGGTTTTTTTTTTTTTTGTAATTTAGCTTTAACTTTACTGTTATTTTTGTTTTGCTCAAATCTTACTAGAAATATTTCTATAATTGCATTCTCTTCTAGTTGTGGTAGTTTTTCTTTTTGTTCCATGGTCTTGACAGTTTCCATGATTCTTCTCATAGTGGAAATGATATGCCAGGCACCACCGGAAGTCTCTACTTGAATGGAAGAAGTAGATGGTTAGTTTTGGTGTTTGTTGAGGACAGGCGTGGTGCTGATGGCAAGTCCGAGCTCATCCCGATGTTCCGATTTCAGATTTCAGTTTGCAACTTAAGTTGTTTACAGAGGAAGGAAAGTCGAGAGCAATGAAGGTTTTCCGATGGATGGTCTCCACTGGTTTGGGAGTTTGTACATTTAGCCTCTTATTGGTCTTAATGTAGATGAAGCTGGAATGAGAGCTTTGAGTTTCTGGATGAAAAAACTTGGAAATTTGTCTTTCCAACCACCAACTACAACGTGTTCTTATGGCACCAAAACTGTGAATTTAGGGTTAGAGATTTTGTGTAGGGTCTAGTGTTTAGGGTTTTAGTGAATGAGTTTTGAAATTAGGGTGGTTATAATTTAAGGGTTAGGGTTGAATTTTAGGGTTTATACCCTAAAAACTATACCCTAAATTGCAAACCACTACATCTAAATCCTAAATTGGTTCTCTAAACCTTAAAACTAAGACCCTTGCAGAAAATTTTCGTTCCACCGCCAGTGCATGAGATATTTTTCATATATTATATAAAACACATAAATAATAAGAAATTGACACCGGTTTAAAATTTAATTGAGATTTTTTAAAGAAAATTAACCCTACCATTTAACTTGATAAGCTTTTAATAAAATATTATTTAATATTCAAATTTTTAACACCACAATCTATTTTTTTTACTCTGGCTCCACCATGCTTGCACCCTAAGTCATAAACTATAAATCCTAACAATTTTAGGGCATAAAAAACTTGTTTATTCATTATCATTAATTCTCAACTCTCACTAGGCAAAGCCCATAGAATGAGAGGATTATTACAAGAAACATACATAATAATACAAAGATACGGAAGACCCGGACCTTAGCCGGAATTATTTCCTTATTCATTAGTTTACTAATGTTCAAGTGCAGGCAGAAGCCAATAATTCCCACGTCACATTGTGGCCAGAATTGGGTAAGTATAAATCCAAACACTATTATGGACAGACCCACACGCACCATCAATTACATTGGGGCAATCTTGAAGATAAGCCGGTGGTCTGGCTCTTACAAAGCAGAAACGGAACTCCTTCAGGTATAGATACTGCCCGTCCCAATAGCATGAGATTTGAGGAAGGAATCCCACTTTGCTTTGCACATTTGCTACTAAACTGCTTATCTTATATGGAGTAGTAGTCGACGGTCGAACTCCCATAGCTGCGAGTTCGAACAGATAATTAAGAATACGCGTATCACAAGGACTAATCCTAGAATCATATTACCTGTGAGTGGGTCTAGCCTGTGGTCGTAGGCAAGATTTAAGGCGCTGTTAAAATAACCAAAAGGATCAGCACCATAATCTGAGCACACTCCATGGCGCACCCATTCAATTTGCCAAAAGAACTGGTTAGGATTAGCCCCATTTCTCACTTCAAGGTTTGGCCATTTTGCGTTTAGTTCCGCTAGAATGGGTGCCAGTGTAGTCGGACTCTGCCGATTTTAAATAAACAAATGATCAATACAGCACTTGAAGCAAAACCAACGAGTTTAAAATGAAAACAAGTAGCTTACCGTAGCAGTACCTGGATCTACAGGATTGTAAAAGCAGGGATTATTAATTGGATTATAAGGATCAACTTGAACCTCGAAATTTCCGTTTTCGAATGTCGGCCACAAGCCATGGATGGTGAAGATTTGGGGTACTGGAGTGATACAATTTACTTGCATACAATAAGTATTCGGCCATATCAGACTCAGTTTATAGAACTGGAAGGGAGCTTGAGCTGACACTAGCACCGAGCCCCATAGCACAGCCGCAGCAAACGCTAACAACAACTGCGTCGTAAGCATGTTGCTTACGACAACTCGAAGAAGAAGAAGAAGAAGATTATATTTTCAATCTCCTAGTACTAAGCTTGCATTGCATTTCCATTTCCATGCTAGGGTTTTTATACCAAGTCCTTTATGGATAAAACAAAGTCATTATCAAAAAAGAAGGTAGCTAGGCACATTTTTGCTGTGTTGAAGTTGTTAGTACCAACTCATCATTGAGAAAATGATCAAAATATCTTTAGGGTTTATAGTTAACTACTAGTGCTCAAACCCGTGAGCTCTAGGAATAACAACCGTTCCCTTAACCACTAAGGCAAATTGATTCATGCATTTTTAATGTGAAATTAAACATTCTTGTAGAGCATTTTTTACACGGTCAGTGCATGGAATAATAATCCTTATTATAATAGTATTTTTGTCTTTTTCATATTTTACATGATCGGGAAATAAAACGATAAAAAACCATACAAATAAGGATCAAACCTGGATTCGATAAAAGTCATACACGTAAAAGTATTATTAAATAAATTTATAAAAACATTACAAGTAATTTAAATTGGAATTGTGTTCAACAACTTTTTAGAGTAAGTGATTAAAGCTCTCAGTTGACGCTCTTTCCTCTCTTTTAGGTTGTAGGTTCGAAACTTATTAAGACCAAATTACCCACCCCTTCTCCTTGGTAAAAGTTGTGAGTTTACAACTTTTTGGGTTTAAATGTTGAAAGTAGTTAGAATCTTGTAAGTAAAATGGCCTTTGTCCTTTTCATATTGTGAACATAGACACACGATGTACAGACTATATACGCTGCTCGAACACGAATCATCTAGAAGAAACAAAGTCATTCTAATTTCTCTTATAATAACTATTATCATTTATAAAGAGGTATTTTGGTCATTTTATTAATGATGAGCTGGTACTAACAACTTCAACACAGCAAAAATGTGCCTAGCTACCTTCTTTTTTGATAATGACTATGGAGTATAACAATAATGACTTTGTTTTATCCTAAAAGGACTTGGTATAAAAACCCTAGCATGGAAATGGAAATGCAAGCTTAGTATTAAGAAAAATTAAATATAAAATCATCATCTTCTTCTTTGAGCTGTGTCTTAAGCAAAATGGTTATGAAGCTAGTGCTGTTAGCATTTGCTGCAGCTGTGCTATGGAGCTCGGTAGAGTCAGCTCAATCCCCAGACTTCGCGTACTATAACCTGAGTCTGATATGGCCGGCTTCCTTTTGTATCTCTGCACCAAAAAACTGTGTTCGTCCAATACCCAAAATCTTCACCATCAGCAATGGCTTATGGCCAACATTAAAAAACGGCACCTCTCTTCCTCCTTATGATCCAGTTGATAATAACTGCAACTACAGTCCTGCAGCTCCAGGTGATATGGCGGTAAGTAGGGGTGTAAATGAACAGAGCGTTCGACGAACCGTTCGTGAACAGTTCGTATAACGTTCGTTTATGAAAAGGGTGATTGTTTAGTTGCTTCATTTGTATTGATTTGTTTGCTTAAAATATGTAGAAAGCACTGAAAACCATTCAAAGGAGGCTACAGAAAACATGGCCAAGCCTTTCAAATGGTGCTAGTAACCAGCTCTTCTGGGAAGTTGTCTGGGCAAACCAAGGAATGTGCTCCGATTTTCCTCAGGATCCTTTGGCTTATTTTACCAGCGCCTTAAATCTTGCCGAGAACAGCAAATACGACCCACTCAAAGGTACTCCCTCTGTCCCACTAAAACTGTCACATGATTTTTATTTTAATGTTTTTCATTGTTGAACATGAACATACAGTTTTGGGAGTTCAACCATCAAGTACTAGTGCATATGCAATCAGCACTTTATTAGCCAATGTGAAAAAGAAGGTGGGATTCTATCCTCAAATCTCATGCATTATTCAAGGCTCAAATAAACTGTACTTGAGGGAGGTCCGTTTCTGCTTTAAAAGAGCCAAGCCACCTACACAGCTTCAAGATTGCCCCAGCAAAATGGATTATGTATGTAATTCAGTGCCAACTGCCCAACAAAATGTTATATTTCCTCCGCCGCCGGCTACCGTTTCCGGCCACGATGTCAGTTGGGACTTATTGGCTTCTGCCTAGAGGGGACTGGAGTAGTTGAAAATTATTAGTACCCTAATGAATAAGGAAATAATTCCGGTTACGTCCGGTATTCCATATCTTTGTATTATGTATTCTCGTGTTAGTTCTGACACGTTAAATGCAAGACTATATAAGTGTTTCTCGTATTGATCCTCTCATTTTTCGAATTTGTGTCTGGTGTGAGAGTTGAAAATTAATACGATAATGAATAAGCGAGCCTTCGGTTGACTGATGAAAATTCTAGTAGTATCTGTTCTGAATATACTCTCAACCATTTGACAATGAACGCTCAATCACCCTGCTGCAGCTGTTGGTGCTCGAAACCGTGACCTCTAGGAACAACAACCGTTCCCTTAACCACTAAGTCAAGTTGGTTCGTGCAATAAAGTGTAATTTTTTGAGTATAGGGTTTAGAGTTTAAAATTTAATTTATAGTATTTTTAGTATTAGGGCATAAATAAAGGCACTAAAAAAGAGCAAAAAGAATTTTATCCTCAGTTCACTGGATCTATATGTGCACCTGTGTTGTATTTATTTTTATTTCATAATTGTGTTGTGTAATTTTGGTGAACCACGCTGAACATTGAATTACAAAAATACCCTTTAATTTTCTAACATTAATAAAGTTATCCTATATTAAACTATGTAAACATTAGCAACACCAAGTTGTTTTTAGTAGAACGATACACTAGATCTTTTAAGTAAGGCTAGAGATTCGAATCTATAGCGACTAAAAAATATCTGAAAACCCAATTTTAAAATTTTAAAAATGTTTTGAAAAATGGTGAAATAATGGAAATGGAAAATGAATGGAGTCGTCACCGGTTACTTGGATAAGGTAGACCGGACATGATCGAAATAACCAGAAAAAAAAATAATTTGAATTCGGGAGTCGATTATGTATGTGAAAGGGTTCGTACCCCACCATGCCTAAAAATTAGTACCTAAGAATTCGTATCGTATTTACTAAGAAAAATTCAATTCAATTCAATTTAATAGTTAATCCCGAAAATGAATAACGGTTTAAGAAAAATATTTTCCTATTTATGGTGACCGATAAAGATGACACCAAAATCTGTCGGGACATCACTTTCTAATCGAATCCCAAAATAATTAGAAGTATCCCCTAAAATACCAAGTTAAATACTATGATGAAAATGATACCAACATGCACATGTCAAATGATATAAGATATGGATATACATATAAAATAACATACATAATATAAAGAAATATATATATATATATATTAAATACTAATAAATAAAAAAATGAATAGATATTATCTAGTAATCATATTTAGACTACTAAAAAGAAGGCAACAGACTATATATATGTATAAATATATTTACTATGCAAGAAATAATATATATAATAATGATGATATATGCTTATTTAAAAAAAAATGATACTCTTTTTAGCCCTAGTTTTTTCTCTAAAATAGCTAAGCCGCCGCAATAATTTTTTTTTTTATTTTTTTTTACATTAGCATGCGATGGGCAATCAATTAACTTTTAGTTGCCGATTTTCGGTTTTTTTTATTTTATTGTTTTTATATTTTAATAATAATTTCTACCTTTGTGGCACGCGTTTTTCTCTGTTCTTGTGACACGCTTTTCTTTATTTTTTTGTAGTTTGTTCATCTGTCCTTGAGGTATGATTTCAGCATACCTTGACGACCAGTTGGTACTCGCACAAAGATCTTCACCACGTTAATATCTGATTATGGTTCTGTCGGTGATCTTGGAAAGATGGATCCCCATTCGGTTGATGGTTGGTTGCCTATGTAATCAGTCATGGATAGCAGAACTTTTTGTCTGATAGTTTGGGCCGCTCACCACTCCTTTTCACCTGTTATGCGTCCCGATTGGACAGAGACAAGGAGATTCAGGAAAACTTCTGAATTTTCTATGGACGTATTCATTTTTCTTTGTTTTTGGGTTGTAAGAATTTTTGGTAGATTTGTCTCATTCTTCTTCTTCCTAAATGCGTCGTAATTGTGTTATCTTTTATAGTTTTAATAAAAATTCAGTGGTTATTATTCAAAATAATAATAATATATTCCTAATAAAAAAAGATAATATATGAAATAATGATTAATAACCACATTAAAAACATGAATAACAGAATCAAAATACTCAAATAGAAATAACATGGACCGAAATGAAATGAATATGAACATGGATGCTGAAAATTAAATAGCAGAATGTAATACAACAAAGCAAAAAGGGACTAAACTAAAGAAACGCAAATAAAAGGTGCAGAAATATACAAGTTGCAGAAAATAAAAAGAAAAGCATAGTAAGGACCAAAAGGGGGTGTTCCCATGAATAAAAACATGCTGATAATAACGAAAAGAAAGAGCATTAAATAGTGAAATAAGAGCATGCGAGAACGGCCTAGTGGTCAGAGCACGCTCACTTGCTCCACTCCCTTTCCCTCAAGTCTCAAGTTCAAGACTCTTAAGGAGTGTTGCCTTCACCTAGATTTTCTTTCTCCCCTAAAAAAACTCATTCATTCATTTCATTTGAACGCAAGAAAGAAAGATTTAACTATAAAATAAGTCATTTTTATAATAGTGCCCGTGACATTATGCATAAGTTATTAAATGTCCGAAATTTTCTTATATTTCTTTAAATTCAGCCTAAAAGTTAAAATTCACTGTTGGCCACAAGCCATGGATGGTGAAGATTTAGGGTATTGGAGTGAAATTGTGGCAAAAAGGTAAATGTTCCATGTTTAATGATGATTCTCCGTACGACATCTTTCAGGGCTATAAATTATTAGTGAAGTTACAAACATGTCAATTAAAATGTGATTATAATCAGGTTACTCTTCCGTTAAAATTCATACGGATCTCAAACTCTAAAATAAACAGTTTTAGAGTTTGCAACTTAAGTTATTTACAGAGGAAGGAAAGTCGAGATTGATGGTCTCCGCTGGTATGGGAGTTTGTACAGGTAGCCTCTTATTAGTCTTAATGTCGATAAAGCTTTCCATGTTCTAAATTGAGTTATGTCACGGCTTATTCATTATCATGCTAGTTTTCAACTTTCACACTAGGCACACAGGAGTAGCACCAGAAACGCTTACATAATCTTTCTGTCAATGTGTCAAAACTAACACGATTACGACACATGAGAATACACGGTACAAAGATACGGAATACCGGACGTAGCCGGAATGATTTCCTTATTCATTAGGATACTAAGTTTTCCAAGTACTCCCCACTAGGCAGAAGCCATTAATTCCCAACTTACATTGTGGACTGAACTGGTTGTAATTGGTAGAGGAAACATAACATTGCGATCGAGAGGCGGAACCGACCTACACACATCATCCATATCGTCGGGGCAATTCTGAAGCGCCGAAGGCGGCATGGCTCTTTTAAAGCACAAACGGACCTCCCTCAGGTACAGTTGGTTTGAGCCTTTAATTGGCCTACTGCATGAGATTTGAGGATAGAACCCCACATTCTTCTTCACATTCTCTAATAATGTGTCTATTGGATGTGGAGTGCTAGATGGTGCAACTCCCAAAACTGCATGTTCAAGTTCAAGTTCAACAATGAAAAAGATTAAAGATCAGAAAAAATATGAAATACAATGACTCTGTTCGTAACGATATTACCTTTGAGCGGGTCGTATCTGTCGCTCTCGGCGAGATTTAAGGCGCTAGTAAAATAAGGCAAAGGATCTTGAGGATAATCTGAGCACATTCCATGGTGTGACCATTCAATTTGCCAGAACAACTCATCAGGATTAGGCCTATTGCCCTTTATAAGGTTTGGCCATTTTGTCTGCAGTCTGGGTCTAATGGATGTCAGTTTGGCCTGCCGGTTTTAAGCAAACGAATCAATACAACACTCGACATCAGGGACGGACCTAGGACTTTGGGTTAAGGGGGCGAAAATAGATGGAAATAAGTAGCTTACCACAATATCACCTGGAGCAACAGGGCTGAGATTGCAGTTGTTGTCAACTGGATCATAAGGAGGAAGAGCTGTGCCATTTTTTAATGTTGGCCATAAGCCATGGATGGTGAAGATTCTGGGAATTGGACTGATACAGTTTTGTGGGGTAGAGAAACATACAGAACTCGGCCATATCAGACTCAGTTTATAAAACTCGAACTCTGAGCCTTGAGCTGACACTACCAAGCTCGCCAGCACAGCTGCTGCAAATGCTAATATCTGCTTAATAACCATTTTGTTTGCTTACCAAACTCAAACTCAGATTCTTGCGTTTCCACTTTCATGCTAGGATTTTTATATCAAATTTCAAGGCCCTTTATGGATAAGACATTATTATTATAATCATTATAAAAAAGGAAGGTAGTTAGGCACATTTTTGCTGTGGTGAATTAGTTAGTATAAAATATTAGGGTCTGTCATTGCAAATAGTATAAAATACAGGAAGGTTGTTAGGGGGTTTAATATCAATATTGCAAAATATTACTCTCTGTTATTGCAAATAGTATAAAATAGGTAGTTAGGCACATTTTTGCTGTGTTAGTGAAGTAGTTAGTATAAATTATTGCGCTATGGTATTGTACATGGTATAAAATACAAGAAGGTAGTTAGCTAGGGGTTTAATAGATAGAAATCGTCTGCCTTCAAACTATGCCTCCTTCGGTGTTTTTACTTTAAAAAGTGGGTTTAGAGTTTAAAGTTTAAGGTTAGGGGTTGTGGTTAGAGTTTAGGGAATTAGGGGTAGGGTGTATTTTTTAGAGTTTAAGGTTTAGGATGTAAAAATTAGGGTTTAGAGTTTAGAATTTAATTTTTAAGTGTTTTTTAGTGTGAGACATAGACTGAGACGTGATTAGGGGCAAATGATTTTTTCCGGGTTTAATATTGTTATTGCATACTATAAACTAATGCAAATGGGATATATTAAACATCAAAGTGACACTGAAACATGAGATTGAGTTATAAAATTAGGGGTGAGTAAAATTCGACTACTCGAAAAATTAGGGGTGAATAAAATTTGAATACTCGAAAAAGTTCATAAGCACGATAAAATTTAAATACTCGAAAAATTTCAAATAAAATAGAAGGGGACATTTGTCCATTTTTGTTCATCATTGTCACAGAAGCTTTGCACTTACTGTTTGAGAAGGCGATTGGAAGTCGTTCAATTGAAGGGATCAACAATGTGGTTACAAATATGGGCGAAGCCACCCAATACAAGGGGTGTCACATGCCACCAAAAAGTTTAGGAGAAACTTTTTTTCCTATAATTTTAATATAAAATAATATTAAAATATAAAATTAACATAAATTTAAATGAATGTTCATTAACATAAAATCAACATAAATTTATGGGCGAACCCTAAAACAAGGACTCTCCTTCTTTCAAACATTTTCTCTTCCGAATCTCAAATTCCTTCTAAATAAGGAATTCATCATGGTATCAGATGATCATTCTTCATATTCTCGTTTGAAATCTGCCGTTCGTTACAAGGTTGACAATCCTTTCGATGAGTTTTACATCCACCCAATGAGAACCCAGCTTTAATTCTCACTTCATCGCTGTTGAACAGAGAAAATTATCATGGTTGGGCACACTCGATGCGGATGTCCTTGATTTCCAAAAACTAGTTCTTGTTCCTCGACGGTTGGATTAAAGAGCCAAAGAAAGATGATCTTCTTTATTCGGCTTGGGTCAAGTGTAATAATCTTGTGATCTCTTGGTTGCAACACCCGTTGAATCAGAAGGTTGGACAAAGCGTCATTTGGATTGATCGTGCTTATGAACTTTGCCAAGACTTGTTCGATCGGTTCAATCAGTGCGATCTGGTTTGTGTTTCTGATTTACTTCGAGAGTTTTATTCATTACAACAAGGTAATCTTTCCATTTCAGCCTATCATACGAATCTTAAAGTGTTGTGGGATGAGGTTTGTAATCTCATGCCGTTAGTTAATTGTGATTGTTCTGCCTCTAAGTATAGAAAATAAGATTTCTTGCTTCGTTTTTTTATGGGGCTTAATGAGAATTTTTCTGTGTCCAAACCACAGATTCTCATGACAAAACTCTTACCCTCTATTAATGAAGTTTTTGCTATTGTTATCCAACATGAATGGTCTGTTAGCCCTATTGTTACGAATTCTAATGTTCTGTTGACTGATAGGGGCAGTACTTTTCGACTTGATAATAAGGGTTTTGGTTCTAAAAAATTCTCTAGTGGTAGTTGTTCTAAACGACCTTTGTGTATCTTCTGTGAGTTATATGGGCACACTGCGAACAAATGCAATAAAAAGTACGATTTTCTTTCTGGGTATAAGAGTAAGAACCAGAGTAATAAGGCTAATCCGGTATGAATTCATAATTCTGGTTCTTTGAACAAGAGCTGTTTTGGTTATAGTCCTATTATGTTTAGTTAAGACCAGTATGAGAGTATACTGGATTTGTTGCACGAGAGAAATAATGCCCCTTCTAAGTCTGCTCTTACAGAATGCAAAGTCAATGTCTTTTTTTCTGTTTTTGATGTTCCAGTCACCGAGACAGGTATGATTTTTAATTGTTCTTTAGATTATTTGAAAGTTTTTTGGATCTTAGATTCAGGGGCTACTGATCATATCTGTCACGGGGTCAGAGTCTTCACGCAGGGACAACTCCCCCGTGCGGCAACCCAGGGCTCCCATAAGCCCAGGGCTCAGCCTTTTCCATTCGATGCTTACTGGTTTCGCCCTCCCATGGGCTCATCAGGGAAGCGGGGACAGCTCCCGACCAGTGTGGTGCCTAACCAGCACGCTCGGCCCCCAGAACCGATCGGCTGTACGGCACGTACTACACCCTTAATGCTATCCCGCATCCCGACTTTAAGCACAGCCAGCAAGCATCTCGTCACGGTCTTGCCTATCAACAAACGGACCGTGACAATCTCCCCCACTCAATTCATGCACGCCCTCGTGCATGGGGAGAAATCTCGTTCCCACATCAATGGGGAACCAACCCAGATCGAGTGTGCAATTCCCTGCCTGCTCGCCCTCATTACCGAGGTTCTGCGAGTGCTTGGCGAACTTTCGCTGTAGCTTCCTGCCTACCCTACCTCGTCTCAGTCTCTTTCTAGAGGTCCCACTCGCGGACACCACTTCACTCGGGTGTGAGTCTAACGCTCGTCCACTTGACCCGCTACGCGCAGCACATGGAGCGCTTGGTAAGCTCACAACTAGCACACGACCTGCTCTGATACCATCTGTCACGGGGTCAGAGTCTTCACGCAGGGACAACTCCCCCGTGCGGCAACCCTGGGCTTATGGGAGCCCTGGGTTGCCGCACGGGGGAGTTGTCCCTGCGTGAAGACTCTGACCCCGTGACAGATGGTATAGCCACTTCACTACAATATTTTGATTCTTGCTACCTTGTTCACAATAAATTTGTTAAATTACCTAACGATAAAATTGTAAAGGTTACTTATGTTGGTACTGTTCGTGTCTCAAAATTTTTTAGTGATGATCGAAATGATTTTATGACTGAGTTTGAGCTCAAGAGGAAGGAAGAGGATGCTCCAGGGAGAGCAAAACTTGACTTGAAAAACTTAATTTTTCGACTTGATTTGGCTCGAAAAAATTTTAAATAAAGTTCGAAAAAATTAGGTCAAGGGTTAAGGTTAGGGTTTAGAAGAAATTAGGGCTAGGTGTATTTTTAGGGATTAGGGTTTATAAATTAGGATTTAGAATTTAAGGTTAAGGTTTAGAATCTAATTTTTTTAGTGTTGGAGCGTAGAAAGAGCCATCGAAAAGGGGCACGCGATTTTTTTTATTGTATATGGTTATAGAAAATCATTTAAATTGGAACTAACTAGTAGCAACATATTATAAATTAATTTTGAACAGAAACTCGAACAACTCAACTCAACTTGATGACTCAACTCGAATTTCATAAACTTGACTTGAAAAAATTTCAAATAAATTTTGAGTTATAGAATATGACTCGTCAACTTAACTAACTCAATTTTTTTGACTCGAATACACGATTATGAAATAAAAATGAATATATAAAACGAATATAACAGAAATATATGGATAGCTAGATGTAGAACATATAACATGTTTTTTCATCATACTAATTTTCAACTCTCACACCAGGCATAGGCCCAGAAACGAAAGGATCACTACTACAACTCTATTATATGACAACGCTAGAACACATAATAATGCAAAGATATGGAATCCCCGGACCCTAGCCGGAATTATTTCCTTATTCATTAGGTTCTAATTTTCAAGTTCCCACATTACATCGGAATATAATTCATATGCTCCTTTTTCTGCTCTTTATATGTTACATCAATAATTTTATGATACGTACATTAATCATTATTTTACTGTTTTGTTAGTTATTTATATTTTATTAATAATACACGTGACATAAAATTATTTGTGAGACACACAAAAAGGCACAGAAAAGGCAGACAAATTCTATTCCGTTACGCGGTGGCCGGAATTGGCTAATTAGGAATCAGAACTCTATTTTGGAAAGGCCCACACACACCATCAGTTCGATAGGGGCAATCTTGAAGCTGAACAGGTTGCGTGCCTGGTACTCTTACAAAGCATAAACGAAACTCCTTGAGGTATAGTTGCTGTCCGACCCGAAGGCATGAGATTTGAGGATAGAATCCCAGGTTTGTTTTCACATTTGCTAATAAAGTGCCTATTTGATGTGGAGTATTTGATGGTTGAACTCCCATAGCTGTAAGTTCAACAATGAAAAAAAGATTAAAAAAAATTACGGGAAATGCAAGGATTGATTTATTTTTCTCGGCAAAATATGGTTATTATTGATCGAAACATATACGTCAAACCTGATTGTGAGCCTCATTAAAAAACTCATTAACCTAAAAAGAGTACAACGCAACCAGGATTTGACCATTGATTTTGAATCATATTACCTTTGAATGGGTCGAATTTTGGGTCGTCGGCATGAGATAAGGCGGTAGCAAAATACCAAAAAGGATCAGCACCATAATCTGAGCACATTCCATGGCGTGACCATTCGGTTTGCCAAAACGACGGGTTATAACGAGGACCAAAAAGGTTTGGCCATTTTATGTTTAGATCCCGTAGAATGGGCGTCTGTGTCACTTCAGTCTAACCATTTCACATAAACAAATCAGTGAGTTTCACAAAAGTAAAGAATTGATACTCGGAAAGAAAAAGGACACAAAGTAGCTTACCATAGCTTGAGCTGGAGATTTGGGACTGGGATTGTTAAAGCAGTTATTATAATATGGATCATAAGGAGGAACTGCATTGTCATTTCCGAATGATGGCCAAAAGCCATGGATGGTGAAGATTCTGGGTATTGGATTGAAACAATTTTGTGTCAAACAGAAAGAAGCCGGCCATATCAGACTCAGTTTATAAAACTGGAAGGGAGCTTGTGCCGACACTACCGAGCTCGATACCACGGCTGCAGCAAATGCTAGTAATAACAGTTTCATAACCATTTTGCTCAAAGATGATGAAGAAGATCGAAGAAGCTTGCATTTCCATTTCCATTTCCATGCAAGGGTTCTTATACCATGTCCTTTCTGGATAAAACAAAGTCATTACCATTATAAAAAAGGAAGGTAGTTAGGCACATTTTTACTGTGTTGAAGTAGTTAGTATAAAATATTAGGCTCTGTTATTGCAGATAATATAAGCTATAGCAAGGTAGCTTTAGGGTTTAGTATTATGGGTTTTTGTTATATACAACCATAAGGGCTGCTAATAAAAATTAAATAAACATTATCATTAATGTTTATTTTTTGGGTAAAGTATGTCGGGTACCACCGAACAATAAGGTGTGATCTGTTTTTACCATCAACCTTTCAATTGGTCCAAACTTACTACCAAATTTTATTTTTCGACTCGTTTATACCACCCTGCCGTTAAATCGTTAACTTCGTGATGACATGGACGCTGCACCAAAACGACATCGTTTTGGTGCCGCTATTTTGATAATAAATGACCAAAAACGACGTTGTTTTGCTAGAGAAAATATGTAAAATTATGCTCTCAATGGGATTCAAACCTAAGACCTTAAGCATTAAAGACAACCTCCTAACCACCAAACCAACCTAATATCCTTGAATCATTTTTAGCACAAATAATATATATTCCAAACTGTAGTTTGTCATATAAATATATTATTTTTAATATAAAAATATTCAAATATTGATATACATATATTAATACATAAATAATAAATTAAATGAAAATATATAAATATTTTTATATTATTAATAATATTAGATATATAAATAGATAAATATATTATTATAAAAACTAAAAGACTAATTTTTAAAACAAAATTGGTTTAAAAAATCTAAAATTCGACAAAACTTAATCCCTAAACTCATAAACCCTAACCCTAAATTATAAAATTTAAACCCTAAAATTTTATTCATAAACAAATAATATTAAAATATATAAACAAATAATATATTATTATAAAAACTAAAAAACTAATTTAAAAATATAAAATTTTCAAAATTTACGAAAAGACCCAAATATTCACCCAAATCCTAAACCCTAAACCCCAAAGCTTTAAGATTTTGGTGAATTTTTGGGTCTTTTCGTAAATTTTGAAAATTTTATATTTTTAAATCAGTTTTTTAGTTTTTATAATAATATATTATTTATTTATATATTTTAATATTATTTGTTTATGAATATAATTTTAGGGTTTAAAGTTTATAGTTTAGGGTTAGGGTTTATGGGTTTAGGGATTAAGATTTTGTCGAATTTTAGAAATTTTAAACAAATTTTGTTTGGAAAATTAGTCTTTTAGTTTTTATAATAATATATTTATCTATTTATATACGTAATATTATTAATAATATAAAAATATTTATACATTTTCATTTAATTTATTATTTATGTATTAATATTTGAATATTTTTATATTAGAAATAATATATTTATATGACAAACTACAGTTTGGAATATATTATTTGTGCAAAAAATGATTCAAAGATATTAGGTTGGCTTGGTGGTTAGGAAGTTGTCTTTGATGCTTAAGGTTTTAAGTTCGAATCCCATTGAGTGCACAATTTCACATATTTTCTCTAGCAAAACGATGTCGTTTTTGGGTCATTTATTATCAAAATAGCGGCACCAAAACGACGTCATTTTGGTGCAGCGTCCATGTCATCACGAAGTTAACGATTTAACGGCAGGGTGATATAAACGAGTCGAAAAATAAAATTTAGTGGTAAGTTTGGACCAATTGAAAGGTTGATGGTAAAAACAGGTCACACCCTATTGTTCGGTGGTACCTGACATACTTTACCCTTGTTTTTTTTAAATGGAATATACTATAATGTAATTAATTATAGTGTATTTCATTAATTTATAGTGTTTAATGTAATTAAACCTTAAACCATGAATGCTCGGCAAATAAGATTTTGTTAAAAGTTGAAGTATATTCGCGTTACACTTGTATGTGTGTCTCGTTATAAACTTCCATAAGTTTAAATAGAGAAAAAAAATACAACATATACAATAATAGACAGCTTGTTCCAGTCCTCATGTGCTAGAAGATCCATCCTTTCCGACCCAACAAAATGCTAACAAATAACATAGCAGCCAGCAACACCTTATCCCCAAACAATACTAAACCTTAATTCATAAAACCCTAAAACTTAACTCTTAAATTATAAAACCCTAAAACACAAACTTTTAGATGAGTGTTAATTACATTAAACATTCTAAATTAATGGAATATAACTTTTCTGCTGGGAAGATTTCTTGTATTTTATTTTAAGCATTTTGAGTTGTTTGATGGTGTGTGCATTAGTTTTGATTGTGCCAAATTGTGTCGTACTCTTTTTTTTTCTATGTAAAATTATGAAAGTTTTTAATGGGGTGCACAATTAGGACTAGGTTTGTATGATTTAATTTCTCTAAATAAAATTATATTTACCGAGCAAAAAAATAAACATTAATGATAAAGATTTATCTAGTTTTTATAGACAACCAGTAGAGCTGCATATAGCAAAAGCTTTAAAATATTCATACTATTATCAATACTTTCGATTGAGTTGGTGTCAAATCAAGTATCAACTCATTAGTAAGAAAATGACCAAAATATTTGCTAATAAATGATAATTAAGGAAAAATATGGCGGTGACTTGTTTTTCACATGCAAGTTCAATTTATGAATTAGAGGTTTAGTTTATGTTTTAGGGTTTATAATACAATTTTATGGTTAGATTTTAGGTTATAATATTTAGGGGATATAGTTCCTGAACTACAACAAAATATATTTTTAGATGCGTTTTTAAACGCCACTAAAAATCTTCTCGGTGCAAGAAGTGCCTCTAGATCAAACGATGTAACATTTAGCGGCTTTTGTGAGCAAAAAAAAAAAAAATGCCGCAAAAGGCCGAGTTATGTATACATTGTCTTTAGTGGCGTTTGTTCTTCCAAACACCGCTATTGACTTTATATCTTCTTCCCAACTCATTATTTAGCTTATCGATCCATACTTGCGATTCGCTTCTTTATAAAGTTTCAGTAAAATAAAAATGGCGTCGATGTGAGATTAACTATTTAAATCCTATTGACAAATGCCGCTGAAGTACGTGTCTATAGCGACGTTTTCTCAAAACCGTTGTTATATATCAATCTATCGCGACGTTTAATCGAAAAATTAAGCATGCTTTTGGAGATATTTTCCCCCCTATCTATGCATATAATAATAATAATTATCTTCGTCATTTCATATTTTACGGTCTTAAATAAAACAACAACAAAAATCATACAAAGAAGGTTCCAATCCATATTTGATAAAATTCATATACAACTTTTTTACCACTGCATTAAATACTATCAATTACATAAAAAAATCTTTTAATTTCATGAAGCAATTAAACATTATTTTTTCACAAAGTAAATTCACTCAAATGAGATTATGTAATAAAGTAAAATTTAAATAGATACCTAATATAGCACATGTATTCTATGTCTTGTGGACTGTGACATAGGTTAGTGAAATTCAAATATTTATACCATTAATAATACGTAACTAAGATATTGTCACTAGTGAACTATGTACTAACTCATTAATTAAGAAATGAGAAATGATTAAAATATTTAGATAAGAGATTGAACCACAGTAAATATTGTCGACTTAAGAAAAATCAGGACCGACGGGATGTGGAGGGGTGTTACGTGATTCATCGAGTTGTATCTTAGCTAGCTTTATTTTCTAGTCCGTTAGGGTGAAAGATTCGAACGCTGCTGAATTACATGCTATTTGCGCTGCACTTGAAATGTTAGTTTCTTCAAATTGGAAAAATGTGTCGGTGGTAATCGAGTCAGATTCAGTGGTGGACGTGGCTTGGGTGTTGCATAGGGAACAAAGGCCTTGACGATATTGGCAATGCTTTCAAAGAATAGATGAGGCGTATTCTAGATTACTGTGAATTTGTTTTCATAATGTATCGCGCGAGGCTAATAGTATCGCTGATGCCCTTGCGAAGGGTGGGGTGGGGCATGTGTCGTGGCTTAAAGTTGTTCTTTAGCTTTCATTTTGAGGTGTTCAGTCCTTATAATAATATAATCGTGCTTGTACTCTTTTCTTCCAACTAGGTTTAGGAAGGTTTTTAATGAGACACACGATTATATTGATTGGATTTTAATTATTTCTGAATAAAATTTGTGCTGATAAAAAAACCCATTTCATTGTATGAATAAAAAACTCATTTCTAAATGAAGTTCGGTGGTATTTTCGACTCAAGGATCATAGTGGTATGCGGTGTAATTTACCCTAAAAATAATAATAACAACAACAATAGGAATAATAAGAAGGTAGTTAGGCACATTTTTGTTGTGTTAAGGAAGTAGTTAGTATAAAATATTGTATAAAATACAGGAAGGTAGTTAGCTAGGGGTTTAACACTGTTATTGCATACATTTATAAACTAATGCAAATGGAATGCTAAACGTCAATATGAGTGACACCGAAACACGAGACCTAGGAGGTCACGTCAAGCCAAGACAAATTCTTGAGAAAAAAGTGCTTTGGAAAGTGCATTTAATGTAAGCATTGGGCAGTTAAACCGTTGACCGCACGTGATGCGGCAGTTTGATGCCGAACTGTGTAGATGTAAAACTTCGATGTAAGAATTGAATCTCTTTCGAGAATAATCAAAAATAGAAAATGTTCAATCAGAACATGAAAACGTGATTGAATTTGTCCTAGTTAATAATTTTCAGGACAGAGTAAAAAAGGGGAGGAGATTTTCGAATGAGAGAAAAAACTCAATGTCTTCAAAAGAATTGAACGAGGAGATATATGAGGTGAAAATCTTATGTCCGATTCTATAAAGCGGCAATAAAGGTGATTTATCTATTAACTTTTCTACTATCACCCCAAAAAACAAAATTCTACCATACCTAAAGTTGTCGATTCTTGTGCATGTCTATTTGTCGAGCTGTGCTCCTAAACCAATTTTATCATTGCAGATAAATTACTACTGTTGTCGGTCAATCTTCACCCGTTATCGACCACCATTCATAGAAAGATCTACACCAAAATGTTAATATTCCACTCATCTCGCTCCTCATGGGATCTGCTTTCTATGAAATTCATTCAAAGTTGACAAAAATTCATCTAATGATTCGGTATTCTAGTGTTGAACTTTGGGGGTTTTCTCATATTTGAGTATTGAAGCAAATCAGATGAAAAACAAGCTGAAATTAAGTGTAGACGATGAGCAATTTGAAAGAAGAGATGAACCCTAATCTGAATTTAGAAACAGAAAAGGGAAAAACTGACTATTTGTTTTATTAATTCATGAAAGAATTTGGGTTACAATAAATTTTGGATAAAACGGGCTTGAGTCTGATAAAGACCCAATATCCCTATTTATATCCAAAAGCCTAACAAACTAAAAACCAAAATAACAACTTCTGGGCTACTAGCTGGCAAGAACCTTCTAGATAAAAGGCCCATTCTAGAGAATCCAAGAAAGACCTGAAACTTTCTAGAGAAATACTAGAAGTTGCTAATTCTAACATTCACCCGCTTCTTTTCCTTCTTCTTGAACTGTCGAGAATGCTAATACGTTTAGCTTGGTTCGAAACACCGCAAACTGTTGAGCACAGAGGGGTTTAGTAAACAGATCAGCAACTTGAAAGTTGGCAGGAACATAGCTGACTTGCAACGCATTATTGAGAACTCTCTCCCGAACAAATTGGAGATCCAAGTCAACGTGTTTTGTTTTTGCATGCATCACAGGATTTGCAGCCATCGCAATAGTGCTGGTGTTATCACACCATACCTTAGGCAAATCAAACAGAGGAATTTCCATCTCACATAGCAAGGTTTTAACCCACATAATCTCAGCCGTGGCATCTGCAAGACTTCGATATTCTGCTTCGGCGGTGGAACGCGAAACAGATCGCTGCTTCTTAGAGCTCCAAGATAAAAGATGATCTCCATAGTAAACGCAATGACTAGAAACAGAACGTCTATCATCTTCATCACTTCCCCAGTCGGCATCAGAGAAAGCAACAATGCTGGGAAGATAATTTGCCTTTGTGACAGCTGGAAACCACAACCCGAAATCAATTGTTTCCTTTAGATAACGCAAGATGCGTTTAACTGCACGCCAATGATTTTCTGTAGGATTTTGCATATACTGCGCCACTTTATTTACAGCATAGGAGATGTCAGGACGTGTATGACATATATAAAGCAAGGAACCCACTGTACTTCTGTACTTCTTTGCATCCTCAAAAATCTCACCATCATACTTATGAAGCTTCGGTGAGACAGCCATAGGAGTGTCAACTCCCTTAGTATTCTGCATATCAGTTCTCTGTAAAACCTCAGTTATATATTTCTTTTGGGAAAGAAAGATGCCAGTAGATTTGACAGATGCTTCAATACCCAGAAAATAATTCAAGCAACCAAGATCCTTCAAAGAAAAAGCATCATGAAGCTGCTGTTTAACTTGCAGTATATGGGCAGTAGAATTTCCAGAAATTAAAATATCATCGACGTAAACAAGGACATATGTAAGCACATTTTCAGACTTATACTTGAACAAAGAAGAGTCAGCAAGAGAGCATGTGAAGCATATTGAAAGCAGAAAATTCTTAAGCTTCATAAACCAACTTCGTGGTGCTTGACGAAGACCATACAAACCTTTAACAAGCTTGCAAACTAGAGGACTGCCCGTAGGACTAGTTTGTTCGAAACCAGGGGGTTGGTGCATAAACACCTCCTCATGCAAATCACCTTTTAAAAAGGCGTTATTTATGTCTACTTGATGTATAATCCATTTATTTGTAACAGCTAAAGATATCAGAACATGGATGGTAAGTGACTTGACAACGGGACTAAAAGTATCAGTGAAGTCATACCCGGGCACTTGTGAATATCCTTTTGCCACGAGACGTGCTTTGTAGCGGCTTATTGAACCATCGGCATTCCTCTTGATTCAGAACAGCCACTTACATCCAATTGCTTTTCGATTGGAGGGTACCTCAACTAATTGCCACGTACCATTAGCTATTAATGCTGCATATTCGTCTAGAACAACCTTTCGCCATTCATCATGTTCTATGGCTTCATGAACATTATTAGGTAAGTTGTCACAACTCAAAGAATAAATTTTAGGCTTGAAGATACCTCTTTTAGCACGAGTGACCATGGAGTGTGTATTCCCAATCATGGTTGAACGAGACTGCAGAGAGGAATCAGCATTGAAAACAACATCAGCAGTAGACGAATGTGGGTCTGCACTGTTAAGTGCTGCAGTACCAAGATTCATAGCAGAATCATCCGCAAGTGCAGGAGCACTGGGTGTTGCTGCAGTATCACAAGTAGCTGCAGAACGATTGTCAAGAGTATGGCCAGAAGAGTTGGGCAAACCATCATCTTCTTCATGTGTATTAGATGGTTGTGAAAGGATTGCATTAGAGCTATCATCTTCATTATTTTCAGATGACTCTTGAGGAATGATATTCTGACTTGATTCCATGTGTTGAAGCACATCAGACTCCCCTAAGTTGTGATTTTCACCACTGTGTATTGACTCAGTAGAGACACAACGTTCACCGCGTTGTTCACAAGTAGGTGTGTCAGCAACTTGGGCTGCTTGCTGTGGTTCCACTAATGGAATAGATTCAGACTGAAAATTCCTTCTGTTATCCTCATGAGAAACTGTCTTGATTTTAGACAAACCAAAAGGAAACAAGCTTTCATCAAATCGAACATGTCTTGAGATGTAAATACGCCCTTTAGGATCTAAACATTGATACCCATGGTGCTGCGGTGAATAACCCAAGAAAATGCATTGACAAGATCGAAAATCCAACTTATGTTTATTGTACGGTCGCAAATATGGGTAGCAAGCACATCCAAATATCCGAAAAAAGTCATAATCAGGTTTCTTTCCAGTGAGCTTCTCATAGGGTGAGACATTATTAATAACCTTGGAAGGCAGCTTATTTATAATAAAAGTGGCAGTTAAAACTGCATAAGACCAGTACTTCATTGGTAGTGAAGCTTGGGCAAGCAAACATAAGGAAGTTTCAACAATTTGACGGTGTTTTCTTTCAACCACACCATTTTGTTGTGAAGTATGTGGGCATGTTATACGATGCTGGATGCCTAAAGAACTTAACTTAGGCTTAAGTGCTTGAAATTCTCCACCACCGTCTGTTTGTATAGCCTTAACACATGTAGAATACTAATTCTTTACTAAAGCCAAAAAGGCATCAAAAACAGATGACACTTCACTCTTTTTCCTAAGCAGATATGTCCAACAACAACGAGTACAGAGATCGACAAAGGACACATAATAGGAGAAACCAGCAGAAACAATCGGAGCTGGACCCCATACATCTACTTCAACCAAAGCGAAAGGAACAGTGTATTCAGTAGTACTAGACTTAAATGGAAGAGCATGAGCTTTACCCATTTGACAAGCTTCACAAAGTTGGGAAGATTCGGGAGATACCTTCTTACTTAAAGCAGAGTTGACCACCTCTAGAGAGGGATGCCCAAGCCTTCGATGCCACAGTAAGTAGGCTGAATCATCTTTATTTGCAGTAGCTGAATGAACCAAAACAGAACTGGAACTCTGTTGAACAGGAAAAGAATAGAGACCACCTTCTTGAACCCCACGCAACAACACAACACCTGATGCTTCATCCTTTATACAGCAACCAGTGGAATGAAATTCAAAAAAGACCTGATTGTCAGCAGCAAACTTTGAAACAGATAATAGGCTACGAGATATACGAGGCACATGAAGTAAATTATCAATAACTAACTTGCGAGCAGGGGTAATAATCGAAGCAGAACCAATATTAGCAATGGAAATGGTTGTATCATCACCTAAGTGAACCTTACCCTGACCAACGTAACCAGTAGCACCACTCACAGAAGCAATGTTATTCGTGACATGGTGCGTGGCACCGGAATCTGGAAACCATGTAGCAGACGCAAGTAGAGAACCAGTAGCAACGAGGGAATTAACTTGAGCATTATCAGTCTGAGTCGAAGATTCAGGATTACCAGAAGAACCATCAGTAGCTTCAACAAAGGGCTCATAGACCGGTTCGAAAATCTCAGCATCAAGATGATAAGCATTCGCTTGAGGAGCTTCAGTTGGCCTGGAGGACTGTAGTGAAAGACCTTTGAACTTTTCATCAAACCGATGCCAACATGTGCTCACCATGTGACCCAGCTTGCCACAGAGCTGGCACTGGGGTCGATTGGAAGAACGACAACGAAATCGACCACCACGATAAGGAGAAGATCGGCCACCCCGGCCACGGAACTGACTGGAATTGGAACGAGTGTACTCAACATCACTGGAATACTCACCCTGCTGAAACTGAGATAGATTTATACCAATTGGAACGTCAGCAGCGTCAAGTAACCTGGATTCAACGTCGACGAGAACTGAAACAACGCCTTCAAGAGAGTAAGGTACTTGGCTCGCAGTAATTACAACAACGAACGGAGCAAATTCAGCAGGGAGACCGTTGAGAATTGTTGCGATATGCTCAACTTCAGAAACCTTGTTGCCAGACAAAGCCAAGAGATCACAAATTTCCTTGATTTTGACAGTGTAATCACGCATCCGCAAGGAACCTTTCTTCATGGATCTAAGCTTGCAGTGCAAATGCATAACTTTTGTTGTGGATAATTTTGAAAATAGACCTTGAATAACTGACCAGATTTCAGAGGATGTTTCAGCACCGACTAATTGAGGGAGGATATCTGAGCTCACCGTAGAAAGGAGCCACGACGCCAGTGAGCTGTCCTGCTTCACAAATTGTGTATACGCATGATTGACAACTCGATCACCGGAAGCGCGATCAATCACCTTCGCCGGTTTCGGAGTATCCGGATCAATAAAAGCCTCTAATCCAAGGCCACGAATAGTGAGGATAACCTGTTGTTTCCACAACAGAAAATTCGTATCATCCAAACAAACATTGATACGTTTATTGGAGAACGACTGAGGAGAGACATCACTGCCAGCAGAATTTGACGAATCATCTCCAGTTGAGACAAACGGAGTAACCATACTGAAAATCAAATTGAAGGAGAAGCTGCAGAAATCACAAGGAGAGTGAACAGAGAAACGAACCGGCAACCACCAAACCAGAAATTAACACCACGAACAACAGCAAGAAACGAAGCAGCGAAGCAGAAAAGCCAGTAATCGAGCAGGTCAGAACCGACGAGCAATGACGGACAGAAACGGAAGGACGCAGCAACCAGAAAGGACCGCAGAATCGACGGCGAATGATACCATATTGAAGCAAATCAGATGAAAAACAAGCTAAAATTAAGTGTAGACGATGAGCAATTTGAAAGAAGAGATGAACCCTAATATGAATTTAGAAACAGAAAAGGGGAAAACTGACTATTTGTTTTATTAATTCATGAAAGAATTTGGGTTACAATAAATTTTGGATAAAACGGGCTTGAGTCTGATAAAGACCCAATATCCCTATTTATATCCAAAAGCCTAACAAACTAAAAACCAAAATAACAACTTCTGGGCTACTAGCTGGCAAGAACCTTCTAGGTAAAAGGCCCATTCTAGAGAATCCAAGAAAGGCCTGAAACTTTCTAGAGAAATACTAGAAGTTGCTAATTCTAACATTGAGATGTTTTTTAATCCAAATGGTGAGATGTATTCTTTTGAGATGACGAACTACATACATCAAAACTAGCCTAATGGGGCGATCTTTAGATAAAATAGGAGTATTGAAACTTTGAAACGTATAAATAAATTTTCGTTGATTTGAAGTGGGGTTCATGAAAAATCAATATCAGGAGAAGAAATAGGAGTGAAATGTGAACATTATAATATTGATCTTGATGTGAGTGGCGACCGATGATTGGCGGTGGTTGACCGACAACAACTACGATTTAACTGCCAACTGCCAAATTGATACACAAACTGAAGTTTAGTGACAAAATATGTATATAATTCAAAATTCCATAAAAAAAACAATCATGTCATCATGTCATTAACGATTCAACGATTTAGTGCTTACAATGAATGCTAAACTAAAGTTCAAAACAATAACTAAAGCAACTAAAAATTTAGTGGTATGAACAATGCGCTACCTAAAGTTGAATAATATTTGGTGTAATTAACGCTAAAAATAAAATTTAAAAGTCAATAACAAATATTGAGTTCATTTAATGACAAGTCAAGCAAAGACGATAAATTTGGTACATTTCAATCCGTGTCATGTTGTGACTTCGATCTGGGAAGATCTAATTATTTGTTTCTGCCAATTGTTTGTCGATGAGGAGACTAGGCTTATCACATACTACACAAAATTTGATATATAACAGCACATTTTGTGGCGTTTTTAAAAAAATTATTGTTAATATTATATATCTAGCGGTGTTTATAAAAAGAACACTATAAATGACACCTTTTATGGCGTTTTTTATCCACAAACATCACAAATTGTTGCAGTGCTAGTTTTAACGGCGCTTCTTTTCTAAGCGCTGAGAGTTTTTATCGGCGCTAAAAAACGCCACTAATGATCTGTTTTTCTGTAATGACACTATATTATATGTACATATATTTTGATTTTTAATTGTTTTATTTATAGGTATACTACACGAAATATCACTAAATTTTAGGATCTGACTCGATTATACCACTAAACTAAAATATTATACTATTATACTATTGATTTTTGGTAAGAAGTTCGATTGTACCACTAAACTTTAATAAAATGTTCAATTATAACACTGAATTTTAGTAAAAGGTTCGATTATACCACTGAACTTTTAGTAAAAGTTCAATTATACCACTGGTGATGTGAACCCTGAACTAAAACGACATCATTTTGATATGACTACTTTGATGCTTCAAATAGCTTAAAACGGTCTAGCGGTATAATTGAACATTTTAAAGTTCAGTGGTATAATCGGGCCTTTTACTAAAATTCAATTGTATAATAGTATTATTTTCTAATTCAGTGGTATAATCAAGTCAGATCTTAAAATTTTGGTAGTATTTCATATAGTTTACCCATTATTTAAATTTTATACATGATTTGAAAAAGACGAAAACCACTATTATAATACTCATCTATTATTATTTAAAATGTACTTTGGTCATTTCCTAACCGACGAGTTGGCCAGTTATAACACATTCGGTCACAATAATACTATTGTACATAATATTTTGATCATTTCCCAAACAATAAGTTTTTTCGACTAGATTCGAGGCGAAAAATTAAATTCGAAATTGAATAAATTTGATTCGATTTAAAAAATTTCAAACAAAATTTGAGTTATAAAATAGAAATTTGAATAACTCGAAAATTTTAGTAATTAGTGGATTAATTTTTAAGTTCGAGTCGAGTCCCTCAATTTTTTTGATATATATATATATACACACCGATATAAAAATATGAAAAAATATATGTCACATATGAAGAAATATGTATGAATATCTTATAAGATTAGAGAAAGTTGTTTAAATTAGAAACAAATTGTACTATAACATGATAAATAATTATAATTAAATTTGTATAGGAGCTCAAAAACTCAACTCGGCTCGAATCGAATTTTTTTTAAATAAAGTTTGAGTTTAAAAATATAACGTGCCAACTCGAATAACTTGAATTTTTTTAACTCGCGCCTAATTCAAAGAACTTGAACTTGCATTACAAGACTCATTAAAAGACCCAAATAATAATCAAGTTTCTGCATCAACAAATTTCGTCATCCCTCCATTGGCATCATGTTCATATCTTCCCCAAAGAGCTCAAAGAAAAATACTAAACACTAGAACTACTTAAGATAGTGAGTTTACACCCGATTAACTGTTGACGACAACCTAATATAGTATAACTATTTAAAATAAAAGATACTAAACCCTACCACTATATACCTATATTTTATTCTATTTGCAATAAAAAAACCCTATAACTACTTCCTATATTTTATATTATTTGCAATATTAGAACCTAATATTTTATACTAACTAGTTCAACACAGCAAAAATGTGCCTAACTACCTTTTTTTTATTATGATTAGTATAAAAATTTCTTTGTTTTATCCAAAAAGGACTTGGTATAAAAACCCTAGAATGGAAATGGAAATGCAAGCTTAGTAAGTTAGTATTAAGAAAAATTAAATATAAAACCATCATCTTCTTCTTTGAGCTGTGTCTTAAGCAAAATGGTTATGAAGCAGTTGTTGTTAGCATTTTCTGCAGCTGTGGTATTATGGAGCTCGGTAGTGTCAGCTCAAACCCCTAACTTTGCGTACTATAACCTCAGTCTGATATGGCCGACTTCTCTTTGTATCTCTGCACCAAAAAATTGTATCAGTCCAATGCCCAAAATCTTCACCATCAGTGGCGTATGGCCAACTTTACAAAATGGCACAGCTCTTCCTCCTTATGATCCGATTGATAATAACTGCAATTACAATCCTGTAGCTCCAGCTGATATTATGGTAAGCTACTTAATTATCTTCATTTTCAGTATCAACTGGCTGATTTAATTGCATTGATTTGTTTGGTTAAAATTTGTAGAAAGCACTGGCACACATTCAAAGGAGGCTACAGACAAAATGGCCAAACCTTTTAAAAGGTGGTAGTAACGACCTCTTTTGGCAAATTGAATGGGCAGACCAAGGAATGTGCTCCGATTATCCTCAAGATCCCTCGACTTATTTTACGACCGCCTTGAATCTTGCCGAGAACAGCAAATACGACCCACTCAAAGGTACTCCCTCTGTCCTACTAAAACTGTCACATGTTGACAGTCAAATTCTACTAGTCTATTAGTCATTGTATTTCGTATCTTTATTTTAATGTTTTTCATTGTTGAACTTGAACATGCAGTTTTGGGAGTTCAACCATCAAGTACTACTGCATATGCAATCAGCACTTTGTTAAACAATGTGAAAAGGAACGTGGGATTCTATCCTCAAATCTCATGCAGTATTGTCTCAAATAAACTGTACCTGAGGGAGGTCCGTTTCTGCTTTAAAAGAGCCAAGCCACCGACTGCGCTTCAAGATTGCCCCAGCCAAATGGATTATGTATGTTCGTCGGTGCCAGCTGCCCAACAAAAAGTTATATTTCCTCCGGCAATGGCTACCATTTCTGGCCACGATGTCAGTTGGGAATTATTGGCTTCTTCCTAGTGGCCAGGAGTGCTTGAAAAAACTAGCATCGTAACGAATAAGGAAATAATTCCGGCTAGATCCGGTGTTCCTTATCTCTGTTTGTAGTCTCACTTGGCGTAATCGTGCGGTTCTGACAAGTTTTTTTAATATAAGTATGCTAGTTTTATTAAAAGAGAAACAACAAAAAAAAACAATAAAAGTTTATAACTAAGGTAAACAAATTGGATATGTTTTTATAACAAAGAAACAAGAAAACTAAAGTCTCTAGATTATAAACATGACCAAACAAAAAAAATGATAAAAACCCTAACTTAAAGATTCGAGACAAAATAGATACAAACATCACCAAAGCTTGAGAATGAAAGGTAAAAATCAACCACAAACAACATTAAAAATGCACATTACTAAAAGGTATGATGATAATATGATTATTACCACAATTCAATCGCGAATAAGAGCGGTGACTGTGAGCTCGTATCCAAATCCAGTTCAAGAGTCCAATACAGAAAGATCAACAGGGTTGTAATATCCTAAAATCAGGCCAAGAGGAATTTGAGAGTTAATTGTGAGCGGTGACTATGATTATTACCACAACTGAGACGCGTCGTTTATCACCGGTTTGGAACTCATGATGCCTCGAACGTTCTTCCTTTTCAGCCGAGACCATGGTCTGTATCTTATACCTCTGATTGTTGTTCGAATCAGAAAAACCCCAACACTCATTTTGCCCAATAGCACGTCTGCCATGTTGTGTATACTGCATTAACCGTGCACCTCTCTGAATGTGCAATCATGAACCCATTTTTTTTTAATTTTTATGAATTATTCCTTAAATTTTAAGTTCATGCCCACGCTGAAATTTTGAGATGTTATCTGTGTCCATCCTCAAATATATTTCTGAATCCGCCACTGAAAACTGAGTGTTCTCAACTATTGGCACAACATTATACCTTTCTGCATACTTTATAGTTTGACATCTATATTACTGTTCCAAAAGCTAATATGTATTACTAAATTTTTTGTAACATTGACTGATCTGAATCACCATTCCGAACTTTTGACTTATATGTTATTGTTCTGTATACTGTATAGTCTGACAATTTTGTTATGTTCTGTTAACGCTTTGCAGGTCAGTGCTAATTTGGGATTTAGAAACTGGGTTCTAATTTGGGATCTGAATATCAGAGGTCTAGGCTCAAAGGCGAAATGTTCGGAAGTTCGTAAATTGATTAGGAAGCAGCAGGCAGACATGGTTTTTCTTCAAGAAACTAAGAAGGAGAATGTAGAAGAAGCTGTGGTTGGGAATTTGTGGTATGATGACGAGTATGATTTCCGGGTTCCTAATGCGACAGGGCGTTCCGGTGGCCTGCTTATAATCTGGGATAAAAACAAGTTCAAAAGGGAAAGAGACAGAATCAACGACAGGTACATTCTAATCTCAGGGAAATGGATTGAGGAGGACCTAAAAATTACCTGCATAAAGGTGTATGCACCTTGTGGAAAATCTGAAAAAAAGTGTTATGGGATGAATTGGTGAGCCTTAGAAACACATGGCAATCCCCTTGGTTATTAGGGGGAGATTTTAACGCCATCAGATTTAGGTGGGAAAGAAAGGGTAGCGGTTTTAGATACCCTGGAACTGAAGATTTCAATGCTTTCATAGAGAGGTGTAACCTAATCGAGATCCCTTTGATCGGGAGATCTTTCACTTGGATTGGTGGCGGGAACAAAAGAAGCAAGTTAGATCGCTTTCTGGCAGAAGAGGATTGGTACCAAGCTTCTGATGATTTTATCCTGAGAAGTCTGCCACGAAAAATCTCAGACCATACACCCCTTCTATTGGCAAAAGATAGAACTGACTGGGGACCTAGGCCCTTCAAGTTGTTCAACGCATGGTTATCAAATGAAAATTGTCTAAAGGTGATCAAAGATTCTCTAGGTGACCCAAGTAAGGATGGCAGAAACTTACCAGCAAAGTTGAGAAGAGTGAAAGAAGCCCTTAGACGTTGGAATGCCTCCCAAGAAAATATAAATAGCAAGGTTCTGAAGTTGGAACAGCAGGTGAATGATCTAGAAAAAAAGGGTGATTTGGCAGATCTGGATCCCAAGCAGCTGATGGACTTGAAGCAACGAAAGTTTGAATTATGGGATTATATGAAAATGTAAGAGGACGTTTGGAGGCAAAAAGCAAGAGTAAACTGGATTCAAAAGGGTGATCAGAATACCAGATTTTTCCACAGGGCATCAAAGATCAGATCAAAAAGAAATGCTATCAGGGGGATAAACTTGGGAGAGACTGGTGCGGAAATTCCCAATAAACTGAAAAAGAAAGTTTATGAACACTTCCTTCAACAGTTTAGCAGTAAAGAGAGAAAATGGGAAGCAATTTTCAACCTGGACTTTAGAAGAATCACTGAAGAAGATGCAATTTACTTGGAGGAACCCTGTACATTTGAGGAAATTAAAGAGGCAGTTTGGTGCTGTGAGGACTCGAAAGCACCTGGCCCCGACGGTTTCAACGCCTGTTTCTTCAAAAAAAATTGGGATTTAGTGAAATCAGATCTGAAGACCATGCTGGAAAATTTTTTCGAATCAGGGAGATTTCCGAACAATGTTAACTCTGCATTCATAGCATTAATCCCAAAGGTCGATCAACCTACAAACATTTTGGAATACAGACCAATCAGTCTGGTGGGTTCAATCTACAAAATAATTTCAAAGGTGTTGTCCAGAAGATTGAGTAGAGTCTTGGGGAAAGTGGTAAGTGATACGCAGTGTGCTTTCATAAAGGGTCGGCAAATTTTTGATGGCATCCTTATAGCCAATGAAATTTTGCATTCGTTACAGCAGGAGACGAGGAAGGTGGGTGGGATTTTACTGAAGCTTGATTTCTCGAGAGCCTATGACTGTGTGAGATGGGATTTTCTATTGATGATACTAGAGAAAATGGGATTCGGGCATAAATGGTGTCAGTGGATTTTTGAGTGTGTATCGATGGCGAAGATCTCTATTCTCTTGAATGGTTCACCTACTAAAGAATTCAAAATGTGTAAAGGGCTAAGACAAGGTGATCCCTTCTCTCCATTTCTTTTCATTCTGGTAACTGAAGGTCTACACCAATTACTCCAGAGGGCAGTTTTAACTGGGGAAGTAGAAGGTTTCAAGATTTTGGAGCAAGGTACACCGTTCACCCATCTACAATTTGTCGACGACACACTCCTGTTTCTAAAACCAGTAGAAGAACAACTGTTGAATATCAAGCGAATCCTAAGGTGTTTTGAAGCCAGCTCCGGATTGAGTATAAATTTCAAAAAATCATGCTTGATAGGGATAAACTTGGAGGAGGACCGTACCACTCTTTTAGCAAAGTTTTGTGGCTGCTCTACAGGAAACTTACCATTTAATTACTTGGGTATTCCCTTAGGAGCAGACCCGAGAAAAATAGCGACTTGGGTTCCAATTATTGATAAAATCAGATTAAAGTTAGCTGGGTGGAAGTGTAGATCATTGTCCTTCGCGGGAAGAGTTGTTCTTGTAAACTCAGTCCTCTCGGCACTTCCTCTCTACTACATGTCTATCTTCCAAGTTCCAAAAACAGTGCTTAAACTGATCGATAAGATTCGAAGAGCTTTCTTATGGGGTAGTTGGGCCAGCTCAAAGAAGATAGCGAAAGTCAACTGGGGAGTAATCTGCAGACCAAAGAGAAAGGGGGGAGTGGGTGTGGTGAATATCGCTTTAAAGAATAAGGCTCTACTCGCAAAGTGAAGTTGGAGATTCAGCGTGGAGAAGGAAGCGTTGTGGCGTAAAATCATCTCTGCCAAATATGGTGATAATTTAAAAAGTTTGGCTTCCTCGCAGTGTAGATTGAAGAATGCCCCGCTTGTTTGGAGAGGAATTGTAAAAAACCTATCTGATGAAGATGTGGGGAGATGGATGGAGGATAAGGCCTTTAGATGGAAGCTTGGGAATGGGAAATCAATCCTTTTTTGGGAGGATACTTGGTGTGGAGACGTACCCTTAAGCGTCTCGCATCCGAGACTATATAAGCTGTCCATTAGCAAAGGTACTCTAGTAGCTGATGTCGTAGTAAATAGTAGTCCGATGGAAGTCGATTGGCAACAAATGTTCAGAAGAAAACTCTTGCTCAGAGAGGAAAAGTTGTTGGATTCGGTTAAAGCCGTAATTGCTGTTGAGAAGTTGGACGAAAATAAACCTGACCTAATCATTTGGCTTCACGATACAACATGAAATTTCTCAGTGGGGAGACTGACCGATCTGATGGTGAACGCAAATTTGGGTGACCCTGTCTTCAATTTCGAGTTAGTGTGGAAGTTGAAGGTACCTCCGAAAGTTAAAAATTTTCTTTGGTTATTAAAGTTGAACAGGATTCCTACAAAATAATTCCTTAGTATGCGTGGAGTTGAACTGGATGGCAATCTATTAAGCTGCCCGTGGTGCATCAGAGTTGTTGAAAACACAAACCATCTTCTCTTCGAGTGCAGGTTTGCAATCTGTTTCTGGAAAAACTTCTGCAGCTGGTGGAAGATTTCGTGGCCTCAAATAATGAACATCGATGAGTTTTTCTCCTTTTGTTTTAGTATCTCTTGGTCTGGTAAATTCAGAGCTCTTTGGTTGATTTTAGTTTCCGCTGCGTTGTGGAGTATCTGGCTACCCAGAAATGAAAAAGTTTTTGAAGATAAATTTACTTCGCTGAAGGATCTCCTCTTCATCTTGAAAATGAGAGCTTTCTTGTGGATTAAAGCAGTGAACGCTGACTTACTGGTGGATGACGACCTGTGGTGGAAAAATCCTCGGGGTTGCTTAAAAGATGTAGAAATTCAGCAGGTTTGGAGCCCCCCTCTTGAAGGTTGCATTAAGTTTAACGTTGACGGCGCATTCAAAGAAGGTTCAGCCGGGTGTGGAGGCGTACTTAGAATGCCAAATGGAGAGATAAAGGCGATGTTCTCAGGTCCGGTAGACGCGATAAACTCAGACTTTGCGGAACTAGTTGCAATCAAAGTTTCACTGGAAGTTTTTATTGAAGCAGGGTGGTTAGGAAAAGCTTGTCTAATTGTTGAATCTGATTCACGTACAGTTTTAAATTGGATTGGCGATAGAACTCTTAGACCTTGGCGTTGGTGGCGTATCTTTGATAGTATTGATGAACTTTCAACGAAAATTGCAGCAATTAAAATGCAGCATGCACCTAGAGAAACGAATCAGATAGCGGACTACCTAGCGAAGGAGGGGCAGAATAGATCAGAGATTTTTAAAGCTTGGTGGTAAGGGTTTGAGTTGCTTTATCTCTCGACAGCTTGTTTTCAAGTGCTTGGGGCAGTTTCACTAAGCTGTGTATTGGCGTGTTTGCTTGTATAATCATGATACCAAGTTGGGGTGTACTCTTTTCCTCCACCTAGGCGTAGGGAGGTTTTTAACGAGGCTCCCAACTTGGTCGTTTCTTATCCTCAAATAAAATTCTATTTCTTGCTGAGCAAAAAGTTGCCATTACATCATGTTGCACTCTACATGGAAATTGGGTTGATAAGGTGGAAGCACAATTACTATTTCTAATTATAGTAATACGATGTAACATTTTGTAATATTGACCGTTTAGCGATACCTTGCCTACCGTTACTGTTTTTTGTAATACATTAATGTATTATTGACCGTTGGAGAAATAAGGTGTTCTGAGTTCTGGGGAACTCTGACTGTGGTGATTGGTGGATGGATGGGTAGATAAGAGCTTATTAGCCCGAGTCTACATCTGTACTATCTTGTCTGAGTCTGCATTTTTTCTATATTATCTAATTCTGAATATATCTTGTATTGTTTGACTTTGTATTTGTTCTGTCTTGTCTGATTCTAAATGAATATTTTGAACATAATTTGGTGGTTGGTATACATTATGTTTTCAGTTTAATCTCCGATTTAGATTTGTACATACTTATTCATTGGTGAATTGCTGCACTTAGAGACCATAAGGAGGTTTGAAAATTTATTTTGGTTAATTCTTCTGATATAGGTTTAGGGGTAGTTTTTAACGAGGACTTTGACAATAATTTTTAACGAGGCCTTTGACAATAATATATGGAATACCCGGACCCTAGCCGGAATTATTTCCTTATTCACTAGGATACTAAGTTTCAAGTACTCCCCCACCAGGCAGAAGAAGCCAATAATTCCCATGTTACATGGTGGCTAAGGAATCATAACATTGCGTTGGAGAGGTGGCACTGAAGTGCATACATTATCCATTTCATTGGGGCAATTTTGAAGCTGAGTAGGTGGGATGCCTCTTTTAAAGCAGTATCGGATCTCCTTCAGGTACAGTTGCTGTCCGACCTTACGGCATGAGATTTGCGGATAGAATCCCACGTTCCTTTTCGCATTTTCTAGTAAAGTGTCTATTGGATGTGGAGTATTTGATGGTTGAACTCCCATAACTGCAATTTCGACAGCGAAAAATGTAAGAATACGCGAAATACAAGGACTAATAGTAGAATCCGACCATTCTTAATCATATTTTTTTTTTTTTTGAAAACCTATTCTACTTCTACCTAGAGGGGGAGGGGGAAAATCTAAGTGAAGGAAAAGCTCCTGAAGGTTCTTGAACCCAGGACCTAAGGGGAAGGGAGTGGAGCAAGTAAGCGTGCTCTGACCATCAGACCGTCCTCGCATGCTCTATTTCTTAATCATATTACCTCTGAATGGGTCGTATCTGTTGTCGTTGGCAAGATTTAAGGTGACGGTAAAATAATTCAAAGGATCATCACCATAATCTGAGCACATTCCATGGTGATCCCATTCGATTTGCCAAAACACCGCGTTAGGATTAGGCCTATTACTCCTTAAAAGAGTCGGCCATTTTGCATTTAGTGCCGCTACAATGGGTGCCACAGCAGTCTAACGAGTTCAAATAAACAAATCAATTAGTAATTAAACATTGGAAAGAAAAAAAGAATGAAATTAAGTAGGTTACCATGGCATCGGCTGCCGATTTCGGACCGGGATAGCAGTTATTATTTTGTGGATGATAAGGATAAACTCTTGTGTCATTTTTCACTGTTGACCACAAGCCATGGATGGTGAAGATTCTGGGTACCGGAGTGATACAATTTGCTTGCAAACAGACAGATGCCGGCCATTGTAGACTCAGTTTATAGAAGTCGAAGTAAGGGCCTTGAGCCGACACTACCGAGCTCGATAGCACGGCTGCAGCAAATGCTAACAACAACTGCTTCATAACCATTTTGCTCAAAGATGAAGAAGAAGAATAAGAAGAAGCTTGCATTTCCATTTCCATGCTAGGGTTCTTATACCAAGTCCTTTCTGGATAAAACAAAGTCATTACTATCAATCATTATAATAAAAATGAAGGTAGTTAGGCACATTTTTACTGTGTTGAAGTAGTTGGAATAAAATATTATACTTTGTTATTGCAGATAATATAAACTATACCAAGGTAGCTTTAGGGTTTAATAAGGTTGATTCAAATATTAAACCCTAAAGCTACATTCGGAAATAATATTAAATGTAATACTTACAATTAAATCAGAA
Organism: Hibiscus tridactylites; assembly: GCA_958450335.1. Lineage (NCBI taxonomy): Eukaryota > Viridiplantae > Streptophyta > Magnoliopsida > Malvales > Malvaceae > Hibiscus > Hibiscus tridactylites. Next base: position 77,180,965 of record OY288284.1, on the reverse strand, counting down.
ATATCTTTACCAGTGGCCACTATTGTTTGTGCTTATTATGTTGCCTTGTCTTTGGCGAGTTTTGTCTTGGCTTGATGTGATCTCCTAGGGTTTTTTTTAACATAGATCTCCTAGGTTTCGGTGTCATTCTTTTTGACGTTTAGCATTCCATAATTTCATTTGCATTAGTTTATATATGCATGCAATAAGTGTTAAACCCGTAGCTAACAGCCTTCATGTATTTTATACAAATATTTTATACTAACTACTTCCTTAACACAGCAAAAATGTGCCTAACTACCTATTTATTATAATGATTATTATTGTTATTAGGATTAAGAATGCTTAATGCATGTGAAAACCAAGTTTTTACTGTCGATTTGGCACCAACTCAATCAAAATTAGGGATGACAATGGGTCGGATCTGGACTGAATCTAGCTGGACCCAGATCAAGACCCATTTTCACATCCTAGATCCAGACTCACCCGAATCCGCGGGTCTTGAAAATTAGGACTCATATCCAGATTCAACGGATCTCGCGGATCCGGGTCCAAAATGGGTCTATAAAAAAAGACCATTCGACCTATTTTTTAACGTAATAAAGTTGTCATTGACTAATTTCGCATCACATCTCCAATAGAGGAAAGATTAATTTCAATACAACTAGTAACAGAATAAAAAACGATAAACTAAAGTCTCAAAAAAACTCCAACACAATTACGCAAATGTCTTTTGAATAACACAAACATTAAAAAATATATATCATGAAACATTCCATTGTCGCAAGTCGAGTGCCGCACTCCTACCTCCTTAGAGTGCTAGTCTTCATCACTACTTAAATCATCAACCCTATAAGAACTTACTTTTTGTGGCATCTCCCTCTATAAAATATATATATTAAAACATATTGATAATAGTATACATATTTTAAGGTTTCGGGTCGGGTCCATGATACATTGTTATCCCTAATCAAAATATTGATAATAGTATACATATTTTAAGGTTTTTGTTATATCATATATGCAGCTCTAAGGCCCGACAATAAGAACAAAATAAAATCTTACTATCTAATTAATTTAGAGTGTTTAAAGTAATCAATTACATCCCTAAAAAGTTATATACCATTAACTTAAGATGTTTAATGTAATTAATACTCGCCTAAAAGGGCTTAGGGTTTGGTGTTTTGGGTTTATTGCTTTGAACTTTTAAGGTTTTATGATTTAGGGTTTTATAAAACCTCAATCCCGATTTGAACCAAAGTACTACATTCGGGTCACCCAAAAATCCGACCCAAAAAGTTTAAATTCAAAAACCATAGATTTAACCTTTATTCAAAATATTATATCATCAATTATTTCGTATAATTAAATGAACGACATAAATCAATTTACAAAATAGAATCTCAAGGTTTATACATTGTATATCACAATAATATTTTAAAATAAAGTTACAGACTCGGCCCCGTAAGGTCCTATGAATACTCAACCCACTAAATACAAGTTTCGTACTGGCAATCACCACTTGTTGGAATCCCAAACTAATAATGTTCCTCGAGCTCCCGATCAACCTATCAACCTACGCACGAAAATAACGATTCCAAGTGCTGAGCTTACAAACCTCAGTGGTACACATCTACTCTACTATACTTCATGCTAATCATAAATATAAGCATGCAAGCTAGTATGAGCAATAAGGAGAGGTAATAAACATGTGACGCTACCACTAGTCGTCAAAACACATCCTTTTATCATGCAAGTCATCATACATAGCACACAAGGCCCAATCATACTCAGGATCGCACTAGATCATCTGAGAAAAACACACAAAGTCATAACCACAAACTTGGAGTAAGGCTTGATGACACACGTCCTTGGGAATGTAAACTCTGAGTGAGGCTCAATGTCACACAACCTTGGGAACATACACACTCTCTCTAGGTAAGGCCCGCTGTCACATAGCCTCGGGAACGTACACTCACGCTCTTTGGGTTTTCGGCATATCTAACCATAGTGACTCAACCAAACAAGTGTCCATACAACACACTACATTGAAACAATTACCATAACTCTATGGTATCTACCAATTACCTAGTCACCAATTTAAGTTTACCAGTTTATTACACATTATGCTCTCATATAAGGATGAAATCTCAATTTTATAAGTCTTATTATCTCATTTGAATATTGTACTGGTACTGGCCGAAGCCCATATGATACTCTACTTTCGATCCTTAAAACTTATGGAAATCATTAGGGTTCGTTTACTAATGCATTTAATTATTTAATATTAATTATCAACTTCATGATCATTTAATCAAGTAATTTCTGATATTTTTCTCTTAAGCTCAATTTCCATCAATACGTCAATTCCATACCACTAGCATCCAACCATCACCACATATAATCAAATAGTCATCAAGTAATTATACGACTAACCAAACGACCTCACATGGTCTCTAAAGTCAATACAAGTCATGTCATATCCTTAAATCTCATTATGCACTTCAATATTATCCTTAAAAAAATCAATTCGTTTTGACTCGACTAGAAAAATTTTCAAATAAAGTTTGAGTTATGAAATGAAAATTTGAATAACTTGAAATTTTTAATAATTAGTTGATCAATTTTCATATTTGAGTCAAGTTTGCCAATTATACATTATATATATTATGTATATCACGTGTGAAAATATGAATAAATATATATGTATATTATATATGCATATAGAAAGTCATTAAAATTGGAATTAATATGTGCATGCTACACCAGACTGGGTTTTTCGCGGCATTTTTTTTTTTGCTCTATAACGGCGTTTTTAAGCGCCGCGAAAAACATTGGTGGCGCTAGCAAAAGCGCCGTGAAAAGTGCCGGTGTAAGCGGCGCCGCAAAAGATAGCGGCGTTTTATGTACAAAAACGCCACAATAGATCATGACCTATTGTGGCGTTTGTTGGGAAAACGCCGCAATAGATCATGGACCTATAGTGGCGTTTAGGGGCTCAAACGCCGCAATAGATCATGAACCTATAGTGGCGTTTTAGGGCACAAACGCCGCAATAGATCATGGACCTATAGTGGTGTTTCAGAGCACAAACACCGCAAAAGCTATGTTTTAGTGGCGTTTATTCTAGCAAACGCCGCTAGGCTTACTGCCTTAACAAAACCTCATTTTCGGTGTTAATATTACCTAAATTTAACCTGTAAAAAATTATAGTAAAATGAAATAGAAATATTTATCAACCAACCAACACAAATGAAGTTGAAATAATACTAAAATGTAATTTAACATTTAAAATGTTCAACGTTTAAAATATAGTTCAAAGTTCATTACAATGCACACCTAAACAATCTAAGATGAAGGATTCTTCTTTAACATCGCCATCAGTTCTTGAAATTGATTCTGGAGAGTTTGATATGCTGCATGTAGTGAGATGAGCTAGGTCCAAAATATTTTGTTGGAGTAACGAATGATCCTTGACAGCGAACCCGACCATATCTTTCAGGACCCAAAACATCAGCAATAATTTGATTTTCCATCTCATGCACATTAGTAGAACATCAGTTGAAGTCGTAGCTTCATACTCCGCCATTTTTTTTCTCTCAATTTCGTCTGATAACCAAATAAAAATTGTTAACAAATTCAAAATATTATGTTTGAATTGTATAATATACAATGAAGAAATATATGTGTACAATTAAATTTTTTGAATATATATGTGCACCGTTACGTATATGCATATAGAAATATACATGAAGAAATATATGTGTACAATTAAATTTTTACAAAAACTCGAAAACTTTACTCGATTCGAAAAGATTTCAAATAAAGTTTGAATTGTATAATAGGACTTGCAAACTCGAATAACTTGAATTTTTTTGACTCGACTCGATCGAACGCTCAGCCCTATCATTTCTTAACCGATGACTTGACATTCGATTAACGGATGATCAACTCAATCAATCAAGTAGTATCAATATGAATAAAAATCTTCAGTCCCTTTTCGGCGCCCCTTTCTATGCCCCAACACTAAAAGCACTAAAAAAATTAAATTCCAAACCCTAACACTAAATTCTAAATTCTAAATCTTAAACCCTATACTCTACACACTACCCCAAATTCCCTAAACTCTAACCCTAAACCCTAAACTTAATTTTTAGTGTGGAGCATAAACAAGGGCACTGAAAAGGGGTCGAAAATTTCTATTCGTATCAAAATTTGAATCAACATTATTAAACCCTACAGGCTACAGCTACCTTCGTATAGTTTATATTATCTGCAATAGCAGAGCCTAATATTTTATACTAACTAGTTCAACACAGCAAAAATGTGCCTAACTACCTTCTTTTTTTTTATAATGATTATAATAATAGTAATGACTTTGTTTTATCCAGAAAGGACTTGGTATAAGAACCCTAGCATGGAAATGGAAATGCAAGCTTCTTCTTCTTCATCTTTGAGCAAAATGGTTATGAAGCAGTTTTTGTTAGCATTTGCTGCAGCTGTGCTATGGAGCTCGGTTGTATCAGCTCAAACCCCAGACTTTGCGTACTATAACCTGAGTCTGATATGGCCGGCTACCTTTTGTTTCTCTGCACCCAGAAATTGTATCAGCCCAATACCCAAAATCTTCACCATCAACAATGGCTTATGGCCAACATTACAAAACGGCACACAAGTTCCACCTTATGATCCAGCTGAGAGTAACTGCAATTACAGTCCTGTAGCTCCAGCTGATATTGTGGTAAGCTACTCCTACTTATGTTCATTTTCAGTATTAATGTTTACTATTATCATCTGGCTGATTTGTTTGCTTAAAATCTGTAGAATGCAGTGGCACCCATTAAAACCAGGCTACAGACAAAATGGCCAAATCTTTTAAATGGTGGTAGTAACGAACTGTTTTGGCAAGTTGAATGGGGAGGCCAAGGAATGTGCTCAGATTATCCTCAAGATCCTTTGACTTATTTTACCATCAACTTAAATCTTGCCGAGAACAGCAAATACGACCCACTCAAAGGTAATATAATTACCAACAATCAGATTTTACTACTTTTTTGCTCGGCAAAATATGATTTTATTAATCGGAAAATAGTACTACACAATCGGGATGGAACAACATAAAGACATCACCGGCCACAAGAATCTAGACAGTTGCACTCTAAACAATGTCAGATTCTACTATTAGTCATTGTATTTGGTTCATTTTATTGATTGTTGAACTTGAACATGCAGCTTTGGGAGTTCAACCATCAAGTACTAGTGCATATCCAATCAGCACTTTATTAGCCAATGTGAAAAGGAATGCGGGATTCTATCCTCAAATCTCATGCATTATTCAAGGCTCAAATAAACTGTACCTGAGGGAGGTCCGTTTTTGCTTTAGAAGAGCCAAGCCACCTACTCAGCTTCAAGATTGCCCCACCACAATGGATTATGTATGTTCGTCCGTGCCAGCTGCCCAACAAAATGTTATATTTCCTCCGCCGCCGGCTACCATTTCTGGCCACGATGTCAGTTGGGAATTATCGGCTTCTGCCTAGTGGCCGGGCCCGGGAGTACTTGGGAAATTAGTATAGTAAGGAATAAGGAAATAATTCCGGCTACGTCCGGTATTCCATTTCTTTGGATCATGTAATATTGTCACGTGTCGTAATCGTGTGGTTCGGACAAAAAAGGTCACGCTCTCATCTCATCTGTTGCCTTGCTCACATTCCGACCAACGGCACTCTTTTCTCTTCACTCATCGGTTCTCTTTTCAGCTCCCAATTAAGATGCATATAGATGTCCTCCCAATTTAGTTTTTCACATTAACACCGATAAGATTCAAACATTTGATCTTATTTCATTAGACCAACTGATAGTTAGTAGTGATCGGGATGATTTTACGACTGAGTTGGAACTCAAGAGGAAGGGATGGGATGCGCCGTGGTGCCTCATTGGGGCTTTTTATGTTTTCCCGTTTTGTCTGTTATTGATAGATTTACGTTTGCTTAAACAAGATTATGGAATAAAAACAAATACAGAATACGAATATAATAAAAATACATGGATAGCCAAATCTAGAGCAGATAACTTAGATTTGGTAAAAATATTAGTCATCACCATGAAACTTATAATGACTAAGAATTTGTGTACATAGGTGTCACGCCCCAAATTTAGGGCGAGGTGAAAGTGAGACTTTGGAAAACCTTTAGGCTAATTTGAGAATTTTAAGGACGGGTTTGAATTGAATTCAGAATTTGGTGGCGAAATTCGATGTTAATGAAAATGGTCCAATTAGATCGCGCGCCATGTGGCTCTTTTGACCAAAAAATTGACTGAGCTTAACAAAAATGGGTAAATGGCATGTTAAGTCTCTCATGTTCTATATTTATTCAATCTAACCCCTAAAACTGTTCATCTTCTTCTTCCTCCAATACAATCTATGATAAAACCAAATCCCCACCATCTTCAATCGCCATTTGAGACTTCAGCCAACAAAACCTCTTGATTTTGCCGTATGCTATGCCTGATGATGCCTGTTTCACCCAGACATCTCTTCTCCTAATCCTAACAATAAACTTCACTTCACTGTCGAATTTAAAAATGGATTACTAGGCCAATCAAAATTTCTAGATATTTCCAGATATTGTCGGAGATTCCTCTCATTTCAAATAACATAGATGTGGACGCTCCAAGCGATTTTCAGTATACGAACAATCAATAACTTACCCTTTAGATATTCAATAACCCAACACTGTTCATCATCCCAAGTAGTAACCACTCTGTTTACTCCACATAACAAGAGAATTGATTCCCATATTTTTTTTAAAAAAGAACATTCGAAGAATAAGTGATTACGTGACTCGAAACTAGCTCCACACATTCGGCATGACTCATCAATAATGATTCTCAATCGGCGTAGTCTGTCTTTGTGGGTAGTCGATCAAGTTCACTTGATGGCGTGCTTCAGAATATGGAGGAGGAACCATACAATCATGTGCCAAGCAACTTTAGTCTTTCGATCTATAATTTCATTCCAAATCTATCGTGTTTTGACTAGTCTCAAATCAACAACATTAGCAAATACAACCGCAACCACATTTCAGATCTTGAGCAATTTTTTAACAAACCAACTATAATGGGACTTATTAGGAAGGTGCCAGAAATTCGAACCTCTTAAGATATATTGATTGATCCAAGCCACCCATAGTGAGCCTTCACCTGCGAAGATATCTTTTAAAAGTTGCAACATGCAAGCACGATTCCAACTACTTAGGTTCTTCAAATCCAAGCCACCCTCATATTTTAAGGTACAAATTTGTTGCCAACTAACCCTTGCTCCTTTTGCCGAAGCATCACAACCTTTCTAGAAGAACCTGGAGCACAACTGCTCAATTTTGAGGATCACAAATTTTAACAAGATTAGTTGTCTGCACCAATAATTTGTAATGTTGTATATAACACACGGATCAGCTGCAGTCGACCTCCATAGCTCAGCTTTTTATTCGACCAATGGCTCCGCCTTTCCCTTAACTCTATCGATCAAGTTAGTACAGTCCTTCTATCATTCAACTTTTAATTGTTTTAATTATAGTATTAAATTTTAGTTCGATGTAAACACTAGACCGTTAACGACATATGGTGTTGCAGTTTGATGCCGGAATGTGTTGATGTGGAACTTTAGTTTGTAAGTTGATCATCATTAAACTTTAAAATACTTCAATTTAGGGATTGGACTTTAGTTTATGTATCAATTTGGTCACAATCAATCGTTGTTCTTTTCGGTTAATCCGCATCCTCATTTTTAATTTTTTTAAAATAGGTATAATTTAATGTTTTTTTGAAAAAATATATAATTTTATTTAGTACGTAGAGAAATATTTTATTTTTATATATCCATTTGAAAGAAAAAATATATTTTAGACCCCTATTTTTTAATTTTTAGATCCGCCACTGTCAGTGATCACCATTCGCGACACGATCACTACAGAAACTTTTACATTTCACTCTTCTCGCGTTTTATAGAACTGGTTTTCACGAAACTCATTGGAAGTTGACGAACAACATACAACGAAATTAGCCTTATGGGGAGATCTTCAGAGGAAACCGGGGCGTTTGGAACTTTGAACCTTTACATAAAGCAGGAGGATGAATTCAATGTGTTTTATGTATGGAGTCTTGACGTACTGCCGAAACCAATGTTTCCTTTTATTCATTCATTTGCAACGACCGCCGACGTTATGCATGCTACGTGATTGTGGGCAATTAGATATGGACTAAAAATTCCTAAAACTGACAAGTGACCTTATCTTGTTGCGACATGTGTCAAATTCATTAAAGTTAATATTCAATGTTAGTCAAATGGCCACATTATTTTTTCTTGAGTTTGAGGGCTTAACTGGGTGAAAAAAATTATGGACTTAATTAATTTTTTTTACAAAAGTTGAAGAGCTTATTGAACCCTTAAGCCTAATATTAAATTATAACGATTGTTATAACAACTATTACTTTGTTTTATCCTAAAAAGACTTAAATATTGGCATTAAACATTAAATTTGATTGCTTATTAAACCCTTAAGCCTAATATTAAATTATAACGATTGTTATAACAACTATTACTTTGTTTTATCCTAAAAGGACTTAAATATTGGCATTAAACATTAAATTTGATTGCTTATTAAACCCTTAAGCCCAATATTAAATTATAACGATTGTTATAACAACTATTACTTTGTTTTATCCTAAAAAAGACTTAAATATTGGCATTAAACATTAAATTTGATTGCTTATTAAACCCTTAAGCCCAATATTAAATTATAACGATTGTTATAACAACTATTACTTTGTTTTATCCTAAAAAAGACTTAAATATTGGCATTAAACATTAAATTTGATTGCTTATTAAACCCTTAAGCCCAATATTAAATTATAACGATTGTTATAACAACTATTACTTTGTTTTATCCTAAAAAGACTTAAATATTGGATTAAACATTAAATTTGATTGCTTATTGAACCCTTAAACCTGATATTAAATTATAACGATTGTTTTTTTTTTTGAAAATTAGCTACTAGTTTTATTAATGAGAAAATACCCAAAATTACCATAAGGGTTTACAAACTATCATTGTAAACTAAATACATAATTTGGACTTACTCATAAAACTAGCCACTTTAGATCATATATGAACCATACATGAAAAGGTTATAAACCCATCGAAATACCCGATCGAAAATAGATACGAAACCTGACTGCATCGGCAAAACGAACCACAAAAGGGGATGAAGCTATTGATAAATCACCGAGAAAACGCAAATCAGAGCCGAGCACCTGAGAAACTCATCACAAGCGCAAACCGCATATTCAAATTCAAACCGAAGGTCCACAGTAGGAAAGATCAATATGATTACAAATAATCGCCATCTTGATCAGTCGCGGCGTCATCAAATCAACCCTCATAGAAAACAAATAATAGAAAAACGTGCCAAGAGACAGAAAAACATACTAAAAAGCAAAAAAACATACCAAACGGTAGAGAAAAGCGTGTCATAAAGACAAATTTATTGCATTAAAAAGACTGAAAATCCAAAAAACGAAATAAATGAATGAAAGAGGTTGAACGGCGGTCGACAAATAGCTCGAAAGCTATTGACGCCGCCGGCCTATGTTCGAATCAAAGAGAGAGCAGCGGCACTAAGAAAAAAGAGAAAAACTAAATTATAACGATTGTTATAACAAATATTATTTTGTTTTATCCTAAAAAGACTTAAATATTGGCATTAAACATTAAATTTGATTGCTTATCGAACCCTTAAGCCTAATATTAAATTATAACGATTGTTTTTTCTTTTGTAAATAAGCTACTAGTTTTATTAATGAGAAAATACCCAAAATTACAATAAGGGTTTACAAACTATCATTGTAAACTAAATACATAATTTGGACTTCCTCATAAAACTAGTCATTTTTTTGACAAAAGGATGGGCCTCATTAAAAACCCTCCCCCTATTGGAGAGGGAAAAAAGTGCCCCACTACATTTTATTCCAACAGAATTATTCAACACAGTTCATACAAACTTAGCAGCAAACCTTAACATTGACAAACCTACTGACATAAGCCCCGTATGCTTAAAGAAGATCACTGATGCAAATAATACAATTTAGCCAATCCCCTTCTTTGCTAAACTGCCAGCCGCTCCATTGCAAGTTCTAGAAATCCAGCGAATGAACCACCCTTTGCTTTGATTAAGCTCCCTTAGACCCGTTATCCTCTCACGAAAATGCATCGGGGGATTCAACAACCCCAATATCCAGTCCACCAAAACTCTACAATCAGTTTTTATAATCAGTCTATACCTCAACCTCCACTCTGAATTTAAAAACAGGTAAATCCCCCTACTGACAGCTTCCAATTCCACTAAAGTCGATAGACCAGTGTTGACAGCTTCAGAGAATTGGAACAAGGATTTGCCACATTCATCTCGAAACAACCCAACAACTCCACCTTTGTTTGGATCCATTGAAGTTGCTCCATCCACGTTGAGTTTCAAGAAACCCCGTGGCGGAGGCGACCACCTACACACAGGCCTCTTGGCCTGCTTCCTCACGATTGCAAGGTTTATTAAACTGAAATCAGCCATCAATGCCTCAATTGAAACAGAGCACTCTGGGAATCTGGCCTTTAGCCAAGAAGCAAAACGGAATTTAATCAGAAAAAAGAGATGTAACCAGTCTGCCTTTGATCCATTAAAAACGATATTGTTTCTATAGATCCAAACTGACCATATAATAACGAATGGAACGAAAGAGCCCCATTTCGACATTCCCTTTGCAACCATAGCGTTCCAACTTGACAAGAAAGATTTCGGATCATCATGTAATACCGTTGTCACTCCTAGCAAATTACTGAAGAACATCCACACCTTTCACACCTCATAACACGAGAAGAAAAGGTGTCTAACTGACTCGGTAAGCTCCTTACATAATGGACACAAGATCCCATCTGGAAAAATCATGCCTCTCTTACTAAGTTCACCTCTAACCGGGGCTCGATTGTTCATAACCAACCAAACAAAGGCTTCTACTTTAGGGGGGGCAAAACCCACCCATACGCATTTCTTCCAAAAATCATCGTCCGAAGACTTGGTTTCCATTGCTGCTCTACAAGATTTGACAGAAAAACTGCCATCATCAGTATCCGTCCACCGAAGCCAATCATGATCAAAATTATTCGCGGAGAGGTTACTCAAACAGTCCATTAACTCGTCCCATTGTTGTCTCTCCCAGTAAAAAACACCCCTTCGGAGCGGAATATGCCATGTCCAACCCGAAGGTTGTTTGCACCCCATATCTGCTATGAAGCAGTTCTTGTCCGTGGCCAATGCATACATACGCGGGAACCGAGCTTGCAAAGAAGTCTCACCAATCCAAACGTCTAGCCAAAACCGAATTTTACTTCCATCCCCAATCTGCACAACCAGTCTCCTGCGGATGGTTTCGCCCAAAGGATCATCAGCTCGGAAGGAATTCCAAATCCCTCTCCAAATCCACGACCCGTTCATCGCTACATTTAAATCCGGGAGTAATCCCCTCATACCCCTCAGATTCTTTGCCACTAAAACCTTCCTCCAAGTTCCACTGTGGTCATTGCCGAACTTCCACAACCATTTTCCCAATAGCGCACGGTTCATAACTTCCAAATTTGCAATTCCAAGTCCACCGTTCTCTTTGGCCGAGCAAACATTACACCATCTCACCCAATGAACCTTAGCCTTCTCCTCGCAACCACCCCATAGAAACCTGGAAATTAGCCCGTTTAATTTCTTCAGCACTGAAGATGGCATTTTAAAAATTGAAATAAAATACATCGGCAAGCTGCTGAGTACAGATTTTATGAGCGTAATTCTTCCTCCCATAGACAGAAACTTCGTTTTCCAACCTCCAAGTTTGGTCGAAAATTTCTTGATCACCGGATCCCATAGTTGAACTGAATTTCGCTTGGCTCCAAGCGGGAGACCAAGATATTCCGTAGGTAGCTTGTCAAACCTACACCCAATATTTCTCGCCCGTATAGTCACTGTTTCTTCTGGTATGTTTACTCCGAAAATTCTGCTTTTCTTTAAGTTGAGTTTCAACCCTGACATGAGTTCAAAAACTCGCAGGACCCGTTTTACGTTCCTTGCCTGAATCTCTTCGCCTCCACAGAATATAAGAAGGTCATCCGCAAACTGTAAATGCGAAACCTCTAACTCTTGTTCTTCTCTTCCAATCCGAATGCCACTAAACAACCCCCTGGAGACAGCTTTTCTAATCATCAAATTTAATGCCTCCGCAACAATATTAAACAAATGCGGAGATAAAGAGCACCCCTGCCGAAGCCCCCTTGAAATATCGAAAGCATCCGTCGGAGATCCGTTTACCAAGATAGAAATAGATGCAGTTGATATGCAAGTTTTAATCCAACCACACCAAGTCTCATTGAAACCACAGGCTCGCATAACAAAAGTTAAAAAATTCCAACTTACAGTGTCATAAGCTTTCTGGAAATCGATTTTGAAAGCTATCGCCTTTCTTTCTGACTTGCTTGCATGATCCAGCACTTCATTTGCGACCAGCGAGCAGTCCAAAATCTGGCGACCAGGTATAAAGGCATATTGAGAATCGCCCACAATAACATCCATCACAACACGCAGTCTCTTTGCCAACACCTTAGATAATAACTTGTACATGCCCCCCACAAGATTGATGGGGCGAAACTCCTCTAAACTCTCCGGATTCTTTACTTTGGGGATTAAGGTAATGAAGGAGTGATTCATGCCTCTCTCCCACTTCCTACCGCAGTAAAAATCATCAAAAAAACTCATTACGTCCTCCTTTAGATCGGACCAGAAATTCTTGAAAAAGCCCATATTGAACCCGTCTGGTCCGGGCGCTTTGTTACTGTCCGAATCTGCTAATGCCGCCCAAACCTCTTCAACCGTGAACACCCTAGTCAGCATAGAGTTCTGCTCCTGGCTTAGCTTACGAAAATCCAGCCCACACTCGCTCACTTCTAAACTGCTATTTAGATTGTATAACTTGAGGAAATAATCCTTCACAGCTTCTTTGATCAATCCCGGGTCCGAAATTGTTTCACCTCCCACCTTTATGCTTTTAATGGAATTTAAATTTCTTCTCTCTGATGCCTTTAGATGAAAATAGTGAGTGTTTCTATCGCCCTCCTTAAACCATCTGGTCCGTGATTGCTGTAGCCATATGCTCTCCTCTCGCCTATACAATGACCACAATTTACCCCTGCAGCTATTCAACTGATCGAACGATTGCGGGCAGCCCCATCCATTTTGAATTCTTTCTTCTAACTCTGCCACCATATTCTCTGTAGCTTCAATTTCTTTCCTCCCATCAATTCTGTTTTTACTCGACCACTGTTTTAGCGTCTTCTTCGTCTCACGTAGAATCCCACCAATCCTTAGTCGCTTCCCCTTAAATCTTAAACCTTTCACTTTATTTTTAACGAGCTCCTAAAAACCGGGTACCTCATTCCAATAATTAAAAACCCGAAAGGGCTTCGGACCCCAATTACATCCTTCTACCGCTAATAATATAGCATTATGATCAGAGATTGACTTACTCATAACTCTTTGCGTCACGTTGGGAAAACGAGCGTAGAAATCTGCTGAAAGTAAAAACCGGTCCAACCTCACAAAAGTAGGAGGGTTCCTATTGTTACCCCACGTATACTTTCCCCCAATCAACGGAATATCCAGCAATTCAGCTTCGGACACAAAATCTATGAATAATGCTATTAACCCGTTATTAAAAGTGAACCCCAGTTTTTCCTCTACATCCAGAAACAAGTTTAAATCCCCCCTATGCACCAAGTTGCAGAGTTCGACTTCAAGAAATCCACCAATTCCGTGATAAAAGCTGGTTTTTCCGCATCCACAGCCGCACCGTAGACATTGATGAAACCAAAAAGATCGGGGAAAGGGGATACCTTCCCAAAGACTGCCGAGAATCTTGAATAGCTTACATGTTCGGAACATTGAAACCATTTTGTGTCCCAAACACTCAACAACCCACCAGCCGAGCCCACTACCGATGAAAAAACAAAATCAAAATCATCCCCTGACCACAAGTTGCGCACCTCTCTTCTCGAAAAATTCTCCAATTTTGTCTCTTGCAAAAATAAAAATTTCGGCTTGTTCTGATGTACCAAATTCCTAACTGCCCTCTTCTTCTCTTTCCTTCTCACCCCCGTACATTCCATGAAATAAATAGGTTATCCATAAAAACTAATTAACAACCTGCTGGTCTAAACTCCTAAGCAATCTCCCTTAACTCCTTTTCAAGTTCAACTACCTTGTTTACCACAACCCTTTTCCCCCCTTGGAACAAAATTTCCAATAATTTACTGACCTCCCATACTGACTCGGCCTCCAAGCCCGCAACCTCATCATCCTTGTTAAGTGAATTGTTAGAACAAGAAGATCCATGCATGTCCTCGTTTGACTCCAATGAATCACGAACAAGGCGCCTGAGACACCTCCGATCGTTCGCCCGGAAGATGCTGAACTGAGCCGGAATTTCTGAAAACAACGTTGGGTTTCCCGGTAAACGACCGGAAGAACCCCCCCCCCCCCCCCGAACGCCATGCCATCGAACCGTCCAGGGAATCCGGTACAATTTCCTCAAATCCGACAGAGATGCTTTTCCCTTTTTGCATGCTGGAAAGATCGAGAGACCGTTCTACAGGGTTAACCCCTGTTTGGTCGTGGTCTGGGGTGTTATTCAATGTAACGTTCACGTTTGGAATAGAATCAACCAGCCCACCCTCTATCTGGGACAAAGGGCCCAATTGATCTGCCATATTCAACGGGCCCAACTCCTTATTGCCCAACGAGCCCTGGTCCAATGAATCCGCCCAAGAATCCACATCTGCAATGTTACCGACGATTGGGTCTCTAGGCACTCTATCCGCCGCAACGTGATTTTCCATAACCTTGGGACTAGACTGCACCTTCTTTGCATTAATTCCCGGTTTATCATTACGATACGTCATCCCCAGATCATCAATGCCCCCGATCCCATCGTCAACACGGTCGTCTGCCACCTTCTCGGAGTAAGCGTCCGACCTATAGTGATCAGAATTGTTGTCGTCGACAGCCTCTCCGGAAAGCTCCTCATTCCCTGATCCGAAATCTGCTTCAACCCGACTGAAATCGTTCTTGGATCCACCTATCTTCACTCTAACACAATAAGAAGTCCCCATCGAAGTTAGCATTAGTTTGTCTGGTATGAGCAGAGAATTTGCAGCTCTAATAGTAACAATAGCTCTGTCCAAATGCTCATTCTCCAATGTGCTTCTACTCACAGCCACGAAGGTCCCCCATCTACTCCCCAGATTCTCGAAAACATTTCTATGCCAGCAATATAATGGAACACCCAGAAGCTGAATATTAATAAGTAATGGGGAATCCCTTCCACTAACAATGGGCCGATATGTTCAAACCAGTAACAAAGTTCGTCTCTCTTATTGTTCCAGGTTTCCTCCATCTTCTGGCTAGTGTTGAAGATGATTACCACTGTGTCGTTATCCACCCCCCACTTGGCAAGGCTCACATTGATCTTGTCGTTCCCCAGCGCTCTTTGCACGAACTCCATATCGAAAGATGATTTTATAATCCCTGCCATACTCCGAAACAGCCATTCAGTATCCTTCGCAGGGATACTAAAGTTCCTCCGGTTTTCTTCAATGTTCCCTTCCTCCCTCTGTTACTTGCTGCCCACTGTTTCTTTTTGTGTATTAGCACGATCTTTAGGGTTTCTAAGTAGGGCTTCTTTGTAGGACCAATCACCTCTCCAAGCCTGTGCTCTAACCCTACCAAAGTCCTCCCGCCTTCTCTCAAGACCCCGGGTCGCTGGAGATTTACCCTTCCTGATTGCCGCCTCTCCACTCCCGTCAACCGGCTTAGGGTACTTAGCTCTTGTCACCCTCAGAAAAAAAAACCATCCATACTACAATTATCCGTCGCCCTGATTACTCTGGAAACGTCCTCTTTCTCCGCAAGGGTTACAAAGGCAAAGGTAGTGACCTTATATTTCACTTTCTGATTCCTCATCGGAATGTAGACTCTCCTAACCAACCCATGCCTACTAAAGAAATCCCATAGGGTTCTCCAAGAAACCCTTCTACTAAGATTGTCTACGAACAAAATCTGTCCATCCTTCTGTCCTAGGGGCCATGTTGACCGCCGGAAGCTCTCCCCTCCCACCCTTGCGTCACTCCGGTTTTCCCTGTAGCTCCTGCCATTCCTAAAAGTTAAAACTAGTCATTTTAGATCAGATATCAACCATACATGAAAAGGTTATAAACCCATCCAAATACCCGATCGAAAATAGATACGAAACCTGACTGCATCGGCAAAACGAACCACAAAAGGGGATGAAGCTATTGATAAATCACCGAGAAAACGCAAATCAGAGCCGAGCACCTGAGAAACTCATCACAAGCGCAAACCGCATATCCAAATTCAAACCGAAGGTCCACAGCAAGGAAGATCAACATGATTACAAATAATCGCCATCTTGATCAGTCGTGGCGTCATCAAATCAACCCTCATAGAAAACAAATAATAGAAAAATGTGCCAAGAGACATAAAAACATACTAAAAAGCAAAAAAAATACCAAACAGTAGAGAAAATCGTGTCATAAAGACAGATTTATTGAATTAAAAAGACTGAAAATCCAAAAAACGAAACAAATGAATGAAAGAGGGTGACCAGTGGTCGACAAATAGCCCGAAAGCTATTGCCACCGCCGGCCTATGTTCGAATCAAAGAGAGAGCAGCGGCACTAAGAAAAAAGAGAAAAACTAAATTATAACTATTGTTATAACAACTATTATTTTGTTTTATCCTAAAAAGACATATTGGCATTAAACTTTAAATTTGATTGCTTATTAAACCCTTGAGCCTAATATTGAATTATAAAGATTGTTATAACAACTATTACTTTGTTTTATCCTAAAAAGACTTAAATATTGGCATTAAACATTAAATTTGATTGCTTAATAGTTAAACTCAAGCCTAATATTGGCGTTAAACATTAAATTTGTTGTAAAGGTGTTCATAGTTTAATTCTCAAGAACCTCAATACTCAACAAGCAGAATAAGGAGCTCATCCCCTTGTGTCATGGTGGCAAAGGTAGATGTTGATCATCTCTTAGGACTCGAGATCGAGCACCAGTATTGCATGTTGTGTATGCCTTCCTTGAAAAAAAGGTTACAAGAAAGTTAAACACATGTTACCCTTGCATCACACTAGCATATTCTAAAAAAAAACAACCAGAACGAGGAAAGAGTTAACGGACCTATTAGAGTAGAGAATTGGTTAAGTACCGATCTTCATTTGAAGATATTACTGTTATTCATTAATAAAATTTCAAAGAGTACCGCCTCTCTTTCTCTCATAATTCTCTCTGTTTCTTTACAAAATCCTAGTTATTTTGATAGATTCTAACAGGACTTCGTCATGAATCAGATCTCCTGATTTACTTATTCATTAAAATACTAGTCCCCAGCAGGCATAATTGGCTAAGGAATCAGAACATATTGATTGGGATTGGTACATGCTCTATCCAATGTAATGGGGCAATTTTGAAGCTGAACAGGCGGCGTGGCTCTTGCAAAGCAGAGACGGAACTCCGCCAGGTATCGTTGCCCTCCGATCCACCAGCATGCGATTTGAGGATCGACCCCCAGGTGGGCTCTAACATTTGCTAATAAAGTGCCTACTTGATGTGGAGTATTTGATGGTTGAACTCCCATAGCTGCAAGTTAGACAATGAAAAATTAAATAACAATACTTGTTAATTTGAACTAAGGTATTCACCGCCGATAGCAGTGACTCTTATTTAATCATATATTACCTGTGAAAGGGTCGTATGCGATGTTGTTGGCAAGATTTAAGGCGACGGTAAAATAATTCAGAGGATTAGCACCATAATCTGAGCACATTCCATGGCGTCGCCATTCGATTTGCCAAAACGTGGGGTTATGACCAGGCATCTGAAGGGTTGGCCATTTTGCATTTAGTCCCGCCACAATGGGTGCCACAGCAGTCTAACCATTTCAAATAAACAAATCAGTGAAGTAACTATTGTTAAACCAGCCGTTCCAGGACCAAAATAATGAAGATAAGTAGATTACCATG
Source organism: Hibiscus tridactylites (assembly GCA_958450335.1). Classification (NCBI taxonomy): domain Eukaryota; kingdom Viridiplantae; phylum Streptophyta; class Magnoliopsida; order Malvales; family Malvaceae; genus Hibiscus; species Hibiscus tridactylites. The sequence continues at coordinate 77,162,789 of OY288284.1, read as the reverse complement.
GCTTGAGCTTGAGAACTAGGATTGTTAAAGCACCTATTGTTATGGGGATGATAAGGAAGAACTGGAGCGTCATTTCCGAATGTTGGCCACAAGCCATGGATGGTGAAGATTTGGGGTACTGGAGTGATACACTGCGCTTGCAAACAGATAGAATTCGGCCATTGCAGACTCAGTTTATAGAACTGGAAGTTAGGTTGCGCCGACACTAGTACCGAGCTCGATAGCACGGCTGCAGCAAATGCTAGTAATAACAGTTTCATAACCATGTTGCTGTGTCTAAAGATGAAGAAGAAGAAGCTTGCATTTCCATTTCCATGCTAGGGTTCTTATACCAAGTACTTTCTCATTATTATTATTATAATCATTATAAAAATGGGAAGGTAGTTAGGGACATTTTTGCTATGTACTATAAAATATGTTATGATATTGCAAATAATATAAAATATATGAAGGTAGTTGTAAGGTTTAATAATGTTTGTTTTTCAATGCAATTTACTAAGATGTCTGTATTTTTGAATAAGTTGTAAGGTAGTTGTAGGGTTCTTATACCGGTGAATATGTGTTATCTGAAAGTCTAGCATCATTGTTATATTCTAAAAGTCGGTATGTATAGCATTCGGCATTTTGCATGGGGATTGGAATGTTTAAGGAGTAAGTACTATATGAACCTATGTTATGAGGCTCATATGTTTAAACTTCAGTGAGTCCACGAGATGAAGTACATATCAAACTCGTGGACTTCGGGGCAATTTGCACGGTTCAGACATATGTTTATGGAGGAAGTACATATCGAACTCATGGAGGCGAGATGGAGCGACGTTGAATAGTGCAGTGACAAAAAACGTTCAATGTCTAAACTTCAGTGACTAAATTGAACGTTTTGAAACTTTATTGACCAAAATATGTTCAAAAGTAAAGTTTATTGATGATTTACGTAATTTACCCTTCATGTTCACTCGGTATATATCAATCTCGGCGATAACTTCTAAGTCGGGTTTAGGGTGTCATATCTTCCCCCAAAGAACTCAAATAAAAATACTAAACCGTGCAACTATTTAAAATAATAAATTGGCATCCGATTAATTGTCGACACTCGACACCAACTTAATCAAAAATATTATTGACAATATAATTATTTAAAATAATATTTTATACTAACTACAACAAAAATGTGCCTAACTACCATTTTCAATTATTATTAATATATATAAAAATAATTTCATCATTTCCTAACTATCATCTTTATAATAATTATCTTTATTTTCAAAAAAATTGTGGACATTTTCAATTATTCTCTTACGTATTCTATTGACACGAGACACTTGTTAACAATAAGAGGATTCGAGAAGAGCTGTGAGCTAAGCAAAAGCGCGCGGGAAAGATTGTTGTAACAACCTATGTGAGCTAGCATATAACAAACCCTAATTTGTTAAGCCTTGTATACCCTATATATTCACGTGCATGGTTGACGTTGTAAAGCAACATTTTAATGAATGAAAATGAATTTTATCTTCACACCTACTCAGTCACAACTATTATTAATAGTTTGAATATTTTAATTATTTTTTAATTGATGAGTTGACAATCAATTAAATGGTGACACTAGTTCATTTAAAAATATTATTATTCAAAGTATAAATATTTGTAATTGTTTACTTTTATGTGTACCAACAAAATATGAATGGTTACTCGTTAGCCTCGATCCAATAGAGAACTAGAGGTGAAAAAATATATGATAACCGTATAAAACCCTATACCTACCTTTCTATATTTTATATTATTTGACTACAGATATTTATGAAAACCAAAATTTGTAATTATGATGAAGGATTGGTCGAATCTAATTTTTATTGTCAATGAAGATTATTTTTTTTAATTTTTTAGGTCGGGACAAGATAGGGTCGAATTTAGGGGTTATTATATAAAAGTGGGAAGGATAAATTAATATTAAAATTTGGGGCGAGACAATGTCGAATTTAAGAGTTAGTATGTCAGGAAGGGTTTGGGGCGGCCAAAAACTCGCCCCGCCCGGTTGCCCCCCTACTTTTTTATATAATAATAGTAATGACTTTGTTTCATATATTAATAATGGGTTTTATTTTGATGCACAAGCTGTGTAATTTTTTTTACACAATCCTTTTATAAAAATTAAAATTTAAATCACAAACCCTAACAACCTAAAACCTAAACCCTAAGCCCTAAACCCTAAACTCTAAATTCTACTCATAAACCTTAAATTATATACCCTACATACTAAACCCCTAAACCCTAACCTAAAACCTAAAACCCTAAACCCTAAAATTAAAGGGCTTGTGTAAACTAAAGTTTACACAAGCTTGTGCATCAAAGTATTTTCCATTAATAATAATAATTAAAAGGATTAATATCCTATACACTGGCGGTGGAAAGTTTTTATTTCCACAAGCGCCTCAATTATAGGGTTTAGGGTTAGTGTTTAGGGTTTAGAGTTTAGGGGTTTTAGTGTAAAGGTTTATAATTTAGGGTTCATGTTTAGAATTTAGGAATTAAGGTTAGAATTTAGGGGTTAGGGTTAGGGTTTAGTTTTAGGGTAATATGGGTGGACATTTAGGTTTTAACCTATAAACCCTAAATTTTAACACTAAACCCAAAATTCTATCAACAATCTCTAAATTCAAAACTACTACACTTATACCCCTAAATTTTAAACCCTAAACGAAGTCCCTAACCCCTAAAACTAAGACGCTTGTGTAAAAAAGTTTCCACAAGCGCTTGTGTATAGAACAATTACCCTAATTAAAAATGACTTTGTTTTATATACCATGCTAGGGTTCTTATACCAAGTCTTCTCGGGATACAACAAAGTCAATGCTATTATTAATTTACCCTCCATTCAATGCGCTCAAGAAATTCAATCTCACATCTGTCTAAGATCTTTCTAAGATCTTAACAGTCGGATTTAGGGGTTATTATATCAAGTGGGAATGGTAAATTAATATTGAAATTTGGGGTGGGACAAGGTCGAGTTTAGGGGTTAGTATATCAGGGAGAGTTCGGGGCGGCTAAAAACTTGCCCTGCTCCGCCCCGCCCGATTGCCATCCTATTTTTCTATAATAATAGTAATAACTTTGTTTCATATATTAATAATAATAATAATAATAATAATAATAATAATAGTAATTAAAAATGACTTTGTTTTATATACCATGCTAGGGTTCTTATACCAATTCTTCTCGGGATGCAACAAAGTGAATGCTATTATTATAATCATTATTAAAAAAAGAGAGACAGAAGGTCGTTAGGCACATTTTTAATGTGTTGATGTAGTTGTTACTATAAAGTCTTATGTTCTTACATTGCAAATGATATAAAATATAGGAAGGTAGTTATAGGGTTTTATACTGTTATTATATTTTATATAAAAATGATAATTTCATAAATTCCTAACTACCTTCTCTTTTTTATAATAGTAATGACTTTGTTTTATCCCGAGAAGACTTGGTATAAGAACCCTAGCATGGAAATGGTAATGCAAGCTTAGTATTAAGAAATTTAATCTAAAATCTTCTTCTTCTTCTTTCAGCAAAATGGTTATGAAGCAGTTTTTGTTAGCATTTGCTGCAGCTGTGCTATGGAGCTCGGTTGTGTCAGCTCAATTCCCAGACTTTGCGTACTATAACCTGAGTCTGATATGGCCGGCTTCTTTTTGTATCTCTGCACCAAAAAACTGTATCCGTCCAATACCCAAAATCTTCACCATCAACAATGGCTTATCGCCAACGTTAAAAAACGGCACAGCTCTTCCTCCTTATGATCCAGTTGATAATAACTGCCATTACGATCCTGCAGCTCCAGCTGATATTATGGTAAGCTACTTCATTATCTTCATTTTCAGTATCAACCGGCTGGTTTAATTGTATTGATTTGTATGGTTAAAATCTGTAGAAAGCAGTAGCACCCATTAAAACGAGGCTACAGAAAACATGGCCAAACCTTCTAAATGGTGGTAGTAACGACCTCTTTTGGCAAATTGAATGGACAGACCAAGGAATGTGCTCCGATTATCCTCAAGATCCTTTGACTTATTTTACTACCAACTTGAATCTTGCCGAGAACAGCAAATACGACCCACTCAAAGGTACTCTTTCTGTCTTACTAAAACTGTCACATGTTGACATTAGTCATTGTATTTCGTATTTTTATTTTAATGTTGAACTTGAACATGCAGTTTTGGGAGTTCAACCATCAAGTACTAGTGCATATCCAATCAGCACTTTATTAGCCAATGTGAAAAAGAAGGTGGGATTCTATCCTCAAATCTCATGCATTATTCAAGGCTCAAATAAACTATACCTGAGGGAGGTCCGTTTCTGCTTTAAAAGAGCCAAGCCACCTACTCAGCTTCAAGATTGCCCCACCACAATGGATTATGTGTGTAAATCAGTGCCAACTGCCCAACAAAAAGTTATATTTCCTCCGCCGCCGGCTACGGTTTCCAGCCACGATGCAAGTCGGGAAATATTGGCTTCGACGCCTAATGAGCCTAATGAAACACCAACTGATCAGGGTGGCGATATTATGTCTCCTCCGGCAACAGCAAGTAGTAGCAGTACAAGTTATTGGCCTAATCTAACGTGCGGATCATTGGTTTATATCCAGTGGGGAATCATTAGTCTCTTGGTGTTATATATTCTGGCACGTCGTAATCGTGTACATGAACACGTTGATTGAAAGAAAGACTATGTAAGAGTTTCTTGTAATAATAATAATCCTCTCATTTTATTGGCTTTTGCTTAGTGTGAGAGTTGAAAATTAGTAGGATTTTTATCCCTTTATTGGAAAACAGAATGGTTACACCATGGCGGTAGTAACGAGCTCTTCTAGGAAAACTACATGGCGGTCACCAAATTTTCCCCATTTAAAATTTGAGGGACCTATTGAAAATTTTCAAAAATTTTGAAGGATTTAATTTAAAATTTAAGAAAATTACATGGGTGGTCACTAAACTCTCTCTATTTTTCTGTATTGATCACTAAACTATTTTTTTCGATAAAAAATCTCTACTGTTATGTTATCATTTTTGTCACTCACCGTTAAAAACCAACGGCAGCTAACTTGACAATTTGTTATTTTTTATATTTTTCACATCATCATCTCTCTATCAATAAATTACTTTTTATTATTATTTTATTTGGTCAACCATGAGGTGACCGTCACTTCATGATTTTGAACAAATAAAAAAAACCGTAAAAGTCAATGCATGGAATATAAACTCTCCCCATCTCAAAATTATGCAAAATTGGCTCCATGGAGAATCCAACTAGGTCCCTCTATAATTTGATGACATGGAAAATAAAAAACAGTAAATTTAGTGTTGTCGTTAATTTTTTATTGGTAAGACGCTTTTGCCCAAAAAATAGTTTGATGATTAAAACAAAAAAAAAAAAGTTAGTATGATAGTTTGATGACCTGTATACTTGTCCTTTAAATTTTAAAAGAAATTTGAGTTCTAATTAAAATTTTAAATAATAATAATAATAATACTTAAAAATTTTAAGAAACGTAATTAATTAAAAATATTTACAAATTTTGGCCTAATGTTCCCTTTTGTTGTTTTACTACAAAATGAATAAATTGCTCGTCGAAATCTTTATAAATATAGTAATGTAATCCATTTTGACCTTATAATGATAACCAAGTTCGATGACATTGTAACATTATGTCTTGTATTTTTTTATTAAAAAAAACATACAATTTAAACCCTATCCATAAATTAAATGTTTAAATATATTCAATCATTTATTTTTTTAATATATTGTATCATCAGTATACCAATCAAACTAAACTCAATCAGTTTAGGCCAATCGTACTGTATTTCAAGCATCTACGTTGTAAAACATTTATTTTAAATTAAGACAGTAGTTCTTGCAGTGAAGAAACTAAAGAGACCCTTGTCAAAATTACTGAAATATAATTTTATTGATTATTCTTGATGATTGAATGCCATTTCCTAACCGGACTGAAACATAAATATTTTTCTTTACAAAGAAAGTTCTAAAATTTTGGTTTCGACACATTGTATGTGTTGTTTTGCATAAATTGAACATTAGATATACATCATCTAAATCTACTATATTTTTGTAGATAACGGATTCAAGCTTAAATATCCAAATTTTTGTCCAGTTTACTATATTAAGTTCATTAATTTATTTAAAGTTGGAAATACTCTGATTTCCTTGACGATCGTCCGATAAAGCTAGTTCTGAGGTATATTGTTTATTTTCTTGAAATGATGCTTCTCACCATTCAAATTTTCGAACAAGCACCCCAAACCCCTCAAATCTGAAAATTCTCCTAAACCCCCCCAAAATTTTGGATTTATTTTTGTTTAATTTCTTCGATTTTGAGTGAGTTTCGTAGAAAATCAATCTAAGGAAAAGAAAGGGGAGTGAAATGCGAATGTTTCAATACAAATATTGTCGTGAATGGCAACCGTAATAGGCGGCTATTGGATGCTGGCGGTGGTTGAAAATTTTCTATAGCAAAAATAGAATTGTTTTAAGGCCTAAAATGACATCGTTTTAGGAATCAATATTCACACCGAAATAATATCATTTTAGCCATATCATCATGTCGTTATTGAGTACATACATAACAGTTTGAAGCTTCGGTTCTTTATCAAAATTCATCTTTAAAATCACCATACACTATTTTTTTTATCTTAGAAGTTGCAGCATTACCCATGTAGAGCTTCGCTCATTTCCACAAGGAACCAACTTAGCAAAGGAATCCTTGTCACAGCAAATATGATGTGTAGCACTAGTTCTAAGTCGACATTCTCTTACAGTTGAATCAATCAAATTAACTTCCGAAATCACAACACATAAGTCAATATCATACATTTCTGTAGTAATGCCTTCAACAACATTGGTCTTGTTAGTTCTGATTTTCCTTAGAAGCCTACAATCAGATGATTTGTGCCCTGTCTTATTGCAATTGGAGCACTTCTCTCGAAATTTTGGCTTTTTGCAAACACCACCTTTGTTCTCAGTTTAAACTTTAAACTCAAACCAAGGTTGTTTTCTTTTCTTGAAACTTGTCTTGACTTTCGCGAATATAGAAATCTTTTGCCCACTTTTTGGTTCCCTATTTATGTCTCACACTAAAAATTAGGTTTAAGGTTGAAGGTTTAAGGTTAAAGTTTGTGGTTAGAGTTTAGGAAATTTAAGGCGGGGTATATTTTTTAAGGTATAGGATGTAGAGTTTAGGATTTAGAATTTAAGATTAGAATTTAGAATTTAATTTTTTTAGTGTTGAGACATAGAAAGGTGCACCAAAAAGAGTAGAGAATTTTTATCCGACTTTCTCCACGTTTTCCTTAGCAACATTTAGATTGGCTTCTTTGTAGTGTTTTTTGGTTCTAATTTAAAAGACTTTTTATTGGTGATGACAACAGGGCGGGTCGGGGCAGGTTTTTGGCCGCCCCGACCCTGACCCGAAATTTAAACCATTCGCCCCGACCCCGACCCAGTTTTAATATATTATATTTCCAACCCGACCTGACATAATAAAAAAACATAACCCAACCCCGACTCGACCCCGATATTTTAATAAAAAACCCGACTAAACCTGACCCGACCCGAAAAAATTAATAAAAATATTAAATATAACATATAAAAATATAATAAATATATAGGGTCGGGTCGAGGAATTTTCACCCTAAACCTGAACCCGCCCCACCCCGACTTTATTTCTCCAATAACCCAACCCGACTCAAACTTGGTTTTTTTAATAAAAATAACTCGCCCCTATCGTGTCGGGACCCGACGGGAATGGGTCAAATTGTCATCCCTACTTTTTATAACCATATATATATATATATATATATATTTTCATATGCGTTATATATAGATATCTTGTTTAGTTGATTAACTCAACTCGAACTTAAAAATTAATCCACTAATTACTAAAAATAAAAATAAAAACCTAATCGAATTAGGGTTGAGCCTTCGATCGAGTCGAGTCAAATAACTTCGAGTTATTCGAGTTTGCAAGTCCTATTTTACGATTCAAACTTTATTTGAAATTTTTTTGAGTCGAGTTTCGAGTTTCTGTACAAATTTAATTGTACATATATATTTCTTCATATATATATTTCTATATGCATATACATAGCGGTGCATGTATATATTTCTATATGCATATATTTAGAGCTAGACGTTGCGCATTGATTCCAATTTCAACGGCTTTCCATATGCATATATAATATACATATATATTTCTTCATATTTTCACATGTGATATACATTACATATTAGACATAATTGATAGAACCGAATTGAACTTGAAAAATAATCAACTAATTAATAAAAATTTCGAATTATTCGAATTTCCATTTCATAACTCAAACTTTATTTGAAATTTTTCTGAGTCGAGTCAAGTTTATAAAATTACGAGTTGATTTTTTTCGCCTTAAATCGGTCGAATAATTTAGTTTTTTCGAATCAATTCGAGTTTTACGCACCCCTAAATTGCATACTCGACTAATCCAAAAATTACAACTTAACCCGACTCGTGGAATTTAGTATGATGAATAATCAACCCGAAAATAATTTTAAAAGAAAAAACATTCATTTATTTCTTTACCAAGTTGGTGAGTTAACATATCGGATATTTTCAAACACCTCTAATTATTATTTCTTGGCTTGAAGTGGAGACAAGGACTAAATGGGTAGGTGGGTGATAATTGAATAAAATATATTTAATAATACTACTACAAATACTATCATATATTTATTTGTATCACATGGTTTTTAATCAATTAATTAACCACATATAAGGATTTAGTTACAGAATGTAAGAGCTTTTAAATGTTATACTTTTTTGGATTATTGGATAAGTAAAATGGATGGTTGAGATTAACAGCGGGTTGTGTGAAGATTATCAAAAAAAAAATATGAAGTTATTCTCAGTTATCCATTTCACCCATTCAACGATCTAAAAAGCGTGTAAAACTCTGAGTTTTACATTCTGTACGAGTAAATCCTAACCCCCCTCTCTCTCCCTCTCTCTCTCTCTCTTAGCTATTTTCCCTTGAAGTAGTTCAAGTTTGCTATTTATACAATTCAATCCTTTCCCCTTATTTCAATTCCCAATTTTTTGGTTTTGTATCCTTTCCTTGGCACATATTTCTGAATATTTAGTGCGATTACATGGTGATATTTATTTTTTATTCTTAGTCATTTTAAAAATAACAGATTACACTAATCTAACTGAAACTACATAGAAATAAATCGCCATCCTTGACACATATTTCACGTTTCATAATCATAATAATAAACTATAAGCCAACAACTCCCACTCACAATCAATAGACATGCAAATAATGATCATGTTGTATACTAAGAAAATAAATCTCAATCATTTTATACTATATCCTATCGTCATCGTCATCGTCATATAGCTTGCTAAGTCGGTCCATTAAATTCTAAAACTAAACACATAATGTACAATTTATCTAACTTACATCCGGGCATGAATTTGTGTTGAAAGCTTTCAAATAATTTTTTCTTTCATTATTGTTAACCCAACACTTGAAATTTATTAAGTTTTGTAATATGATTTAAAGTTCGAGCCTTTTTATATGTAATAAAAATTGATTCGATTAACGGTTAATAGTTTCCTGACAAATTTAGGGATGTTGCAGATTTGATGAAACAGATCTTTGAGTCATATTTGGATTTGTTAGTAGATTGTATTCGAGTTGATTCGCAATCGAAAAACATTTTCGAGGTCCGTAATTTCCTTGATTTTAAACTAAAACACTTCCATAGATCTTTTATATTGTCGAAATACATAATCCCTTTCATACATTAAGGGGAAGAACAGACCACACCACAAAACACAAACACCAGTACCAGGACCAAAGACAACAAACACTGGTACATGTTATTGTGACGAACAGATATTTAAAAAACAACAACAACAACAACAACACGAGCAAACTATCTATTCATTTACACGCTTTCCTATAAGCGAAAACAGTTAGGCAAACTCCGCTGCAACAATCACTGTCTGTGCTGCAACCGCCAATAGTAATACAGTTTTGAGCTGGATTATTAGTAGCAACGAAGAAAATGTTGGCCAAAGGATTCCTGATGTTGGCGAGGATCGAGAAGGGCGTGACTTCGTTACGAGCAGCGGTCGCAGTCGGGACGGATGCAGCTAAAAGCATCACAGCCATTGCAAAGAAGAGTGGAACAAACTTGTTGGACTCCATTTGTTGTAGCAATTAACTGGTTGAATTACTACTTAATTAAGAGTGGATGAATTTATGTTGTCACCCAACACTCCTTTATATAGTCAAGGTGTGGGTCTAGGTTGATTAAAGAGGACAAATAGAGAAGAAATTACAACCACACAAAATGGTGTGGTTCGAAATATGATGTTAGTTGAGCTGACGAATGATAAGTACTTAATTAAGAAATTGTTTTCCCCACGTTGTCCTCGTTCTTTGTCCTTTTATCAAAACACTAGGAGTGAATATTTTATCGAGTCGAGTTAAAAATATGAGGTTAGTTGAGCTGACGAATGATAAGTACTTAATTAAGAAATTGTTTTCCCCACGTTGTCCTCGTTCCTTGTCCTTTTATCAAAACACTAGGAGTGAATATTTTATCGAGTCGAGTTAAAAATATGATGTTAGTTGAGCTGACGAATGACAAGTACTTTTTTATATCTCAAATTTTATTTAAATTATTTTAAGTCAAGTTGAGTTGTTCGAGTTTATGTTCAAATTTAATTATAAACATCTATAATATTATGATACCAATTAGTTCTAATTTAAACGGATTTCTATAACCATATACTATATACATGTATATTTCATAATGTTTTTTTATATGTGATATGCATATATATTAGGCAGAGTTGAGGGACTCGACTCGAAAGTCGATCCACTAATTACTAAAATTTTCAAGTTATTCGAAGTCTCATTTTATAACTCAAATATAATTTGAAATTTTCCACGTCGAGTCGAGTTTTACTCACCCTTACAAAACATAGCACGGAATATGAATATTTGTTCTTCTAGTTTTTCTAATTTTTTAGTATAAATCTTCGTGGATTTTTTTTATTAATTAATTTATTTAATATTTATAAATCTTAGATGAGTCAACGTGAGTATCTTTCCGCTCATAATATTTGTTAAGTCGAGGTGGTACCTTAGCTATTATTTTGTATAATGAACACACAAGACTAATAGGTCGAAAATTTGATGTATCGTTGAAGCAGCCGTTGTTGGAATCCGATATAGTGAACCTTTACAGCCCTCAGGCGACGAAGTACGGTCACTCGCGTCGATCGAATCTAATATTTTTGGATGCGGGATGGCATTTGCAGCTTTTGCTTCAGCAGTTGATCTAATTTGCTATTTGATACAAAATGCAGACCCAGAAGACGTTTTTGAAGACACTGCTCAATTCTATGGAGCTTTCTTACTTTTCCCGAGTTGGGTCTTTCTTATAGACTTCATATTGTTTTCAGCTATTGAAGGTTTGTTTTCCTTTTTGTTTCATGTTTCTGTCCATTGATGCACGTGTTTTGGGTGTTATTAGGACTAAATTGATTCAATTTTTTAAATATAAAAGACTAAATATGTTATTATTTTAAATTTTATTAATTGTCACCTCAAACTTATCATGTTTTAAAAGTTGAGGGACCATTTAATAACTTTTCATAGTTAAAAAACTAAAAAAATAATATATAATCAAAAGATTATTTATATAGTGTTAAGATTAGTTAACATAGTGTAAAACTCAAAAGTTTACAAGTTTAGTGTTATATCATCAGATAAGTGAATATAGAGGTTGGGATTTTCACGGGAAAAAAAGAGAGTAAATTATCTTTAATTTATAAATTTAATAATAGTAAAGATTTATCTGCAACCACAAAACGCAATTATAGTAAAGATTATGGCTTTGTTTGGTAAATAGGAGTTTGGGCAAAAATTAGAGGTTTGAGATATAATTAGAGGTTTGACTAGTCAAATCCGCTAATATTGATGTTTGGTAAATAGCGGATTGAAAGAGCCGATTGGGATAAAAAAACTAATTTTGAAAAAGCTTCTAATAGGAGCTTTTTGAGATCAGAGGTTCGATATTAGAGTTGTAATGACTCTTTTAACCTTAACAATTACCAGAAATCTCCAAATAACCTAAATTAAATAATAATATTTTTTAATATAAATAATAATATATTAAATATTAAACTTATTTGTTGCTACTACTAATTTATATGATGACATTTGTAAGTTAATTCTATTTTTTATTATCGCATATTTATATGTGCATATAAAATATTTAATAATCATATAAATAATAAATTAATATATAAATCTTTCAAATATGTTTAGAAAATTTATATTAAAAAATAATTTTTACAAATGTAATTAATATTTATTAGATACAAAATATTAATAACCGATAAATTAATCAAACAAGTATTAAATATAATCATGTCCTTATATGTCATTTTGCTTGTTTAAATAATTTTACCAAACACTTTTATACAATCCGCTAGTCAAATCAACTAATGCAATCAGCTATCAGTTAATGTAATCCGCTATCAGCTATTTGCTAATTGCCAAACATGGCCTATATTTTGATATACAAATTATGTAAAAAAAATTTACACAATTCTTCATATTTAAGATATAAAATTTAAAATTTAAATTTTTAGCTATAACACCCTAAAACTTAAACTCTAAACCGTAAACCCTAAACCCTAAACCTTAACCCTACAATCTAAACCCTAAACTACAACCTAAATCTCTGTAAAAAGTTTTTTTCCTTATATTAGATGCCATTGTATGCATATTCATCTCCATCCTCCAATGTAAAGTTTGCACGTTCGTATATAATAATAATAATAATAATAATAATAATAATAATAATAATAATAATAATGACAGAAAATAATAATATATCATAAAATTGAAAAGAAAACAAGTTGATCCAAGCTACAATGGAGGTGTTGTTTGCCCCTTATTTTATACATATAACAACTCAAGTTTAAAAGTGACATTTACCAGATTAACTCAAGCATGATTGCTTCCTACTAGTGCTCTCAGGACTCACTAGTCTTTGGCTATGGCACATCATCATCTATTCCAGAAGCAGATGCAGCTCATTAATCGGTAAACTCGAGCTTCTGTATGTACAGAAACTGGCTCCTTAATTTTTGGTACGTAGACATTTTCGATCACGGGGTTACCGAATTTGCAGTTGCTTCAGATTGTTTCTCTTCGAGTTGAGTTTTGAGGAATGCCAGAACTGAAAGGCGCTGCAAAGTGAAACAAACATGATAAATCATTTTCCAGGGGCTAATTATAGCTTAAAAACTTGCATTTGACAAAAAAAACCTTACCCGAGGCTCGAGGCCAGCTTCTTCAGACTTCAGTATCAAAGATTCTAACAATTTTATGGCTTCTTGAAATCCATCAACAGCCACGTCCTCTTTTCCGAGAGTTCTGTCTACATCTGCAACTTTTGCGAGAGAAACGGCTACATCCAAAACCTGCAAATGCAAAAGCAATGGAGAAAAAACAACAAAGCACTGTTCAATACCAACAAAGGCTTCTAATTGAAAAAATAATGGAGTTCCCCCAAGCACTACAATGGATTTCAATTGTAAATCCACCATTCAAATAAAAAAACAAAAAACCAGCATACTGAGAAATTTAGCGAGCCATCCATTTGATAAGAAGCAAAACTCGGATGGGTACTCAGACTCGAGTGGAATAATGGATACAATCTTGGGACTGACACAGGTAAGTTCAGGTTTTTTCAAGTTTTTCCATGCATTTGACAGTCCTTCGATGATCAACAGACACAGCTACCCCACCTAAAAGGCAAGCCAACGACCAGCCATATATACATTGTTCAACTTCACACCATGAGTTTATTCGCAATATATATCGTAATATTTGTTTATATATTTTATTCAAAGAAACGCCAGAAAACAAGAAAAACGGAAATTGAATTTTTACTCGCAAACCCTTTGTGGAGGCATAACCTACTCCCCAACCAGTACCGGCATCTCAAGAATCATGACCTATTAACCATTATGATTACTAATCACTTGGGAAATCACATGGTCCAGGACTCCAGGTCACACAATAAATGTGAGCTATGCAGTATATAAGTGTTAAGTGGTGTTATCCTCATGTCTAATATCGGGATCTGCCATGATCTTATATTAACTGGTTTTAGGATAAGTACTTTATCATGGTAAGCCTGAGTTCTGTTATATTGTTGTTCCTGCCTAACCCCAAGTGAGATTGACGACCCTTGATGAGGTTGTCCAGTGAGTCACACATGAGGAGGGAGTGTTTTGTAGTTTTATCCCCACACATGATGTGCGGACGGGGGAATTCAGAAAGGAAGAGAAAAGAGCAAGTTGCTTACCTGTGAAGCAATGCCAGGATGATTCTTGATGACATCACGGCGGACACCCAACGAGCGAAAGTAGTATGACCTTGCCGCTTGAAGATCTCCATCATAATACTTCAGGTCTCCGATTTTGTTGAGTGAAACAGATAGTGTGTGAGTGATCTGCAAAAAGTAGGTTTGAAAATGATCATAGTGGCCTCATTATTGAAGAATATAAGGGAAGCATCACAGACAAATATGGTGTAGTAACCTCAAGATCATCAGCTGGCAATTTTGTAAGGAACTCAACACTCTCCTCAAAATAATTGATTGCACGGGTGGCATCTCCCGTTGCTCGACTGCAAAAAAACTTGAATGTTCAAATTTAATCGAACAATTGCCTTATAAATACAAAGACATCATGTTCAGTCGTCTAAATGAGACAGTTCTGCCTATAGAGCGTCCAAGTGTTGGACACAGACGTAGCTCTGACATGGGAAATACACAAAAAATGGATATAATCAAAGCATGCCAAGACACAACTGAACACACCAAAACACGTTTTCTTTTCCTTCTTTCTTTTTTTGTTTTTTATGTGCATTTTCTCTCGTATATGGAATTGACAATGAGCAATTTGGTTCAATTGATTTTTTTTAAGTTCAAGTTTCTAAATTCCAAAAAATAAAATAAAAACTAGGAAAATGATTCGCGAATTAATATCTAATTAAAATATTAATTTTACATTTTTATTGTGTAATATCGCCTAAAATATACTTTTCATTGTTATGTTCTGTCTTAACCATCCCAAATTTTTTAGAAATTAGGCCAAGACTATTAAAATTAGGCCAATCTTCACATCAAAATTCTATTTCTGCTAATAAACAAGACTATTATATGAATGACAAGTGAATATAACACCCAAAGTTACTATACATTTCAACTAAAAAACATTACTCTTAAAAAATGCAATATTTTTGCAGGAAAAAGCCCCACATTTTCCGCAAAAAACTGTTTAAACATCCTCAACTGTCGTTCCATCTCTGCGACATTAACATTGATAAACATTCTCCTTCATGATAGTAAAAGACCCTCGGTCATACTTTAAGGCCAGAAAGGACTTCCAATCAATTCTTTCTAAGATTTAAATCACTTTTGCATGCTTCAACTTTCCTTGGTTGAATTAAGGGTTGGTCCTGGCCTCGGCCAATCATGCAACTTTTAAAGAAGAGGATAGGGGCACCAGATGATGGTTCAGAAATTTGAATTGAAAATTCTTTATTTTCAAAGTAGTATCATGTCATTACAAAGTTTGATATTCTTTTGGGGAAAAAAACATTAGTTAGCATATGTATGTTCATCCAACTCTTCTTCTTCTTTTTTAATATTAATGTCCGAGGCATATCGAGAAATAGGTACGGATATATAATCCCTCAAAGACTCCCAAATTCCCAATACATGAAAATCTTGGAAAAACTTGAACAAGCCCGTGTCATATACATATCTGTGTCAAACACAAACCCTGGTCTGTGTAACATGGTACAAAATAACAAAGAGCTCAAGGAAGGGTACGCATATACAGCATATTCAAGTTTAGAGCAAGTCTTGAGATATAGAAGTCATAGTTATAAATCACAGCAGCATAGCACAAACATCTTAAAACCTCGAATGCACATTTAGTAATGGATGTCTACAAATTAACATATGCAATAAAGAGGCAAGAGAGAAGCATATCCCAGAACATACCAGCAATCACCAAGCATACCCAGAACTGCCCCAAGCTGCGAGCACAACTCAGATGTGTTGCCCATTTTCTCTAATTGGTCCCGGATGTCTTCCGCACACATAGTGAGTCTAGATTTAGCACTTTCGATATTCTGGGCACGGAATGCCTATATAAAGCAAGCATACACTAATTTCACATAATTGAAATAGACAGCTAGAAGTACATAAACAAAGCAACGAGCACAAAACTTACCCTCATGGCCTGTTGCACCAAGAAAGCACCTCTGTCCAACGAGACATCCTCATAAATTACCTTCTTGTTGTCACTCTCATTCGAGACTTGCTCTCCTTCATTATTGATGCCAGCATGTGCTCTCTTGATCCTAGCATGTCCTTCGATAAATCTGTCAACCGTGCTTTGAAGATTGGTGTCAGCTTCCAATTTCTCTATGTCAGCTCCACATAACGGGCAATCCTTGAACCGGGATATACACACTCTGAAAAGGAAAACAAAAGTTATCATTAGATATATGTTGCTGAAGTTCTTCATTTTTCACAAAGTAATCGACTAATAGTCCTGTCCGACGCATTTTAAACATGGTATGGTGGGATCAAAGACCATCCAATTTCCAAACACATAAAAGAACATTCAAAAAATAATTTCTTACCCACGTTGGACATAACAAATCCAACACGCATTTAAACCTAGAGATACAAATTCTAAAAGGAATACAAAGGTATCATTAGATCATTGTTGCTCGGATTCTTCGAAGTATCCATGTCAAACATACTGAATCCAGCACACCCGCGTCTAAGTAACAAAATTTATCACAAATTTTGCAGCAAAAAACAGTCAGATAAGAAAATGCATCAATGAATTAACATAAGAAAGGGAAAAAAATCAAATCAAATCAAGCAAAGAAAACAGCAAAATGGAGTTAAATAAGAAAAACCCAAAACAAATCAAAGAAATTAAAAAGGGGATAATTGATCATTACTTGCAAAAGAGATGAGAACAAGGGATACACTTGGTGGAGTCAAAGAGGAGTGCTTGGCAGATCATACAACTGAGAGGACCAAGCTTGAAATTGTTGGAATCGTAACCAAAAGGGCATTTCGGAGACACTGTAGCCGTGTCACCGGAGTCTTTCCTTGCCGCTTCGCTGCCGCCGACGCTGGCCTTTTTGCCCGAACCAGTGTCGTCCGGTCGAGCCGCTTTCACGAATGGGCAAACCGGGGTGGTCATTTTTTTCTATAAAACTATTGGGAGAGAAAAAGAAAACGCATATATACTGAGGATTGCAGATGAAAACGGCGACGTATTGTTTATATGGCTCCCGTTTTGTCCTACAACGCGTATTCACCTCAACGGCTCATGTCTACATCTCTAATATTTCTTTTATTTTTGCATAATAGTCCCTATAGTTTTCTCTTATTCTAAGAAAACCCATAAGAGTGTGGATTTTTCTCTCTTGGGGTCCAAATGTTTTCAACTTTTAATTTATTAATGTGCATTTTCAATTGTCGAAAAAGTTATACAACTTTATTGATTGAGTATTAGTCCATTTAAAATTATTTTTTAAAAGCATTTTTGACTTTTTGAAGTCCAAAAAATAGTGCTAAGTGCACTTTTCTGAAATTATTTTCAAGTAAAATTACAACTTTAATCTTCATTTGTTATCTTATAATTTATAATATCTTCTATCAAAATATAATTATACGATTAATAAAATTGTTTGGTGAGTAAAAATTTCATCTCATTAACTTTAGTTCTCATTGACATTATCTACATGATAAGTTTATCATTCATCTTCGTTCAAAAACTAAATTACTTTCATATTCTGGTTTTCTGAATCCCCAATTCTTGAAGATGTGTCGAGCTAGACACGGTCATCGCTTCCCGATTGAACCGGTCTGTATGTCCGATCCAGCCCGTCATTTTCATCGGCAAACAAGACAACTTACTCGCTAGCATATTCCAAAAACCTTGTTGTACGAAAATCGTTCGCATCTTCATACCTTAAGATAAGAAATCCCTTCTACCATCCAAACTTTCGACTTTTTGGACCCGATCAGACGATTTGGTTTTTCTTTTTACAAGATCAACTAAAACAGCTTGCTTGCGCATTCCGAATTCCTTGTATGAAGATCATTCTCATCTTCGTACACAGTAAGATGAGAAATCCCATCTGCCATTGGAAATTTCCATCTTTCTCCCACGATTAACCAGAACTCGAACCATTGCAACCTAATCAAAACACAAACAAAAAGAATAAGACGGTTGTAGCAAACACTCAAAATAGCCACCTCCATGATTAGATTAATCTAACCAATACTCCAGGATGATGACCGATTGAGAAATAAGAACGAAGAATAAAGTAAAACAGAAAATAGAAACGATACAAGTGATCATACGCTCGTATTTAAAACAGAAAATGACTGCCACTTTCACCGATGACGAACAAAATTACACAAAATATAAGCTACAGTCACAACACGGTAGAGTCAGAAATGTTGCATCTATAAATTTAGTGTAAAATCATTCATTGATATTGATTTTAGCACCACTGGCATGGAAGAGGGTGTTGGATCTCGTGCCAATATCTTTTATCTTGTTACTCAGACTCAAGTTTGAGTGCGAGATGCAGGTATGTTTACAATATGGGTATCTCCAATTTTTTCAAAGTTTTTCCATATATTTATGTGGAGGGTATTTGAAAAGTAACGTACCTATGCTCATGTCGAAAATACGTTAGACACGAGTTTTTCAAGAAAAATAAAATCAGAGCAACATAATCTTTATAAGCAACATATGCATATTCAAAAAATTATCAAACGAGTACTAATTACACTTCCGCCATGCTTATCAAAAAGAATGAAATAACTCTAAAAGAGAAAGGTGAGGAAAACAAACTCACAAGTTCGAACTTGAGGTGCCAATGCCATTGTTAAGAGCACATATTTTGAACCAGAGAGTTCAAACTGAAGGGCCATTTCACTAGCTGTCATAAATCTTCAACAAGTTTTAAAGAATATCTGCATTTTTTAAGATGAAGACCCTGAAGTTACCTGAATTACATTATAAGAAGAGTACAAAAAAAAAGAACCGATTGCAAAAGGATTATGTTTCTAAGAAGAAGAGGGTCTCACATAATACGACATAGATATGTTCAACTTTTTCTAAGCTTTTTGTGTATTTGAAGAGTCATATTCACATCCCCATACCCCCCATACTCATGTCCTAATGTGTCACGCATGGGAACATCAAGAAAACTGAAGAGTTAGAGCAACAAAGATAGTAACCATTAGCAAATGATTTATTTCCGAAGCCAACTATACTCTCATCACTAAATCTTCATTGTTGTCACAAGTTTTCTAAAGCAGATAAAATTCTGAATAAAGAATATAATCAATGTGAATATGTGTATGCACGCACGATAATCGTCAAAGGACTCCATGATGCATGAAAATTCAAAGGTTATATGGCCAGGAAATTGCATGTATGCTTGCATTTGCAACTCTGTTACTCGGACTTGAGTGTGAGTGCAGATACAAACATGTGTCCACCAAGGGTATGTTCAATTGTCTTAAGTTTTTCCATGTATTTAAAGTGTGCTAGAACTGCTGTATCCCCAATATCCAAGTCTGAATATGTTAACACAAAAACTTTAAGCAAAATGAAGAGTTGGAGCAACATTTAGCTGCATTAATGGAAAGATAAGGAACAAATATACCTTAAACCCGGGTATGCAAAAAATCAAGTTCATATCCGAAAACTCTCCATCTGATATCTGAAAATATGACCGCTGGTAAGCAATCGTATTCATGAGTGCCAAGTCGGATCTTCACTATTTAGCAAAGACGACACCTTGTGGACAAGCTCTGTTAAGAAGATCAAGCCATACAAAGCACTACCACCTGAAAGATCACATAGATTGAGCAGATAATTGAGAACAGTATTCCCAAATTACAATAAAGTATGACTAAAATGCCTAAGGAAAATCCAACTTAATTTGGTTAAATCAAGCATACAATAAAAGAACCATGAAATGAAAACAATCTTACAGCACAGACGGCTGAAGGGAATCCTCAGAGGCAGTGTTGCACCTCAGCTGAAATGTTATGGCATAGCTATACAATCATTGACATCAACATGGATATCATGTCCTAGCAGAAGTTGTTGCAATTTCGAAGCTGCACTTTCTTCTGGATTCTTGACCCACTTTTTCTCAAACCCAAGGACGAATGCTCGATGAGTAACTTCATTAGGTAGGATACCATTTCTAATCATCATTTCCACCAAGTTGCAAGCCTTGTCCATGTCTCCGGTGCCACAAAATCCATGAATGAGAGTGTTGTATAATACCAGGTCCGGGTTCAACCCAATATCAAGCATCCTAACAAACAGAGCGTTAGCTTCTGCCATCCGTCTTTCCCTGCAGTAGCCGTTAAGTAAAGCACTGCAAGTCAACACATCAGGTTTCACATTGCATTCAGTCATGTAAAACCATACGAGAAATGCTTCCTCAAAGTCCCCTTTCTTGGATAGCCCATCTATGATATTGGTAAATGTCATTGTATCTGGAGAAACACCCCTTCGGACAAGCTCATCCAGGATATCTTTGGCCTCATTCGTAAATCCTCTTTTAATTAGGCTATCAATAATAATGTTATAGGTCGTAACATCGGGAGAGATGCCGGCTGATCTCATCATATCCACAAGCATAAAGGCCTTGTGTAAGTGACCCATCTTTCCATATCCATCTATTATTGTGTTAAATGTAATAACATCGGGTACCAAACCATCCACCATCATCTCATGAAACAAATTTTCTGCCATTTCCAAATCTTTGGATTTGCAGCAAGCATCGATGAGCAACGTGTATGTGGTCACAGATGGGTTAATTCCACACTTTAACATTTTCCCAAAATATTGAAAAGCTCTATTCATATCTCCATCTTTACAATAGCCTCCAATGATAGTAGTATAACCGACACAATCTGGAAGCAAGCCGAACTCAAACATCTCTCGAAAGATCAGAGAAGCTTTTACCATGTTACCTTCTGAACAAAACTTTGCGATGAAACTATTGTACACAAAAATATTTGGTTTAACATTAAAGAAGTTTATAACATTCATTGCTTCCATGTGTTTTCCAACTTTACAGTACCCTTCAGCAACAGAACTAACCAAAACTGAATCCGGAAAAACTCCCAATCTCGCTATTTTGAACAGCATAGAAGTTGCTTCTCCTAAACAAGACATCTTACAAAGAGAGTCGATTATGATAGTATACGCAACAACATCAGGTTTAATCCCATTGTTTTTCATCTCCATCAGCAATTTCCAGGCACTTAAAAGGTGGCCTTTACTGCAGTACATATTGATAAACAAAGTAACAATCGATACATTCAAACGAATCCCTTGCCTCATCATTCGATCAAGAAAATCCCAAGCCAACTCCAATTTATTTAACCTTAACAGCGCCCTAAGCAGCGAATGACAAACACCAACCGATGGAAACATGTCAAAACTCTCCATTTGGCATGTTAATTCAAATGCCAAATCAACCTTGTTTTCCCTAATATAACAATCAACAAGCATGCTACATACTGTTCGAAAGACCATTCTATCACTATGAGTCTCGTAAAAGAGTTTCAACAACACATCTACCGTAACTTCTTTGCTAACACTATCTCTCACTAAATTTAGAATAAAATCAACAGCTACATAATTCATGTTCCCGGAAACTAATATATGTATCATTTTACAAACCGATTTAGGCGAATGCAATGATCCAATGCAATACTCAGACAACTTGAAGAAATGCAAAGCAAGCTCAGCATTCGAACTTTCATGGAATAAATGAGTTAAAACCCGAATTAAATTCGACTCCTTTAAATCAACGGCACGTAGATTCTCGGGGTTCATATCGAAACCTCCTTTCGAGAGTATGGATTTGATCATACTCGTGGGGTTGTTGCATTCTTCAGAGGGTTGAGTGATGAAATGTTGGGATTCTAAAAGACATGAAGAAAATGAAGAAAGTTTCTTATTGGGAATCTGCTTGAATGGGGTTTTGGGGATGAATAAGAGCTTGCAGAAGACTGAAGAAGAAACTTTCATGGAAAGCTTGGAATTTGTGGTTCTTCAGCAAAAAATGAGCTGAAAATGGTAAAAAAGAAAAAGCCCAAAAACATTAACGAGTTCTATCAATTCTGCAAACACAGTAATAATCTACTTTTATTCACACACATACACAGACAAAAAAACTGCAAATTTTGAAGAAGAAAGGAAAGAATTTGAAGAACCTGAGGCCGAGGGACAGAGGCGCCCATAAAATAAGATTAACAGTCGATTGTTTAGGTTTTGGTTAAAAATATAAGAAACAAGGGTAAACTACGTAAATAGTCATCCCACTATTACTGCATTTCTCTCTTAGCCACCCAACTTTCAAAGATTGCAAAATTGATGGAAATTTTTATCATGAAAGGTTAATTATTTTGAACTATTTAAAATTAAGATCAAATTATATAAATTTTAGGAACTAAAACTATTATTATGTCATACTACGTTTCTATTTCATTAATATTTAACGGTCTAATATAATAATATTTTAACTTATTGATTAAACTATATATTTTTTAAATGATTTGTTTGTAACTAAAACAATAATTGAGTAACTTGTGTATTTACATACTTTTAAATTAGTCCCAAGTTGATCTAATCCAAACATGGATAAGAAGAAAAGAATACTCGGAATATAATTGACTCGACTATAAACCCCTCTTATTCGAAGCATCTTAACATATTACAGTGCCAAAATTTCCAATTCACAATGTTAAGATTTAAAATTTTGACTTTTTATATATTTATGTATTTTGGCATGGCCAAGTCTTTATCATATTATTTTTGGATGAGTCTCTCAACGGGAATTTTTACGTACACAAATATCTCGAACTCAAAATTTACTTAAACGACATTAAACTGCTTACTACTTGTTGTCGGAGTCTTTTTCTTATTTGTGTCACGTTTAGATTATCATTTTCATAGAGCATTTATCATGTCCATTGTTGCTAAACTAACCAGAGAATAATATTTTTACATGGATTTGAGTATTCGATATATCTCAAACACGAATATATATTATTTTTTCGTGTTGATCGTATAAACATATATACAATACGGACTATCTAATGTGTTAAAATCTTAAATACGAATATAAACATGAATACAAAGAAAACGAATTGATTGGTGATGTGGTGGGTACCAAGATTCTATTCAAGCTTACAATCTGTTCCTATAATGAAACGAAATAAGTTTGTAAAACATTACATTTCAATAACCAAATCCAATGTATCAAGTACACAGATTTAGGCTAAATTTGACCCAGCACGCAAGACATATGCTTACACCAACCTCGAGCCGAATACGAACCCGAAACCTTTTCTTGTAATCCTTGCAGAGGCTAGAATTTGAGTGACTGAACAGTTTGAGTTATGTTATAGAGAACTCTTACTCTGCTTCAAGGGCAGCAATTTCATATCTCACTTCTTCTAAATGTTCATTAATGGTAGTTACAGCATCTTGCACTCCTCTAATGGCTTCCTTGAGAGCATTATCGTACTCGGCATTTGCTTCTGCATCTTCGGTTCCGGCGGCTTCTGTTATCTCGTGGAGATGCACACATTCATGCTCCATTGGCTTCTTGAATAAGCAATTCTCATGGTTCACCAGGCGTTCCGAGGGGCGACCTGCCTTCTTCAAGACCTGGATTGTAGCAGTCTGCGGACAGAATAAAATACATTGTCAGCAGAAAATGCAGGAATTTGCAATAAGGCATGGATTAGGTATAGGTAAAAAGTTGTTGAAAAAGAATATGCATCATATATATTTAATGTACTACAAAAATTAAGTTTTACATGCTCGTATCCGACACTCGTGACTCGTCTCCAAATCAGAGTAAGATAGAATGGCAACATAAAATTATAATCGCGGCATTCAATGTTATCATCTCAGAAGCAATGGTACAAGAACGACTAGATACATACCAGATTCAACTTCTGCTTCTCCTGTGTTTGAACAGCTCTGAGCAGCTCAGCTAGATCAGCTCGGCAGTAATCGGGATTTAGAAACAGAGATTCCATCTCGAGGACCTGCAAGAAAGCAAACGTTATAGCAAGAACTTATGATCTTGAAAAGGAATTCAATGTTTATGATATGATCAAGTGTTGAACTCAGAACTTGTTTCGAGCAATCATTGAACTCTACTGTGATCTCACTGCAAAGCTGCTGGTAGGCCAATTCCCCTCCCGATTTCATATACTCCGAAAACCCCCTGATCAGTTTAATGCCAAAACTAACAATCAAAATCCTCTCTGAAAAAGAAAATAGTACATATAACAAAAAGGCAAAACTGATAATACATTCAGTCAAACTCCATTGAAGCATTATATTTATACCATGCAAAGAACACAAGAAAATTAACTAAAACTCGAAACAGCACAAACATGAAGAAAAAAAACTCGAAATGAACTTATCAAAAGCAACATAACACAAAAATATAAAGTGAATACGGCATAGAACAAACAAATTATCAGATCTAAGGAATACAATATCAGAATTCCTCAAAGCAAATTCTTATCACTCAAGAACACAATTTCCTCCATAAAAATGGCATCTATTCTCTAAGCATCAAAGAAACCTTTTATAAACAACTCCCTATTCAAACTACATTTTATCACCCAAAGATATAAATCTTATCACTCAAACACGAAAACAACAGGAACATATGAATTTTCAGCTGTAAGAAACACTTCATAAACAATTCCCTATTCTTACACTTTTCACTTCAAGATAAAGCTTAGGTAAGCACCCCCAGCATTTGTATAACCACGTATATTTCATACTGAAAAAAACTGGGTTTTAATTAGGCGCACGGATAAACTTATTCATTGGTATTTTCCCTGATTTTGAACAATTATAAACATGTATTGATTGGAGAACCCAAGAAAAAGTAATAAGTTAAAGATTGAACCTCGAGGAATGGATTTCAAGAACTAATCCAAACGAACCATAAAATCTAAATCAAATTTAGGGTTTTGAAATTGGGGAAAACGAGAAGAAGAAGAAGGCTTACGTTTTAAGCCTGGCGTAAGCTTGAGCCCTACGCTGTTGAACCTCGAGGAATCTGCGAAGTAAATGGAGAATTTCATTGCTTTTATTACTGCAATTGTTGTTTTCTGCTTCAATCTCCATTGAGTCTTTTAATGAAACCTTCTTCTCAAAATCTTCCATTTTCTTTTTCCTTTCCGATTTCCGATTTCCGATTTCCGATTTCTGCAAATTCTTTACTTTTAATCTTTTGCAGTCGCGTCTTTTCTTGGTAACTGCAAATAAAATGGAGAGTGAACCAATAGATAAATAAAGGTTAAATTACTGTTTTGGTCCTTATCCTATACGTAAATTATAGATTTACTTCTTATACTTTAATTTAACATGCTTTGATATAACTAAACAGCGATAAAACAACATTTGGGGATGATCTAATAATTATATGTAACTGGCAAATAGTAAAGCTTCTCGTGCCTCAAACTTCAGTTAATCGGTCTGGTAATTTTAGTTATAATTGTTAATGGTTAAGATTTTTTTGAACTTTAACTATCGATTAATTCGGTTTGAAACATGTTAATTAACCAAAATTATTATATTTTAAATATTATATATATTATTAAATTTTTAAAAGTTATAAAATGATCATTAATTTTTTTAATATATTATACAATGGTCATTAAACTTTATCAAATCAACACAAAATGCTCACTAAATTTATTAAATTATTACAAAACGGTCATTAAACTTTCCAAAACTTGTCAATAATTTATATCGTGCAGTGACCATTTTGTAATAATTTGATAAGTTTAATGATTGTTTTGTAACTTTTAAAAGTACATTGACTAAAAAGATAATTTTAGCATAGTTTAGTTATCATTTGTGTATTTTACCCAAAAACTTATAACAAATTTTAGTTAATACGAAAACGACTGAACTAATCGAACTTTGTTCAGTTCAGTTAAAAAAATTTAGAAACAATTTGATTCGATTAACAGTTAAAGAAGAAAATTCTATTAATATATTTTAGTCAATTCAGTTTGGTCAATTAATCGAAACGACTGATTGAATACTGTTACTCATGCCAATGAATGAACGTACTTATTTGTACATCAACGCGTACGTACAAATGACAGATTCCGGAAATTAGATTTAAGTACCAAGTCCCAAGCAATCTTGAACCGGTAAACCGAACTCCGAGGTATTCACAAGTTCTTTCCGAAGCGAATTTATCAAGCTGAGGCTATCGACTCGAGCAATGCATCATCCATTCGCATTCCTTTGAGTCGAGATAGAGCCTCCCTCGTTGCATAGGCTTCGATAACCTTCGGAATTCGGATCGAAATTCGCCGACATGAATCCTGAAGAAAACATTTGAGAAACCGGCAACGATCGAGTCGTGTGTACCCACATTATTCGCTTCTGCAATACAAGCAGTTTTCGCTTCTTCCCTATCCTGCAAAAATGCATCGGCGAAACATATGATGCTCATAGGCCATAGCACTCACATCGACATTCTTCCAAACGTATCGGTTTCGATGAAACCAAATCGACATGAGCACAAATCCCCCGCACATTACCGTTGTTGAATTAGAGCCCTACAAGGTACTAATAAAATCAGCTATGTTTGAGAATTGAGACGGTTCCGGCTTAAGGGCATTGAATAACAACACGAGTTAAAGTTTCGGCATCACCGACGACATGTGGTCGATAAATATATACTCTTCTAACCAAATGTGTTTATCCGGTTTCGGAAATAAACTAACTGGTACCTTCAAAACTCTAGCTGCATCGTACGATGTCAAAACTCCTCTAATAAACTCTCTATCTCATGCTCGGCCGCAGGGGCGGAAGGTTGAAGGGACCGGTGGGATCACACCCCCTCCCAATTTTTTTAAATTAAAAAATTATTAGTTGATATAATGATAAAATTGTTATTTAGCCCTTTAAAACATATAATTCTTCGTTGTCTCTATAAATTTTGGCATTTTTAAATGACCTTCTCTATAAATAAAACTGAGTTCCGTCACTGCTCGGCCATCGATCGTAAGGCAATAACTTTCAAGATTTGAGCATCTAGAGTTGCGGGCTTAGAAATTTCAAATTTCTTCCCAATTTCTTATCAAGTCGAAGGTACTTGTGGATATATTTTCAAGAAGAAATCCAACATGCACATGCACATCTATTTTCAGTCAGATGCATAATATTAAACTACGGGTGTGGTCGTGATTATAGTCGTGATGTTACATTTATGGACATTACTTCTTGATTTGTTTCTCAAAAATCATTGTATTTTTAAATTGTTGTGTCGTAATGACTTTAAAAACTATTATAATGCAATCGTTACATAATGTGGATTAATTTATTTATAAATTTCAATACTAGACGACCGATTGACAATATCAGTTTAACCAAAACCATAATCGAAATAATTGTTATGACCGAATCAATTGAAACCGACTTAACCAAATAGGTCAATTAAGTCGTTTTAAACAACTTGTGCTCTCCCCTAGTTTGTATTTTGCCGTTGGGATTACTCTAATGTAGTCCCATTAACACTAAAACAAAGAGAAAAGCGTACAACACCAAACAAATAGCCATAAAACAACCCACACATTACAACGAGAGAATAAGCCATGGTTTGCCCCAAAAATGCCACTCCAACTGCCCAAAGTTGGGTGATTCTAACCATTGTTAATTGTTCATTTCCTTTCTTTTATCGTTTATTCTAACCTCTTACTTATAAATACTTCAAACTTTGTTCATTATTTTAATCCGTGTATTTATATTATATTGTTTTATATTTTTGTAAATTTTGTTTTGTTAAGAATTTGTATTGTGTAAAAATTTTAAACAAGGGTATAATCGAATTAAGCTTAAGCTTGCTTCAAAACTTGAGGATCGAAGGCGATGGAATTTTACTTTTAAAACTCGAGCTCAATTAGAGTGAAGAATAAAAAATTTTCGCATCTAGTTTGAAACTATGTACAATTCACTCATATCGACCATAAATCAGAGAATATTAGATGTTTAATCGTATTTAATTTCATGCTAATCGAACTAAACTTAACTTGCGAAGAATAAACTTGGGTTTGAGCTTTAAATTGTTTTTTTATAATGGCTTAAAGGTCATTGAAGTATACACAAAATACCAAACTGCATCTTAAATTGTTAATTTTTTGGACATTTTGTCCTCTTATCTAAAAATTGTCTAAAGGTGATTAATTGGGCCTTTAAGTCTTTTTTTACCCTTTAATAATGTACACATACCTTGTAAACATTGCAATTAAACTCGAGTCTCTTAAGATGAATATCATTCGCTTTTTCACTAGATCACTTATTGGGTTCTGCATTTAAATTTGTTAACACTAAGTAAAAATAGAGAATCTAAATGATACTCGTAAGCTACTCAAGTCAAACATTATCTTGAGCTTAAATCGATAATGATTAAATTAATTTTAAATATATTAAAAAATATCACATTTATTAACGAAATTGACCTAAGTGGTAAGCAGCTTGATATTACTTAAATAAGACTCGAGTTCGAGTTCTTGTGTAGGCAACATACAAATAATAAAATTATAAAAAATAATTAAAATTATAAATCTCATTTTTTTTATTCATAATATCACGATTCGAACTTTTGAACAAGAGAAGGTAGTTAGTTGACTTTGCCTTTGTCACTTACTCCTCAGCTAGTTTGTCATAGTAATATATTCCTTTGTTTCCATCTGAATTTGTTTCATAATTTATAGTTTTATAGCATAAACAAATGGAGAAGCTGTTACCTGCTGCTGCTGATGTCAATCCGCGTTTCCCCTATTCATTTCTTTATGATTTTGACTATTTCAACACCCAGTTTCTCATATTCATCCGCCATTGTTGCTCGGTCTGCAGAGCTCGAAAATTTCTTCAAAAATCGGTCCGTTTTCATTGAATTCCCATGGGGCAAGACAAAGGTAAACTGGTCGAAGAATATGAAATTTTGGATATTTTAGGACGAGGTGGATTCTCGGTTGTGAGGAAAGGTATAAAGAGAAGTAACGAAGACGGTGAGAAATGCCAAGAATTCGCCATTAAAACGCTGAAGAGATTCACCACGACGGCGCCGGTGCCGCCTCGAGCCGAGAGAACCAGAGCTTCTTCGATGGCGGCGTTAGTACCGGCACGGAACCAGGTCTCCATCTCCGACGCCTTGTTGACCAACGAGATCATCGTGATGCGGAAGATCGTCGAGAACGTTTCGCCGCACCCGAACGTGATCGACCTCTACGACGTTTACGAAGATCAGACCGGCGTTCACTTAGTGCTGGAGCTCTGCTCCGGCGGCGAGTTGTTCGATCGGATCGTCGCGGAAACAAGGTACTCGGAGGCTGGCGCGGCGGCGGTGGTGCGACAGATCGCGCGGGGGTTGGCGGCGATTCATAAGGCGAACATTGTGCACAGGGATCTGAAACCGGAGAATTGCTTGTTCCTGAACAAAAGTAAAGATTCGACGCTGAAGATCATGGATTTTGGATTGAGTTCAGTGGATGAATTTACGGATCCGGTCATCGGGTTGTTCGGATCCATCGATTACGTTTCGCCGGAGGCGCTTTCTCAAGGGAAAATCACTACCAAGAGTGATATGTGGTCTTTGGGTGTCATCTTGTACATCTTACTCTCAGGGTACGTTATCCAAATTTTTTCATATTTTATCATTTTTTTTAACATTCTAGTTCAATTACGAGATAATATCTTAGTTCTGTTTTAAATTTGGATAAATTTACGCACATCTATACACTACACAGTCTACACTGTTCGAATCTAGGTCACCTAAGCATGAACGGATTTTGGTGTAATAATTCGGGGGCAATAATCAAAATTTTAAAATTTTATGGAGGTTTAATAAAAAAAATGAAAATTTTGAAGGACGTAATAAGATTTTTTTTAAAAAAATTGAGGGACTAATTAAAATTATTAAAAAATTAAAAAATGAGAATTTTTAACAAATTCATTTTGCAGGTATCCACCCTTCATTGCTCAATCTACTCGTCAAAAACAACAGATGATAATGGCGGTATGTAAATTATTTTCATTCATTCTTTAACACTATGTTGGGTTGAATCTACGGGTTTTAAAAATATTCGTGTTCGATACATATACAATTTTTAAAACCATTGTAATGTTTGTATCGAATACATATTCATATCAGATAGTTCGATTTCGGATCATCGATCACGGAAAAGGTAATATTGATGTTCTTGACAGGGAGAATATAATTTCGATGAGAGAACATGGAAGAACATATCTTCATCAGCAAAGCATTTGATTTCTAGTCTGTTGCAAGTTGATCCCGATAGAAGACCAAGTGCTGAACAAGTATCATCTCCTTCCTCTGAATTATTTTTCGATTTTCTGTTAGCTATAACAACGAGTTATTTATCGAATTCGTTTCGATCTTTTTGTTTTCGAGATTCCTCAACCTTTACAATTTGTAATTCATCAAATTATTTCTTACAATATCAAGTTAACACTACTTTGTAACAGCTTCTAGCTCATCCATGGGTCATTGGGGAGTCAGCCAAGCAAGAACAAATGGATGCGGAGGTTGTTTCGAGATTGCAGAGCTTTAACGCGCGTCGTAAGCTACGCGCCGCCGCCATAGCTAGTGTGTTAAGCAGCAAGGTATTACTTAGGACGAAGAGGCTAAGGTCTTTGCTCGGCTCCCATGACCTTTCAAAGGAGGAAATTGATAACCTCAAGGAGAATTTTAAGAAAATGTAAGCACTCAAAGCCTTATTTTTTCTCTCTAGTTTATACAATCACTCTTAAGAGATAACATTCAATAAGTTTAAAGTTCGAATCTCAACATTTACGATCTTTTTTTGTCCTTATATTATCGCATTCTTAGAAGATAACATTTAACAAGTATAGAAATTCGGATCCTATTCTAATTCACCTATGTATATACTCTTAAGAGATAACATTGAGCATGGTTAATTGTAATGGAAAATGCAGATGTGCTAATGGTGACAATGCTACTTTACCTGAATTCGAAGAGGTACTGAAGGCAATGAACATGTCTTCACTACTTCCATTAGCTACTCGTATCTTCGACTTGTTCGATAGCAATCGAGATGGAACCGTAGACATGAGAGAAATAGTATGTGGATTCTCCAGCCTTAGAAACTCTAAAGGAGATGATGCTCTCCGTTTGTGCTTCGAGGTAATTCAATTGTTTTAAAAACTTTGTATTTATATGAGGTTTACTTCACAATATACATTTTTTCTTGCTTTGCATTCTTAACCTTTTTTTTTTGTCAGTCCGCCACTTAAACTATTATTTTCGTCTAATTCACTACATTTAAAAACAGATGTACGACACTGATCGATCCGGGTGTATTACTAAAGAAGAACTAGCATCAATGCTAAGGGTAAACTCCTACCCTATCCCTACACTTTTATCATCTATATATAGAATATAGATCACAACACAAGCATAGAAAAAAGGGTTGCAAATACTGATTCGAATCTCGAATTTATTGAATAATAACCGAATGAATTATCCGAGTTAAGTTTTGAGTTCAACATCGTTCTTTGATTACGTAGGCTTTGCCGGACGACTGCCTTCCCCCGGACATTACAGAACCTGGAAAGCTAGATGAAGTATTTGACCTAATGGATGCAAACAGTGATGGAAAAGTTACATTTGAAGAGTTTAAAGCTGCCATGCAAAGAGACAGTTCACTCCAAGATGTTGTCCTCTCTTCTCTTCGCCAACAATAGTTCTTCCCATCTTTCCTAACTTATTAGAAATAGTTTTAAATTACGGTCGCGGATGCGTTTACTAGTGTCCCGATCAATACATGACGTATCGTCTTTATCGTAGATGTAAACTTTATTGTATTTTGAAAAGTTTGATGATGTTATGAATGTTAAACAATGAGTAAAATGCGATTCCGATATTATAATATGCGGTTATATTGTACAATGATTAGTTATTTGATCCTCTTGCATCTACACCCCAAACCACACGTACCAAAAAAATTATCTCGACTTTTAAAATTTTAAATACTGTACGATGATTAGTTATTTGATCACTCTCTTTATACACTTTACCAAGTCATCCACTGTACGAGAGATCCCTCTAAAAAATTTGAAGTTTCTCTCATCCTAAATGGTATAAATGCAGGCAGACCAAGCAATTTCAAGGACATGAGCAATGAGAGAACGCCCCTTAAAACTATTCGTAGTCCATTCCAACTCTCCCTCCCAGTGCAAATTCCTTCTACGCAGTTGACATTTCTGCACAATAGTAATCCATACAACAGCTGCAAAGGGGCACTTAAAAAATAGATGATATCCTGCAAGAATGTTTCACGCGAGAAGGAAAAAACATATCTTATTCCAGCAGCTTAGATCCTTAAGCCCAACTCTCCTTCCGATTTTGAAAAAACAAATATCCTTCCACTTTACCCGAGCCCCATGCACTGCCACATCAATTCCCTTCCAAAAAAATCTCATACAAAGTTGTTCGATTGTACAAACTACAGCCTTAGGAAAGATTAGCTGTCTACACCAATAATTTGTGATACTAAACAACACTGATTGTATTAGTTGTAGACTTCCTCTATAACTCAGATTCCGATTCGACCAACAACTTAACTTGGCACTTATCTTGTCAAGCAAAGGTTGACACTCTTTGTCCCTTAATTTTCGTGTCACTAAAGGCACTCCCAAGTATCACACAAGATATTGTCTCACTTTAAAATCAATAGCATGTCGAATTTCATCCAGACTCCCTTCACCAATGCCACTAGCAAAAAACTCAGTCTTTGCTACATTAAGCTTCAAACCTGAGATATCATAAAATAGATCCAAGATGCTAATCACACCCAAAATGAAATCCAAATTTCCTTTACAGAAAATTAATAAATCATCAGCGAAACACAAATGAGTTAAGATAACCCTTTTGCATGTAGGATGAAACTGAAAAATTCCCTGAGTTGCTCCAAGATTTAATAAGGATGAAAAAACATTCATTATCATCACAAAAAAGTAAGGGAATAAAGGGTATCCCTACCTCACCTCTCTTCGACCTTTAAAAAACCCCACCAAGCTTCCATTGAAGGATACTGAGAATCTAAATGTCATGACACAAGCCTGAATTCAGCCTCGAAATATATCAGGTAATCTCAAAGCTTCCATCACATTCAAAAGGAAATCCTAATTAACTGAATCAAAAGCCTTCTACAGATCAATCTTAATGACACATCGAGGAGAAAGAGACTTTCTGGAGCATCCTTACCAACTCCTGTGCAAGCAAAGTATTATCCACAATGCTTTTACCCTTTACAAAAGCAGTTTGGTTGAGAACTATCATATCAGAAAAATATTGGGCAAGGCGACCTACAAGAATTTTTGTAAATGTCTTGTATACAACAGAGCAGCATGAAATTGGCGTAAATTCTTTTGCCATGCTCGAATTTGGGAGTTTTGGAACTAACACAATAGCTGTTGCATTGAAACCAGGCAACATCTTTGTGGTAGCAATTTATTTTGGGAGTTTTCAGAAGCAGTTTGGTTGAGAGCTATCATATCATGGAAATATTGGGGAAGGCCTCGTTTGGTCCTTTATTTTGCCTTTTATTTATTTTACTACTTGGTACATTTTTATTTTGTTAAAACAAGATTGAAGTAACAATTAATTCGAGTTTGATAGATAACAGTGTGAATCTTAATTACAAAGGCAATGATACAGATTGTTGATGTATGTGATGAGAATCGAGTCGCCATGGATCCTGAAGCTGTGCCGCGAATTGCAAAGTCCAAAGGACATCGTCGATCGAAGGCCGACCGGTTGCGTCATCGGATATGCATCTCAGGCTTATCTCCATCACCGTCTTCAACGATTCAGCCGAGCAGTCTTTCATAATCGTCGGATCCACTATGCTTCTTCGAGCTGTATCGTCCATCTTATTGCTCACTTGTAACTGCATACAAAACCACAGTAACCAACTAACCATTAACCAATCGTGTAATCGTATCGTGTTTAATGTTATCATGAAAATACAGAAGAGACTCACGATATCTTTGACGACCATGACATCGTTTTCGGAAATGATTGGCCTTCCGACGAGAATTTCCAGTAAGATTACACCAAAATCACGGATATCATCCTTGTCCTCATCTTTTCCCCTGCATTTTATATTTTTATCAATGTATTTTATAGAATTTGAGGTATTTATATATTTTTTTTATCATATTCGCGGTATAATCGTTTAGAAGACTTAGAACGAAGAACGTACCTTACTCGAACGTTTGGTTTGAGTCCATTGGATCCGCCCTGAAATCGTAACCGAAATCATATTTGTATCCGACACTCACACTCTCGCGACAGAAGTGTCGTGCTTTCGTAATTTAAAGTAAATGTATGAAAAAAAAGAAAGGGTTGATGAATTGAACATACCATTCCTCCATTATCAGCTAAAAGAGGGAGATTGTAACTGCAAATCTTGGTATGGAAATTGTGATCCAACACAACATCTGTAATCTTCAAATTGTTAGAGAAAACTCCAGGTATCATCCCTGTGTGAAGGAACTGAATCCCCTTTGCTATCCCTATTGCACCTGCTATTCTTTGTGCCCAATTAAGCCTCTGCCCTGCCATTCCTTCTGCAAAACTCCATTGTTAGACCAAAAGGTTCACCGAAATTTAAAAGTATTCGTGTTCGATGTTCGTGTCTGATACATATTTGAACATAGATGTACAAACTTATACATGAAAAATTGTTCATACATGCATCAGACACATATCCATATCCAACACTTACATCGAAATCCGAGTAAAATAACATAAAACTGTATAGGAAAGTGGCTTACCAGAGATGGAGCTTCTCAAGGTGCCATTTGAAAGGTATTGGAATACCAAATATATGATGCCAACACTTGAATCATCAGGGCAGCACTCGAAACAGTGTCCGATGCAACTAAGCAAATGTTTATGTCTGAGTTTTGAGATCATCTCAATATGGTGTGTCAATGTCTGCGGGCTGTGTTTTCTTTTCATCTTTAAACATCTAATGGCAACAGCTGTTCCATCTGCAAGTTTTCCTCTGTAAATCTGACATTAAAAAAATGATGTAAGAAGTTTATAATGTATATCTCAAAATTGTTTTAATCTCGCCGTTGATTAATAAACCGTTAGATTCTATAAGTATGATCCGTATCTACTTCCACATCAACCATTATCGCCACATGTGGATATGCTAATTTAAAAATTATTAGTTATTTAACGATAAAGTGACTGATATAACAATAGATAAATGACGATAATAACAACGATAATTAAAGAATAAAATTGATATAATTCAAAAAATATAATAATTAAATTGATGAAATTAAAAACGAAAAACAATACCTGAGAACGTGAACCTCCAGCCATGATGATTGAATGAGTGAAATTATCAGTGGCCTCCTTTAGTTCTTCCAAAGCAAAGGCACGATATGTAGGAAGGTTTGCCCCCATCTTCATTGTTTCCGATATATACCCTACAAATTAAACAAAATGATTGCTAAAAGTCACAAGACATTATTCTCTTTTAGGTTATTCGAATTCAACATTTTCAATTATTTATATTCGGGTGTAAAATGTCATTGAATTTTAGAAAAATTAATCAAGTTTTTCAAATTTTTTATTTAATTAAGTTTTTGAACTAATAATTAAATTAATTATGTTATTTGATTAATTTTGACTATTAAATCTTGATAATTATTTTCTTGAGATATTACTATCATATGATACAATATATTTCTATCACCTGCCATTTATAGATTTTTATATAAAATATATACTTTTATAAGTTTTTTTCTTAATTTTGAAGACTTCTAAAGAATTTTTAAATATTTTTTTTTGAAAATATCATGTGATGACCAACTTATAAAAGAATCTTTAAATTCAACAATCAGTATTGGTTAAATGACTTAATTGATTTAATTTCTTGATTTAAAGTCTTAATTAGGTGAAAAAATATTAAATTGGGTGGTAGGGTTTTATTCCTTTTAAATGGTTTGATTTAAGGATAAATATTCTATACACATGCAGTGGAAAACTGAAAGTTTTCACAAGCGCTTAGTTTTAGGGTTTAGGGAGTTAGTTTAGGGTATATGGTTTAGGTGTAGGGGATAGAATTTAGGGATAATTGTTTCAATTTAAGGTTTAGGATTATAATTTAGGGTTTATAGGTTAAAACTTAATTCCTCACCATATTACCCTAAAAACTAAACTCTAACCTATAAACCCTAAATTATAACCCTAAACATTAAATTGAAACAACTATCCCTAAATTCTAACCCTCTGCACCTAAACTCCTAAACCCTATACCCTAAACTAACTCCATATACCCTAAAACTAAGGCGCGCTTGTGAAAACTTTCAGTATATTAATCCTTGATTTAAATCTCAAAATACTAAATAAAATCATTTAAAAAAAAGCCGATGAAAAATGAAGGGAGAAGTAAAGATCTTACTTGCATCTGACAATAGCTTGACAGTGTTAACTGTTGAAAGTTTCTCCGTTATCAGCCTTGTCGAAGGTCCTTTCATGGCGGCGCTTCTCTTTCTTCTATGAATAACCCAGTAACCCAAACCAACAATCACCGTTAATCCAGCGATTCCTCCCGCCAAACTTGACCCAACAACACCCATAGCTTCACCTTCTTTATGATGCAACTTTTGAGGCATAACTTTAACGGCCAATGCCTCGCCATGACAGAAGCTCGAAGGATGTTGGTCTTGCTCTTCGCCGGACAAACAATTCCCGCCGTACGAAACAACCCTTTTCTCGGTTTTATGTTGTTGCAGACATTCCGGTAAATCGCCGGTCAAAAGATTGGAAGACAAATTAACAAACACAAGGTGCGCATTGCAAGACGTGTTGTGGAGCAGTTTTCCGGTGAGCTTATTATTGGAGATGTCGACGTAATCGATCGACGGTAATGAAAATAAAGATGGCGAGAACGGTCCGATGAATGTATTAATGGAGATGTCGAGCTTTTGAAGTTGAAAATAAGAGGTTAATACTTCATTCGGAACGCTGGATTGAAAGCTGTTGTTTCGGATTTCAACAGTGACAACTTTGGGATTCAAAACTGGGAAAATTGGTCCGAAATGGTTGTTTTTCAGATCAAGAACTTGGAGGTTTGTTAAGTTTTGAAGATTGGGTACTTCGCCATACAGATGATTATCCGCCATGGCCAAAACTCGGAGGTTTTCTAAGCTTGAAATGGAGCTTGGGAGAGACCCAAAGAGTGAATTATTCTTTAAGCTCAACACAGCTAAATCATTAAAAGAACTAATCCAACCTGGGATTTGACCGGTGAACTTGTTATGATCAAGAACAAGAGTCTGCAAATTCTTCAAATACGAAAGTTCCAAAGGGACGAAGCCATTGATGTAATTCGAGCTCAAATTGAGTATTTCCATGGCAGAAAGCTTACCGATTGTAGCAGGCAATGGACCCCATAAGCCTACGGAAACCAAAGAAAGGACTTTCAGATTCGGTAGAGACGAAACGCTCGTAAACAGAGCGTCAATGGAGAAGTTCTGGGGCAACAACGGAGGAAAACCGCCGTTGTTGCCCGTAATGTGAAGCTGGGTCACATTATCTTCGTAGCAAACAACGGTTAACAATGGCGATGGGTCGATGTTGCAGAAATCCCAGGTGTTGTTAAAGATGCTAAGAAGTGATGGGTAATTGAGGAATTGCTGGATTTCTCTGAGGGCATTGAATTCAAATGGTTGAAGCTGGTTTGAAAGATGAACAGAGTGAAGAAAAGTTGATAAAAGTAGAAGGTAAGTGTGAATTGAAACTGGATTTGCCATCAAGACTACCAGGTGTTCATTTTTTGTTGTTGGAAACAAAGATTTCATAATATATATTATATAGGTGAATTAAAAAAATGTATAATTATACATAAAATTTTCGAATGAATCTGATATTTTTATCATATATATCTAAGGTTAATTGTACGTGTTTCGTAGGGATAAAATTCGTCTGTCTCTTTTTGGTGCATTTACATATGCCATAATATTAAAAAAACACTACAAAGTTAAATTTTAAGCACTAACCCTACAATCTAAATCCTAAACCCTACACTCTATACCCTAAAAAATACACCTTACCCTAAATTTCCTAAACTCTAACCACAGCCCCTAACCTAAAACTCTAAACCCTAAAGTTAATTTTGAGCGTAGGGGCATATGTAGGGGCACTGAAAAGGGTAGAGGATTTCCATCCGTTTCGTAGGGTGGGTATATGATCGAGTTAAGTCAAAAAGTTTAGTTCAAGTTAGTTGAGTTGACGAGTCTTATTTTATAACTGAATACTTTATTTAAAGTTTTTTCAAGTCGAGTTGTTCGAATTTCAGTTCAAATTCAATAGTAACTATTTTTAATGTTATGATACTAATTAGTTCCAATTGAAATAGTTCTTTTATATTTTTTTAATAAGGATATGATCCATTTGCATACAATACAATGAGTTTTACATGTTTTTTGAATTGTTGGATGACTGAAATAGATGGTTATCAAGCGATAAACTTCACATGTTTTACTGTTAATCTTAGTCATCTAGTTAATTCATCTAACGCTCCAAAAAAGTGTAAAACTTAAAAATTCTTACATTATGTAAGCAGAATTGAGGGGCTCAATTCAAACTTAAAAATCGATCCATTACTTACTAAAAATTTTGAGTTATTC
This sequence comes from Hibiscus tridactylites, assembly GCA_958450335.1. NCBI lineage: Eukaryota > Viridiplantae > Streptophyta > Magnoliopsida > Malvales > Malvaceae > Hibiscus > Hibiscus tridactylites. The sequence goes on along the minus strand of OY288284.1, from coordinate 77,123,806 downwards.
AAATTTTCATTTTATAACTCAAAGTTTATTTGAATTTTTTTTTTCGAGTTAAATTTATGAATTATAAATCGGATCAAGACAAGTCAAATCGAAAATTTTAATTTTTTAAGTTAAATTTTGCTCACAGTATTTCTAATTAAATATTTTTCATTTAAGTTTTAAAATTTTCACTAGACAATTATTATATTTATCGTTACTTTATTACAACATATAATTACTTTTGTTCATGTTGATGTAAGTGAATTTTTTCTTTTTATTTTCAATCATAACATTTCATGTTCAATTCAGGAAAATTATATATTCACGTGAGTTAAAGTCTTATTATTTTAACAGAACTTTTTTTCCAGTGTTTCATCACGTGAATGATGATAATTTCAAGAACTTAAAATTTAGATGAAAATATATAAGTACAAGAGTAATTTATTTTTATACAAATATAGATATATATTAAACATATTAACCGACTAATTTAAATAAGACATTACACAAGTTTATTATGAAAAATTCTCTTAATTCATTTTATTTTATTCATGATACTAAAACTTAAATTACTTATGTTGCTTAAGGTATCTGACATCTCTCGATGATAGTTTGAGTTAAACTTGTTCAACGTAACGGGAAAAAATTAAAAAATATTGTTTAAAAATTAGAGAAAACTTTGATACAATTTAGTTTATACAATCCTATCAAATTTAGGGTTTAGCAGTTTAGTTTGGAGTTTATGATTTAAAGATTTAGGTTGTATGATTTAGAGTATAGAATATAAGATGAGTTTAAGATTTACAGTTATATGACTATAGTTAATATACATGAAAAACATACAAAGCCGATTAATATATAAACAACGTACACCAACAATCAGTTCGAATTTTGATGCTGTGAATAAAATAACTAAATTAGACTCCCTAAAATAAATACTTGATTCGGATTAGTCAGCCTAATGATTATACCAAATAAAAATATATAAACTGCATACAATCGAAACAACAGAAAATCCTAAACGAGAAGAACAAAAAGTGCAATAATAATTAAAAGAGAAAGAAAATAAGATGTAGGTTTTGTCTTGATCAGGACATGATGTTTTCCCTAGAAAAAGATGTATAACGGGCGCGGCATTCCCTCTTTGGATTATTCGCATAAACCCTAATATTGAAGTTGTCCCTATTCCGGACAAATTGATAAATTTTTATACTTAGTCGTTCATATATTCATGTCATGTTTATATATTCGAATCAGATTAAGACATGATACTTACTAACATAAATTTCATTTGCGAATCTTCTAATACCAAATTATCGATATATGATCAAAGAGACAATAGCAAATAGAAAATTATATGTTTCGGAGCGATCTTTTTGTGATATATTATAAATGTTTTATTGATAGAAGCAATAAATTAAACGATGGATTTGACACGTGTATTTGAATGTGATTGATAAACGTATTATATTGACAAACAATTTTTTAAATAAAATCAATATGATTCGATATTTGTTCACATATACCTTATAAATATACCAATTATTCATACTAAATAATTAGTAGACATGGTAAATAATTTTAGAATATTTCAATTTCAGTAAATAAAAAGGTTAAGCCTGGTTGTCCAAGTGTCATATTCGAAGAAAACGTGACAATGGGGTCCCCCAAGTTCACGAGATTCACAAACTCCCAAATTTGTAACAAAATAAAAATAAATAAATCCCATTTCACATAATTCCAAACAAAATGTTAGATATAGGGTGGTCTCTCATGCTTCTAAGTTATTCATATCATATTCGTATTTCTTTTTTATAAGTTAATATCTTAAAAATGTTTTAATTATATAAAATAATTTTATTATAAAATATGTATCTATGTCGTATTCATTTATTTTACACGTTATTGTCCCAAAACAACATTTAATATTTCCATACAAAATCGAGATAGATCCAATAGTTGAAGTGTTAGTATAGTGATAATGTATCAGAATCTATAGTCAAATAATGGAAATAACATTGTTGACAAGGATAATTATAAATAGGAGTGAGTAAAACTCGACTAGACTCGAAAAATTAAATTTGTTAATTTGACATGAAAAATCTTGGCTCTATTAAAAATTCAAATAAAGTTTGAGTTATAAAATGAGACTTGAATACTCAAATTTTTTAGTTTTTAGTGTATCAGTTTTCAAGTTCAAGTTGAGTCCTTCAACTCTTCCTGATATATGTATATCACATATGGAAAATATGAAGAAATATATATGTATATCGTATATGGTTATAGAAAGTAATTTAAATTGGAATCAATTAGCATAATAATATATTAATTTTTACAATTAAATTTGAACAACTCGACTAGAATAAAAAATATTCAAATAAAGTTTTAGTTATAAAATAAGACTTGTCCACTCGATTAACTTGAATTTTTTTATTTGACTCGATCGAATACTCATCCCTAATTACAAACCTTAAATATAGACCATAAAACAAAGATATGTGATACTAAAAGAGAGAGAGAGAGGTTCCATAATTTGTTATTTATATGGAGTTTGTATATTTTTATATATCATAATCTTGTTTCATGAGCCCTATTCGGTAAACAGATGTTAGAGCTAAAATTAGAAGTTTGAGTTAAAGTTAGAGGTTTGACTGGCCCAATCTGTTAATTTGAATATTTGATGAATAACAGATTGAAATAGCGGATTGGGGTGAAACTTCTAATTTTTAAAAAGCTACTTAAGAGCTTTTTAAAATTAAAGGCTTTGAGCTCCTCTCCTTGTGTGCTAGTGGAAATGGTAGATGTTCATCATCCCTTAGAACCTGGGTTCGAGCACCAGTAATGCATACTGTGTTTGTTGTCTTTGAAAAGATTAAGAAAGTTGAACAGATGTTACTCTTGCATTACACCAACATATTTAAAAAAATTAGAGGTTTTGATGTTAGAGTTATAAAGACTCTTTTACCCTTAACAAGTATTGACATTTGTAAACTAATACTTTTTATTTTTTTTCCTTTTTATTCTCACACATTTATATTTGTATTTAAATTTAATAATTAATTAAATTGTGTTAAAAATAATTATATAAATAATAAATTAATATATAGATACTTCGAATATGCTTAGTAATGTTATATTAATAATTATTTTTCATAATCTAATTAATATTAATAGATACAAAATATTGATAACTAATAAACTATTCAAACAAGTATTGAATATAATCATATCCTTATAGGTCATTTTGCTTGTTTAAATAATCAAACAACTAACACCTATCAGTTAATTTTACCAAACACTTTTATACAATATGCTAGTCAAATCAGCTAATGTAATATGCTATCAGCTATCAACTATCCACTAATTGTCAAACATGTTCAAAAAAAAATATTATGTTTTAATGGTTATCAATTATTATGTGTATATTTGTATGATGTCTAAGATTATTGAATCTAAATCCAGCTTTATTTTTAAAATTAGAAAACAGCCACTCCAACGTTGTACATAAAACAAAAATCAGTCACGAGAAAGTTTCCGACACCAAAAACTCTGCTATGCTCTATTGCCATGGCATTCTCTTTTGTTTGTTTTCTCTTTGCCTTTTTCTTCGTTTTCCGACACACAAACGTGACCTCAAAACATTTAGAGTTTGTCTAGTTAATGAATCTTATTTTATTATTTAAATTTTATTTAAAAATTTTCAAGTTGAATTTTTGTTCAAAATTTATTGTAAATAATTATAATTATAGTATTGATTGGCGTTAATTCAAATGACTTTTTATATATATGTTTCATTTTTCACAAGTGTGAATAAGATTTGTGGTGTTATTTAATAAATTAAATATCATCAAAAAAATATTAAAGAAGGGATTTTAAGAAAAATATACTGATTTCAGTATAAATGAGTCAAAGAATTTACAAAAATATTATAGTCAAATGTATAATTAAATAAAATACAAAGTTGAAAGAACAAATTATAAAAAAAAAATAACATTTGTTTTCAAAAATGGAATTGAAGTTCCATAAGTAATTTAGTTATTTGAGTCATGTTTTACCATTCAAATTTTATTTGGTTATTTTCAAATCAAATCAAGTGGAATTGTATTCACTCCTAAAAAATCGTTTAACTTTAAAATGAGTAATTTACATTTTAGATTACTAAATTTAACATCAATTTTCATTTATATCACAAACTTTTAATTTAACCAATTTACATCATTCAACTTTTATTGTTTACAAATCAAATCACTTATATTGATACCGTTAAATAATTTTAATGGAAAAAAATAAAATTGACACTTTTATTCAACATATATTTTTGCATATAATCAATAAATATTGTTTTATTGGAAATTTAAAAAAAAATTATTAGGAATCATAGGAAATTTAGTTATTTTCCTTTGAACTTATTTAAATGAAATAGTTTAGAAAATTATTACAAAAAATTATTAAAATTACCAATTAAACATTATTTAATGATATATGAAAAATATGTTAAATAATAGCTCCGTTTTAATTTTCTTCGTTAGAATTAGCTAACGATATTAGTACAAATGATTTAGTTTATTAATGATAAAAGTTGAATGATATAATTTGATCAAATTAAAGGTTTATGATGTAAATAAAAGTGAATGTTAAGTATTGTGATATAAATTGTAAATTACCCCTTTAAAATTAACATGATCTATTAAATAACTCCGCCCCTATTTACAATTACACGGGTCTTGGGGTTGAGATGGCTGAAGTGATGACAATTAAGACTGCCCTGGAGGGTTTTTCTCGAGGCAATATGGACTGGGAAAGAAGCCTTCGTCTTTGAATCTGATTCGCGTGTTGCTTTAGCATGGGTGATGGATCCGAACTCCGGACCTTGGTCGACGTGGAATTCGTTTTTCGACATTGATCGAAGCGTTAGATGGATTGATTGTGTTCATTTTGTTTTAGGTCCGAGATACTGTAATGGAATGGCTGATGCACTTGCAAAATCTGGTATGTGTCGAACATCAATTATTTGATTTGATTAGAAAAAGAAAGTATCGATTTTTTCGAGACATGACGGTGAGAATGTTTCTTATTCTGTTTTGGTTGGCTTAATATCATAAATGAAAATGCCGAAACAATGAGACCAGCACCAATTGAAAGCGGCCCAAACCAACGGTCAATCGTAGAATGAGGTTAATTGAGTGATACATACTTTAAAGATGCCATTGGGTGTGATGGAAATTGATATTTTTCAAGGAATTTAATTGGGGAATTCCTTTGTGTAAAGTTATTTTATTTATTATCGACCATAACAAATAAGGTAGGATTTGCCAAAGCCGCCTCTAGCTACTCCTTTCGGTTTACTTAGATTAGTAATACTTTTAGAGTAATTATTTGATACATTAACGGTGAAAACTAAAAGTTTTCAAAAGCGCTTTAATTTTAGGGTTTAATGACATAGTTTAGGGTGTATGGTTTAGGGGTTTAGGTGTATGAGTTTTGAATTTAGGGATAATGGTTGAAATTTACAGTTTAGACTTATAATTTAGGGTTTATAGATTAAAACTTAAATCCTCACCATATTACCTTAAAAATCAAACCATAATTTTTAGCCATAAACCCTAAATTCTAAAACCATACACCCTGAACTAAACCCATAAACCCTAAAACTAATACGCTTGTAGAAACCTTTAGTTTCTACTACCAGTGTATAGGATAATAATCCATACTTTTATATTAAATATAAATAGAATTATTATTTGACACACTGTTAGTTAATGAAAATAAATGTTTTTAGAAGTAATTTAAAGATAATGACAAATATTATGTTGGTTTATTTTTTTTCTTTTTTCAAGTATGATCTCTGTATGATCTAAAGTGGTTAGTTTTTGTGTGTGTAAATTATAGGAAATTGTTCAAATTATGCAGCGACATATGCAAGTGTAAGCTTGGGCAGGCCCGTGCCCACCTTAAACTTTTTAAAGTTTATACATTTGGCCTTAAAATTTTATGATTTGTGCCCCACCCTCAAAAATATTTTGACTTGTGCTCACATTGAAAAATATTTATGGATCCACCATTAAAATTATGTATTTAGTTTACGATGATAGTTATAAGCTCTTATTGTAATTGTAGATATTTTTTTTATAATAAAACGTGCACATTATTGGCCACGATATTTCCTGGCCCTAGTTGGAGAAACTATTGGAACGAGTTAACTCATAAATAATTGAGCAATACCGAAATTTGAATTTGCTTAATTACCTTCGTTTTATGGCATAGTTATACATGACATGCCTAACTTTTGACTCGGGATTAGGAGCAATGTTAATAAGAAGTTGACTAACTTTTATTTCCACTCAAAAAATATTTTATTTATGATATACTCATAATGTAATTGAAATATATTTATCATAAAAGAGTTGTATTTCACCAACAATCAATTAGTCTTGTAGGATGAGACTTTAGTTCTTTTAAGTAATGTAAGATGTTCGAGTCTTGATATTATGAATAAAAAAATAAATTAAAAGGGTTGCCGTGTAATTGATATAATATCCGGTCCAAATTAAAAAAAATCACTAAATTTTATACTAGTAATTATAGAAAAATTGCGTTTCAATGAGATAGTTGCCACACCTTGATAAAACAGAGATGATGTGGTCAACCCTAGAATATTATAAAATATATTTAACTTTCATATAAAATATCTCATTTGCACGTAATGCTGATCTGTTAGGTGTAACATTTTTTTTTCAATTAATTTATTCTTGGTCTTTAAAAATAAATAACAATATTACTAATTGAGTAATGCATTTTTCGATCATTTACGTTTATAATTTTCTAGGATCAAGATGATAAAAAATTCTAATAGTAGAGGAGTAAAAAATTATTTTATCTTTCTATGATGCTCTTTTAAAGGTAAAATTGAATAAAAATTAAAAGATGAACCAAAATTTTCAAATAAAAAATAATTAAAGTTATAATGTAACCCCCTAGACCCGCCTATGCGTTACAACGGATCCTAGGAAGTAACATTAGGGTCAAAAGAGCGACCCACAGTGAAAATACAAATGAAAACATTTTTCTTTCTCAAAACACTTATTAAACTGTAAAATTAACTTCTGTTTAAAATACATTTTCGGAAAATCATTTAAACACATAACAAAAATTTCAGAAAGTATTTTACAGACACTGACATGAAACAATACATGACATACATGCCCACTAACTATACAGTACCGTACTCTAGAGGCAACGCCGAGGGAACTCCGAACACTGATGTCAAACATTATACCATGCTATAATATTTTAACCTGCGATGATAAAAACAACGTGAGCTTGGAGAAGCTCAGTAATACAAAACTACCAAAAGATGCTATAAGCTCATGCAGATATATGGTAGGCATAACATTTTATGATGTTCCAGGCAATACTTGTCTCCATTTATGTTTCGCTAATTTAGTGAAGCACTATTCCTGAGGACAACAAGGTTTGTTCTTTCTATGTTACTGAGTATTAAAAGAGAGCTTATTGTTCAGAGAATCAACAGAGTGACGGGTTGGAGAAGTTAAACCACGAAGCCTAGTGTATTTTAAAGTTGCAAATCAAACATACATAAGTACTTAACATCATATCATATAAGCACATAACAGATTAAATGCAAATGTTCAATGTTCATACAGAAGTTTACAAGAACTACCCTCCAACCTTACACCAATATGCAGTCCCCCAGAACTGCATCCATAAGGACTTACCCTAGGCCCGATGGGCATAGGTGCCACCTAAGGGGATGCCTTAGGTCCATAAGGACTTACCCTAGGCCCGATGGGCGTAGGTGCCACCTAAGGGGATGCCTTAGATCCATAAGGACTTACCATAGGCCCGATGGGGGTAGGAGCCACTCAAGGGGAGACCTTGAGTCCATAAGGATTTACCAGCTTGATCAGGGCTGTACCAACAGAGACTTCATAACATAACCCAACAGTATACCCCAGATAGTAATCGGTGTTCAGATTTCAGACATGAGTAACATAATACATGTAACAGACATATTCTATTCAGAGTATCAGAAACAGAAGTTCATGCTTTTCACAGATAAATGGGAATACTATTGAGCAGAGCAGACATTTTCAGCATTCATCATGCAAACAGATTGTACCATCATAGGTCAAACTAACAGATCATGCTAACAAATTCATCAAATAGTCAGACAATACCATCACAGATCAAACGATCACATACCAAGTATACAGATTGAGCAGACATATATCAGATAGGCAGAGAATGTCATCATATATCAAGTTCATCAAACATAATATTATTCATGATTAAATAATTATACAATCCATTCAACAGAATATATCACACCTGGAACACACTAGGTGGGACAGATCATTTCTTGGAGATACTTGGCATTTACGAAATGTGACATATTAAACTTTTGACGATTTGAACGGATTTCTGAACCGTGGCCCCTATTAAAAGGGGTTCATACTAACGGTTTAACCAAGATATTAAGGAGGTGATACATCAAGATCTTTAAGAGTTTAGACGCATCATGAGTTATTTAGTCGTTTAAGCCTACAATGGCATTATGGTCATTTCGACGTTCATGGACATTCTAGTAATTATACCAACATTGAATAAGCAATGGTTCACAGAACTCGGGTATCCTATTTGCTCATTAGTTTTCTAACCGGACATTCAAGAATTTCTAAATTAAAGTCTTTTCAATTATCATATATTTTCAGTGATGTTCCGATTATTTAGGCTATCATGGCCTTTTAGTTATTTAACTGTCATGACAAATTTTATACTATGGCACAATCATATCAGAACGAAAATTATAATTCTCAAGGGCTCTAATAATTTATCATACCTCCAGAATTTGTTTAATGCGGCGTAACCCAACTTGACAATACTTACCAACGTTCAGATGTGAGTAATTAGCGTGCATCAGAACTTAACACTGACTGTATTGTATGTCTGAACAGTCGCCCTCATACTTTACTATATGATTTAACTTTGAGCAATCGAACATACAATCTATGCGGATCTTCCTACCTTACATCGATATGGTGAGCGATGGGCATACACGTGTCGTATTTCTCAACACTTAAGGGAACCTTAGCTATTTAAGTCTTATTAACAAATCCAGAATTTCGTCAATAAGTAGTTACCGATTAACTCATGAGGGTATTTCAGTTATTTTAGACTAAGATAAATCTACCATTTCTTTCTAAATTACCATTTGGTACCTCCATCATTCACGTACTCAAACGAGATCAAGTCGTCCTAACTCTCCGCCCCTTTACAGACGGTTCATTCATTACAGAACTCGAGGGTATAACGTCATTCAAATTAATCAGACGATTAGGTGCTCGAGGGCGTTACCGTCTTTTGGGTCATTACGATCATTCTTATTTAATTCACGCATTACTGTCATAAGGATCGACTTAAGATTTCAACAATATTTCCAGAAAATTCTCATCCAGGTGTTATACGGAGTTTGGGGGATTATCCAAGTTTGTATCACACGTATTGCATAATCAGGTCGAATGCAGATTTTAGGTCATTTCCTTTATCAAAGGGTAGTTAAGTCATACTTATGCTCCAAGGGCATTTTCGTAATTTCATAATTAATATCTCTCACTCCGTATCCTGGGCCTCGATTCTTACACACTGTTGATTGAGTTGCGGATTAACTAAATTTAACTATTAGAACTTCTGATACTGTTAGCCCATTAGTAATCTTATTCGGATAATTTGGTCTTATTAATATCCATACTTATTGCTCGAATCTGATTCAATTTAAGCAGAATTTACAATATACGTCATCATAAGCATGCATGCGTTAACCGAATATCAACATGTTCATAAAGCATACAAGGGGTAGTAGTGTATTACCTTAGTTCCGAGCTACAACGGTTGATTCATGACACCTCTTTCGATCGCACTCGATCCCAAGATTTGACGGCCCCTAACATCTCGAATTCAAGGATACTTTGATACCTTCAACAACATAGATTCACATTTCAGTTTTTATCCAAAGAGCTCTTAACAAAATTAAACACACAAACACTTACGGGTTAAAGGTCAGATTCGGAGGCCTTCGGGTCAAAATTTTGCAAAACGAGCTTCAAAAACGGACTCAGGATGTCGAAAAACATAAAATAAGAGTTTTCGGAAAATTTGACATTTTGGTCAACGGTCAAAGTCAACGCTGACGTCAGCAGGTCAACGGTCAACGGTCAACGAGGTCAGAGTCAACTGGTCAAAGTCAATGCTGACGTCATGCTGACGTCAGCAGTCAACAGGGGTCAACTGAGTTGACTCGGGCTGACTCGGACGATTTGACTCGGGTTGACGGGTCGGGTCGGACTCAGGTTGACGGGTCGGGTCGGACAGGCTTAACCGAGCTGATCGGTTTAACCTGTCCAGCCAGTTCAGACCGGTTTGGACTGGTTCGGACCGGGTTGGACGGTTCAGTCCGGTTCACTCACCCAAAATTTCCGGTCACCGGACGGCCGTCGGAAAAGTCGTCGGAGATGCCATTTTCGTGTCGATTCTACCGAAAATCAAATGAACATTAAACCTCGAATCATATACACCTAAAACTTCACCAAAATGGACCGAAAAATAACCGGAACTTACCCAAAATGAAGCCGAGATTGCCGGACTCGACGAAGCTCCGACGAGCACTCCGCCGGTGTTGAAACCACGATTATTTAGAAGGGTTTTACTCCCCTTGGGACGAAGAGTCCAACGGTGGCCTCGGCGTGGCAAACGGACGGCGGTAGCAGCCGTAATCGCCGGAGAACCTAAAGGATTCAAACCCTTGGTTTAACGAACCCAGATCTGAGTTTCTACGGTGAACGACCCATCAGTTCCGAGCGTGGAGGCTAGGGTTTTGCTCAGAGCACGACGGCGGTCGCAGGGGTGACGGCGGTGCACGCCACGGACCACCGGTGGGGGAGATCGGGCAGTGGCCAGATTTGGGACGATGGGTGGTTGAGAGTCGAATCCTTTGGGGAAAAACGACATTAATTGAGTCATATCGGGTAGATGGGTTTTTATCAGATTATCATTTAATCTTAAAATATTATATCGGGTACGGTCTAAAATTAATTTGAGCATTTTAGAACTAGAAGAACTTTAGCCTAGCTGGTTACAGCTTGGGCTCACCAAGCAGGGGTCGCAGGTTCAATACACACTGGCCACACTTCTCTCTATTATTTCATTCATTCTTTTTCTTTTTTTCTTCTTTCACTTAACTTTGAATATAATCATATATTTGTAGGGGGTGTTACAACTCTCCCACCCTTAAAAGAAATTTCGTCCTCGAAATTTATCAGAGTTGAGGGGAAAATGCAGAAACTACTCTTTCATCCATACTTGTACTGAAACTCATCCTTTAGAGTATACTTGCTTCTAATGATTTTTTTTTCACAAATCAATTTGGTCGTGTCCTCAGTAACTCAAATTGACTTTGGACCAACAATCATCCCATCATACATTTCAGACCAGTTAATCAGAATATAACATTGGAATCCATACCGAACTTCATATAATACAAAACAAACATTTGTTTCATAACTTTTATTAAAAACGGTCTCAGACAAGGATAAGAGTCATTCTAATCTACCACAGAAGTTAATCATACCACACAAAGGTATATCTTCCAGAGTATGAATTACTCTTCTAGGTTGACCATCAACTTTCAGATGAAAAACTGTAACTACAGTTCGAATAAGCACTCTAAGACTCCAACAACAACTCCCAGAATCAGGATGTAAACATCAAATTTCAGTCAGAGATGATATATAACGTTACACCAAACCACATCTTCCAGGGGATGTGTTTCTTCGTACTGATCGAACATGACTAAGGTCTTTAATGGGTATCACTTACCTTCATCGTAATATTCAGACAACCATTTCTTTCGTGTATAATAGAATCACAACAGAATTTTCACTACCTTCACACTCACTAGCACCTTTCTTACAAATTCATAATACTTTTATCAAGTTTCCATCAGAATATTCTCAAACATAACCATCATTGCTGAATGGCATTACGTGAAATCTTATATATGTTACCTCGCATGATCAACATTTGTTCTTATTTTTTTTTCAATTTCACGTGCATGAACAGTCTTAGATTGTTTGTCCAGATTCAAATCCATCAATTTAATTCAAGACGAAAGCAAACGATATAGACATCTCTTGCCAGTACAGATTGAGCTATTATGGACATAATTGATAGATACACTCATTGCAGGAAATGATTCGACATCAGAGTCTCGGCACTGAGGAGTACGGTTATGATCTAGGGGCATGCACATACCAGACACCCTATGACAGACGATCGGCCGATCAACCCAGAATGACGCAACTCTAAGCTCTGATACCACTAAATGTAACCCCCTAGACCCGCCTATGCGTTACAACGGATCCTAGGAAGTAACATTAGGGTCAAAAGAGCGACCCACAGTGAAAATATAAATGAAAACATTTTTCTTTCTCAAAACACTTATTAAACTGTAAAATTAACTTCTGTTTAAAATACATTTTCGGGAAATCATTTAAACACATAACAAAAATTTCAGAAAGTATTTTACAGACACTGACATGAAACAATACATGACATACATGCCCACTAACTATACAGTACCGTACTCTAGAGGCAACGCCGAGGGAACTCCGAACACTGATGTCAAACATTATACCATGCTATAATCTTTTAACCTGCGATGATAAAAACAACATGGGCTTGGAGAAGCTCAGTAATACAAAACTACCAAAAGATGCTATAAGCTCATGCAGATATATGGTAGGCATAACATTTTATGATGTTCCAGGCAATACTTGTCTCCATTTATGTTTCGCTAATTTAGTGAAGCACTATTCCTGAGGACAACAAGGTTTGTTCTTTCTATGTTACTGAGTATTAAAGAGAGCTTATTGTTCAGAGAATCAATAGAGTGACGGGTTGGAGAAGTTAAACCACGAAGCCTAGTGTATTTTAAAGTTGCAAATCAAACATACATAAGTACTTAACATCATATCATATGAGCACATAACAGATTAAATGCAAATGTTCAATGTTCATACAGAAGTTTACAAGAACTACCCTCCAACCTTACACCAATATGCAGTCCCCAGAACTGCATCCATAAGGACTTACCCTAGGCCCGATGGGCATAGGTGCCACCTAAGGGGATGCCTTAGGTCCATAAGGACTTACCCTAGGCCCGATGGGCGTAGGTGCCACCTAAGGGGATGCCTTAGGTCCATAAGGACTTACCCTAGGCCCGATGGGCGTAGGAGCAGCTCAAGGGGAGACCTTGAGTCCATAAGGATTTACCAGCTTGATCAGGGCTGTACCAACAGAGACTTCATAACATAACCCAACAGTATACCCCAGATAGTAATCGGTGTTCAGATTTCAGACATGAGTAACATAATACATGTAACAGACATATTCTATTCAGAGTATCAGAAACAGAAGTTCATGCTTTTGACAGATAAATGGGAATACTATTGAGCAGAGCAAACATTTTCAGCATTCATCATGCAAACCGATTGTACCATCATAGGTCAAACTAACAGATCATGCTAACAAATTCACCAAATAGTCAGACAATACCATCACAGATCAAACGATCACATACCAAGTATACAGATTGAGCAGACATATATCAGATAGGCAGAGAATGTCATCATATATCAAGTTCATCAAACATAATATTATTCATGATTAAATAATTATACAATCCATTCAACAGAATATATCACACCTGGAAAACACTAGGTGGGACAGATCATTTCTTGGAGATACTTGGCATTTACGGAATGTGACATATTAAACTTTTGACGGTTTGAATGGATTTCTGAACCGTGGCCCCTATTAAAAGGGGTTCATACTAACGGTTTAACCCAGATATTAAGGAGGTGATACATCAAGATCTTTGAGAGTTTAGACGCATCATGAGTTATTTAGTCGTTTAAGCCTACAATGGCATTATGGTCATTTCGACGTTCATGGACATTCTAGTAATTATACCAACATTGAATAAGCAATGGTTCACAGAACTCGGGTATCTTATTTGCTCATTAGTTTTCTAACCGGACATTCAAGAATTTCTAAATTAAAGTCTTTTTAGTTATCGAATATTTTCAGTGATGTTCCGATTATTTAGGCTATCATGGCCTTTTAGTTATTTAACTGTCATGACAAATTTTATACTATGACACAATCATATCAGAACGAAAATTATAATTCTCAAGGGCTCTAATAATTTATCATACCTCCAGAATTTGTTTAATGCGGCGTAACCCAACTTGACAATACTTACCAACGTTCAGATGTGAGTAATTAGCGTGCATCAGAACTTAACACTGACTGTATTGTATGTCTGAATAGTCGCCCTCATACTTTACTATACGGTTTAACTTTGAGCAATCGAACATACAATCTATGTGGATCTTCCTACCTTATATCGATATGGTGAGCGATGGGCATACACGTGTCGTATTTCTCAACACTTAAGGGAACCTTAGCTATTTAAGTCTTATTAACAAATTCAGAATTTCGTCAATAAGTAGTTACCGATTAACTCATGAGGGTATTTCAGTTATTTTAGACTAAGATAAATCTACCATTTCTTTCTGAATTACCATTTGGTACCTCCATCATTCACGTACTCAAACGAGATCAAGTCGTCCTAACTCTCCGCCTCTTTATAGACAGTTCATTCATTACAGAACTCGAGGGTATAATGTCATTCAAATTAATCAGACGATTAGGTGCTCGAGGGAGTTACCGTCTTTTGGGTCATTAGGATCATTCTTATTTAATTCACGCATTAGTGTCATAAGGATCGACTTAAGATTTCAACAATATTTCCAGAAAATTCTCATCCAGGTGTTATACGGATTTTGAGGGATTATCCAAGTTTGTATCACACGTATTGCATAATCAGGTCGAATGCAGATTTTAGGTCATTTCCTTTATCAAAGGGTAGTTAAGTCATACTTATGCTCCAAGGGCATTTTCGTAATTTCATAATTAATATCTCTCACTCCGTATCCTGGGCCTCGATTCTTACACACTGTTGATTGAGTTACGGATTAACTAAATTTAACTATTAGAACTTCTGATACTGTTAGCCCATTAGTAATCTTATTCGGATAATTTGGTCTTATTAATATCCATACTTATTGCTCGAATCTGATTCAATTTAAGCAGAATTTACAGTATACGTCATCATAAGCATGCATGCGTTAACCGAATATCAACATGTTCATAAAGCATACAAGGGGTAGTAGTGTATTACCTTAATTCTGAGCTACAATGGTTGATTCATGACACCTCTTTCGATCGCACTCGATCCCAAGATTTGACGGCCCCTAACATCTCGAATTCAAGGATACTTTGATACCTTCAACAACATAGATTCACATTTCAGTTTTTATCCAAAGAGCTCTTAACAAAATTAAACACACAAACACTTACGGGTTAAAGGTCAGATTCGGAGGCCTTCGGGTCAGAATTTTGCAAAACGGGCTTCAAAAACAGACTCAGGACGTCGAAAAACATAAAATAAGAGTTTTCGGAAAATTTGACTTTTTGGTCAACGGTCAAAGTCAACGCTGACGTCAGCAGGTCAACGGTCAATGAGGTCAGAGTCAACTGGTCAAAGTCAATGCTGATGTCAGCATGACGTCAGCAGTCAACAGGGGTCAACTGAGTTGACTCGGGCTGACTCAGACGAGTTGACTCGGCTGACTCGGACGATTTGACTCGGGTTGACGGGTCGGGTCGGACTCAGGTTGACGGGTCGGGTCGGACGGGCTTGACCGAGCTGACCGGTTTAACCGGTCCAGCCAGTTCAGACCGATTTGGACTGGTTCGGACCGGGTTGGACGGTTCAGTCCGGTTCACTCACCCAAAATTTCCGGTCACCGGACGGCCGTCGGAAAAGTCATCGGAGATGCCATTTTCGTGTCGGTTCTGCCGAAAATCAAATGAACATTAAACCTCGAATCATATACACCTAAAACTTCACCAAAATGGACCGAAAAATAACCGGAACTTACCCAAAATGAAGCCGAGATTGCCGGACTCGACGAAGCTCCGACGAGCACCTCGCCGGTGTCGAAACCACGATTATTTAGAAGGGTTTTACTCCCCTTGGGACGAAGAGTCCAGCGATGGCCTCGGCGTGGCAAACGGACGGCGGTAGCAGCCGTAATCGCCGAAAGGATTCAAACCCTTGGTTTAACGAACCCAGATCTGAGTTTCTACGGTGAACGACTCATCAGTTCCGCGCGTGGAGGCTAGGGTTTTGCTCAGAGCACGACGGCGGTCGCAGGGGTGACGACGGTGCACGCCACGGACCACCGGTGGGGGAGATCGGGCAGTGGCCAGATTTGGGACGATGGGTGGTTGAGAGTCGAATCCTTTGGGGAAAAAAACGACATTAATTGAGTCATATCGGGTAGATGGGTTTTATCAGATTATCATTTAATCTTAAAATATTATATCGGGTACGGTCTAAAATTAATTTGAGCATTTTAGAACTAGAAGAACTTTAGCCTAGCTGGTTACAGCTTGGGCTCACCAAGCAGGGGTTGTAGGTTCAATACACATTGGCCACATTTTTCTCTATATTATTTCATTCATTCTTTTTCTTTTTTTCTTCTTTCACTTAACTTTGAATATAAGCATATATTTGTAGGGGGTGTTACATATAGCTTAAAATTTGATTTTTTAGTGTTAGAGCAGAGACGATTTAATTTTTCATTCCTAAAATAGTTATAAAAACATCCACAAGGACCATTAGAACAAGAACAAACTCACCTAAAAATTACAACCTCAACCAACAAATAATTTTATTTTTCATGTTATACATCCGTATTTGATCTATGACATTTGGTTGTATCAATATGTATGATTAGGTGAGATTGTTCTTCCAACAGGGTTCTCATCTACTTTCTTTGTGGTAGTGTTGTGTTTATGTAGCTATCATTATGGTGTACTTCTCTAATTAGGGAAAGTCGACAGTATAGTATATTTAGATCCCTTTTTGTGAATACTGTCAATGTAATCAGATTAGAGCACATATGCAAGATTGATTATATCCATCACCTCTCCTACATCACTACATGAGCGTCTAGTTGGATGGAGACAAAGAAATTTTGATAATAACTGCTAGATTTCCAAGATAATAGAAGGACATGTTCAAGGGAATGTTTTGTTTTTCTTCATGCGTTGTTGGTTTTTATGTTTTATTTTTTTATGTATAAGTTATTGGTGTACATTTCTTTATCTTTAATAAAATCGGACTCTTATTTCAAAATTACACAAAAGTTAACGGAAGGACAACTACTTTTAATTAAAATCTTCAGTGCAATTCTATGCATGTCTGTCTTACGGTTCATGTTCAGAGTGCGAGATTGCTCCTCTTTTCAAGGTTCGAACTCGTGTCTTCTCTTTAAAAGTGTAATGTATGTTACCAATGCACCTAACACTTATTGGTTAGTACAACCAAATTTTAGTCCACCAAAAGTTTAGTTTATATTCATAAATTATATTTTTAATGAAACTGATTGTTGAGTTCCAATTGATAATTTAATACACTTCTATTCAAAGCTAAATTGTTAGTTTTAATTGGAGTTTATTCAAGGTACGTTGACTAAATCAATTAATGGCTTTCCATTTATATATAAATACATTACTTTACCCAAATTGTGTTAGTTCAACATTGATAAGGTACTAAAGGAGCTAGCCACTCTATTCTTTCTTTCTTCGCTACTGTCTTTTATTTTTTTACATCGCTGGCGGCGACATCAATTTTAAATTGATTATCGTTTTTTGATAAATTTTTCATTTTTTATTTTAGTTTATAATAAGAATACTTTATATCTTGAATTTCTCCTGTTCACACATTTCATATATATTTATGGTAATTTGACGTTCGTGTAAAGAACATTACTACCTTCATCCCTGATTAGAAAATATCAAAGATCTAAATTAGTTATTAAATAATTGGCTGAGAAAAAAGTTATTAAAATTTTAATTTAAAAAATATACAACTATTAAATAATATTAAAAATAAAAATAGCATAATTTTAGAAATTAAATGTAGAAAACAAATAACATGAATAAATCTAGATGTGTTTTGGCTAACCATTTACAAATATAGACGGATTTAAACAAAAATAATTCATATTTTAGATTGCACCGGTTTTGAACAAGTATATATGGTATTAAAATCACATCACGTAAATTTAGTAAACCTAGCCAAGAAAAAATATTTCATGGACTCTCTCACTGCTCAAATATTTTTTTTAAATAACTGTTTTTTGACAAAATTAGAAGTAAAGTTTTTCATTAAAAAAGAGAAGACAAGATACAAACAAAGATAATACATCTTTACATGAAAACCCAACTGATGTGAAGAAACAAAATAAAAAATTAGAAAAAATTCAGCAACTACCAATATTCTTCTTGTCTCTATTTAAACTATAAGCTATATTGATGTAGGAGTGAAAGTCGAGTAAATCAGTCTTACAAATTTCTCCGCAAACAGTTCTGAATGCATTAACAAACTGTCATAGAAAGGATCTAATTATATGAGATTGTCGATTTTCCCTGATCAGGGGTGCACCATAATAAAAGCAACACGAAATGCCAAACTATAATAATTGTTTTTATAATGATGTGGAAAACTCGAGTGAAGATCCATTTGTAAAATTAATAACACGAAAGAAAAAAAGACGACTTAAGTGATTTTTATTGATTAGAGCCATGATTAACGCGGCCAGGAAGACTCGGGAAAATAAATTCCCCTAGTGTCCCCTTGTGAAGCTAGTCTACGAGGATGATGCAATGAGAGTGATGCCACACATTGTACAAACTCTTGCACCTACGATTTCTTTCTTTATAAATACCTTTGATAACCATGTTCAAGTAACTCAACAATTGCAAAAGCTGAGTTGAATCCAAGGAATTACCAAACCATGAAATTCTTTAGCTATACGAAATTTGCCTTTGCTTTCTTCTTTTTCTCTTTTCCCTTTCTCTTGGCTTGCTCTCCGTCCGAGTCCGGCGGTATACATCTTATGTGCCCTCTCTCTCGACTCCCTTGCTTACTCTCTTCTATGTTTATGTATTAGAAATGATGAAAATCAGAAGTAATTTGGCATTGTTTGTGACAGATCATGGATTCAATTACGACGAAGGAACGTTGAGGGGGCCATCGCGATGGGGCATGCTCAAACAGAAATGGGAAAACTGCAGCGCTGGACGAGAACAATCGCCTATCGATATCGGGACGGTCCAAGTCAGTTCTCAGCTGGGAGATTTGCAAAGGAACTATAGATCAGCTCAAGCTGTTTTGAGGAACAGGACCGAAGATGTCGCGGTAAGTTATTGACTCTACATATTACACATTACAAAATGTTTTCCTACACATAAAAGGATACCAATGTCCGGTGGTCATCGTCGTCAGGTGGTGTTTCAAGGGGATGCCGGAAGCATTAACATAAACGGAACAGTTTACAAAGCGGTAAACTGTCACTGGCATTCGCCTTCCGAGCACACTTTCAATGGAACTAGGTATTAAGTTCACCTGTGTTTTTAATTCATAACTCTAAACCTTAAACGAAATAAACACGTCACGTGTGTGTGTGTGTCGGTTTACAGGTATCCCTTGGAGATTCACATCGTTCATCGCAGTGACCGAAATGAGACCGCAGTTGTGGGGATTCTTTACCGATACGGCCTACCTGACCCTTTCATTGCTAGTGTATGCCAACATTTTGGTTCAATTTCTCCCATTCCATAATGTTTGTTTACCACGTTCACTCATATTCTCGGTATAATTTTTCCCAACAGATTTTGCTCCCCATATTAAGTCTTGGACGGGAAGACATACCTCTAGGGCTTGTTAATCCAGAAGCCATTGGCTTTCCAGGCTCGAGTTATTATCGATACAATGGTTCTCTTACCGCTCCACCGTGTTCCGAGAATGTGACTTGGACAGTTTTCAAAGAGGTGTGGTTTCCTCGACTTAAACATTATCGATACAATATTCGAAACTCCGATCGAGTTGGTGTAATTTATGTACATATTATTATTTAAAAGTCTGATTGAATTGGTCGCGATTGGCCAGTGTTACTAACGTGTATATTTGTTATGATCCTGATTAAGATCAAGATGGTCACCCCGGTTGGAGTTGAAGCATTGAGGAGAGTTCTTCCTCCTGTAAGTGTTGATAATCATGGAGGCCAATACATAATTTTACTCAACATTCAGAACCATTTTTGTTGATTTTGTTCTTACAGGAAATTAAAATGCTTTCCTTGAATTGAATTGAATGTTTTTTTTTTTGTGTGTGTTCTTTCCTTCTGCAGCAAAACAGGAACAATTCAAGGCCAACTCAACCCCTTAATGATAGAACTGTCTTGTTCCATCCAAGGAGGAGTTTCACTTGACAACATATGAACCATGTTTAACCCTCAACACTGTGGCATAAGGGTGTAGATTTTATGTTTAAAATAAAGTAATGAACCAAGTAATTGATGTCTCACTTTACATATATATAGATACAAACACGCTGGCGATAAGATTCTCTTATACCATATAAAATTCGAAAGTTTTACACTTTTTTGGACGTTAGATGAAAGTAAATGGATGACTGAGATTAAATGTAGGAAATGAGAAGATTATCACAGAAAAAAATAAAAAAAATAATCTTAGTAATTTATATACTCTCATCCAACTATTCAAAAAAGATATAAAAGTAATTAAATTTTACACAATGTAAGTGAATCCTAACCCATATATATAAACTAAAATTTGCCCAACTATGGGGAGAAAATAATAATAAAAAAAGAGTTACCTAAGTTTATGAGTAGTTTTTCCTATTAAATTATTTTTTATTCTTTATGTTTTAACTGATACTCGTCGTTACTTTTATTAAATAAGGATAGAATACAATAAATTTTACAAGAAAAATACAAAAGTAAAACAAATTTGATCATATTAAAAACAACTCGACCAATATACCCATATAAATAAAATTAAAAAATTCAACCAAACAACTCGAATAAATGATAGATAAAAATAAACAGATCGCAATAACTTCAATACATCTATTATTATTCGCAATAGCTTCAATACAAAGATTTCCATCTATTATTATTCGCAATAGCTTCAATACAAAGATTCCCATCTATTATTGTATTAACGGTCACTATATAATGATAACAACATCGCCCAAAAGCGTTATTAGAAAAAAGAATGATCCGCAATAACTTCAATACATCTATTATTGTTCATAAAATCGATAGAACTTCGTGACTATAAACGCTGCCGCAACTACAATTTAAATCCCTGCTCTCCGCCGATCAAAGACTTCTATCCACAATGAGACGTTGACAAAACGGGGGATCCGATTACAGTTACACCATGGATAGCAAAGTTGATCAGCTTCAACCCCCCTCCCCCCCCCCCCCCCCCCCCCCTCATTTAGCAAGAAAATCCTTGGTGGGAATTCTACAACACCAATGATCATGCCAAAAAAAAAATAGTACGAGGGTACGACAACCCATCGAGGCTTGAAAATTAATTAAAAATATTATTTTATAATTAATAAATTAAATTAAAATTATATTTTATAAAAATATATGCTTCTAATTATAAATTCATAAAATTAAAATAAAAATAATAGAAATTGAGGCTCCATGCAGAAAGAAATCAAACCACTTACAGCACGTCCAACCCATCCAGGCTTGAAAACCGGTCGTGGGCCTTGAAATGAAATTGGTCCCTAAACCGATTTTGGACTCAATTGAAATTTTCTGGAATTAGTATTCATGTTGTTGTACAAATTGTTCTAGTTTGAAAAATACTATATATTAAATTTGAGTCGAACAAAATCTCATTTAAGGTTTTGTTTGGTAAATTGTTGAATCATTCAGTCAATTGAAAATCAATATTTTTAATAATCTAACTTTTTTTTAATGTGTTCGATAATTCGAAATACATACTAATCACTTAATGAAGAATACAACATTTTCTTTTTTCTTTTTATTCTTCTAAATATATTATCTTTTAATTTTTATATTTATCAAAGAATATAACTTAAGAAAATGTGTCTAGTAAAAGCTTTACACAACGGTTTGAAGCCACACCATAAGTCTTCCCAGAATTAGGGATGTAAAAACAAGTCAGAACCTGGAAACCCGACTGAAACCTGCTCGAGTCAGAACTTGATTTGACCCGAGGTTTTGATGACCCGAACCCGATCTGTAACCGACTGTTGTTGATCCGAACCCGAATTTGACCTGTTACTGTAGTAACCGAACCTGATCTGCGTCCGACTGAAAACAACCCGAACCCGAATTGGACCTGTTAATTTGGACCTGAAACTCGATCTGCGTCCGACTGAAACGAACCCGAACCCGAAGCCGACCTGGCAAATAACCGAATTTACCCGACTGAATTGACCCGATATCCGATTTTACCCGACCTGAAATGGACCCGACCTGAAACGGACCCGACCTGAAAATGGACCCGACCTGAAATGGACCCGACCTGAAATGGACCCGACCTGTTTTGAACCCGACCTGCTTTAAACCCGACCTGTTAAGTGACCCGACCTGTTGTTGACCTGAACTGAAATAAACCCGAAATCTATGACATGATGAATTAAAAAAATTTAGAAGTTGATATACCATATACATATATAATGTATATACATATACACCTACATATATTGATGTACATTATGTATATGCGCGTGTATATATATATATATATATATATATATTAAGTACTAAAGTTGAAAAAAGAATAAGTAATTGATAATTTATGAACTACAAAAATTAAATGAAGAGTTGTTCAACTTTCATGTGTACAATTACATGTTTACATTCAAAAAAAAAATTGTGTATAATTATTTTAAACCAAAACTAATAATAATAATAATAATAATAATAATAATAATAATAATATCAAAATTGAATTAACTTATTAAACTTAAGATATAATTGAGCTAAACTAAAACTTATAAACATAAACTACTTTAAATTTGGACTCAATTAAATTAAATTAAAATTTAAAAGTACAAATTTAGGACTTAATGAAAACATTTAAAATCAGAAGGGCTAAGGAAATAATTTCCCCTAACCTAAAAAATAAACTGATCTTTCTCCCGCGGTCCCGCCCTTCCATTTCAATTAAAAAAAGTGGGGGAAACATGATAATTGGTTAGGGAAAAAAAGGGGGAGGCACCACATTTCAATTAGAAAAAAGAGAAAAAAAGAGAGGGAAATAGATAGAATATGGAGGGAAAAAACCTCCTATTTTTTTTAGAAGAGTTTAATTACCTTTTAAGTTTTATTGTGTTAAAATATTCTATTTTAGTCCTAATATTTATTTTTAATTTTTTATTTAATTCAATTTAGTCACAAATATCCTTACGATATGGACTTCGGATATAGAAATTCCCTCCATAAGGTGATATTTAATCATTAAAAATTTACTTTTAGTCGAATTTGGCCCATATTTCTTTCTAATTTTTATAATTTAGTCTAATAATTTCAATATGCTAATATTTTTGTTTATTTTAGTTTATAAGATTTAATTTTTAGCCAAAATTGACTCATTTATTTCTATGGTAAAATTGTGAAATTGGTCATTATACTCAAATTTCTTCACTTTCAAATTGTCAAATTAGTCTCTAATTTCGATTTTGTGCTATATATTTATGGTAAAATTGGTCACTACACTCTCAAACTTCTCTACTTTTAAATTGTCAAATTGGTCCCTAATTTCAATTTTAGACTATATTTTATAGTAAAATTGGTCCCTAATTTTGGTTTATGACTTATGTTTTAGACTTTAATGTTAATGGTTTAGGGTTTATGGCGTAGTTTAAGATTACTAGTTTATGAGATTAATTTCCATGGTTTAAGGTTTTATAGTTTATGATTTAGTGTTTAACGTTAATGGTTCAGGGTTTATGACATAGTTTATGATTATTATTTTATGAGATTAATTTCCATGGTTTAAGGTTTATAGTTTATGGTTTAATGTTTAGTATTAATCGTTTAGGATTATTGATTTATGAGATTAATTTGTATGATTTAAGGTTTATGGTATGTCTTAGTGTAAGAAATTATTTTCAATTGTTATATAGTCTATAGCATATAATATATATATAACATATCATACACGATGATATTATTATTAATTTATTACCATAGTCTATATTAATGTATGAACTCTAAACCTTAAACCCTAATGTATGTAAATATGTATAAATATAACTATCAATGTATGAACCCTAAACCCTTAATGAATTTTCTCTTAACCTTAAACCCTAAAACCATAAACATAAACCATAATGTATATAAATGTGTATGTATGTATGTATTTATGAATATATGAACCCTAAACCCTACACCCTAATGTATGCAAGTATGTATGTATCTATCAATATATGAACCCTAAACCATTAATGAATTTCCCATAAACCCTAAACTCTTTAAATCATAAATCATAAACCCTAAATCGTCCAATGTTTTATAATTTTTATTTGATATTTCTGTTCATTATAGCCCTTAAATCTTCATTTCTATTCTAAATTGACTCATACTAATTGTTTTTTTAATTAGTCCAATAATATATAATTTTACTTTGACATTTTGTTCATTCTAGTTCCTAAACTTTATTTGTATTCTAAGTTGACCACTTTTTATTTTTTTTAAGTAGTCCGATGTTTTATAATTTTAATTTGATATTTTGTTCATTCGAGTCCCCTAAACTTTAGTTTAATTCCAAATTGACCCATATTTATTGTTTTTTTAATTCGTCCGATGTTTTATAATTTTAATTTCGTACTTTGTTCATTCTAGTCCCCTAAACTTTAGTTTAATTCCAAATTTACCCCTATTCATTGTTTTTTTAATCCGTCCAATGTTTTATAATTTTAATTTGATATTTTCATCATTTTAGACCCTAAAACTTTATTTTTATTCCAAATTGACCCACATTTTTTAAAATTTTTTCCAATGTTTCCCTTAACTTTATTTTAATTCCATATTAACCCTTATATATATTTTTTAATTCATCATATTTTATAATTTTAATTTGAAATTTTGTTCATTCTAGACCCTAAAACTTTATTTTTATTCTAAATTAACCTCCACTTATTGTTTTTTTAATTACTCTAATTTTTATACTTTTAATTTGATATTTTTGTTCATTATAGTCCCCAAAACTTTATTTTTATTCCAAAATGACCCATTTTCCTTGTTTTCTTTTAAATTTTTCTAATGTTTTATAATTTTAATTTGATATTTTTGTTCGTTATAATCCGTGAAACTTTATTTTTAATCCAAATTGACCCATTTTCAGTCCAAATTAACTCATTTTCATTATTTTTTTAATTACTCCAGTGTTTTATAATTTTAATTTGATATGAGTTTAAATAATTAACTCAAAATCAATGACGATTGACGAAGGTCAACCTAAAGTCTATCGACTACTTATACAGTTGTATCGAACTCAAACTCAATATGAATTCCAATCTCGAAAATACCCTGACCTGAATTACCCGACCTAAAACTACCCGACCTGAAATTACCCGACCCGAAATGCACCCGACCTGAAATGCAACCGACCTGAAATGAACCCGACCTGAAATGAACCCGACCTGAAATGGACCCGACCTGAAATGAACCCGAACTGAAATGGACCCGACCTGAAATGGACCCGACCTGAAATGGACCCGAACTGAAATGGACCCGACCTGAAGTGTATCCGAACCCGAATTAACCTGCCAATTATCTGCTTTGGACCCGACCTGTTTTGACCCGACCTGAAATGGACCCGACCTGAAATAGACTCGACCTGAAATGGACCCGATCTGAAATGGACCCGACCTGAGATGGACCCGACCTGAAATGGACCCGCACCCGACCCGAGTCGAGTCAAAACAGAAAAATGACCTGAAATGACCTGTATCCGATTTTACCCGACCTGAAACCCGTCCGATTACCTGTTTTTACATCCCTACCCAGAATAGTATTGTTTTCCCATTACCTAACAACCATCTAAAAGCATCTTCATTCATCCACCTATTCACCTCAACACTAGTCCAATTCTTTATTATCCCTCTCCACATCGACAACATTTTTTCGAGTTGAATACTTTCATTCTCCGGCTACGATTTATTCCTCCGTACTTCGAGTATAAGATTCTCCTCCACAAGGCCCTATACTCCGTTGCATATCTCCATCGCCACTTCGCCATGAGAGCTTTGTTCTTTGTTTTGATATCAATTACACCCGCACCACCCCTATTCTTTGGAAGGTAGACCCGGTTCCAATTAATCCTTGCCAATAATGATTCAACCGATGTTGCGGCATAGGTGCAACAGTCGCCGTTTTCGCGCAAAAATATGTAATTAAATTGCTCTAATTTTGACTTTAGTGCCTGCAAAATTGAAAGAAGAGCTTTAGACTTTGAAGACATTAATCTAAAACTAGAAGTAGAATAAATTTCTTTAAACTCCCTTTCATCGGGTCCCTCTATTCCTAATTCCCTGCAAGCATCAACAAACAATTCAATTTCTAAAATTTCATCGGCTAATGGATTGATAATATCAATAAAATTTAAACTTGCGAACGAATCAGGATACTTCATAGATTTATACACATTGAACTTAACTACTTCCCCATCAAATTCCATAGTTAAGATACCGTTACGGACATCGATTTTTGTATGTGTTGTTGACAAGAAAGGGCGGCCAAGCAAGATTTCTGATCTGTTGTTGCCGCGGTCATTTTCCATGTCAATAATGTAAAAATCAATAGGAAAAATAAGATCGTTTACCTTTACCAACACATTTTCTAGTACCCCTCGGGGCAGATAACTGATCGATCAGCTAACTGAAGCGTCACTCGCGTTTCCTTCAATGATTCAGTCAAAAGAAGAACTTCTATTGAAATGAAAGCAAGTAACAACAAGAACTAAAACAAGAGATGATCTTAAGCATTATCCATGGAAGGTATTTATAGACTTGAATTTACTAAAGATAACATAATTTAAAATGTTTGGTTTAAAATTTAAAAACTAAATTCCTAAGTTCGGATTGTGCTGACTAGATCTTCCAAACTCTTCCAGAGTTTTTCCTTGTGCTGATTGTATCTTCTAAAAACTACCACGTCAGACGCGTCGTGCCCAGCGTCGTGCCTATGATGCCAGCCACGGCCAGAAAAATAAAAAACTGTAAAAATGCACCTTTCTGCTGCCAATTCCAGAATTGAGTCCCTGCACAGAAAATAAAATAAACACAACCAATTAAGTAGTGAAAAGTCCTCAAGACAAAGAAAATAGCAAGCAAAAAGTGTCATTTATAAGAGCTCATCAACTATTTTCCTCCAATTAAGATTAGGGAAGTTTTTAACAAGGCACACTTGTCGGATTTCGGCTTCTGAATAAATTAATAAAAATTTTGTTTACGGAGCAAAAAAAAAACCAGGTTTGTTGCCTTTACGAGTTTCTGCTAACATCATGCGTAGTTTCTTTTTAACTGATATTAATGTCACTAACCCTATTATTTGTTAGTTTCCTTTGTGATATTGTTCAATTCGTTTTTTCAATCTTCATCGTTTGTCATCAAATCGAGTCTCTTTAGAATAAGTTGGGTTTTTTTTCAAACAACTTTCTAAAACATTTCACGTCGATTTCTTCGAAATCCCTATTGTTTTTTTTTTGGCTTTTCTTTGTGTTTTGGCTTGTTCTTATTTTTTTTTGCTCGGCAAATAAGCTTTTTTTTATTGAATCATAGTCGCCTCAGCCTATATGTGTGCCTCGTTAAAAACCTCCCTACACCTAATTGGAGGAAAAGAGTACAACACATATAGGGGATACAACAACATCACATAAGACCCGGGCAAAATAAAATTACCCAACACATATAGGGGTTCCAAATTTGCAATGTCACCATTTTTTCTATCGTATTCACCTGATTAACCAGCTGCTTTACCTTCGCATTTACATCAGTCTGTTCAGCATTCCAACGTTTCAAGGCTTCCTTGAGTCGTTTCAATTTTATTGGCAGATTACATCTTCTCAAGTTAAGGTCCCCCATCGTGTCTTTAATCACCTTTAAACATCCTTCCTTTGAGAGCCAAGCGTTGAACATCTTAAAGGGTCTTGGTCCCCAATCGAGATTATCATTTTCCAGAATCAACGGAGTATGATCAGATACACTTCTAGGTAGGCTTCTTAGAGTTAAGTCACCCACAGCTTGGAACCATTCCACGTCTGCCAAGAACCGGTCTAGCTTGCTTCTTCTGTTGCCAGGGCCAATCCAAGTGTAAAGTCTACCAATTAACGAAATTTCAATCAATCTGCAGCTCTCAATAAAATTATTAAAATCTTCCATATCAGGGTACCTGTTATCATTGCCTTTCCTTTCTTCTCTAAATCTTACTGCGTTGAAGTCACCCCCCAATAGCCAAGGGTAATTCGAAGAATTTCTCCTACTCGCCAATTCTCCCCACAAAACATGTTTCTCCGTTTTTCCACAAGGAGCGTAAACGTTGATGCAAGTAACACGAACATTTTCCAAGATCCAAATTCCAGAGATAAGGATGTACCTGTCAGCGATTTTATCGGCTTCCACTGTGAATTTGTTTTTGTCCCAAATAATTAGTAGCCCACCAGATCTCCCCGATGCCTTTGCTATCTTGAACTCATACTCATCGTCATACCATAGGTCCCTGATATCTTCCTCTTTAATTTCTTCCTTCTTGGTTTCTTGAAAAAACACCATTTCTGTCTGTTGTTCTCTAATGACCTTTCGGATTTCAGAAATCTTCGCCTTGGACCCAAGACCACGAATATTCCAGGATAGAATTCACATTTTATGCAGCGACTTAACACTGGAATACAATCAAATGGTCCCTCTCTTCTAGTCTTGCCATTTCTTCCACCATTGCATTTTCATCCCCTTTAATTTCAATTCCAAGGGTCTTTCCAAGTTTCAGCGCCTCCTTCGCTTCCAAAGTAAAGTTATCCCACCGCCACTGAAGATCAGAATCCGACAGCGATCTACCCTCCAGTTCAGTTGTTTCCAACACCTTGCTTTCCTTTATTTCTTTTCTTCGCGCTCGATCTCGCTTTTTCCTCTCCTCTTCTGTTAATACTTTATCTTGTAGGTCTTGTAGGGAAGAGTACCTCCTCACTCTTGACTGGTTTTTATGTTTAGGAACAGACGAATTTTTGGGGTTAGAGTTAATACCTTCTCCAACAAATCCCCTTTCCTCAATTTGTTCCCGGTGCACTTTATCTATAGCTGTATCCTTATCCAAAGGAGAATTCAGCTTATTTACACAATCAGCCCATGATCCTTTGTGGCCCATAAAATAATAATCCTGATCATTGTCAACTTCTGAGACCAATCCAGTCGGTTTATAAGCAAATAGATCATTTTTATTAAAACCCATGCCTCCCACATCTTCTAGAACTCTAGCCCGCATCGGGTTTATCCTATCCGAATCCGTTCCTACTGACCCATCACTAGCCCAGTCTTTTGTTTGCTCATTTCTCTTTGTTGACCTTTTTTATTCAATTTAGACGACACCACTTGGCCTCCATTAAGAGCTTCTCCAACAAGTTCCTCGGATGAATCTCCCACTAAGTCGGTTTCTCCAATACGCCTATCTTTGTCTCTTTCCACCCCTTCGACATAATCATTAGACTTCATTCCCATATCCATTTCATTAAATGCTTCCTGGTAACTGTTTCTTGGTTCCTCCTGGCTTTTCGTATCCCTCTTTTCACCGGTTGTAGCGATCGACTCCGATGAAGACTCCGATTCTGAAGAAGCTGGCTGCCTTGAATGAAATTCATCCAATGATTTTTTCTGAGTGTGGTTTGCCTCCCAACGTATCCCTGTTTCAGTGATTCTTACTGAAAAGATTTCTCTCCCTGCTTCAAGTTCAATTAGATCCTCAATTTTCTGCGTTTGACTTGTTGTGATTAGTATTGATATTCTATCGCATCCTAAATGTTGAGACATATTCTCCCCCATCGCTATCCAAGAACCCCAAATTCCAGCGATGCTTTTAAAGGTTTCAATGTTCCAGCAATGTAAAGGTATCCCATACACATCAATCCATGTTACCCTTTCAGAAGATCTGTAAGATTCAGTCCATCTTTCAACTTCTGAGAAAACTTCCTCCAGCAGGGACCATTTTTGAGTTTCCATGAGTTGGAGAAGCTCAACGTCGTGAAATTCAATCAAAAATTTTTGGCCACCAATTCTCTTTACTTGCAAATCACCAAGACCCCATTTATCTAATCTTCCTTTAACTGCTTCAATCGAGCAAACAGTGGCTGTTGTTCCAATTACGCTTTTACTCAATTTCTGAATCGCTTCTTCATCAACGTGACCCTGGACACAAATGCGATTTGTGGTTTCTCTGGTGTTGTTCTCCTCTTTTCCTTTATTGCTTTCTGACTTCTGTAGACCTGCATCTTCCCCTCCTTGTTGATTCACGGTTCTGTGGTTTGCAGAGTCTCGTTGATCCCTCTCCTTCTCCCCAAGCTTCTCTTTATTTGTTCTCGTTCTTCTCCAGTAAGATGTTCTTCCATTGAATCTTGCCACCGATACCGTAAGTCTGTAACCATATAACTTAAATCCATTCAATCTTTCCATCGCCCTGTAAGCATCCTTCCACGTTGCAAATCGGACAAAACCAAACCTCTTTCCTGCTTTGTCTCGTTTCCTTGCTATGAACGAATCTACCAAGTCTCCATGTCTTCCGAACGTTTGTCTGAGTCCACTCCAGTGAAGTTTTGTCGGTAGGTTACTGACGAACAAAGTCACTACACCTCCTCCTCCGCGATCCATTCTACTTACACATGGACATGAGAGAGTCGTTTAGATTGAGAATAGCAATTAAACATTATTCTCATTTGGTTGCCAACCTTTTTTGGGTTTGATTGCATATTTTTAGGGGTTATCGAACCAATTTAAGCAAATCGAATATTCTTTTTCTTTAACCGTTAACAGAACTGAAATATGAAATCTATTAATCGAAGCAAACAAAGTTCGTCCAATTCGGCCGCTTTTTGAATTATTAAACTTTATTATAAGTTTAGTGTGTGTGTTTCTTTAGTTATATTAGATTAATTTGAGTTTTTTTTTTCCATTTGAGTTAAAAATTGGTCGAGTCTTCAAATTTTGATAGGTCTAGGGTTAAAAATCATTTGGGTTTGTTGATATCTTAAATAGTCTAGACTTAAAATATACCTGTTTTTTTTGCTCGACAACGTTAACAATGTTTATTAATAATTTTTTTTTACTCGGCAAAGATATTTTTATTCAAAACTATGAAACTTAGCTTGGATGAGAGAGTACTCAACATCCAGGGAAAAGACAATGACATCGCCTGCCACAAACATAAAATCTCAAACAACGTTGGAAGCAATAACCAATTAAACTACAAGACAAGCCACAGCCGAAACTAAAACAAACTGAATTAAGCAAGGCATCCCGCAAGGACAACAGATTCTACAAAATATTTCTAATTCACCTGCATTATCTCCAGCGAGAAAAGGAGTTACCACCAAGCTTTGAAGACATTTACACGACTCAAACAATCATACGCAAGGACATTTGCTTGTTTTTGCACATGGCAGACTTGCACTTTCCCCGCTACACTCATAAGCTTATCAATTTCCACCAAAAGGGGCCACCAATGCCATGGTCGGAGAGAATAATCAATAAACCATACAAAGGCATGGTCAACACCTTTTCAAACCCCATAACCAGAAAACAAACTTATAACATTAGGGGTGCTTATTGAGTTGAGCAGCTCGCAAACAATTCGAGTCCGACTCGGTCAAAACTCGGTTAACTCAAGTCGAACAAGGTTCAATTCAACTGAATGGATCCCTCCAAAAGTTGGGTCAGTTAAGTTCAATGTGGACGGATCTTTCCATAACAACGCAGCTGCTGTGGGGGTATTTTAAGATCGAGTGCTGGTGATGTGAGAGCATTGCTCTCTGGTCCTGGGGAAAGTTTTGAGTATTTTAATCTCTACATGAATATTATGTATCTATACTCTTTGTGTTCTCTATATTTATAGTGAATTTTGTTTCTCTTATTCGTATAGGTAGACAAAATCATCAATTGAGATAATATTTTAATCGAGAATTGACCCATTCTATCATGTATCCATGCAATTATATCACAAAGATTAGGACACAGTTTGTGTGATGTAATCAACGAACACAGAAGTAGATGAAAATAAATTCAGATTATGAAAACATCGAGATATCATAGCTGAACAAATGACTTGCAAAAGGTACCGACATAGAGTGGATAAATGTATGGATGAAATGAATGTACTTATAATAAATAACTACTATCTTTCGAGTTTTAATCTTTTATGAAAATAGCGTTGAAAATAATAAGTTGATAATAACATACGTATCGATTTTCATTTAACGAGGAATATATTTAATATTTTTATTTTTTATTCCAAGTATATTATCCTTTAATTTTTTATATTCATCAAGTAATCATTATTAGAGATTCTTCAAATCTCCTCTCAAGCCAACAGCTTGAAGTAGTGGCTAATTTTTTGAAATTGCACTCCAGGTATGGTGCATTTCTGCAGGGCTTGCTGCTTCGGTGTATGGTGCATTTCTGTCGAGTATGATGTTCCCCATCTGTGCAGGTTTTCATATGCTATGTGTATCTGATCAGTGCAAACCAATATTTTGATGGATACTTTCCCATATCGAGATTGCTATTAAAGGAGAGTCTAGTGTCGTACTGCATTTGTTGGTTACTTGAAGAGGTGTCGTACTAAGAGTTATGATATGGGTATTGTAAACTTGTTGTCTTGCACGGTGTTTCAATGCGGGTGCATTGTGGCTATGTGTGTATGAATTTTTGAATCTCGTTTACGACATTAATATGGTGCACTCTTTTTCTTCCATTTAGGTTTAGGGAGGGTTTTTAATGAGGTCCATGTTGTGTCTACACTAGCACTACACTAAGCTTGTTATATAGCGGCGCTTTTTGTGGCGTTTTAGGAGCAAACGCTGCTAACATTACACTTATCACGACGTTTATAGGCCAAACGCCACAAAATAAAAATGTAGTGGCGTTTGTGAGAAAAACGCCGCTAGGGATTAGCACATAGCTGTGTTTGAGAGGAAAAGCGCCGCAATAAGTCACTCTATGGTGGTGTTTTTATAGAAACGCCGCAGAAGGTTTCGTTTATTAGTGTTGTTTTTAATGAATGCCGCTAGAGAAAACATATAGTGGTGTTTTTCTAGTAAAACGCCGCAATAAGTGTCTTTTTTTAGTGTCGTATTTTAAAAAACACCGGTAGTATTGTATGTTTTCCATCAATAAAATCGTACAATACTTTATCCTTTCAAAAAAAAATAATAATCTAACTATATCCAATACTTAATTTTAAAGATAATTCCTAACAAATTTTAAAATTTGATTTTGTAATTAATTTTTAACACTTAATTTATTAATTTATCAAATAATACTTCAATTAAAGTCGAATTTATTAAGAGTATATCAAACTTATATCAAATCCAATTCGAAGCAATTAAAATACTGTTCAGCTTAATCAAACGTGCGTACATTTAAGTTCCAAATTTAAATAACTTGCCAAATATTCAAACAATATTGCATTTTGTTTCATTGATTTCTCTGTTTGACAAAATTGTTATGTTTTCAATGTTTTTTTTAATTAAAATGTTTATATCCGATATTTTATTTAAGACTTAATTGGGCAATTATTAGTTATATTTAAGACTTTAAAAATGTCGATTACTTGTATGAATAAGTTAGATTCGATATTCATTGATTTTTAATAACATTTTAAATGCCAATAATTTGAACCTTTCAACGATTTAAATAAGTTGAAAATAATCTCATTAATAACATTATTAGTTATTATTTACAGCTTTCCATGTCGCAAAAAGTTTAGATGTGAGTCCCCGAAAGCAGCCTAAAACTTCTAGATATACATCTACGAAGTGACGAGAACACAACCGTAACCCCCTAGACCCGCCTATGGGTTACAACGGATCCTAAGAAGTCACATTAGGGTCACAAGAGCGACCCACAATAAAAATATACATAAAACATATTTTTTTAAAACACTTATTAAACTGTAAAATCAACTTCTGTTTAAAATACCATTTCGGGAAGTCATTTAAACACACAACAGAAATTTCATAAAGTGCTTTACAAATACTATCATAAAACAATACATGACATACATGCCCACTAACTATACAGTACCGTACTCCAAAAGAAACGCCAAGAGAACTCTTTTCAATGTTCGAATAAAATCAAACATACTTCCAAACTTTTCAAAAAAAAGTTATAATATAAAGAAAAAGACAATCGGTAATTAAAAAAAATGAAGAGAGAAAAAAAACTTATCTTTGGTTTATCCTAGAATCGAATTCTTTCCGATAACTTGTAACCCCCTAGACCCGCCTATGCGTTACAACGGATCCTAGAAAGTTACATTAGGGTCACCGGAGTGACCCACGATAAAATTTCAAATAAACAAATTTGATGAACAATTTGAAATCCTAAATCAATTTTTGAATTAAAATACAATTTCAGAACAATCATTTAGACAATGAAACAAAACTCTGATACAAATTATTAATACAAGTTTCAAATCCGAATATAAATAAAAATATGACATACATGCCCCATAATTATACAGATACCATACTCCGCAAGCAAGCCAAAGAAACTCTCATACCGACGTTGACAGATGCGACAAAGTCGATCTTCTAACCTGTGATGGTAAAAACAACGTGAGCTTCGGAAAGCTCAGTAATACAAACTACCAGGATTTGCTAAAGGTACAAGTAGGTATATGGCAACTTAACATTGTCATGAAGAATTAAGCAACGGTAAGCTCAAATTACGATTCGATAATTCAGTGAAGTATTATTAGGAGGTCACAGAGCTATTCTTTATTTGATCACCTGAACCGTAAGAGGTGGTCTAAAGCCAGAGATTCAAATGAGATTTCAGGTTTCAAAAGTTGAATCAAGGAGTTCAGAGTGGTCCATTCAGTGCGAATTGAAAGTTTACTGAGGGTTCAACATTGATACATTAATTTAGTAGGGTATGTTTCAGAAGAGGTCAGAAAGTTCTATTAATTAACTTAACTACCCTCAACCGAACTCTAAAATGCAATTCACCCTGAACTGCATACAGAAGGTCTTACCCTAAGCCTGAGGCATAGGAGCCTACCTAAGGGGATGCCTTAGGTCCAGAAAGACTTACCCTAGGCCCGTGGGCGTAGGAGCTTAACAGAAAGGCTTACCCTAGGCCTATTGGGCGTAGGAGCTTAGGTCTAGAAGGACTTACCAGCGTTGAGCCTACAGATCATCATTCATATCCCAGATAATATACCCTAGATGATTTTAGTTTATATTAGAAGACAATATTACAGAAAATAGATATCAAACCTATTTTTATACCAGAAGACATATATCAGGTTTATTTTATTAACATTATTATTATTATTATTATTATTATTATTTCGTATTCAAATGTCAGATATCAAAAATATTTTTCATATCAGAGGTCAAAAATCTTAGAATTGCTTTCCTTTCGTATTACAGTATCATACTTCTAAATTTTAAGCATATGGACTTGAATTAGAACAGAAAATATTTACAGATACATGGTACACACTTTATGGCCCAATTCATTTCTTAGAGGTACTTGATAGATATCAGAAAGATAACATTTGTCAATTTTGGACTAATTTCAGAATGAGGTCCCTATAAATGGGGGAGTTCGATAAGGCAGATCGAATTAACATTGGAAGTTGATGCATCAGAATCATCGAGATTTTAGATATATCGCGAGCAGAAATAAATGTTACAACCTATGAGGGTATTAAGGTCATTTTGACCTTCGGGAGGGGTAAACTGATCATTTGAACCAACAAAGTATAAACGGTGATGTACAGAATTTACGATTTCTAGTTGCTCGTCAAGTTTCCAAGCCCCTTTGAACTAATCAGAACCCATTAACACCGTGTTTAATATCCCACCGGATAGGTACACTTCAACCATTCATTTCTCAGAACTAACTACGGAGCATAACAACAATAGTTCACCATCACCAATCGTCCAATGAACTTATTCTAGAAGTCAAGCATATATTCGGATGGTATTTTCCAAGTATTCAAACATGTGCATTGTACTTGAACTCATTCCAAAACATCGAAAATACCTTATAAGAACATATCTCTCTTACTATTAGCTATATACTTTCTCCCAATAAACTGTACGCCTTTATATGGTATTCCTCCAATATCCTCTTAGTATCATAAACGACCAACAGACATGGGTCGTATATTACCACTTCTTGTTTGAGTCATTACATGGTTGGCCTTATTTGGAGTTCTCAATTCCATGTCTTAGAAATATTCTCAATCATTATAATATCCGAGGGTATTTCAAACAATTCAATGCTCGAAGGTGTTACGATTGTTCAAAGTCTTTCAGTCCTTCCAACTAATCTTTCATTTAAGTTCTCGAGGGTAAAACCATCATTTTGATCAATTTGGCACTTGCTGCCGAGGATAGATGATTCTTTTTTATCATTATGGATATTCTGATCAGTTTAGCATTATCAATATTTCCAAACCATTTTAGTCATTTCAAACGATTCAGCAATTTACGCAACTTTGACTAATTCAAACATACAAATATTTTCTCGCAAATGTCTTCAGAGATTTATTCAATTTCAAATAGAATCTGAGCAATTTACAATCTCAAAGGTGAAGCCTCGTTACGATAACTTCCCAAGCCAGTTCAAGATTTTCAGAAGAATTAGTTGATATACCGGATCTAGTGTAAATTCTCAAACCACTTTCATTGATAGGTGTATTTTAGTCATTTTCATACATCGGAGCATTTTCGTAATTCATTAGCCAACGCAATCAGATTTAGAGATCAAACATTTCTATTAATCGCTTATTGAACTCGGAAATCTTTTTGATTTATCAAACCTCTTAATCGAATATATGCCTTGGCCATTAATATTCTTATTTCTTAATTGATCGACATTAGTGAAATTTATCATATGCTCAATCATGTTCGTGCAAGCATTAACCGAATACCAACAAGTTTTGAAAGCATGCAGAAGGTAGTAATGTATTACCTTGAATCCTTGCTATATCGGTCGGCCCTCGAATGACGTTTGAACACTCTTGAACCTGAATTTGTAATCCTTCAACATCTTGTATTCAAGAAATTGAGAACACCTTCAATTACATAAATTCCAAGATCAGACCTTATTCACAAGGCTTTTAACTCGATAAATAAATACATACATAAGCACGGGTTCAAGGTCAAAATCGGAGGCTTTCGAGTCAGAATTTTGCGAAACGGGCTTCAAAAACAGACTCAAGACGTCGAAAAATATGAAACTGGAGTTTTCGGAAAATTTGACTTTTTGGGTCAAAGTCAAAGTCAACACTGACGTCAGCAGTCAACGCTGACGTCACTGGTCAACTGGGTTGACTCGACTGAGTCGACTCACTGAGTTGACTCGAACGGGTTGACTCACTCAGTTGACTCAGAAGGTTTGACTCAGTCAACGGGTCGGGTAGACGGGTCGAACACGGGTCTGGGCTTGGGCTAGGATGGACCCAAACCGGTTTAACTAAATGGATCAGTTTAGTTGGGTTCAAACCGGTTTAATCGGTTCAGGCCGGTTCAAACCGCCCAGATCGAACTCACTTCCTAGACTCATCGGCGTCTCACCTGAAACGTCACCGGTGATCCTAAACGGCTCATTTTGGCCGGAAACAGAACGGAAATAATCTCTACCACACGAAAACAACATTACAAATCGGAAACAGGCCGGAAATACACCGATTTTTACCTGAAGTGCCAAGGTACGACCGGGAAGCACCGTAGCTCCGACGAGGCCCTCATCGGCGGCGTATTTACGGTTAACCACCAGGGTTTTGTTCACAACGAGGCAAGAAGCTCAGATCTGACGAGCGTATCTCCGATGAACGTCGAATATGGCTGGGAAAACGAATAAAAATTAAAGGTCGAAGGGTTGCTCTCGCTCCAGATTCGAACCGTCTCACGTGGTGAACGATGGCTCGAATTTGCGCGTGACGGCCAGGGGTGAGATCGGAGGGGTAGGGCGGTTCGGAGGATGATGGCGGTGCACACTATGGCGGGGCGGTGTGGCAGATCGGAGATGGTTGATGGGGCTAGGAAGAGCTTTCTGGAATTTTCTCAAAAGTTTTAGATTTGAATCATTTTCCAGAGGTAGGTGAACGGTTGGGTTATTAAGTCTGATTCACTTCTTTTAGGCTTAACTCTAATAGTCAAACTAGGTAACATTTGATAGAAATGAGCCATTGGCTCAACGGTTTAAGCAAAAGGACACAAAAAGGGGTGAGGTCACGGGTTCAAACCCTCATACTAGCACCATTCTCTTCTCTTTTTTGTATTATTTTATTTAGAAAAACAGGGTGTTACATAACTTCTTTTGGATTCAAACAATGAAGACCTCAGTTGATTAGAGCATTGTGCTGATAACGTGTTGTAAATAAAATAAAGAACAAGGAGATGAGAGAAAGAGGGAGATTTGTATTATTCTCAAAATATAGAATTGTATACAATACCTTCAATGAATCATCTATTTATAGGCATAAGAAGTACATAACACATTAAACTCTAAATAATAGATATAATATTCCTAATAATAAATAAATCAAACTCCAAAATTTTCACAAAAACCAATATATTCATGAAATTAAAAAAATGAAAACCATCACATTAATTTCTTTTAAAAATTGGAGTAGTTAGTTAGGTTTGATCCTACGAAATAATGAGCGTGGATCAAATATTGATGTATTAAAGACAAACTTGGATTGTTTGGACAAATTTAAAAAAAATTAAATCAATTTAAAGAAGTCATATAAAATAATGCATAGCATTAATACTCTCGAAAAACTTGTAACACAACTTAAAAACTGAACCCTACGAGTGGTCTAGTAGAAAAAGGGATTACGTTCATTATAGGAAACTCGAATTCAATTGACTTTGTTTGTAGAGTGTGTCTCTTACAAAAGATTAAAAAAATATGAACAAATATTATTTTATAATCGCCGTAAGACTATTAAAAACACCTTAAGAATTGTCGTAAAACAAAAACACAACTTGTGATTTTATTTAACAAAAACGGTTATTTTTTAATATTCTTATAATGATCAAGAAAATGTGATTTCCTAAAATTTTAAATAAAAACCTTTTTAAATTATAGAAATGGTTATTATTTATTTAGGAAAATGATGTGGTTTCAAAATTATTTACTGAATCAAAATAATTTTTAAACTGATAATTTTATTAAAAATAGTTATATTATGTTAATAATTTAATTAATTTTCAAAAATAGAAATTTAAAATTTTCAGAATATTAGTTTAGAATTAAAAATAAGTTTCTAATATAATCTTATAAATTTATAGATTTTATTTTATGCTATGACTTTTACATACTTTATTGATTCAGTTATTGTTATTGAGTTTCAAGAGAGATGAGAGGGCAGTATGGAGGGGCAAGATCAACAGGCGGCTGGGAGTATCTGTCTTTGTGGACAACGTGAGCAGGAGGATTCACCCGAAAGTACTAAGAGATGCTTTTCTCGTCTACGGATCAGTGGTTGACGTCTTCATTGCGTATGGGAACCATAGTAGAAGGAATAAGCCAACTGTGTTCGCTTTTGTTCGCTTCGGAAACAAGGAAGATGCGGAGAATACTATCCGATACGGGAGCGGAAGAATTATGGATGGGTTCAGAGTTAGAATATTCTTGGCTCATCAGAAGGTGGGTGGAAACACTAGGGTTAGGAGTCCTCAGTGCGATAAGAAGATTCGGGCCCAAGCAATGCGAGACACCAGAACTTTCAAGGAGGTACTGCTGGGGTCGCATGAACCAGGTAATTCTAGTAGTAATGAAAGGGGAACAGATGAAAGACCTGTGGATGGGATTGTGAAGACGGGTAATACGATGGCTAGTAATACGATGTTTAGAGTTGAGTTGGTGGAGACAGACCAGGGAAGTAGCGTTCTAGATGATGATATAAAGTTGATAGCCATTCGGAAAGACGACATGGGATGGACCAAGAATTGCCTAGTGGGAAGGATTAAGGCCATGTACAATGCAGATTTAGTTCAAGAAGCTCTAAGAGCTGATGGCATTCCAGTCACGGTGTGCCCCTGGTTCGGATTTGTGTCAATCCTGAGAGTTCCTAATGAAGCTTCAAAGAACGCTGTCTTGGACATGAGAGATGAGCTATTAAGGCTATGGTTTGATGATTTGGAATTTCTGATAGGCTTCGAGGGTAAAAGGAGAGTGAAGGTCTGGGTTGAGCTCTCTGATGTTCCGATTCTGATGTGGGATAAGGCTTTCTTTTGCAAGCTAGGGGAAAGATGGGGGGGGTCATCGAAATTGATGAAGAGACTCTAAAGCTTTCTCGCTTTGACAAAGCCAAAATGTTACTTGAAGTCCAGTATATGGCGTCCATCCCCGCCCTCGTCAAAGTATTATTCAATGGACACATTTTCTGAATCAGAGTAGAGGTGAAGGAGTTTGAGGAAAACCGGATTTTTCTCGACGGCGGTGCTCCGGCTGACCCACCAGATTTAGGTGACGGTGACGCTTCGTGGGATGGACTTAGTATTTACGAGGAAATGATTAGGGGGGAGGACTCAGCGGCTCAAATGCCGGCTGCTGCTAATTCCAAGACTGTGGGGGGGAGTATCCCACTACTCTGGAAGGACAGCTGTCAGACAGCCAAAATAAAGCTTTTATTGCCGCGGGAGAAAGAGCCACGTCAATTGCCTCTGGGCTTCACGAGGTTCAAATCGAGTCAGCAGATACTATTCCTATTGGGCCCGGGCCAGCGTTCAAAGTGACTCTAGATGAGAGCCCAAGATCGGTTTCCTCTGTCGGGCTAGGAGATGCCAGACTGATAGACATTGAAGTGGGTTTGACTGAACCGTCAAAGGTTGGACCCACGCGTATTAGCGGGCCTTTGTCGAGCCAATCGAGGCCCTGTAGTAGGGAGGGGGGTACCCAGCTGGGTTTCCTGTCGGGTTTAGACAAATTCCATTGGTGGTCCAAGCATAATTTGAGCAGAGAAAAAAGAGGGGCAAGGAAATCTGGAAAAATTACCAGAAAGAGGGGCCGATCGATGCCAGTCCGCCCGTCGTCTCCGGAAAGTTTACCCTGCCCACTCCTTTGGAAGAGGAGAGTCCTGATGCGGACATTGAGGAGGCATCTACAACGCTAAAACTCAGCAACCAGATGGGTATCTTCTTCGATGTCCCTGAGAAGGAGGTCGTCCAACGTCTGGTGGAAATTGAGCGAAGAGAGGAATAATTAAGCAAGGTACGGCAGAATTTTCGGGTTTTGCTTAACAGTTTTTCTCATGAATTCTTTAGTTTTGAGTTGGAATATAAGAGGGCTGGGTAGACCTGAGAAGTTAAGAGCGTTCTCTAAGGTTGTGGCTTCTGTCCGTTGTAAGGTATGTCTCTAACAGGAAACTAAACTAAGTACTTTTAAGCCGGGGTTGCTGAATCGTTTAAAAGGTAGAAGATTCGATGGGTTTGTATTTTCTCCAGCTCAAGGTGCGTCGGGGGGGGGGGGGGGCTGGTCTCTCTTTGGGATGAAAACTCATTTAAGGTGGAGAATCATATTATTGGTAACCGTTTTATTATTATTGTTGGATCATTGTTGCCGATGAACAAGAAATGTTGAGTAGTGAACTTATATGCCCCTAATGTGCTGAGTGATAGGAGAGCCTTCTTTGATGACCTCTGCCTCCAATTATCCAATCTCAACCTACCAGTTTTGGTCTGTGGTGATTTCAATTGTGTGCTGAATGCCGATGAGAGATGGGGAACTGGGGAGTGGTGCGACCGAGGGAATTTGCTGGCTGAATTTATCCAACGTTGTAACCTTTTAGACCTTCCCTTGTTAAACAGCAAGTATACATGGTTTCATGGTGGTGCTTTGATTGCAGCAAGACGACTAGAAAGAATTATCATTTCCCCAGAGGTGTTGTTATAGTTTCCAGATATGCAACAGAGCGCGCTTTCGAGGAGTCTTTCCGATCACTGCCCAATTTTTGTATTTGAGGGGAGCCCGAAATGTGGATCAGGGTCTTTTAAACTTTTTTCGCATTGGCTTGATTGCCCTGAATTGGCTGAGATCATCAAGCGAACATCAGAAGAGTACAAAGGCAGATCAACGAGTTTCATTTTGAAGAAGATAAAAGTTTTAATCAAGGAGTGGGTAAAAAATTTTAGAGCATCTGAGGAGGCGCAGACTAATGTCCTAGAGGAAAAGTTGTCTAGATTGGAAGACAAGATTTTTGCGGAGGGGTCCTGCCCTATTTCGGATATGGAATGGAGGAAAATTAGTAGTGATTTGTGGATGCAATATCGTAGAGAAGAGCGAGAGTGGCATCAGAAATCGAGGGTTAAGTGGTTTGCGGATGGCGACAAGAATACGAAATTCTTCCACCTGGTGGCTTCGGTTCGAAGGAGCAGAAACTTCATTCATGTTATTGATTGGAAGGGTAATGTGGTCACCGATGGGAATCAAATATTGCAAATATTTGAAGAAGTGTTTAGATCCAACTTCAACAGCTCCAATACACTTCCGGTTAGGAGTTTCAATTGTGAGATGAAGAAAATCAGTGAGGCTTCTGCTAGGAAGTTGGAAGCCCCCTTCTCGGAGAAGGAGATTAGAGATGCAATTTGGTCTGCTGATGGTAATAAAGCACCAGGGCCTGATGGCTTTAACATGGAGTTCTTCAAGAAGTTCTGGTTTCAGCTAAAGGACAAGGTGATGTGCTTTTTCAATGATTTCTACAAGGGGAAGGTGAAGGACACTTACTTCAACCATTCTTTTATATCTCTGATCCCTAAGAAAGAGCATCCTGAGAAAGTGGAAGATTTCAGACCTATTTCGCTTGTAAGCAGCGTATACAAGATCTTAGCTCGGGTTCTGTCGAGGAGGCTCAGCTTGTGTCTAAATGAGGTAGTGGGCAGAAACCAGTTCGCCTTTATTCCTGGCAAGCAAATCGCAGATTGCACTTTGATCGCTAACGAGGTTATAAAGGATCAAAGAAGGAGAAAGAAGGAAGCTTTGGTGTTCAAGGCGGATTTCAAACGCGCCTATGATACAGTCAATTGGTCCTTCTTGGATCTAATCCTGGAAAAATGGGTTTCGACAATAGGTGGAGGTTGTGGATTTCTAATTGCATTTCTACAACATTCATCTCCTTGAATGTCAACGGCAAAGTATCCAAACCTTTCCATATTAAGAGAGGCTTAAGGCAGGGGTGTCCGCTCTCGCCTCTGTTGTTCAATATCGTCGGGGAGGCGCTGAGCTGTCTCATTAGTAATGCTATTAATATTGGACTCATTGAAGGGGTAACTGTCAGTTCTATCGGGCTCCCTATTTCTCATCTGCAATTTGCAGATGACCTGATCATTTTCGCAAAAGCATCCAGAGTGAATGTGGTTAACATCAAAAGAGTTCTACGTTTATTTGAGATAGCGGCTGGTTTGAGTTTGAATTTGAAGAAGACTTGTTTATTTGGGATTTCAGTGGAGAATAGCTGCATCGAAGAATGGGCCAAGGATCTCGGATGTGTTTCAAACACACTTCCTTCGACTTATTTGGGTTTACCTTTGGG
Source organism: Hibiscus tridactylites (assembly GCA_958450335.1). Taxonomy (NCBI): domain Eukaryota; kingdom Viridiplantae; phylum Streptophyta; class Magnoliopsida; order Malvales; family Malvaceae; genus Hibiscus; species Hibiscus tridactylites. The sequence goes on along the minus strand of OY288284.1, from coordinate 77,080,001 downwards.
AGCGACCAGGAACTCCTTATTGCTGTGGAATTCGATACTCGAAAAAGTTAGGAAGAAACTGGCCGGGTGGAAAGGCAAATGTCTCTCGATTGCTGGCAGAATCTGTTTGGTAAGATCGGTACTTAACAATCTCCCCATTTATTTTTTGAGTCTGTTTGAATTGCCCGCTGGGGTTGCCAATGAGCTTAACAAATTATCAGCTCAATTCATTTGGGGCCCTAACGCTACGAGATCGATCCATTGGGTGAAATGGGAGAGTATAGCAAAACCGAGAGATGTTGGTGGACTGGGTTTAGTGGATGTGAAGACAAAAAACAGGGCATTGTTAAATAAGTGGGTGTGGCGGTTTAGTAGTGAATCTGATAGCCTCTGGAGGGATGTGATTGTCGCGAAATACGAGTATAAGCCAAACGCCATGCTTCCTGTGCAAGCAGCAATAAGGAAACACTCTTGGGTTTGGAAGAATATAACAAAGTCAATTTCAAACCCAGATGACACGTTCTCGCGGAACATCTACTACAGACTAGGCGATGGCAGTTTGATTAGTTTTTGGGATGACAGTTGGATCCAGCCTTTGCCTTTAAAAATTGCGTTTCCGAGAATTTTCAATTTAGCCATTAAAAAGGTGGGTGTGGTCCGTGACTTTGGCTTTTTCACTGGGGGCATGTGGACATGGAAAATCGACCTAAGGCGGGCGCTGCTATCGTGGGAAGAAGGGGTGTGGTCTGAATTCCTTGGTGTGCTAAACCAGGTTCAACTGAAAAATAATTTTAAGGACACAATCGGATGGCATGGTTCTCCGAATGGCGCTTATAGCTCAAAGAATTATTGTGGTTTGATTGCCGCAAATGGTGGTACTCCGGACAACCTTTGGCAGCTTGTGTGGGCAAAATTAGCCCCCCCAAAGGTTGAAGTATTTGTTTGGAGAGCTATCATGGATAGAATTCCAATTTTTCATGCCCTTAAAAGGAGAGGATTGGAGAATATTGGCACTGGACTATGTGTTTTTTGCGGTGTTAGTGAAGAAACAAGTGACCATCTCCTTTGCCATTGTCATGTCACCTGGAAATTATGGCAGTACTGGGCTTTTAAATGGAACGTTCAGCTTGTTATACCGGCCAATATAAAGGATTTGTTGTTGCTTTGGAGCTGCGTACCCATTAGGAGACGCGCAAAACCAGTGTGGATGCTGGCTTTCTTTGGCATTGCGTGGTCAATTTGGTTAGAGAGGAATGAGGTAGTGTTCAATAGAAAGAGAATGTGCGAGAAAACTGCACAAGACACATTGATGCTAAGGATCGGGCATTGGGTTAAAAGCAAATGGCCTGATTCTGTTCCTAATCTGATGGACATTATTAGATTTCCTAATCAATCGAATATCGTCCAGAAACCATCGAAGTAATGAAGTGGTGTTGGTGTGTGTCTTGCCTGGACAGTTCGATGAACCCTTCGCAATGGGGACAAGCGGCAGATTGTCCCACTGGATCGGGCGTTGGACCACGAAGAGGGTGAGTTGCCAGCTGCATCCAGACATAGGTTTCATGTGGTGTTTTATTCTGGTTGTAACTGGTGTTTTGGTTTTTAGTCGAGGGATGCCGTTTTACGGTTCTGTAGCTCCCTTTCGATGTATTCCTTGAACAAACATCTCGGTGGTGTACTAATAAATAGGGCACTCTTTTCCCCCTACCTAGGATTAGAGGGGGTTTTTAACGAGGCCTGTCATTTTTCAAAAAAAAATGACACCAAACTCAATTAGACTTTTTTTCTAGTAATACGTATGTTTGTCTTACGATCCATGTTCGAGGTGTATGATTGACCCTCTCAAAAAATTTATAATATTTTTTGTGTTGTAATAGTAAGTACTAAGTAGTGATTATATTTTGTCCTTTCTCTCCGATCCTATAGCTTTTGTATTTATTATTACATATAGCTTGAAAAGTACATATAACTTTTATATTTATTATTACATTGATAAGTCTTCATTAATTCATTATTTAATAGTGGTGGGACACCTACACCTATCCTTTTAGATTATTTGTGTCGATGCAAAAAAAAAAAAAATCAGTGCAAGCCATGGAAACACCGTAAAAACAAGTACACTTTGGATTTTGTTGTAGTAAAATTAATTATTAGGTTAGAAATAAAATATCTATAAATCATTAAAATTGTTTGAATCTATCCAAGTCTATCTCACTCGAATTGATTCAAATCTAAAAAACTGAGCATAAAAAATCCAAGTAAAAAAATTATGAGCTCAAGAAAAATACAAGCCTTAACTAATCCGAACTAAAAATATCAAATTAATAGGATATGTAAATAATGAAGATTAAATATATAATTATATAAATTCAGTCCCGAATATATATGTATTTATATCCCGCCCTTTTTTATTAGATTGATTTTAATTTTCTAGTATTTAAGATGAGCGTCGGAACTGTCCTTAAGGCATACAGAATTTTTGAATTTTTTTGAAATAAAGTCGTCACCAATCTTTTTACCTTAAGTATGATTAGATCACTTAAAAATTCGATTATTTTAATAAAATTTTATTTTTATTAAAACAACAATTTTCGCTCTACAAAATCAGAAAACAAGTTCGAGAGTCAGTTATATATAGACCTGGCAAACTTGACCCGAGACCCGAAACCCGAACCGAAACCCGATTTTGACCCGAACATGATGAATCGAAGTTGACCTGAAACTCGAACCGAACCGAACCGAACCGAAATTTTTTGTTGAACCGAAATGGACCCTAACCGAATAGACCCGAATCGAATGGACCCAAACCGAATGCTACCCGAACCGAAAACTGAACCGAAAGCTGAACCGAATATCGACCCGATTTTGACCCGATTTTAACCCGAATATCTATTGTTAACAATATAATAAATAATAAAATGAAGTATAGAAATTTTAGATCTTGGTGACCAATTTTATAATTTCATCATAAAATATAGCATAAAATTGAAATTGTAGATTAAATTGACAATTTGGAAGTGGAGAAATTTGAGAGTCCAATGATCAATTTTGTAATTATACCATATAAATAAATAGGGGTCAATTTTGGCTAAAAATTAAATCTTTGAAATTAAAATGAACGAAAATATCAATATATTAAATTAATAGACTAAATTACAAAGATTAGTCAATTTCAACTAAAAATAAATTTTTAGAGACTAAATATCACTACTGGGAGGGGATTTCTATATCCGAAGTTTAAACCGTGGGAATACTTGTGACTAAATTAAATTAAACTAAAACTTAAAGTTGACTAAAATGTAACATTTTAAATGCAACATGACCTAAAAAGTAATCAATCTCTAGCTTAAAAAATTGGTGGCTTATTTCCCTCCAAAATTTTGTCTTTTCTCTCTCTATTTTTTCCAATTGTCTTTTTCTTTTTTTTTTCAATCTAGCTTAAAAAATTGGTGGCTTATTTCCCTCCAAAATTTTATTTTTTTCCCTCTCTATTCTTACCAATTGTCTTTCGATTTTTCTTGATTTAAATGAGTTTCAATTTAGATTAATTTAATTGAAATTTCACATTTAGTTTTAAAATTATTTTAATTATGTCCGTGATTTATGCTTTTAGATTTTAGTTAGTTCAATTAGATCCTAAGTTTAATAAATTAATTCATTTCAGACATTATTATTATTATTATTATTATTATTATTATTATTATTATTATTATTATTATTATTATTATTATTATTATAAACTTTGATTCAATATAATTATACAAAAAAAAAATTATATGGATAAATGAAGCTTTGATTTAAATATTTAATCAAATTCAAATGCATAGATTGACAAGTTGAATCAGAATTAATCTCATACACCAATAACTCTAAACTGAACCATAAATACTAAACCTCAAACCTTTAACCCAACTCAAATCAAATTGACCCGAAAATTTAAATGTTGACCTGACCCGAAATTGACCCGATTTTAACCCGAACCGAAAGCGACCCGAACGACCCAATTTTGACCCGATCCGATATTGACCCGACCCGAAAACAACCGATCCGATTTTGACCCGATCCAATACCCGAACCGAATCTGACTCATCACAGACCCGAATTAGACTCGAACCCGAACCGAACCGACCCGAACCGAAACGACCTGAACCGAACCGAACCCGAACCGAATAACCCGATTGTCACCTCTAGTTATATATGAGGAAGAATTAACATCTCACAATGTCCAAAATTAGTTCCTGGTCGTTTACTTAGTATTGTAAATAATAATTTCGATTATAATTTAAAAAGTGATCCCTAAATTTTTTTATTCGGTCCTTTATTTTTTAAAAGGATTCTTTTGCTTAGAACACTAACATAATTTTCCAACTCGTTAGGAACATCACTATAATGTTCTGAAAAAAAATTATTAATGTATTAAAGAAACTTTTAATTTAGGGTCAAATTTTAAAAATAAATCAATTTAGAAAGGCCATATAAAATAATGCACATTATTAAAAAAAACTAATAAAAGCCACTTATAAAATTCATAAAACCAATATACAATTTGTAATTTTCTTTCACGAAAATAAAAAATCATAAATTAATTAATGATTTTTTTTAAAGGAAACCGTTGTATTAAAAACAAATATTAATATTTGAACCCACAACTACAGATAAGTTCAATTCTATAACTTTTTAATATGATGAATGCCCTTTCTTTTAATTCTTATTAGATTTTTTATGCTCAAAATTACATTAAATTTTAATTACAATATGTAATTATTATTTGAATGAAATTGATTACGATATGTAATTATTATTTTAATGGAATTGATGATGATAAAACCGTAGGGTTTCCACGTTGAAAGAAATTATGATAATGTTGCTTTATCTCATTAATTGCGAAAAAGAAAAATATAGATGAAGATTTATATGTATAATTTGTTTTGAAGAAAATGATTTATATATTTTAGAATTCTATTACTCACTTTGTGAGTGGAAAAATGATTTTTTAAATTACTAAAATTTATTAGAAATACTTATGTTGTAAAAATGATTTAATTAATTTTTAAAATAAAAATTTAATTATTTCAACAATATATTTTAGAATTAAAAAATAATTTTCTATTATAATATTATAAACCTATACATTTTATTTTATACTTTAGTTTTGTTTTAACGTTCTTTCTCAATTGAGTTGTTTTCACTAAGTTAAGTCTATTTTATTGTTTTTTTAATAGCTGTCAGTCTTATTAAATGAGAAAATATTTAAAATTACAAAAAGAGTTTACAACTATCATCGTAAACTAAATACATAATTTGAACATTTTTCTAAAACTAGCAACTTTAGATCATACAAGGACATACATGGAAAATGTTAAAAACCCATCCAAAAGAATCGAACGAAAATTAGATACGAACAAATCTAATTGCATCGACAAACGAACCACAAAATAAGATTAAGCTATTGAAAGGCCATCGAGAACTGCAAATTAGAACCGAGTGTCGTGAGAAACTATCCACGAGCGCAAAACTACGTATCCAAATTCAATTCGAGGGCCCAGAGCAGGGAAATCAACATGATTATAAATAAGCACCATCTTAATCAGTCGTGGTGTTATCAAATCCAACCATGAGAAAAACATTAAATAAAAAGAACAACCAAACAACCGAGGAAGAAAAAAACATGTCAAAAAACATACATAAATGTGCCACAAAAAATATAGAAAAGCATGCCACAAAGACATAATTATTTTTTATTAAAAACTAAAAAAAAACTCGACGATCGACGACCAGCATCATAATTGGTGCTGTCGCCGGCAAAATAAAATTAAAAAATAAAACTTGTGCTCTACAAAAGAAAAGGGTCGCGGCAAAACCCTAAAGGAAATGGGTTGTTGCACAAACCTACAAATCTATTTGGATAAGAAATTACGGAAATGCTCTTGAATTATAAAAATGACTAAAATACCCCTAATAGCGAAAGCGATCTAGAAATCTATGCAACTAAATTATCATATAAGCAACTTACTCAACTAAACACTTCGGATTATTTGGATAATTTGGTAACAATATTTAAATCTACGAGATAAAGTTTTTAGAAATCTATTCATATGTCGGAATATAATAAAGTGATGTAAAATATTGAACGGATTGAAATGAGAAAAAGAGATTGGAAATATTGATAAGATTGAATTTATTAGAATGATCATATTGACCAAAGACCGAAGTATCCTTTGGCACTAAAATATCTAAATTAACTGAAATATGGAGTAAACCATCAAGTTCTGAAATGAATGAATTGGTAGGAGGTACCTAAATTACCTAAATTTCTGAAACACCATCAAGTACTTAATTGATTGAAATTTCTATGTGACCCGAGATAAGTGGAAGCTCATAAAATCTAGAGATTCTCGATGAATCACAAATGACGATAATGCCCATGTGGCTTGAAGCCTGATTTATGTAAATTAGCCATTCATAATATTGTCACAATCATGGAAGAACACTGAACAAATACATGTTCAACCATTCGAGGCCTGCTCTTAGATAATTTGTAATGGTGACATGTTCAACTATAATATGCAGTTAGAGCTAAATGTTGAGCAAGTGTGAGATGTACCTATTTGAATGATTAGAAAGTAACGTATTAATGACATGTTTAATAGAATGGACTAGGAAATATGGCAAGCTGTCAGCAATCTTCAGCACAACAATTCACCGACTTACCTTATCAGGGTTAAACTACAAATTTGGCACTAAGTGTTAAAGGACCAAAATGCCATTACGAGGAAAAACATACTGGAGCTCCCCTAATATATCTAAATTCTTGATTGATCTCGATATACTCAAATCCCCAAAATCTATCATGAATACTTGAAGGAAGTTAATGATAAAGGAATTCCTTCTGATCTAGTTCTTGAATCTGAAATCGGTCTAGAATGGACTATAGTTTAGTGTCTCCTTTCTATAATTAGCAAGGATCTCTGAATGATAAATTAGACTGTCTAGTATGTCCCGTGTTACATGAATAATCTCTCTGATGGGAAGTCAATCTTTCCTTTCTGATCTCAAGCGATCATGTTACCTAAAGTAAAAAACATGACTTCTAGTTTCTGGTTTTTCAACATAAGTACACCCGATTCGTGGGTCATGATACCCCGACTCTACTGGTTAAACATCTGCTTGTATTCTGATTACTGACGTACTATTACAAATTTTTGAGATGATTTACTGTTCAAAATTGTATATTGGGTACTGGAATATCGACTGAATAATGTTGGTTCAGCCTTAATCAGGCTGGTAATTCCACTCGTATTCAGTTCCTAGCTTCGACTAGGGTAATTATGTCCGTATTAGGTTCCTAGCTTCGGTTAGGGTAATTTCACCCGGACCTAAGGTGTTCCCTAGGGATGGTACCCGCTCCCAATGGGCTCGAGCATTAGTATGTAAATGATATCATTATGAGGAACTGTATACTAGAATTTTCTATGAGGGTAAATAAGAATTAAAAATGAATCTTAGTGCTACATGAATTACGTGCTTGTGAAATATAATGGTTACTACAATGTTATAATCGTATGTATTAACTTAGCATTGTTGGGACACACTAAACTCCATGGTTTAATTCAATCCTTCACTCTTATGATCCTCTGGTTTAATAGGCTTCTCGCTTGATACTCGGTGATCGAATAAAGAACAACTTTATTACCTTCGGATATAACGTTAATGAAGCATAAGTTGAAACTTGTTACTTAGAACACCATGATAGCTTCATGCTCTGTATTATTTGGTAGTTATGTATTATTGAGCTTTTCAAAGCTCACGTTGTTCTTACCATCGCATGTTGTAAAAAATATATCATGGTAGTGACTGACATCAGTGGTTGGAGTCTCTTGGCTTTGCTTTTGGAGTACAGTACTGGTACAATTAACGGGCATGCATGTCGTGTCTTATTTTATGACAGTCTTTATTATAATTATTGGTTTTCTATTTTTATGATTTTTTTTTCTGTAATGATGTATCGACGAAGGTTTTTATTTTACGATTTTATATGTATTAGAAAGAAAATAATTTTATACGAGTTATATTGTGGGTCGCTCTTGTGACCCTAACGTGACCTCCTGAATTTAGGTGTGTCGCATAGCCGGGTCTAGGGGGTTACAGTGGATCCATGCCTAGCAAAGTGCGAAGATAAAAGAATCAACATGGTGGAATATTTCAGCATTTTATATAAGTTGCGTGGCTGGGAATATAGTGGAACAATTTTGAGATTTTACTTTAAAAATTAAATAGAAAGAATATGTAAATAACGAGAGTTAAGATTAGTCATTTTTCTTTCAAATCAAAACTAAATTGATTGAATGTGTAAACATGAAGGATTAAATGTGATATTGTACAAAGTTTTGTAACAACTACGTTAAATACTTAAAGGTCGAACTTTTTTTTCTTTTTAAAATGTGTGAAAATTAATAATATGTAATTTTAAGGAAAACATCAAATAAATTTCTAATTTAATTTTATCAAACGACACCTAACTGTAAGATCTTGAATTAATATCCCAACTTTTTTTTTCTTTCTAAAATAAACACATTCGATAAACTAATAAATGGCACTTAAAACTTTTTATAAAACCAAAATACAACTTGTATTTTCTATAAAAAATCATAAATTTATCCAAAAAAATGAAAACCAACGAACTAATGAAAAAAAAAAGGCATTTATGAAATTGAAATAGTTAATTAGGGTTTGGGCCTATTGAAATAAAGAGCATTTATTGTGGGGTCAAATATTGATGTATTAAATATTGTGGATCCGCAAAGAGAGAAGATAAAAAAAAATCAACATGGTGGAATATTTCAGCATTTTATATAAGTTACATGGCTAGGAATGTAGTGGAACACTTTTTAGATTTTACTTTAAAGATTAAATAGAACGAATATGTAAAAAAATAAGGGTTAAGATTAGTGAATTTTTTAAAATAAAAATTAAATTAATTGAATGTATAAATATGAAGGATTAAATGTGATATTATACAAAATTTTATGACAACTACGTTAAATATGGTCTAATTACCATTTTATAATAAAATATAAAATTTAATTGTCATTATGTAACTTTTGAAAGTTTTTTTATTAAAAATGTGTGAAAATTAATAATATGTAATTTGATTACATAGTTTACTTTTTTTGGCTTGCCATACTAGCTCGTGAAACTTTCGTTTACCTTATGTTTGTCTCTTTTAGTCAAATGATAAGAATTTGTGTAGTTACACAAAATTTTATTTAAGACAAAATTTACATAAATTTTTACTAATTAGTTTAAATTTTAATTCTACCAAAATTCTTTTCTAATTCTATATAAATTCTTATTGTTTATTTATAAAATTTTATATCAAACGCATTTTAAGCAATTTTCTTCTAGACTTTCCCATATGTATCTGGCGGTGCTTATCCTTATTCTTTCATTTTATGGCTTGTGAATTTGGCCCTATGCTTAATGCCTTCAAAATTGTTTGGTAAGATTTATAGCCAGATGCCATCTGAAATCCTGCTCCCTATCTTATTGTCATTACTCACATCACACCCTCCAACGTTGAAGAATCAACAAATACTTTATCCTAATTACTACATTTAATACAAATACTTTAAGTTATATTATATAAATATATTTATTGTAAGTAAATAAATGAATAATCCATGCACAAACTGAATATCCGTAGTAATAAAAACTTAAAGAATAAAAATAAACGTTACGTTGCATTAAAGGTGACGATTTACAGAAACACAAACTAAATGAAATTTATAGAATCAACAATCACCTTTCACGTCTATTTTTAAAGGTGACGATTTACTATAAAATTCTGATTATATCGACCAACAACCGAAAAAGAGATAAGACCGTCCAAAACAACTAACAAACAAGAATTTCAAATATTTGACCCCACAATAAATGCCCTTTATTTCAGTAGGCTCAAACCCTAACTAACTATTTTAATTTCATAAATGCCTTTTTGTGTTTAATTTGTTGGTTTTCATTATTATTTTTTATTTCCTGAATAAATTTACGTTTTTCTTTTAAATACAAGTTGCAGGTTGGTTTTATGAAAAGTTTTAAGTGGTTTTTATTAGTTTGTAGAAAATGTTAATTTGATGCATTATTTCATGACAAACAAGATTCAGAAATATTTGATGCATTAGTTAGAGCAAGTACGTTTAATAGGTTAGTCAAGCGGTTGGTCTTTGTTTCCTCACATTCTCTTAGATCATGAGTAGGGATGGGCATTTCACCCGGACCCAACGGGTTCCGACCCGGCCCGATCGGGTCGGGTATTTTTATGAAAAAAATCAGGTTCGGGTCGGGTTCGAGTTTTAGGGTGAAAAAATCCGACCCGACCCGGGACTAATAGTGTAATTTTTCCCTAATTTTTTAGGGATATTTGTAATAATACCTCTCTTTATATATTTCTTTTATAATTAGGTCCTTAAACTTATTTTTTTATTTACATTTTAGTCCTTAAATTTTATTATTTTTTTATAATTATGCCTCTTAAAATTATTTTTTACAATTAGGTCCCTAAAATTAATTTTTTTCTATAGGTCGGGTCGGGTCGGGGTCGGGTTTAGAATATTTATTTTCGGGTCGGGTCGGGTTTTTAAAAAATTAGATCGGTCGGGTTCGGTTTTAGGATACTTGGTTTCGGGTCGGGTTCGGATGGGCCAAAAACCCGACCCGACCCGACCCGTGCCCATCCCTAATCATGAGTTTTAGATCCACTAAGAAAATACTTTTTTTTTCTCCTAGAGTCCCCCATTCACTCTTCTCTGGTTAGGATTATGATTAGAATTACTATTAGTATTTATCAAAAAAAATAAAGTTCTTTAAAATTTAACGCTATAGTCATAATTTCTAATTGCGTCCATATATATATATATATCCAATATCTTACCCTTATTTGATATTAATCCAATATCTTACACTTAAGTGATATTTTGTTTAAATTTAAATATTATTGATTTTCACACATTTTTATACAAAAATTCTAACAAATAGCTTTTAGATTATCAAACATGTTTTGATATATGTGTGATTTTTCCCTAGTTTCTTGCTTTCACGATTTTTTACTGATTTATACATCCTTTAATCATGTTATTTTTGGTAGACTCTACTCCACATCTTATCTCTATTTTTTTAAAATCTGTGTTTGAGTTGGTATCATAACTTAGCATGGTATCAACTCAATTAAAAAATTAAAATATTATTCTTTTAAATAATAATTAATGTTATTATAAGTGCGTTTTTATTTTTTTATACTTTTATATAATCTTTAAATAAAACAATCCAGAGCAACTACTTGAAATTCAAATTATATAAATATATTTATTGTAAGTAAATAAATGAATAATCCATGCACAAACTGAAGATCCGTACTAATAAAAACTTAAAGAATTAAAATTAACGTTACGTTGCATGTTATAGTAGAAGTGACAAAGAACAGGACACCATTGTGGGTAAATAACTTCCATCCATATAATTTGGTGTGGTTGTAATCTCTCTTTCTCTTTATTTATATTTAACAAGATCAGAGGTTTGAGTCTTGGCGTCGTGAATGGAGAAAACTGAGTTGAATGTTTCATTCACATAATAAGCTTCTGTAATACTCGATCCAGATTAGTTAACCAACATGTTGAATACCGGTAGTTAAACCGAAAATATTACGAAATTCAAGGAGATAATAAGAAACAGACAAAATGAACGCATAAATTTTGAATTTAAGGGATATTTTTAACCCTTTGACAATGCACAGATACCTTGTAGAGAAAGCAATTTGAACCTGTGTCTATTAAGAGAGCTATCATTTGTTTTTCCACTGAAAAACTTAGTAGGTTGCGCAAAGAGATATTTTATAATTAGGTGTGGTTTACTCTAAATATTAAAAGAATACATATTCACATTACGTGGCATGTTTTGATGGAAGGGACAGCATACCATTGTGGGGCAGACGATTTCCATTTTTTGTGTATATAAAGGAGTATTGGGTGAGACCATAGAGTCATCAATACTCTATACCGTGAGAAACAGTTTAATTAGTAGCAGAAATGGAAGGCAAGAAGTTTGCGTTACTTTTGGGTGCAATGGCAGTCTTGATTTTAGCTGCAGGGCCTCCAATTGTTACGGCTGCTCGTAATGGAGTTATGCCCTTCGATGCCAACGTTAGGAATCCTTTGCTCAATATTTTCTTCGATGACAAACCAGCTGCAAACTGTGTTCCTGGGGGCGACCCCTGCCAATTGAGCACTGAATGTTGCAAACCATACGAATGTCGCTTGATTCCGTATGATTTTACTCTGCTTCCTTTTTGCTACATATAGACAAGACCGAGTCAGTTAAATAGATGGATTACTCGTCTACTTGTTCCTCGTTTTATTTAGTTGATGTTATTTTGTATTTTGTTGTGTCATGATCCCTTGCCTATGTAAAAGGGAATCACTCGTCTACTTGTTCTAAATAAAACATCTATTTAACTGCGGTTATTTTAAAATAAAAAATACTATGACTCGTCTTTTATTTTGTTAATTTCTTGCTTTTATTTTAAATAAAATGTTTTTTTTATAATTTTATTCAAATATAAAGTGATATTTGTAACCGGTTTAAACATGGATAGATTTATGCCATCTGTTGACTAAGTTTGAACCAGATCATATAGATAAAACATGTCACACTTTACCACTAAGAGTAAGACCACTTCTTAAGTTCATTTTAAATAAAATACTAAATTAACTGCGTTAAATGAAGAAGATAGATTTTAGTGACATTTGTTTAGAATTAAAATAATTTTCTATTATAACCCTAGAAATCTATACATTTTATTTTATATTTTGAGTTTTGCGTACTTTCTCAATTGAGTTGGTGTTCTGGAGTTAAGTGACACTAATCTCATAAGACAATTTACAAATAAACATTAAAAATGAAAATAAAAATAATTTTTTATATAAAAATATATTATCAACAAATGATTGTTAATAGAGTGATAAAAATTTTGTATAATTTTTTATAGTGTTCGATTAGTAATGATTATATTTTATCATTTCTCTCCAATCATATAGATTTTAGATTCATTATTACATATAATTTTTGTATTTTTAATAATATGCTATTGAATTATATTAGGAATTAAAAAAAATTCACAACAAATAAAATTGTAGCAAAACATGTTTAATGGGCTGCAAAACAATGATAAAGATGAAACACTTGACAAATAGGAGTAAATAGTAAGATTTTTTGTTTTTATCCACCTACACGCTTCAGAATAAGTAGGAGTGATCAGCAAAACCAACAATTTTGAAGGCTGCTTCACACAACTCAAAATGGATTTGAAATATATTTCCACGGAAAGAGGGGCCAAACCTTCATTTTTCTTTGATATAGAATGCATGAGATGATGATTTGTGCCCGGTGAGGGTGATTGGGGAAGAATTTTAGGGTATGTGGATTGGAGATTGGGTATGATTTGAGGTTTTATTTTTGATTTTTTTAAAACTCGACTTGATTATTCAACTCGAATTTCTCTGAACAGATAATCTGGATCAGAATCAATCCAGTGGAATTTTTGGGTCCTGTTTTGTGGATGGTGGTAGGTGCAATAGGTGAAGATTATTGGTTTTAAAGAAATATATGATTTCTGTTTTGACGTTCCTTCACAGGGCACTATGGAGTATTTGGATCTCTAAAGATGACAGTGTGTTGAAGGATAAATCGTCTACTATCAAGGATCTCCTTCTCCACTCTAATTTTTTCTAAGGTTGGGATACTTGGAGCAATATTTTCAAAACCGTTACCGGGATATGGTAGGAGATTGGTAAGACGGTTCGGGTGATCAGTAAGACTCACTTGTGCTATGTTCCGACTCACTGATTGCCTTGATCCGAAACGAGCTCTTCAAAGTCTGGTGGTGATTTTGATTGGTGTATCATCAAGTTTAGGCAAAAGGAGATGTTGGTATGGTAATTTTTGTAGTTTTTATTTGTGTTAAGGAGTTGAGTTGTGTGGTGGGGTTTTCTGTATTGGAATGTTGATTTTGATTTTAGTGTGGCATGGTGGTGAATCTTGAATTTTGATGTGTATAATCTTTTCCTCTAATTAGGTGTAGGCAGGTTTTTTAACGAGGCACGCAACGTGAGCGCAAGCTTTTAAGTTATTATTGATAAAACTTATTTTACCGAATAAAAAAAATTTAACTACAAAATAAGTGCTTAAATTATATTTATTTTTTATTTTAGGCCCCTAAAGTATTTTTTATCAAAACATGTGACTAAAGTTTATTCCGTGATTATTTATAGGTAATGACCGTTAAAAAGAAATAGATTTAAAAATAAGTGTCTAAATTATTCCGCTTTTTTATTTTAGGTGTAAAAAATTAATGCTCAAATTTTGTGTATTTTTAGGTGCCTAAAATTTTATTTAAAAAGAATTAACAGTCGTTACCTTAACTTTTTAACACATATCTTGACAAAAGATAACTTTAGACATCGAAAGTAGACTAAATTAAAGTAGACTTGTGTGCCAAGCACTAAAAAAAATGTGTGATGTTTATTTAAACATCTGTTTGTATCAAGTATTTTTAAAGCATTTTATTGTATTATTTGAGAGAGTGTTATTGTTGAAGCACATATCAGTTTATTGAAAAATATTATGTTTGAGGTTTAGGATTTACAGTTACAATTTAGGGTTTAAGATAAGTTTAGGGCACAATAAACATAACCTACGACCTATGGAAGAACCAAACCAACAGCATCCTTCACATCCCTCTATTACTTCATGTTTATTGCCCGTAACTTGGAAACCTGACCGCTTGCTAATTCCCATGCTCTTTTTGCCTCCATGTACCTTTTTTTCTATTACAAAATCTAAGCAATGCTAAGACGCGTTGTTATAATTGTCACTTACGTTTTTATTTGTTCTATTTTGATCATTGTATCGTTAATATTTGTTAATTTGATGACGTGGCTCGTCAGTCAAAAGAGTTAATTTTTAATCTGACCTCTAAATTTTAAACAAAATATTAGTTTGACCCTTTAACTCTCTAACTTCACTTTTATTCTACAATATCGTTGGTCCAGCCACCTTCTTCTGCAAGGGACGACTCTGGCCATTTTTATCTCTTTCTCCTTCTACTTTTTCTTTTCTTTCTTTCCACCCCCTTCCTCCATGTTTGATGAGTGAAGTTTATTCATATATTTAACATGTAACCCCCTACACCCGCCTATGCGTTACCACGGATCCTAGGAAGTTACATTAGGGTCACAGGAGCGACCCACTTTAAAATTTCAAATAAACAAATCGTTAACCATTTAAAATCAGAAATTAAATTTTGAATTAGAATACAATTCCAGAAAATATTCAGACTACAAAATAAAAAACTATGATATAAATTGCTAAAACAAGTTTTAGACTCGAATGTAAATCAAGATGTGACATACATGCCCCCTAATTACACAGATACCATACTCCGCAAGCAAACCGAAGAAACTCCATACCGATGTTGACAGCTGTGACATGGTCGATCGTCTAACCTGTGATGGTAAAAACAACGTGAGCTTCGAAAAGCTCAGTAATACAAACTACTAAGGGATGCTAAAAGCACAAGCAAGTAAGGCAAGCTTAACACTGTCATGAAGAATTGGGTAATGATAAGCCCAAATTACGATTCGAGATTTCAGAGGAGCATTATACCAAAAGGTAACAAAGTTGTTCTTTATTAGATCACCTGAACCTCAAGATGTGAGTCTAAAGCAGAGATTCAAAGAGATTCAGATTTCAGAAGTTGAATTAAGGAGTTCAAAGTGGTTCATTAAATGCGAATTGTAAGTTTACTGAGGGTTCAACATTGATACATTAATTTAGTAGGGTATGTTTCAGAAGAGGTCAGAAAGTTCTATTAATTTACTTAACTACCCTCAACCGAACTCTAAAGTGCAATTCGCCCTGAACTGCATACAGAAGGTCTTACCCTAAGCTTGAGGCGTAGGAGCCTACCTAAGGGGATACCTTAGGTCCAGAAAGACTTACCCTAGGCCCGTGGGCGTAGGAGCTTAACAGAAAGGCTTACCCTAGGCCCATTGGGCGTAGGAGCTTAGGTCCAGAAGGACTTACCGGCGCTGAGCCTACAGATCATCATTCATATCCCAGATAATATACCCCAGATAAATTTCAGTTTATATTCAGAAGACAGTATTACAGAAAATAGATATCAAATCTATTTTTATACTAGAAGACATATATCAATTTATTTTATTAACATTATCATTATTGTTATTATTATTTCGTATTCAAATGTCAGATATCATATATATTTTTCATATCAGAGGTAAAAAATCAGAGAATTACTTTTTTTTCGTATTACATTATCATACTTCTAAATTTTAAGCATATGGACTTGATTTAGAACAGAAAGTATTTACCGATACATGGTACACGCTTTATGGCCCAATTCATTTCTTAGAGGTACTTGATAGATATCAGAAAGATGACATTTGTCAATTTTAGACTGATTTCAGAACGAGGTCCCTACGAATAGGGGAGTTCGATAAGACGGATCGAATCAACATCGGAAGTTGATGCATCAGAATCATCGGGATTTTAGATATATCGCGAGCAGAATTACATGTTACAACCTATGAGGGTATTAAGGTCATTTTGACCTTCAGGAGGGGTAAATTGGTAATTTGAACCAACAATGTATAAACGGTGATGTACAGAATTTATGACTTCTAGTTGCTCGTCAAGTTTCCAAACCCCTTTTGAACTAATCGAAACCCATTAACACCGTGTTTAATATCTCACCGGATTGGTACACTTCAACCATTCATTTCTCAGAACTGACTACGTAGCATAACAACAATAGTTCACCAACACCAATCGTCCACTAAACTTATTCTAGAGATCAAGCATATATTCGGATGGTATTTTTCAAGTATTCAAACATGTGCATTGTACTTGAACTCATTCCAAAACATCGAAAGTACCTTATAAAAATATATCTCTCTTACAATTAGCTATGTACTTTCTCCCAATAAACTGTACGCCTTTATATGATATTCCTCCAATATCCTCTTAGTATCATAAACGACCAACAGACACGGGTCGTATATTACCACTTCTTGTTTGAGTCATTTCATGGTTGGCCTTATTTGGAGTTCTCAATTCCATGTCTTAGAAATATTCTCAATCATTATAATATTCGAGGGTATTTTAGACAATTCGATGCTCGAAGGTGTTATGATTGTCCAGAGTCTTTCAGTCCTTCCAACTATTCTTTCATTTAAGTTCTCAAGGGTAAAACCATCATTTTGATCAATTTGGCACTTGCTGCCGAGGATAGATTATTCTTTTTGGTCATTATGGATATTCTGATCAGTTCAACATTACCAGTATTTCCAAACATTTTAGTCAATTCAAACAATTCAACAATTTACGCAACTTCGACTAATTTAGACATACAAATATTTTATCGCAATTGTCTTCAGAGATTTATTCAATTTCTAATAGAATTTGAGCAATTTACAATCTCAAAGGTGAAGCCTCGTTACGATAACTTCCCAAGCCAGTTCAAGATTTTCAGAAGAATTAGCTGATAAACCGAATCTAGTGTAAATTCTCAAACCACTTTCATTAATAGGGGTATTATAGTCATTTTCATACATCGAGGCATTTTCGTAATTCATTAGCCAACACAATCAGATTTGGAGATCAACCGTTTTTGTTAATCGCTTATTGAACTCGGAAATCTTTTTGATTTATCAAACCTCTTAATCGAATATATGCCTTGGCCATTAATATTCTTATTTCTTAATTGATCGACATTAGTGAAATTAATCATATGCTCAATCATGGTCGTGCAAGCATTAACCGAATACCAACAAGTTTTGAAAGCATGCAGAAGGTAGTAATGTATTACCTTAGTTTTGAGCTACAACGGTTGATTCATGAAACCTCATTCGATCGCACTCGATCCCAAGATTTGACGGCTCCCAACATCTCAAATTCAAGGATACTTTGATACCTTCAACAACATAGATTCACATTTCAGTCCTTATCCAAAGAGCTCTTAACAAAATTAGACACACAAACACTTTCGGGTTCAAGGTCAGATTTGGAGGCCTTCGGTTCAGAATTTTACAAAATGGGCTTCAAAAACGGACTCACAGGACGTCGGAAAACATAAAATATGAATTTTTAAAAATTTTGACTTTTTGGTCAACGGTCAAAGTCAACGCTGACGTCAGCGATCAAGTCAACGCTGACGTCATGCTGACGTCACAAGTCAACTGGTTTGACTCATTGAGTCAACTCGGGTGAGCTGACTCACTGAGTCAACTCGGACAAACGGGTCGGGCCGGACGGGTCGGGTCGAACGGTTCACTCACCCAAATATTCTTTTCACCGAACGATTGCCGGAGTGGTCGCCGGAATGGTCGCCGGAAGCCCCAAAAACCTCATTTTCGCCGGAAAAACAGAGAAAAAAACACTGTTAGATCAACCCAAACCATACGTGGCGAAATAAATCCGGAATCGAGCCGGAATTTACCTCAAAAATCCAAATCTCGCCGGAAAGTTGCGCTACTCTGACAAGGGGCAAAACGGCGGCAAAGCGGAGGTGACTCACATGGGTTTTGTAGATCGGGACGCGAGGAGCTCAACTGTACCCACGGTGAGGCGAGCCGACGTCGGGAACGGCCGGAATGAGGAAAACGGTGGCGGCCGAAACCTTTAAGTTTCTAGATCCATTTTCTACCGCAAATGGCCGGCCGACGTCGCGCGTGGTTGACGAAAAACGGTTCAGAGGCTGACGGGGCTCACACCGACGGCGGCGGTGGAGTGCACGGAGCGATGGTGAGGTTTTTGGCGGTGGCCGGAGCGATGAGACGGGTGAGGGAAAGACTTTCAAGAATTTTTCGAAAAGGTGGAGGATATTTGGGGTTAGCTGAACCATCTCCTATAATTAATGTTCTCAGATCAGAATTTTAACGCAATATAAAAATAAAAGGAAATGTTGGGTGGTTAACAACCAAGAGCTATTTAGCTCAATTGGTAGGGTAACCAACCACACAACCAAGAGGTTGTGGGTTCAACACTCCACACTCTTGACTCCAAGCTATTTTCACACTTAACTCGTTTTAGCTCCTTCCTTTTTTTTCTTTTTTTACTTTAGAAACTTGGGGTGTTACATAACACTAATCGTTAAACTGTCTTTTTCCGAAATTCTCTCGAATCCACATCAGGTTTTTGTCTGAAATCTAGAAGGTGGCTAAGCAAGCATCCTTCCTTTAGTTTTTTATTGCCAATAACATCACCAATTCAACCGCGGTGAAATATCTGTGTCGGAGTAGTAATCTCAAGAATCTCAAAAGCTACTTAAATTATTGTCTTCTACTTGATCGTTAAAGTTTGACTGAAAAGTCAGTCCCTAGCTCTAAAGACATAAATAAAGGTATGATCTTTTTAACTATGATTCTTGGAACTTGGTTTAAAGTCGCCACAAATTGTTGTATAATATGGGGCTTGTTTTCATTGTTAAGCTCTTTAGTTTCATTATTCTATAACCAGCTCATGTGTGTTTAAGTTTGTGATAATCTAAACTTGTGTCTTTTTCACATTTCACTTGTCTTCGATTCGTAAAAGTTCTCGAATTTTCAGCAACATGCTTATTGTATATCTGAATTCACTAACCAAAAAAGGTGGCCGGAGCAGCAGCGTTGTGAGATAAAAGTGAGGTTGAGAGGTTTATGGGCAAATTAATATTTTGTTTAAAGTTTAGGGGTCAAATTAAAAATTAGTCATTTTGACTAACGAGTCACGTCATCTAACTAAGAAGTGTTAACGGCACAGTGACCAAAATAAAACAGATCAAAAACATAAGTGGTAAGAATTAATAACCTTTTTATTTCAAAACGAGTGACCAAAATAAAACAAGGCCCAAACAAAAGGGACCTCCGATGAAGTTTATTCTATTTAAAATTATTAATAAAAATCAAAGAAATCAAAATTGAAGGTTAAAATGAAGTATTACAGGACAAAAACAACGACGAGATGTTTTTGACCCGACCCCTTGCTAGTAATTAGATCACAAAAAATTGAGTGGTTTCAGAAAAACAATTTACCTGAACTGAACATCCGAGCCAAAAATTATGGCATTTCAAAGTCTTAGACCATAAAATCACAATTTCTGAAAATAAAGTACACACTATCGACTTCGCCACTGGTCAGGGTATTTACATTACCAATGCATTCCTTATATCTTCCTTGTTGTTTTATGTTGTTTTGTGTAGAGGTGTGCATAATTAACTGTAATTGTTAATTGTAGTCGATAACCGGTATAATCGTTATATTTTACAAGTTAAATAATTGAATTGTTAAAGTTAAATAGTTTCAGTTAATCAAACTGCTAAAAATAATGGTTAATGGTTACAATTATGAATTCTGAAAAATAGTTAACCTATAGATTAACGGTTATTAAATTATTTATATATATATATATATATTAAAATAAAATACCTTCATCTAAAAATTCAGTTTACATGCCCCATTTTTTAATTTCTAAACATTATTTTGTAATCTAATTTATAATTATTTTTTATTTTCGATTTGTCAGTATTACATTATATTTCTTATAATATGTTTCATGAAAACAAACCAAAAAACCATCAAGCATAGTGTGTCAAACCCTAGCCGCTCCTTTGCTCTCCCCCTAACTTCCCCCTTGCCCCAAACAGGTGCAGATCCAGCGGCGGCCAACCGTCCCCTCATTGGGCGGTTAGCCTCCCACCCCTTTTTGTTTCTTTTTTTTCTTTCACTTTTTTTTCTTTGTCTCTTTTCAGAAGTCGGTTGTCGATATCTCGACTCCGGCCTATTTCGATGAGATTCGTGTCCCCGACAATCGTGATTTTTGAACGGGACCGATTTTGATCGGAGGAGCGGAAGAAAAGCTTTTCTTTTCCTTTCTTTCTCTTCTTCCTCCCTTCTCTGGATTCTTTCAGAAAAGTTTTGGTTGCTCGATTCCTTTGCTTGTAAGCGGTCCGGTACTTCTCCTTGGACGATCGGACCTTCAGCTCCGTCCTCCAACAAAGCCTCGTCAGCTTGGCTCTCTGGTTGTGTGCCTTTTGTTGCCACCCCGGAGGTTCTTCTCTTCTTTAGGGTTGAACCGCTCGACTGCAGCCCCTTTACCGGCCATTGCGGCCATTGCGGCTCCACAAGTTCCAGGGGCGATGTGAGGGGTTGAATCCAGTTTAGCACCAAACTTGACTCTAATTCCACCACCAAGATCACCAGAAAGTTTGTGGGGTGCATCTGGGTTACTAAGAGAGCATCTGGGTCTTGGAGTCTGTGGGGTGCTTTCGTGAATATTATGGCTATGGTTTATAATGTGATTAGAGAATCTCAAGTACCGTCACTTCCGAGTTAGCTTACTGCCGATCATGCCACCGTCCGCTTTTGATGAATTCAGTCGAATTTTGCTTTTGGCAGGAGGTGTGTGTGTGGGTTGTTTGTTCCAAAACTGCGGAATGGTATGGTTCACCAATTACCAAAGGGACAGCAAAGGTTTAAAGCAGGGTGGTAGCTATTCTTGGTTGTGCTGGTATTTGAATGTGTCGAGTGTATGTTCCTAGCTTATAAAAATGTATTTGCATGTGTAGATTTGAGAAGCTAGTCTTTCTTATTGTTTGTTACGTGGGTTGAGTCTTGTTGGCCTTCAAATTAAGAAAGATTAGTGTTCTTGTGCACATCGAATGATGCCCCTAGACTGCGAGTAGTGTCTGATATGGTGATAGCTTCGGGCAACTGGAATTGGGAGTTGATTTCTGAGAGCCTACCCAGTCATGTGGCACAGCAGATTGCTTCGGTTCGGACAATATGGGATGGCGATGGGAACCAATCCGTTGTTTTACTACTCGATCGGCATACGATGTGTTGAATAAAACCGGGGAAGGGGAAAGTGATCCAAATTGGAGGAATGTCATGCAACAAATAAAGGTTTTTATGTGGCTTGTTATACATGATCGCTTACTTACTAATGTGAAGCGAAGCAGAGTAACCATTGGGAAGCCCGGTTTGCGATTATCTGCTGGCTCCTTTGGAAGCATAGATTGTAGAAAGTTAGCTAATAAAGAGTAGGTATGGTTGTTAATTAGTTTTAGATTAGTTAACAGAATTCAGTTAGTGTGTTAGTTAGCCTTAGTCAATTTGTAAAGTTGTATAAATACATCTCTTGTAATCTTATAATTCATATGTGAATATACAAGAAATATTCTCTCAATTTTATTCTTTTTAACAGAGATGTTGTGTTCTTTTTTATGCGAATTTTATCCAAAAGGAGGACAATATTTCTCGGTTAATTGTATCAGTTCAATTACATCGCAACATGTTGAAAACTAGTCACTTTGGATCGGAAAGGTTAAGGAACCACCCAAGAGATTTGAATAAAAAATAGATATGAATAGATCTAATTATACCGACATACGAACTATAAAAATATCAAATTGAAAGATTACAAGCAATCACAAATCAAAACCGATCATTGAAGGAATATTAAATTTGAAGTAAATAGATAAAATATACCATAATTGAGTATATTAAATTGAAGTAGATAAGTGTAACCCTAGACCCGCATATGCGTTACCACGGATCCTAGGAAGTTACATTAGGGTCACCGGAGCGACCCACATTAAAATTTTAAATAAACAAATCGTTAACCATTTAAAATCATAAATCAAATTTTGAATTAGAATACAATTCCAGAAAATATTCAGACTACAAAATAAAAACTATGATACAAATTGCTAAAACAAGTTTTAGACTCGAACGTAAATCAAGATGTGACATACATGCCCCCTAATTACACAGATACCATACTCCGCAAGCAAGCCGAAGAAACTCCATACCGATGTTGACAGCTGCTTTAACCCCCTAGACCCGCCTATGCGTTGCCACGGATCCTAGGAAGTTACATTAGGGCCACCGGAGCGACCCACATTAAAATTTCAAATAAACAAATCGTTAACAATTTAAAATCACAACTCAAAATTTGAATTAAAATACAATTCCAGAAAATATTCAGACTACAAAATAAAAACTATGATACAAATTGCTAAAACAAGTTTTAGACTCGAATGTAAATCAAGATGTGACATACATGCCCCCTAATTACACAGATACCATACTCCGCATGCAAACCAAAGAAACTCCATACCGATATTGACAGCTGCGTCATGGTCGATCTTCTGACCTGTGATGGTAAAAACAACGTGAGCTTCGAAAAGCTCAGTAATACAAACTACCAAGGGATGCTAAGAGCACAAGCAGGTAAGGCAAGCTTAACACTGTCATGAAGAACTAGGTAACGATAAGCTCAAATTACGATTCGAGATTTCAGAGGAGCATTATACCAGAAGGTAACAAAGTTGTTCTTTATTAGATCACTCGAACCTCAAGATGTGAGTCTAAAGCAGATATTCAAAAATAGATTCAGATCTCAGAAGTTGAATTAAGGAGTTCAAAGCAGTTCATTAAACGCGAATTATAAGTATACTGAGCGTTCACTTTAATACATTAATTTAGTAGGATATACATAAGAAGAGGTCAGAAAGTTTTATTAACTTACTTAACTACCCTCCAACCGAACTCTAAAATGCAATTCGCCCTGAACTGCATACAGAAGGTCTTACCCTAGGCCTGAGGCGTAGGAGCCTACCTAAGGGGATGCCTTAGGTCCAGAAAGACTTACCCTAGGCCCGTGGGCGTAGGAGCTTAGGTACAGAAGGACTTATCAGCGCTGAGCCTACAGATCATCATTCATATCCAGATAATATACCACATATGATTTCAACTTATATTCAGAAGACAATATAGCAAAAAAATAAATATTAAATCTATTTTTATACCAGAAGACATGTATCAAATTTATTTTATTATCATTATCATTATTTCGTATTCAATGTCATATATCAGATATATTTTTCATAACAGAGGTCAGAATTTAGAGAATTATTTTCCTTCCGTATTACAATATCATACTTTTAAATTTTAAGCATATTAACTTGGTTTAGAACATAAAGTAATTACAGATACAGGGTACACGCTTTATGGCCTAATTCATTTCTTAGAGGTACTCAATAGATATTAGAAAGATGACACTTGGCGAATTTAGACTGATTTCAGAACAAGATCCCTACGAATAGGGGAGTTCAGTAAGACAGATCGAATTAACATCGAAAGTTGATGCTTCAGAATCATAAGGATTTCAGATATATCGAGAGTGATTCGATCGCTAAAGCTTACGAGGGTATTGTTGGTCATTCCGGCCTTCGAAGGGTAATTTGGTAAGCTGAACCAACAAGGTATAAACGGTGATGTACAGAATTTTGGAATTCTAATTGCTCATCAAGCTTTCGAGTCTCTCTGAACTAGTTGAAACCTTTAACACAGAGTTTGAAATATAATCGGATAAGCACATCTTAAGCATTCATTTCCAGAACTGATTATAGCGTAACAACAAAGCAGATCGTCTTCACCTTACATCCACTGAACTTACTACGAGAGATCAAACATGTATCCAAGCGGTAATTTTCCAAATTCCTGAACATGCATAGAACCCCCGAACTCGTTCCATAGCATCGGATTTATCTTTTTGAGGAAACATATTGCTCTTACCAATCGCTGAGTACTTTTTCCAAATAACCCGAACATGACATCACATGGTATCTTTCCAAAATTAGGATAGTATCAGAAACGGCCAACAAGCACGGACAGTGAATTACCACTTTAGTGTTGTTATATTGTCTAGATTATTTGGTATTCCTTATTCCAGTTTTAGAGTTAGCTTCATTCATTTCAACATTCGCAGGTATTTCGGATGCTTCATATCTGAAGGTGCTCCAAAACAAATTTTGAGCATTTCGGTCGTTCTAACTATTCAATCCTTTCCGATATCGAGGGTATATTCATCATTTCGATTAATTTGACAATTGGTGCCGAGGATACATTATTCCTTTTAATCATTATGGATATTCCGACCAATTCAACTGTATCAGTATTACCAAACATTTCAGTCATCTCGATCAATTCAGCAATTTACGCGACTTTGTCTAATCCAAACATACAATTGTTTTCTCGCAATTGTCTTCAGAGAATATTCAATCTCAAAAAGGAATCTGAGCAATTTACAAACTCAAACGTGCAGCCTCGCTACCATAACTTTCCAAGCAAACTTCAAGATTTTCAGAAGGTTCGGTTGTTTTACCGGATCTAGTGTAGATTCTCAGACCACACTCATTAATAGGGGTATTTTAGTCATTTTCATACATCAAGGGCATTTTCGTAATTCATTAGCAGAAATAATCAGACTTAGAGATTAACCCTTTTATTAATCGTTTACTGAACTCGAAAGTACTTTCGATTTATCAAACCTCTTATGTGAATATTTGCCTTGGCCATTAATATTCTTATTTCATAATTGATCGACGTAATTAGAAATAATCATATGCTCAAGCATGATCGTGCAAACATTAACCGAATACCAACATGTTGCAAAAGCATGCAGAAGGTAGTAATGTATTACCTTAGTTCCGAGCTACAACGGTTGATTCATGACACCTCCTTCGATCGCACTCAATTCCAAAATTTGACGGCTCCCAACATCTCGAATTCAAGGATACTTTAATACCTTCAACAACATAGATTCACATTTCAGTCCTTATCCAAAAAGCTCTTAACAAAATTAGACACACAAACATTTTCGGGTTCAAGGTCAGATTCGAAGGCCTTCGGGTTAGAATTTTGCAAAAACGGACTCAGGACGTCGAAAAACATAAAATATGGCTTTTTCAGAAATTTTGACTTTTTGGTCCAAGTCAACGCTGACGTCAGCAAGTCAACGCTGACGTCAGCAGATCAAGGTCAACGGGGGACATGGTCAACGATGACGTCAGCGATCAGCAGAAAGCCAACTGAGTCGACTCGGTGAGTTAACTCGGGCGAGTTGACTCACTGAGTTGACTCAGCGAGTTAACTCAGTCTCGGGTCGGGTCAGACACGGGTCGGTTGGACTCGGGTCGGGTTGGACCGGTTCAGATCGATTCTTACCCTAGGAAATCGGGTGTCGTCGGACGGTGGCCGGAAAGCTCGCCGGAGAGCTCAACAGACGTGATTCTGCCGGAAAAACATAGACCATTAGACCACAATTCTAACCCTTACATTTTTAATCCGAAACGAGCCGGAAATTAGGTCGGAACTCACCTCAAGGGTTCGTATATGCCGGAAAAACGCGGTGCTCCGATGAGGGGCTTGCCGGCGTCGGACGGGCAAGTAGTCGGTCGGGTTTTGTTCATCGTCACGTCGGGAGCCCAGATCTGGAGGCGGCATCGCGAACGGACGGCTGAGGCGGCCGAAATCGGATGAAATCAGAGGGACGGCAAATCAAGGGTTTCGAACGGACGTTCTCTTCGATTGCCGACGATTTAAACGGCGAGTGGCGACCACGGTTTTGGTCGGAGCTCGACGGGAAAGCCAACGGTGGTGGCGGTGAACGCCATGGCTCGGCGGTGGCGCAGATCGGAGCTGAGGCGATGGGGGTTAAGTGAGAGCTTTCCTCCCCTTTTTTTGAACATTCTAGATCTCAATTGGTTCGAATGGTCTCTCCCGAAGGTGGAGAGTCAGATTGTGCCTTAATTATTTTAGGTACACCACCAGAAAGGTTCAAAAAGGATATTAGGGAGCTTTAAACATTAAGAGCTGCCTAGCTTAGTTGGCTGGGTTACTAGCCTAAAAGCAAGAGGTCGTGGGATCGAATCCCCTAACCTCCAACTAGGTTTTCATTTCCATTCCATTTTCATTATTTTTCATCTTTATTATATATATTTTTTTCATTCATTTTTTTAGGGTGTTACAACTCTCCCCTCCTTAAAAGAAATTTCGTCCTCGAAATTTACTAGGGTTAGACAAATGCAGAAACTGCTCTTTCATTCATTCTTGTACTGAAACTTACCCAATAGAGCATCAATGTTTCTCAAAACTCACAGACGATCACAGATCAATCTGGCAGTGCCCTCTGTTACTCCAATCGGCATTTGACCCATAAACATCCCATCATACATTTTGGACCAATTAATCATAATGCAACATTTGAATCCATACCGAATTTCATATAATGCAAAACAAACATTTGTCTCATAACTTTCATTATAAACGGTCTCAGTCAGGGATAAGAGACATTCCGATCTTCCACAGAAGTTAATCATACCACCCAAAGGTATATCTTTCAGAGTTCGAATTACTCTTCTAAGTTGATCATAAATTTTCAGATGAAAAACTACAACTACAGTTCAGATAAGCACTCTAGGACTTCAACGACGACTCCCAAAATCAGAATGTAAACATCAAATTTCATTCAGGGATGATATTTAACGATATACCAAGCCACACCATGAAAGAGATGCCTTTCTTCATAATGATCGAACACAACTAAGGTCATTAAAGGATATCACTTACCTTCAACGTAATATTCAGACATCTATTTTTTTCGATATTAACAGAGGCACCACAGATTATACACTTTCGGCACAATCACAAACACTTCTCTCTGAAGTTCATAGAGCCTTTTTTTTATCACATCTCCATTAGGGGATTTTCAAACATAGTCGTTATCACCGAATAGCCTTTCATGAAATCTTACATCAGTTACCCGGCATGATCAAACATTTACTCTTAATCTGATTCACATGCATAAATCATTTCAAGTTCTTTATCTAGATTCAAATTCGACCATTTAATTCAAAACACAGACGAACGTTATAGACATTTTCTGTAAACAGATGTTGAGTTATGAAAGGTAGAATACTCAGATTTGGTTATTTCAAGAGAAAAGATTCGATATCAGAGTTTCGGCTCGGAGGAGTACGGTTATGATCTAGGGGTATGCACAGACCAGACACCCTATGACAGACGATCGACTGATCTACCCAGAAAGATGCAACTCTAAGCTCTGATACCACTAAATGTAACCCCCTAGACCCGCCTATGCGTTGCCACGGATCCTAGGAAGTTACATTAGGGCCACTGGAGCGACCCACATTAAAATTTCAAATAAACAAATCGTTAACCATTTAAAATCACAACTCAAAATTTGAATTAAAATACAATTCTAGAAAATATTCAGACTACAAAATAAAAACTATGATACAAATTGCTAAAACAAGTTTTAGACTCGAATGTAAATCAAGATGTGACATACATGCCCCCTAATTACACAGATACCATACTCCGCATGCAAACCAAAGAAACTTCATACCGATGTTGACAGCTGCGTCATGGTCGATCTTCTAACCTGTGATGGTAAAAACAACGTGAGCTTCGAAAAGCTCAATAATACAAACTACCAAGGGATGCTAAGAGCACAAGCAGGTAAGGCAAGCTTAACACTGTCATGAAGAACTAGGTAACGATAAGCTCAAATTACGATTCGAGATTTCAGAGGAGCATTATACCAGAAGGTAACAAAGTTGTTCTTTATTAGATCACCCGAACCTCAAGATGTGAGTCTAAAGCAGAGATTCAAAAATAGATTCAGATCTCAGAAGTTGAATTAAGGAGTTCAAAGCGGTTCATTAAACCTGAATTATAAGTATACTGAGCGTTCACTTTAATACATTAATTTAGTAGGATATACATAAGAAGAGGTCGGAAAGTTTTATTAACTTACTTAACTACCCTCCAACCGAACTCTAAAATGCAATTCGCCTTGAATTGCATACAGAAGGTCTTACCCTAGGCCTGAGGCGTAGGAGCCTACCTAAGGGGATGCCTTAGGTCCAGAAAGACTTACCCTAGGCCCGTGGGCGTAGGAGCTTAGGTACAGAAGGACTTATCAGCGCTGAGCCTACAGATCATCATTCATATCCAGATAATATACCACATATGATTTCAACTTATATTCAGAAGACAATATAGCAAAAAAATAAATATTAAATCTATTTTTATACCAGAAGACATGTATCAAATTTATTTTGTTATCATTATCATTATTTCGTATTCAATGTCATATATCAGATATATTTTTCATAACAGAGGTCAGAATTTAGAGAATTATTTTCCTTCCGTATTACAATATCATACTTTAAAATTTTAAGCATATTACCTTGGTTTAGAACATAAAGTAATTACAGATACAGGGTACACGCTTTATGGCCTAATTCATTTCTTAGAGGTACTCGATAGATATTAGAAAGATGACACTTGGCGAATTTAGACTGATTTCAGAACAAGATCCCTACGAATAGGGGAGTTCGGTAAGACAGATCGAATTAACATCGAAAGTTGATGCTTCAGAATCATAGGGATTTCAGATATATCGAGAGTGATTCGATCGCTAAAGCTTACGAGGGTATTGTTGGTCATTCCGGCCTTCGAAGGGTAATTTGGTAAGCTGAACCAACAAGGTATAAACGGTGATGTACAGAATTTTGGAATTCTAATTGCTCATCAAGCTTTCGAGTCTCTCTGAACTAGTTGAAACCTTTAACACAGAGTTTGAAATATAATCGGATAAGCACATCTTAAGCATTCATTTCCATAACTGATTACAGCGTAACAACAAAGCAGATCGTCTTCACCTTACATCCACTGAACTTACTACGAGAGATCAAACATGTATCCAAGCGGTAATTTTCCAAATTCCTGAACATGCATAGAACCCCCGAACTCGTTCCATAGCATCGAATTTATCTTTTTTAGGAAACATATTGCTCTTACCAATCGTTGAGTACTTTTTCCAAATAACCCGAACATGACGTCACATGGTATCTTTCCAAAATTAGGATAGTATCAGAAACGGCCAACAAGCACGGACAATAAATTACCACTTTAGAGTTGTTATATTGTCTAGATTATTTGGTATTCCTTATTCCAGTTTTAGAGTTAGCTTCATTCATTTCAACATTCGCAGGTATTTCGGATGCTTCATATCTGAAGGTGCTCCAAAACAAATTTTGAGCATTTCGGTCGTTCTAACTATTCAATCCTTTCCGATATCGAGGGTATATTCGTCATTTCGATTAATTTGACAATTGGTGCCGAGGATACATTATTCCTTTTAATCATTATGGATATTCCGACCAATTCAACTGTATCAGTATTACCAAACATTTCAGTCATCTCGATCAATTCAGCAATTTACGCGACTTTGTCTAATCCAAACATACAATTGTTTTCTCGCAATTGTCTTCATAGAATATTCAATCTCAAAAAGGAATCTGAGCAATTTACAAACTCAAACGTGCAGCCTTGCTACCATAACTTTCCAAGCAAACTTCAAGATTTTCAGAAGGTTCGGTTGTTTTACCGGATCTAGTGTAGATTCTCAGACCACACTTATTAATATGGGTATTTTAGTCATTTTCATACATCAAGGGCATTTTCGTAATTCATTAGCAAAAATAATCAGACTTAGAGATTAACCCTTTTATTAATCGTTTACTGAACTCGAAAGTCCTTTCGATTTATCAAACCTCTTATGTGAATATTTGCCTTGGCCATTAATATTCTTATTTCATAATTGATCGACGTAATCAGAAATAATCATATGCTCAAGCATGATCGTGCAAACATTAACCGAATACCAATATGTTGCAAAAGCATGCAGAAGGTAGTAATGTATTACCTTAGTTCCGAGCTACAACGGTTGATTCATGACACCTCCTTCGATCGCACTCAATTCCAAAATTTGACGGCTCCCAACATCTCGAATTCAAGGATACTTTGATACCTTCAACAACATAGATTCACATTTCAGTCCTTATCCAAAAAGCTCTTAACAAAATTAGACACATAAACATTTTCGGGTTCAAGGTCAGATTCGAAGGCCTTCGGGTTAGAATTTTGCAAAACGGACTCAGGACGTCGAAAAACATAAAATATGGCTTTTTCAGAAATTTTGACTTTTTGGTCCAAGTCAACGCTAACGTCAGCAAGTCAACGCTGACGTCAGCAGGTCAAGGTCAACGTGGGACATGGTCAACGATGACGTTGGCGATCAGCAGAAAGCCAACTGAGTCGACTCGGTGAGTTAACTCGGGCGAGTTGACTCACTGAGTTGACTCAGTGAGTTAACTCAGTCTCGGATCGGGTCAGACACGGGTCGGGTTGGACTCGGGTCGGGTTGGACCAGTTCAGATCGATTCTTACCCTAGGAAATCGGGTGTCGCCGGACGGTGGCCGGAAAGCTCGCCGGAGAGCTCAACGGACGTGATTCTGCCGGAAAAACATAGACCATTAGACCACAATTCCAACCCTTACATTTTTAATCCGAAATGAGCCGGAAATTAGGTCGGAACTCACCTCAAGGGTTCGTATATGCCGGAAAAACGTGGTGCTCCGATGAGGGGCTTGCCGGCGTCGGACGGGCAAGTAGTCGGTCGGGTTTTGTTCATCGTCACGTCGGGAGCCCAGATCTGGCGGCGGCATCGCGAACTGACGGCTGAGGCGGCCGAAATCGGATGAAATCAGAGGGGCGGCAAATCAAGGGTTTCGAACGGACGTTCTCTTCGATTGCCGACGATTTAAACGGCGACTGAGCGAGTGGCGACCACGGTTTTGGTCGGAGCTCGACGGGAAAGCCAGCGGTGGTGGCGGTGAACGCCACGGCCCGGCGGTGGCGCAGATCGGAGCTGAGGCGATGGGGGTTAGGTGAGAGCTTTCCTCCCCTTTTTTTTGAACATTCTAGATCTCAATTGGTTCGAATGGTCTCTCCCGAAGGTGGAGAGTCAGATTGTGCCTTAATTATTTTAGGTACACCACCAGAAAGGTTCAAAAAGGATATTAGGGAGCTTTAGACATTAAGAGCTGCCTAGCTCAGTTGGCTGGGTTACTAGCCTAAAAGCAAGAGGTCGCGGGATCGAATCCCCTAACCTCCAACTAGGTTTTCATTTCCATTCCATTTTCATTATTTTTCATCTTTATTATATATATTTTTTTCATTCATTTTTTTAGGGTGTTACAGCTGCGACATGGTCGATCTTCTAACCTGTGATGGTAAAAACAATGTGAGCTTCGAAAAGCTCAGTAATACAAACTACCAAGGGATGCTAAAAGCACAAGCAGGTATGGCAAGCTTAACACTGTCATGAAAAACTAGGTAACGATAAGCTCAAATTACGATTCGAGATTTCAGAGGAGCAGTATACCAGAAGGTAACAAAGTTGTTCTTTATTAGATCACCTGAACCTCAAGATGTGAGTCTAAAGCAGAGATTCAAAAGAGATTCAGATTTCAGAAGTTGAATTAAGGAGTTCAAAGTGGTTCATTATACGCGAATTGTAAGTTTACTGAGCGTTCAACTTTAATACATTAATTTAATAGGGTATGCATAAGAAGAGGTCAGAAAGTTTTATTAACTAACTTAACTACCCTCCAACCGAACCCCTAAAATGCAATTCCACCTGAACTACATACAGAAGGTCTTACCCTAGGCCTGAGGCGTAGGGGCCTACCTAAGGGGATACCTTAGGTCCAGAAAGACTTACCCTATGCCCATTGGGCGTAGGAGCTTAGGTGTAGAAGGACTTACCAGCGCTGAGCCTACAGATCATCATTCATATCCAGATAATATACCACATATGATTTCAATTTATATTCAGAAGACAATATTGCAGAAAATAAATATCGAATCTATTTTATACCAGAAGACATGTATCAAATTTATTTATTATCATTATTATTATTATTTCGTATTCAATGTCATATATTAGATACTCCTTCTGTCCCACTAAAACTGTCACATGTTGACTTTTTTTTGTCAAACTTTTTTAACTTTGACATCTTATAATTTAAAATTTATTATTGATAAAAATATGAAAAAATATATTTTAAAAACTTTGAATCAACTAGTTTTAAAATATATTTTTTTATAATTTTTAATTAATTAAAATATTTAAATAAATTATAGTCAAAGTTGAAAAATTTTGACCAAAAAAAGTCAACATGTGACAGTTTTAGTAGGATGGAGGGAGTATATTTTTCATAACAGATGTCAGAGATCAGAGAATTGTTTTCCTTTCGTATTACAATATCATACTTTAAAATTTTAAGCATATTGTCTTGGTTTAGAACAGAAAGTATTTACAGATACATGGTACGCGCTTTATGGCCCAATTCATTTCTTAAAGGTACTTGATAGATATCAGAAAGATGACATTTGACAATTTTGGGCTGATTTCAGAACGAGGTCCCTCCGAATAGGGGAATTCGATAAGACGGATTGAATCAACATTAGGAGTTGATGCATCAGAATCATTGGGTTTTCAGATATATTACGAGCAGAATTAAATGTTACAGCCTATGAGGGTATTAATGTCATTTTGACCTTCGGGGGGGGGGGGTAAACTGGTAATTTGAACCCACAAGGTATAAACGGGGATGTACAAAATTTAGGAATTCTAGTTGCTCGTCAAGTTTCCGAGCACCTTCGAACTAATCGGAACACATTAACACAGTGTTTAATATCTCACCGGATAGGTATACTTTAACCATTCATTTCTCAAAACTAACCACAGAGCATAACAACAATAGTTCACCTACACCAATCGTCCAATGAACTTATTACCAGAAATTAAGCATATATTCGAGTGGTATTTTCCAAGTATTCAAGCATGTGCATTGTATCCGAACTCATTCCAAAACATCAAATGTGCCTTAGGAGAACATGTTTCTCTCACTATTAACTATGTACTTTCTCCAAATAAATTCAACGTGCCTTCACACGGTATTCTCCCACTATCATCATGGTATCTGAATCAACCAATTGACATGTGTTGTATTTTACCACATTTTGAGTCATTACATTTATTTGCCTTTATTGAAATTTCTAATTCCATGTCTTAGGGTCATTGTGACCCATTCCAGTCTTATCAGTATTCGAGGGTATTTCAAATGTTACGATGTTAAAAAAAAGTTCCAATTATTCAAAATTTCTCGGTTCTTCCATCTATTCATTCGTTAAAGTTCTCGAGGGTAAATCCACCATTTTGATTAATTGGACAATCGGTGTCGAGGAATAATTATTCCTTTTTGGTCATTATGGATATTTCGATCAATTCAGCCTTATCAGAATTTCCAAACATTTCAGTTATTTCAATCAATTCAGCAATTTACGCGACTTTAACTAATCCATCATACAATTATTTTCTCGTGAATGTCGTTAGAGATTATTCAGCCTCAAAAAGGATCTGAGCAAATTTGCAGACTCAAAGGTGAAGCCTCGCTACTATAACTTCCCAAACAAACTCCAAGATTTTCAGAAGGTTCAGTTGTTTTACCAAATCTAGTGTAGATTCTTAGACCACTCTCAATAATAGGGGTATTTTAGCCATTTTCATACATCGAGGGCATTTTCGTAATTCATTAGCCAAAATAATAAGACTTAGAGATTAACCCTTTTTATTAATCGCTTACTGAACTTGGAAATCCTTTCCATTTATCAACTTCTTATTCGAATATTTGCTTTGGTCATTACTATTTTTATTTCTTAATTGATTGACGTAGCAGGATTAATTACATGCTCAATCATGGTCGTACAAGCATTAACCAAATACCAACAAGTTTTGCAAGCATGCAGAAGGTAGTAATGTATTACCTTGGCTCCGAGCTACAACGATCAATCCGTGTACGGCCTGAGAACACCCTTAAACCCAGATTTGACATCCTCAAACAAATCGTATTCCAGGAACTACGAGTACCTTCAATTACACAAATCTCAAGATCAGACTTTATTCACAAAGCTCTTAACCAAATAATTAAATACATAAGCACCCTCGGGTTCAAGGTCAGATTCGGAGGCTTTCGGGTCAGAATTTTGCGAAACGGGCTTCAAAAACGGACTCAGAACGTCGAAAAACATAAGATATGACTTTTCAAAAAAATTTGACTTGTTGGTCAAAGTCAACGCTAACGTCAGCAGGTCAACGGGGTTAGAGTCAACGCTGACGTCAGCAGGTCAACGCTAACGTCAGCAGTCAACTGGTAAGGGGTCAACTGAGTTGACTCGGGCTGACTTGGACGAGTTGACTCGGGCTGACTCGGACGAGTTGACTCGGGCTGACTCGGACGAGTTAACTCGGGCTGACTCGGATCAACTCGGTTTAGGTTTTCGGGTCGGGCAAACTGGTCAAACGGGTCGGGTTCGGGCAAATGGTTCACTGGCTCGGGTTTAGGGCCTGTTCACTTACCCTAGCAGGTTTCGCCGGAAACCTCACCGAAAAGTCACCGGTGATGTCGTCGGAAGCCCCGAAATGCTCGATTCTGCCGGATTTTGAACTCCCATGAGATACACGATTAAACAAAACCGAAAATTCAGCGAAACAAGATGAAATTTGGTCGAATCTTACCTAAAACGAAGGTGAACGGTCGGAAAACTCGTTGCTCCGATGAGGCCTCTCCCGGTGTCGGATGGGCAAACAGCCGGAGGGGTTTTGTCCGTCGTGGCGTGAGGAACCTATTGGTGTTGGCGGCGCGACGAACGGAAGGCGGAGGACGACGAAATCGCTGGAAAATAGAAGGGTCGACTTAGGGTTTCAACCGAACTTTCGAACCCAGATTCGCGACGGACGGCGGCGCTAACGCGCGAGTGGCGGCCAGAGGTTAACCCAAATGCGACGGTGCTCTGTTTTCCGCCGGCGGTAATGTTCATGACGGGGCGGTGACGGAGATCAGAGCCGGTGCTGGATGTAGAAACCCTTTCTCCCTCTTTCCCTCTTTCGATGGTAAAACCAGAAAATGGCAGGTGAAGGGTCAATTCAGATATTAAATCAGATTTGTTATGCTCTTAAAAATTAACTCAAAAGTTCATCCATGTAACACTTGACAACAATGAGCTCTTAGCTCAATGGTTTAGCACTCGGATGGATATGAGTGAGGTTGTGGGTTCAAACCCCAACAACCTCATTGAAGATTCATACATTTTTATTCTTTTCTTCCTTTTTTTTACATCCTTATTTTATAATCTTAATTAAATAAATCAGGGTGTTACAATAAGTGGAGCCTAGTATTAAATTTTGATTGTACAAGATATAGTTTATTTGTAACACCCTAAGTTTTTAAGGTTTTAAAAAAATGAAGTAGATAAGTTGAGCCTAGTATTAAATTTTGGTTGCACGAGATATAGTTTATTTGTAACACCCTAAGTTTTTAAGGTTTTAAAAAAAGAGAAAGAACTGTTGTTCAAGGGTTTCAAACCCATAACCTTTGGCTTGACATACATATGATACCACCATTTGAACTAAGGATATTTTTTGCCATAATCTCTTTCGGATTAAGTTTAATCAATGAATATGAAGTCTGACCACTTGTAAATTAAAGCCAGATCTGACTTTTTACCTACCGTTGGGATGCATATTCGAATAAAAAAAGGGAAGAGAGGGGAAATCGAATCTTTCTAGAATGCCAAAAGTCTCACGTAGCCCCCATCGTTCTCAGCTCCGATTTGTGCCACCACCGGGTTGTGGCCTTCACCGCCGCTACCACCGTGTTCGCCATCCCTCCCCGAACGCAGCCGCGGTAACCGCTCGCGGTTATTAGTCGTCGTCTGCCGTGGGAAGCTGTTTGCGTGCTTCGTCGGAGAAGCCCAAAGCGGCCTCTATTTTACGCGTTTTTCGGTCACCTTGTCGTCCCTTGGTCGCGCAACCACCAGATTTGGAATCCTCGTACCACGGGGAGCAAAACCCGACCGTCCGACGAAACATCCGACGTCGGCAAGGGCTTCATCGGGGTTACGCAGTAATCCGACCATTTCATACGGATTTGGGTAAGTTCGATGAGTTTTGGTTTAATTTATGGGTTTTCGGTTGAGATAGGTTAGATTTAAGGTTGTTTTCAATGTTTTTTGGGCTGTATGGTGTGTTTTCCGACCGAGAAAGGCCGTACGTGGGCTTCACGCGCCGTCCAAGGCGATTCCCGGCCACCTTGGACGGTGGCTGCTGAACCGGCTGGCTCAGACCCGGTCTAGCCGTGAACCGAGCCACCCGAACCGGTCCAAACAAACTGTCCCAAGCCCAGTGGTAAACCAAACCCATTGACCGACCGACCCATTGACCCGAGTCAACTTGGTGAGTCAACTCGTCCGAGTCAACTCAGTGAATCAACTCGCCCGAGTCAACCCAGTGAGTTAACTCACCGAGTCAGCCTTTGGACCAGTGACGTCAGCATTGACTTTGACCGCTGACGCTCATGACCGATCATCGAAAGAATATTAAATTTTGAAGTAGATAGATAAAGTATACCATAATTGAGTATATTAAATTGAAGTAGATAAGTGGAGGCTAGTATTAAACCGATCTACGCCCATGACCTTCACTATATAAAGGGGTTCATCCATACAAGAAATGGAATCCAACAAGTTTGTTTTACTTTTGGTTGCAATGGCAGCCGTGCTTTTGATTGCAACGTCTCCAACTGTTACAGCCGCTCGTAACGGAGTTAAACCCTTCCCGATTATCGCCGACGGCTCCAACTGTCTACCGACATACGCTATATGCCTCAATGGCAGTGAGTGTTGCAGCGGAAAGTGTTTAACTTATGTGCACAAGTGTGCATTAATTTAGCTAAATAATCTTGGTTTGTTTGTGTACTTGTTGGTTTTTTATTTCTTTTCGTTGTAAAATAATATGCACCTGTAAAGATGGTGTTTATCTAGTTTTTTATTTTATGGTGCCGACTGTATCTGGGTAATATCTTGCCTTTATTATAAATAAAACATCTATTTAGCTGCCTTACATAAAGTATTATAAAACATATTCTAAAGATCACTGAATAAGTTTTATTATGTTAAGTCCGGAGCTTTATTCAGGAGCATGGAGAGACTGGGTTGCAGTAGGAGCACTTCCCTTCCTTTCCCTCCTTTCTAAGTAAAATTAGGATTTATCCAACAAAAAAACCACTTAAATTATTGTCTAAAAGGTAAAAAACTTCTCTAAATAAAAAATCAAAGAACTAATTAAACCCTTAGGAAAATTTTATAGTATCAAGGAACGGAGCTATTAAGGAGTGGGGGAGGGGCAATCGCCTCCCACCCCGAAGAATTTGTTTCCACATTTGTCCCTTATTTAATTTCTTTTAATTAGTTTATTTATGAATTTGCCCCTCCCTCACTTTCAAACATTTATATTTTGCTCTCAAACCTCAAATCCTGGCTCCGTCTCTGGCAGTACACAATTCGAATTAATCAACCAATATGTCAAATACCAATAGTTAAACTGAAAAAAACAAAAATAAAAAATACGAAATTCATGAAGATAATAGTAAGAAATCTCAAATCAAAAGAAACAAACAAAATGAACACAAAAAACGTGAATTTAAAGACAAAATAGGTTGAGTGTAATATTGAAATTTCTTTGCAAAGAGATATTGTATAATTAGGTGTGGTTGTAATTTTTTCTGTCAAAGGCACATGTTTCATGAGAAAATTATTATTTTAAAAAAAAATTATTTAGGCCTATCGCCTTGACTATATAAAGGAGTATTGTGTAACAACATAGATTCGTCTATAATCTATACTACAAGAAATGGAGTGCAAGAAGTTTGCTTTACTTTTGATTGCAATGTCAGTGGTGCTTTTGGTTGCCGCGGCTCCAACTGCAACGGCAGCTCGTCACAAAGTTACGCCTTTCTCTATCATCACCAAGGCCGATATTCGGAACCCTTTCGCCAACATTTTCTCCGTCGACAAACCGACTGAAGACTGTGTTCCTTATCGCGAAATCTGCGATGGAAGTATTCCATGTTGCAAAGGTGCATGTCTTACTGTTCCTATTTATCCTCCTGTACCAGGATATTGCGTCTAAAAGACTATGGATTTACATAGAAAAATCGGACCAAGTCAGATAAATGTATGGTTTGCTTATCTACTTCTTAGCTTTTTATTTCTTTTTGTTCTGTTGGTGTTGTTTTATGTTATTTTGTATTTTGTGGTGTGGTTTGGTTTATCTGTCTCCTGGATATGTGAAAGGGGATTTTGTATCTCGGCAATTTCTTGCCTTTATCCTAAATAAAACATATGTTTAGCCGTGTTGATCAACTCCGGCCACCTATTCTGCCATTCTCACTAAGTGCAAAAAGACTTATCTTTTTAACGTGGACAAGCTTTTTGTTATGGAGTTTTGAGAGAAAGAGGAGGAAGATTAGAGGTGGGTATTCGGCCGAGTAAAATATTTTAAGTTAACGAGTTTTATTTTATTATTTAAATTTTATTTGAAAATTTTTCGAGTCAAGTTTATGACATTCAAGTCAAATTGAATAAATTTGTCGGACTTTAGAGTAGGGGGAACAAAAGCAGAAGTAAAAGACAAATGTTCCATTAAACTTCATATATTAAGATTTATGTTATCGAAGCCTCAAACACGAATGAAATCGATTTCGAATTAAGTTTTTTTCTTGCAGCATATGCAATACTAAAAGACAATGCTGATTGAGTTCATAGATTAAGAGGACCAAATGCAAACTAAATTAAAACTAACCATCAAATGACATTAAAAATTTCTGGGAGTTTCTTGCCTTGGCTATACCTCAATATTCATTTTGATCATCAAACTTTTAAATATTACGAAATGGTCACTAAACTATCACTTCTGTTACTCGTTGACCCTAACTGCCGTTAAATGGGGTGATATGGCAGTTTAGGTAAAATTGTTTAATAGCACAATTAGTCCTTCATATTTATACATTCGATTAATTTTATCTTAATTTGAAAAAAATCATAAAATTAGGCTCATTATTTACAAATTCTATCCATTTTAGTTCTACTTTTGTTAGAAAATAATTTAATATTTTAAATATATTGTGTTTAGTCCTATCAATTTACATTTGAAAGTTTGGTGACCAAAATGAACGTTAAAGTATAGTTTCATGACCATTTATGAATTTACCCTAATTAAAACAATAAAACAGGGACTTAAATGTAACAAAGTAAAATAACAGTGGCAGGAATTAAAGAACATTAATCAAAAGGGAATTAGAAACAAGGGGGAAATGGAGGATTACAATATTAATAACCCTAAACAAGCAAATGACATGCGTCTAAGCCTTAAGGTGAAAAATGGGTCGTTCGGTTCGATTTCGGTTCGAATTATTTCATGTCTGACTAGGTTCAGTTTTTGTTCAGGTCTACGTTGATTTCAGTTTGAGTATTGGGTAAGGACGTCGAGTTGGTTGATTTCTAATTCGGTTAACTTTCAGTTTGGTTGATTTCGAGTCGTGTCAATGTTGGGTTAATAAGAGAATGATCGGTTTTAGTCGGGTTTTCAGGCCGAGTTAGGTTTTTCCACTATATATATAACTTTATATAACATGTATATTTGACTTTTTGGTGAGTTGTGTGACAGTTCACACCTGACCTTTATTTATTTACTTTAATATATTTTTTTATTTCGGGTTGCTTTCAGTTTGGGTGTAATCAGTTCGATTTCAAATCAATTTGGGTCCATCCAGATCAATTAAAAATCGATTCGAATCTACTTTTGGTTCAACTGAAATTCGATTCGGTTTATTACGGATCATCATGTTCGGGTTGATCTCACGTCCTGATTCGAGTAAATCGATTCGGATCTTGGGTCAAATTTACCATGTCTAATCTAAGGTGGCTAAAACGACTCCGTTTCAAAGGCTTCAAAGACCCTTAAAATGACGCCGGTTTGGTAACCCTATAAATGCCCCATATACTGTGTGAATTTAATTTGGTCCAAGTATTTGAACTCAAATTTTTAGAATAAATATCATCATCTTTATCACTCATTGGATTCGGTCTGTTATTAAATGTGCTCTATTTTTGTTGTACGTGTACTTCATCGCCATTCAAAAGATTTTCAAAAGTTTTACTCAAATCCAAATTAATTTATTGATAAATTGAATCAATCAAAAACGAATTTTATCTAAAAATGGAGATACAATGGGACATGGAGATTCTCTAGAAAGTGAAGGAAGATATGAAAGAGAGGCTGAAGGTTGAGAGGGAAGGAGATGTTTTCTTGGAGGAGAAGAGTGATGTTAATAGACGAAGATTTGACAAGATTTTTCCCCAGCAACCTGAGTTCAGATGTACTCAATTATAATTTTTCTTAACTTCATTTTAGTTATGCATTATATAAAAATAACATCAACTGTAGTTTGGCTTGATGGTTATGTTTTCGCTCTTGATGAGCTTAGGATTGAACTCCATATGTTCCAAATTTAATATCTTTAATTTTAAACGTGAAAACACATGACATGTCACGTCTTCATTAACCTCCGTGTGGACATGTCTAGTCAACTAACGATTTTCATCCAATGATAAATTTTTTATCTAAAAATTGAAACATTTATGGCTAAAGTGCTTCAAAAAAAGAATAATGGCTAAAATGACAAAATTGTAAAACGATAAGGCAAATTAGGCATTATACCTTTAAAAGGGTAAAGTACACAAATGATCACTAAATTGTCTTTAAAAATATAAAATAATAATCAAACTTTCAAATGTTACATATTGGGTATTAAACTTTAGTTTTTGTTACAAAATAGTCATTGAGCTGTTAATTGGGTGACGTGACAATTACAAAAATTTGAATAATATAATATTTAATCCCCATATTGACACATTTAATCAATTTATTTTTAATTTAACCCTCATTATTGATATCTAAATTGATTGAATGTGTAAATATTAAAGATTAAATATGTTATTATATAAATTTTTGTAAATGTCACGTCTCCCAATTAACGACGGTTAACAATGTGATAGTCTGTATATTTTACGCTAAAAATGTTCATGTTACGTGGCATGTTTGGTAGGAGGAACAGAAAACGCCGACACGTGCAAATGATTTCCATCCGTAGAATTATTTGCGGTTGTAATTTCTTCTATGCCTGTCCTCTTTAATCTTTATTGCGGTTGTTCAAAAGTCACGTGTTCTACTTTAGTAGATCTACACCTACCCACTTCACTAAACTATCTTCAAAATACAAAATGGTCATCAAATTTTTAAATATTATATAATGAAAATTAAATTTTAGTTTTTTTGTAAAATGGTCATTGAGCCGTTAACAGACATTAATTGGGTGACGTGATAGTTATAGAAATTTGAATAATATAATACTTAATCAATTTATTCTTAATTTAACCATCACTATTGATGTCTAAATTGATTAAATGTGTAAATATTGAGCATTAAATATGTTATTATACAAATTTTCGTAATTGTCACGTCTCTCAATTAACAGCACAGTAACCATTATATAATAAAAACTAAAGTTTAATGACCATTATATAATTTTTTAAAGTTCGGTGACCATTTTGTATTTTTAGAAATAATTTACTGACCATTTGTGTAAATAATTTCCATCCGTAGAATTATGTGCGGTTGTAATTTCTTGTATGCATGTCCTCTTAATTGCGGTTGTTCAAAAGTCACATGTTCTACTTTAGTATATCTACACCTACCACCTTCACTAATTAAAGGAGCGTTGGGGAAGCACATAGATTCATCCATATTGATATATTTAATTAATTTATTATTAATTTAACTCTCATTATTTATAATTAAATTAATTAAATGTGTAAATATCGATAATTAAATATGTTATTATACAAATTTTTGTAATTGACATGTCTCCCAAAAAACGACAGTTAACAGCCTAGTGACCATTTTATAATAAAATTAAAGTTTAATGATCATTATATAATTTTTAAAAAATTAGTGACCATTTTATATTTTTAGAAAGAGTTTAGTGAACTATTTGTGTACTTTACCCTAAAAAATGTTCATGTTACGAGGGCTATTTCCATCACCTTCACAATATAAAAGGACTATTGGGTGACACCATAGATTCATCTCTACTCTAAGAAATACTTCAAGTAGTTCATTGTTATTAGAAAGATGGAATCCAACAAGCTCGTTTTATTTTTCGTTGAAATGGCTGTGGTTCTTTTAGCTGTAGTCGCTCAACCGTTACGGCTGCTCGTAACGAAGTTAGGCCCTTCTCAATCATCGCCACCCTTTCGCCAACATTAGGAACCCTTTGTCCAACATTTTCTCCGTTGATATCGATAACCCAGCTGAAAACTGTAATCCTGCGTGGACAATCTGCTTTAGAGATAGTTCTTGCTGCAGCGGAAAATGCGTTGCCATAAAGCTTCCATATGTCACTCTTAGTGTGTGTCAATAGTCGGATCGAGTTAGTTTAATACATGGTTTGCTCCTGTGCTTCTTGACTTCTTTATTTATTTTTTATCGCCGTAACATGCACCGGTGCTTGGTGCTTTTGTTCCGGCGGTTGTTTTTATTTGTGTGGAAGGGTTTGTATGTTCATGGGGCTGTCTTTATTTTTTCGAAATAGAAAAGAATTTCGTTAAAACCCCTTCATAATCGGTCAACAGTTTAATTTCACGCATTGAAAAGAGGAAAAGAGTGTACTAGTTGCTTTATAAATTTGTCTTTTGCTAAATGCGTACCTTTCAAGATTCAACACAGAGCAAAGAACCTATTGAATTTTATGTGTTGTGCTTTAGCTGCTGCTGCAAATTTGTGTTTTGAAGAATAGGT
The DNA here is from genome assembly GCA_958450335.1 of Hibiscus tridactylites. Classification (NCBI taxonomy): domain Eukaryota; kingdom Viridiplantae; phylum Streptophyta; class Magnoliopsida; order Malvales; family Malvaceae; genus Hibiscus; species Hibiscus tridactylites. Next base: position 77,036,436 of record OY288284.1, on the reverse strand, counting down.
GTGAATTGAAGAGGTGAAGGCATAATTGCAGAGAAGAGGTGTGGAGTCAAGGTTGGGATTGTCTTTGCTTAGTCGTGCTTTTGGGGTGGTGAAAATTTATCACATATAGGGTTGGGTTCTGATGATATAATAAATGTTAGATTACTTTTATGGTATCAATTTACCTATGTTATTTTCTAAAATTATTTTTTTTTCTTTTAAATGTTATATTATTTTTATGGTATAATAAATGTTTAATAAAAACTTTTATTTTTGAACAATTTTTACAGAAAAAAGAGAGAAGGAAACTTTTACTCTTATTGAGTTTTGAACTCACAACCTAAAAAAATGAGAGGGTATCAACTAAGAGCTTTAACCACATGCTCTAGAGATTGTTGACTTTAACAATAACTTCTTGTTATTTTATTATAGAGTTTAATTATCCATCTATTATTTTAAATTGATAGACTCGTTTGATTTGACAATATCGAAAAAAATGACTAAATTGATAGAAAATATGGATGGTTAAATTTATTAAATTGTTTCAAATTAAGATCAAATTGATAGAATGTATAGGTTTTAGGACTAAAATTGTTAATACAAACAATGCATTACATATTTAGTTATATCAACTTGAGCAAACATATTTAACTGGTTAGCCTAACTGTTCTTCTTTGTTCTCTAATATTATTTTTAGTCATGGGTTCTAGACTCAATAGGAACACTTCCTTTCCTTCCCCTTCCATCTAAGTAGAATTAAAATTTGTCTAAAAAAATTCACTAAGGAACTCGCCTAGACCTAAAGGATTCTATATACTGCAGCTAACCTCGTAGGAATTATACGGTCGTTTGCATCGGCTAGAACTTATTCTCCAAGAAATCCACTACTTCCCCTTATATAGACATTTGCTCGCTTGAAAAGGGTAAAAGATTTCTAAATAAAAAATTAAATAACTAATTAAACCCTTAAAAATATTTTATACTCAATTGAACTCCTGCTATTAATAAAAAAATCAATCAAATTTCTTTGTTAACGATTTTTGTTATTCACCAATTTTAAATGTTAATTAACTAATATCGTAATGATATAAAGACACATGGCACACGTTAAAAGTTACGCGTCAGCCAAAAATCATTAAAACATTTAAATTATAAACATTATTAATCATAAATAAAAAGATAAACTACACTGGTAGTCACTGAACTTTTAGGGCGCTTTCAATACGATCACTCAACTTATTTTTAAACATATGATAAAAATATAAAATTTGAAGTAAATAGGTGGAGTATACCGTAATAATGAATGTGTAATTATTTCATACACTGGCGGTGAAACTAAGAGTTTTTATAAGGGTTTTAGTTTCAAGGTTTAAGGATTTAGTTTAGGGCGTAGGGTTTGGGGTTTAGAATTTAGGAATAATGGTTAGAATTCATAGTATAATGGCATACTTTAGGATTTATAGGTTAAAACCTAAATCCTCTCCGTATCACCCTAAAAACTAAATCCTAACATATATTAAACCCTAAATTCTAACCAGTATCACTACACCTAAACCCATAAACCATACCCCTTAAACTAAATCCCTAAACCCTAAAACTAACACTTATGGAAACTTTTTAGTTTCCACCATCAGTGTATTGAATATAAATCAAAAGAATATAAATTAAATTATTATATAATTTGAGCTCACTATGTCATCTATGGTCTTTATCCACTAAAAATCAGCTTACTAATTTTTGTTTTTTTTGTCTTTTTTTCTTAATTAATTTTTATATGACCACCCACTCCCTATTTACATGGTAAAAAAGTGAAGATTCATCTTTGAAAAAAATGACATGAAAAATAAAAAAATTAATTGGCTGTTTTTAATAGATGGGACCATAAATGACGTGGTGAGCCGGGATCATATAATAATTTTTCTTTTAAGACACATATTTGATTCATTTTTATTTTTAAAAAAACATATTTAATTCGCTTGAATAATTTTTTGTTATTTTTAAATAATGTATTTAAATGATTTATACCATACATTAACTCAAGGATTATTTTTGTACTTGTATTCGATTCGATTTGTTTTTGTTTTTTTATTATTAAATGATACGTGTTAACTTTTAAATTAATTTAAAATCTTTGTTTACATCTAAACTGTTATCTTAAATTTAACTTTCGGGATAGTACAAATTTAATGGATATTATTATTTAATTTAGTTTAGTTTTCAAATATTAAATAAATAATCCATGCACAAACTGAAGATACGTAGTAATATAAATTTAAAGGATTAAAATTAACGTTATGTAGCATGTTTTAGTAGAAGGGACAAAGAACGGGACACAATTGTAGGGCAAACAATTTATATCCATATAATTTGGTGGGGTTGTAATCTCTTCTCTTTTTATCCATATTTAATAATTTTAGATATTGAAATTTCTTCTTAACGTAGTGAATAAAAAAAATTGAGTTAAATGGATCGTCTACATAATAAGTCTCTACAGTATCTGATCCGGATTAATCAACCAATATGTTAAATACTTATAATTAACCGAAAAAAATCAAAACAAAAATAAATTATTACGAAATTAAAAAAATATTATAATAAGAAATCTCAAATCAAAAGAAACAAAAAAAATGAAAACAAAAAACGTGAATTTAAAGACATAATAGGTTGAGTGTAATATTGAAATTTCTTTGCAAAGAGATTTTAAAAGAAATCTCAAATAATAATTTTTCAAAAGACTAAAATATTTTAAAATTTAAATATTAAATATTATTATAAAATTATAAAAAGAAATTGAAAAATATTAAAGAATAAAATTTACTTTGATTTTTAAAATATAAAACAATAAAAATTATTTTAAAAACCAAAACAACATTTATTGTTCTATATTTTTTTCAATTTATTTTTATAATTTTATAATAATATTTAATATTTTATCATTTTTAAAATATTTTAATCTTTAAAAAATATTATTTGTTATTTTTAAATAAATTTCGGATTTAAAAATATTTTTTTATTTTTAAAATAATTTTTCAGAATTTTCCAGATATAATCTTTTTAGATTTTTTTGATATTTTATATACTTTTAAAATTAAAATTAAAAAAAAACTTAGAAATGACAAGTGACATTATCTTGTTGCGACACGTGTCAAAATACTTTTTAAAAAAAATCGTTAAAGTCAACGGTCAACGTTGATCAGAGAGCTAAATTGATTTTTTTTACTTATTTTAAGAGCTTAATTGGGTGAAAAAAATTAAGAACTTAAACAATTTTTTTAAAGTTTAAACTCTTAAGTTAAAATTTAAAAAATTAAAAGAAATAAAATTAACGTTACTGGTATGTTTTGGTAGAAGGGACAAAGAACAGGACACCATTTTGGGTAAATAATTTCCATCCACATAGTTTTGTGTGGTTGTAATTTCTTATCTCTTTATCCTCTTTATTAAAAGATCAAAACAAAAATAAATTGTTACGAAATTTGACAAATAATAATAAGATATCGGAAATCAGAGGAAACAAACAAAAATCATAAATTTTAAAAAATAGGTTATGTTCTCGTTATATTTTATTTTTGGTGTAAAAAATGTATGATTTGACTGATGCAACATTTATCTTTGTTTATTAAAATTATTGTGTTCTTTTATATTGTTTTTTTATATATTAAAAATTAAGTTATATTTTCGTTATACTTTTGTTTATTAATAAAGCTGCATGGTTGAAGTGTCAAAAAATAATAAATTTAAAAATATAATAGGTCTTATACAAGATAAAACAACACGAGCATCCTTGATCACTAAATCAATCAGCAGATCTCTTGTAAAGAGATATTTTATAATAAGGTGTGGTTGTAATTTTTTTTCTGTCAAAGGCACATGTTTCATGTGAAAAATATAATTTAAAAAAAAATCAATTTGGGCTTATCGCCTTGACTATATAAAGGAGTACTGTGTGACAACATAGATTCGTCTATAATCTATTCTAGAGTTAATTGCTACAAGAAATGGAGTGCAAGAAGTTTGCTTTACTTTTGATTGCAATGTCAGTGGTGCTTTTGGTTGCCGCGGCTCCAACTGCAACGGCAGCTCGTCACAAAGTTACGCCTTTCTCTATCATCACCAAGGCCGATATTCGGAACCCTTTCGCCAACATTTTCTCCGTCGACAAACCGACTGAAGACTGTGTTCCATATCACGAAATCTGCGATGGAAGTATTCCATGTTGCAAAGGTGCATGTCTTACTGTTCCTATTTATCCTCCTGTACCGGGATATTGCGTCTAAAAGACTATTGATTAACATAGAAAATTTGGACCGAGTCAGATAAATGTATGGTTTGCTTGTCTACTTGTTAGCTTTTTATTTCTTTTTGTTCGGTTGGTGTTGTTTTATGTTGTTTTGTATTTTGTGGTGCGGTTTGATTTATCTGTCTTCTGAATATGTGAAAGGGGATTTTGTATCTCGGCAATTTCTTGCCTTTATCCTAAATAAAACATATGTTTAGCTACGTTGATCAACTCCGGCCACCTATCCTGCCATTCTCACTAAGTGCAAAAAGACTTGTCTTTTTAACGTTGACAAGCTTTTTCTTATGGAGTTTTGAGAGAAAGAGGATGAAGATTAGAGGTGAGGATTCGATCGAGTAACTCAACAAGTGAACTACAATACTCAATCATATTTCTTAAGCCACAGTAAAAGATAGTGTTTTGCAGCATAAGCAAAAGTAAAAGACAATGTTCTATTAAGTTCATATATTAAGATTTCGATAACAGCTCGAAGCCTCAAACTCGAAAGAAATTAATTTCTAATTAAGTTTTTTTGCAGCATATGCAATACTAAAAGATAATGCTGATTGGAATTCATAGATTAAGAGGACCAAATGCAAACTAAATTAAAACTAACCATCAAATGACATTAACAATTTATGGGAGTTTCTTGCCTTAGGCTATACCTCAATGTTCATTTTAATCACCAAACTTTTAAATATTACAAAATGGTCACTAAACTCACTTTTGTTACTTATTGAGCCCTAACTGCCGTTAAATGAGTGATGTGGTAGTTTGGGTAAAATTGTTTAATAGCACAATTAGTCCTTCATATTTATACATTCGATTAATTTGGTCTTAATTCGGAAAAAAATCAATAAATTATGCTCATTATTTACAAATTATATCAATTTAGTTCTACTTTTATTAGAAAAAAAATTAATATTTTAAATATATTGTACTTACTCCTATCAATTTACATTTGAAAGTTTGGTGACCAAAATGAACGTTGAAGTATAGTTTAATGACCATTTATTTAATTTACCCTAATTAAAACAATAAAACAGAGACTTAAATGTAAGAAAGTAAAATAATAGTAGCAGAAATTAAAGAACATTAATAAAAAAAAAGGAATAAATTAGAAACAAGGAAAAAATGGAGGATTACAATATTATAACCCTAAACAAGCAAATGATATGGGTCTAAGCCCTAAGGGGGTTAAAACGACGCCGTTTCAAAGGCTCCAAAGACCCTTAAAACGACGCCGGTTTGGTAACCCTATAAACTCCCTTCCTTTTCTCGTTCTTCAGCCTGACTTGCACTAAAATAATGTAAACACAAGAATAAAAAAAATGATGTAATGTTAGAGGTTTTTGAGTCAACACATGGACCCTGACTTACACATTAATTACAACATTACTCATAAATATAATGTTTGTCGTTTGATTTCCTAGTTCATTTTGTAGGACCGTGAGTTTAATATGTTCCAAGTATTCGAACGATAAATATTATCATCTTTTCTATCGAAGTCGTTCGTTAAATTTGATTATTTTCAAGTGTGCTCTATTTTCGTTGTATATGTACTTCGTCGCCGTTCGGAAATTTTCAAAAAATTTACTCAAATCTAAATTAATTTACCGATAAATTATATCAATTAAAATCGAATTTGATGTATTAAATTAGGTGAATAACACAGTGATGTCGGTGGAGGAAGTTAGCTAGACAATAGCTGGCCAAACAAATTCCCATGAAAGTCTTCTCTTAGTATCAAAGTCTACACCATACAACACATTACGACTTTGCTCTTTCCCTTCAAAATTCTCTCGGTTTTTTCTTCTTGTATTTTGCTCATCAAATTCTGCATTCTTCGATCATATTAAGGTATGGTTTCTATTCTCTTGATTTAATTATATATGTTTGCCTTTTATTGTTGATACTATGTTTTTTTTTGTGTTTAGGTTCTGCTTGTTTCTTTTTTGTGATATTCTCTTCTTTCTTTTTGTTGTTTTGATTAAGCTTTGATTTAGTTAAGTTAAGAAATGTTTTAATGAGACATGTTCTTCTTTACTTTTCGGATAGAAATCGTCTTCTCCTAACTATTTCTTTTTTGTTGCCACACTTTAAAAAAAGTAGGTTTAAGATTTATGGTTAATATTTAGGGAATTAGGAGTAGAGTGTATTTTTAGGGTTTATGGTTTATAATGTAGAATCTAAGATTAGGGTTTAAAATTTAATTTTTTGAGTGTTTTTTTAGTGTGGGCATAATTAGGGGCAGAAAATTTTTGTTCTTACTTTTCAATAATAATAATAATAATGAAAAGGGAGTTATCTAAATTTTTTGTAAGATTATTCTAAGGAGAATATTTTGATACACATGCTAGGAATGTTTAAAAATATTTGATCTAAACTATTCAATCTGTTAACCTACCGACTCAGTAGAAAATAACCGAGTATTTTTTTTTTAAAAAAATAAAATGTTTGGGTTAGGTACTCGACCTGCTAAATATCATGTCTTCATGGGTCGGGGCCGGGCGTAATATTTTGGCTAATCGAGCACTCGCCTCGCCCCGGAAAATATTTACTTTTTTATTTTAGATTAATTTTTATTTTATAATTTAATATTTATTTACTTGTAATTAAAAAAGATGAAGTAAAAATAATGTGGGTTTTGAAGAAAAGAAATAAATAATTAAGGTGCTAGAATAATTATAAAATTTTAATAAAAAATTTAATATATATTTTAACTATACGCTTGATCGAATAAGACTTCGATAGCAGATTTTAAAAGTTTTAACATTACAATATAATATGTTTGTTTAAAACAGATGAAAATATGTATTTTTATCTTATGTGCTACCGATATATAAATCTAAACATTAACATTAAACTCTTGTGATATCATTTATTAAAAATTTTAATTATTTTATGGATTAATATACTATACACTGGCGGTGGAAAGTTTTTATTTCCACAAGCGCTTCAATTATAGGGTTTAGGGTTAGTGTTTAAGGTTTAGAGTTTAGGGATTTTAGTGTAAAGGTTTAGAATTTAGGGTTGATGTTTAGAATTTAAGAATTAGGGTTAGAATTTAGGGTTTAGGGTTAGGGTTTAGTTTTAGGGTAATATGGGTGGGGATTTAGGTTTTAACCTATAAACCCTAAATTATAACCCTAAACCCAAAATTCTATCAACAATCCCTAAATTCAAAACTACTACACTTATACCCCTAAATTTTAAACCCTAAACGAAGTCCCTAACCCCTAAAACTAAGGCGCTTGTGTAAAAAAGTTTCCACAAGCGCTTGTGTATAGAACAATTACCCATATTTTATTTACTTTTTATATGTTACTCGATTTCTTATTTTTTAAAAATATTTTTTATTTTATGTTAAGTTTTTATTCTTTGAACACCCTATTTCTCATTCTCAAATTATTTGACAATAACATTCAATGAATTAACGATTATATTAAAATTTGAATTTGAAATAGCATTGATTAAGTGTTTGATCTAACCGGTACAATGCTTATTTTTCTAAATCTATTGTTTTCTTTTTATTGTTTTTGAGATGTTTTAAAATATTTAATAGATTCTAAATGCATCAATATATATATATATATCCCTTTAAATACTTAAACATAATTAATTATGCTACAAAAGCATACTTTTCTTTCCTGAATTAGTTCCGAATATTCATAGATTGTTGTTGCAGGCAAGTTAATCAAATGGAAGCCTTGACTAGCGTAGGAGGAGCTCTTCTAGCAGCAACATTTCAATGGTTGTTCGCAAAGTTGGACTCTACGCAATTACTAAACTTTGCAAAACAGGATCAAGCTGGATTGGAGCTTAAGAAGTGGAGGAATTTGATGTTGAAAATCCAAGCAGTGCTCGAAGAAGCCGAAACGAAGCAAATCACTGAGCCCCTGGTGAAAATCTGGGTTTCCGAGGTTAGAGATTTGGCTTTTGACATGGAAGATGTATTAGATGAATTCCGGTTTGAAGCAGCTCCCTTTGGCAACTCCATTGCAAATCCCGAGCAAGCTCGAACAAACAATTCATCGAACATGTTCCGTGCATGTTTTACCGGTGCAAGCCGAAGCAATTCAATGTCGGATTATGGGGTCAGAAGCAAGATAAAAGATATCACCGACAGATTGCAGTGCATTTCATCAGAAATTAACGGTCTGGGCTTGAATTTGATGAAGGTGGCTGGAGGGGACGTGTCCAAATCCAGCAGAGTACAAGAGAAAAGGCTAACTACTTCTTTGAATGAAGCTCATGTCTATGGTAGGGAAACTGAGAAGGAAGAAATCCTTCAATGGCTGCTTGGGGGTGATGAAAATGGAGTAACTGTAATGCCCATAGTTGGGATGGGAGGAATGGGCAAGACGACGTTGGCTCAACTTGTTTATAACGACGAAAGGGTTGCCGATCGTTTTGCCATCAAAGCTTGGGTTTGTGTTTCGGAACAGCTCGATCTTATGACAGTGACAAGAATAATTCTGGAGAAAGTTTCGTTGAATTCATATGAATGTTCGAGTGATCTAGATTCACTTCAATTAAGGCTGAAAGAGGAGTTATCAGGGAAGAAGTTTTTATTCGTCTTTGATGATGTTTGGAGTGAAAGTTACCAGCAATGGGATCTCCTGAGAAGACCCTTCACATCAGGGGCACATGGAAGCAAAATCATAGTCACTACTCGCCATTGCAAGGTCGCATCGATGGTCGGAAATATTGCAGCTTATCACCTGCAAGCACTACCATACGATGAATGCTTGTCATTGTTTGCTCAACATGCATTAGGAAACAGAGATTTCAGTGCACATCCGAATGTCGAAGAAATCGGACGGGGAATTGTAAGAAGGTGTAAAGGATTACCGTTGGCCGTGAAAACCCTTGGAGGACTCCTGCGTGGCAAGCGAAGTTGCATTGAATGGCAGGACATATTGACTAGCAAGCTATGGGATTTACCAGATGAAGGGAATGACATTCTTCCAGCTCTAAGATTGAGCTATCATCATCTTCCGTCTCATTTGAAACAATGCTTTGCTTATTGTGCTTTATTTCCCAAAGGCTACGAGTTCAACAAGGATGAGTTAGTTTTCCTATGGATGGCAGAGGGGCTTGTTCTACAGATGCCGAAAGGTACGAAGCAAATGGAAGACTTAGGCCATGAATATTTCCTTGATTTGCTATCAAGATCATTTTTCCAGCAGGCAAGTAGCAAGGAATCACAGTTCGTGATGCATGATCTTATCAACGACCTAGCTCAATTCATTGCTGGAGAAACCTGCTACAGTTTTACAGATAAGTTTAAGCACGTCAAGAGATCGAATGAAAGCTTTGCAAAGGTCCGTTACTTGTCTTTTATGAAGCACACCTATGACACCTCTCAAAGGTTCGAAATGTCTTACCAGATGACGAGCTTGAGAACATTCCTATCCTTTTCTCCGTTCTCGCATTCCTTCCGCAGCTTTTTATCTAATGGTGTGCTGCATGATTTTCTGCCGAAATTGAGATACTTGAGGTCATTATCCCTTTGTGACTATAACATCAAAAGGCTACCAGAATCAATAGGGGAATTGAAGCATTTGAGATATCTCAATTTATCTCATTGTTTGATAAAATGTCTACCAGAATCTATGGCATCCCTTTTATATCTGCAAACATTGATCTTAAACAGGTGCTATAAGCTCACCAGGTTGCCTGAAACAATTGGGAATCTAATGGATCTTCGGCATCTCGACATCACGCACACGACGGCTTTAAAAGAGATGCCATCAGGGATAGGTAGGCTGAGAAATCTGTTGACATTGCCAAAATTTGTTGTGGGGGAAGTTGATGGATTGAGGCTAAGGGAATTGAATGGCCTATCACATCTTAGAGATCGGTTATCGATTCTGCAGCTGCATGCTGTGTCCGATGTACAAGATGCAAGGCATGCCAATCTAAATGGAAAGAAGAGCCTTCATGACTTGAAGCTAGAGTGGAGTTGTGATTTTCATCACTCAAGAAATGAAACCAGTGAGATGCAAGTTCTTAGCGCGTTAAAACCTCATCAGAACCTGAAAAAGTTAACAATTAAGTTCTACGGAGCGAAAGAATTCCCTTCATGGATAGGTGATCCATTGTTTTCTAAAGTAACAAACTTGGAGCTTTATCATTGTCCAAGAATCGCTTCCCTTCCATCGCTTGGACAATTGCTGTCATTGAAAGTATTGATCATAAAAGGCTTGGTTGCAGTAAAAACCGTGGGCTTTGAGTTTTATGGTTGTGGCTCTTCTTCAGTTGATACTTTTCCATCACTAAGGATTCTAAGATTCGAAGATATGTTAGTTTGGGAGGAATGGTCTTCATCAGTTGTTGGCATTGAACTTCAAAGGGCTCGGCAATTCGAACGCCTTCACGAGCTTCAAATTTACAATTGTCCTAAGTTGGTAGGCAGATTGCCAACTAATCTTCCATCACTTGTAAAACTTGAGATTTGCAGATGCCCGCAGTTAACATATTCATCCGTAAGTCTTCCATCTCTTAGAAAACTGAACTTGGAAGATTGTAACGAGATGATTTTCCGAAGCATGGTTCATCTCACACGTCTTAGGACATTGAAAATGACCAACATTTCTCATCTAGCTTGTTTGCCAAATGTGTTCAAACAAGACCTGATAGCACTTGAGGATCTGAAGATCGAAGAATGCACTGAACTGACATCCTTGTGGGAGGATAGAAGCAATACAGACAAGCTGGTTTGCCTTAATCGTGTTGTGATCAAGAAGTGTCCCATGTTTGAGCCATTGGGAGGGGAAGATCTCCAGCTTGTCCCATCACACAATCTTGAAGCTTTGGTGTTACTTGATTGCAACAACCTTAGGACGCTACCTAATGTGTTATTTAACATCTCATGTATTAGAAAACTGAGACTAAAGGGGTGCAAAAAGCTCGAGTCATTGCATGGGGTAATGAAGATGAATGGTGAACGCAATGGCAACATCATGCATCTTGAAATGCTGGAGATAAGAAATTGCCCTTCTCTCAAATCTTTTCCTAGAGGCAAATTACCACCTACACTCAAGAAGTTGGTTATTGAAGATTGTGATCTCCTTCAAGCTCTGCCCCAAGGAATTATGTCTAATGGTGATGACGACGATGATGATGACAGCCTGCACCTCCAAGAAGTAACCATTAGAAACTGCCCTTCTCTCAAATACTTTCCAAGGGGCAGATTTCCCACTTCACTCAAGACATTGCTTATCGAAGATTGTGAGCTCCTTCAAGCTTTACCAGAGGGACTGATGAGCGACGATGACAATATGTTGCACTTGGAGTATCTTAGAATGCAAGGGCTTTCATCTCTGATGTTCTTCCCAAATGGACAACTTCCAAAAACTCTTAAGAGTCTCATCGTGTTTAATTGCAGCAGATTAGAGTCATTTCCAGACAGGATCTTGCAACACAGTAAGGCACTTGAAACCATTGAAATCTCTCACTGTACCAATCTACAAGCCTTACCTTTCGACTGCTTCAACAGCCTAACTCACCTGAGTACACTGGTAATAAGTGGTTGCCATGGTTTAGAATCCTTTCCAGAAGCTCAGCTGTTAACTCCTAATCTCAAATTTCTAAGGATAAACAGATGCAAGAATCTCAAGTCCCTTCCGAATGCCATGCACAGTCTCAAGTCTCTTAAAGAGCTGAAAGTAAAGAACTGTCCAAGCATAGTGGCCATTCCTGAAGGAGGTTTGCCTCCAAATCTATCACTTCTTTTCATCGATTGTGAGAATCTAAAGCAACCGATGTCTGAATGGGGCTTGGACTGGCTTATCCATCTTCACCATTTATGGATCCATTGGATATGTCCTCCAGAGAACGTTCTTCCTACTTCATTGACTGAGCTTTACATTCGAAATGTAGCAGAGCTAGAATCTTTACCTCAGGAGCTCCTTAAAAACCTGTCATTTCTTCGAGTCTTGGATATTTCTCGTTGCCGTCTGCTTCAGACTTTGCCCAAGGAAGGCCTGCCTCCCTCCCTTGGGTCGCTCAGGATTGATGAGTGTCCACTTTTACAACATTGGTGCTTGGAGAACAGAGATTCTAGACGTACTATAGCTCACATTCCTTGCCTTTGGATAGGTTAAGATCAATTGAGTCCTATATGTAGATGTGCATTACGGTTTATTAGACATATTCGGGTTCAGATCATTTTGGATTCGGAAAAATTTGTCCGATATATCGAAAAAGATTGATCCCGAGATTGAAAATGACATAATAATGTAGTTGTACATCCATGTTGCCTAGTGTTATGGTCGGATCATACTCACAATGGAAAAACTACAGTTTGACATCGTTAAAAAATAAGGCTTAAACGTCAGATGGGTGCCCAAACTATACTCATTTTTCCAGTTAGGTGCCTAACGTTTGTTTCGGGCCACTTAGGTGCCTAACGTTTCATTCCGTAACCCATTTAAGGTTTTAGCCGTGACGGACGTTAAAATTTTCCGTTAAGTGACACGTGTCATGTTTTTAGTGCTTTTGATATTAAAAATAATAAAATAAATAAATAAAATAAATTAAAAATAAAAATAACCTTGGGTTAAATTACCTTAAACTCCCCATCTTCTTCCCCAATCAAACTGTCTGCCCCCCTCCCTCCCCCTTCAGTTTAATCATCCATAAAGCTTTATAACTTCATCCATGGAGGGTCTCACCGAAGCTACTGGGGCACAGCATCCCATTGCAAGCTTTACGCTGCTAAAATTTGTTAAATTTGATATTTTCTTTGACCTAATTTTGAGCTTACGCTGTTAAAATTCTTGCGTTAACTTTTTGGATCTAGTTTTATCTGGATTTTCCTTTACTGGGCTGTTGAATTTGATCTAGTTTGGAGCTTTGATCGTTTTGGCTACTTTTTCTCTCTCTTTTGTCTTTCTTTTGGTTGGTTTTACAGAATGTATAATCCGAATGCTGAATCTGAACCAACCTGTGAATCCCACTGGAACTGCTAATGAAGAGGTTTACAAGATCTTGATTTATGATAAATTTTGTCAAAATATACTGTCCCCCTTGATCCATGTCAAGGATCTGCGGAAACACGGAGTTACCCTGTACTTCCTTATTGACAAGGATCGAAAACCTGTCAATGATGTGCCTGTTGTGTACTTTGTTCAGCCTATTCAATCTAATATCCAGAGAATTGTAGCCGATGCTTCACGTTCTCTCTATGATAGTTTTTATCTGAATTTCTCTTCATCTGTACCAAGGCCGCTTTTGGAGGATCTTGCTTCTGAGACTTTGAATTCGGATTCGATCCATAGGATTTCGAAGGTTCATGATCAGTATTTGGAGTTTGTGACTTTGGAGGATAATTTGTTCTCATTGTCCCAGAAGTCTACTTATCTGCAACACATATAAGAAAGATGTTGATGAGGTGAATAGAAGGACCGGTGGGAATGCAGGAGCTGAGTTTGATGGGACAGACTTGATCGGGAACACAAAGCATTTAATGAATGCAGTGAACTCCCTGCCTGAAGGGGATGCTGTGCCCGAGTAGCTTCGGTGAGACCCTCCATGGATGAAGTTGTAAAGCTTTATGGATGATTAAACTGAAGGGGGAGGGAGGGGGGAGACAGTTTGATTGGGGAAGAAGATGGGGGTTTAAGGTAATTTAACTCAAGGTTATTTTTATTTTTAATTTATTTTATTTATTTATTTTATTATTTTTAATATCAGAAGCCCTAAAAATGTGCCACGTGTCCCTTAACGGAAAATTTTAACGTCCGTCACGGCTAAAACCTTAAATGAGTTACGGAATGAAACGTTAGGCACCTAGGTGGCCCGAAACAAACGTTAGGCACCTAACTAGAAAAAAGGGTATAGTTTGGGCACCTATTTGACGTTAAAGCCAAAAAATAATGGGTAAACTACACAGATAACCACTGAACTATAGGTTTGGTGTCAAAATGATCACTATATTATTTTTTGCCGCAAATGCATCACGCAACTATTTAAATGGTTCAACGAAACTAAAAGGACATCAGTTTTAAGGACATAAAGGGTTTAATTGTGATCTTATGTCCCTCTACTATTCTGGGCACTGATACTACTTAAATATATATCAAAGAATGTATGTTATAGCACAAAAAGTGCTTGGCCTAGTGGCAAGCACTTGCTATTTGCATTCTAAGGCCCCAAGTTTGATTCCTCATAGAAGTAATTTCCTTGTCAACATTTTCTCACCTTCAATTGGGTGTGACATGTGTCACCACCTGATTGGAGGTGGAAAATTAATTAAATAAATTAAATAAAAATGATTAAAGACTTTCAATAAGGTGGTGACACGTGTCACCATCTTATTGAATAATTAATTTATTTTATTAGATTAAAATTAGGACTAAATTAATATATTGTATAAATATAGAGGACCAAATGTGTAATTATACCAATTTTTTTAACAGTTCCGTCAACTTTTTCGTTTTTTAACGGCGTGTGGCTAAAATAGAACTATTTAAATAGTTGTGTGGTACATTTACGGCAAAAAATAATATAGTGGTCATTTTGACACCAAATCCATAGTTCAGTGGTCATCTTTGTAGTTTACCCAAAAATAATTTACCATCGGCCCCTAAATAGAATTTTTGCATGTCTCTAGTTTCACGCCAACTCACACATCATCATGGTAGACACAACCTACAAAACTCATGATTGCACATAGGGGTGTGAATAAGTTGAGTCGAGCCCAAAGTAATTTTAAACTCGACTCAGCTTGTTAAAAATTTGAGCCGAGTTCGAATTCGAGTCAAGTATTGACCGAAATTTATACATTCTTCGTATTTCTTGAGATGCGAGACTACTTCGATTAGGTTTTGTGTAGATTTTGTCTCAGTTGGTCATAGAATCTTCGTCAAAGAAGAAAACTACATATAATTTGAGGACTACATTGGGTACAAAAGAAATTCATAGGCTATATTATTCTTTTTTTCAAAAGTTCAAGGGCCTAAGAATCATTAAGCCAAAATAATTCTCTAAATCAGAAAATGCTTTGTAAAAAGTGTTTTCTTTTTCTCCATTTTTATCTATTCGGAACAGTAAAATTTATCAAAATTTTCAGAATCTCATAAATAATCTACTTTCCTTTCTCAGTTATTTATGAATTTTTTATTAATTAAATCTGCCTTTACAACTCGCCCAAAATCCTTCCTTTTTCAACTCGTCGTCAACTCAGCTCTCAGGGTGAATTTCCAGATGTTCTTTTTTCACCTGTTCTTACTCTCAGGTACTTATAATCCCCTTTTTGATTCTGGGTCTTTTTTCCCTTTTAATATGTTTTATTTTTTTTAATGAATTATGAATGAATGGCTTTTGCATTATTTTCTTTATCGGATGCTTAGAGAATAGTGATAATGGAGAACCCTAAAACTCCAGAAAGCTTAGAATCGAAAAACCCAGATTTGGAACTCTTAAAGGAAGGTTTTGAAGCTCCTGATTTGCTCACTTTGATCGAAAGTAGTAATGGGTTAGGCTCCACTTTCTGTGTTCAGCTTCAAGAAAATGGTAATGCTGTTGGAGGAGGTAGCTTAGACATTGATGTAAAAGAGAATGGTGCCAGTGTTATTGAGACTGCAGAAGGCTGTTTACTGAACAATGCAGTTGATAAAATGAATGTGGATCGAATTGGTGTCGAAGTGGATAGCGGAAGTGGGGACACTGCGGTTGTAGAACCTGTTAAGGATGAGGGGAAGAAGGAAGATGATTGTCCGGGGATTAATGGAGTTGATCTGGTTAATAGGGTACAAGTTTCCGGAGACAACATATCGCTTTATGTGGACTTTTCGGGAACTTTAAATGAAGTAAACAGAATTGGGTTAAAGGTAAGTGAGGACGAGTTGAAGGAAGCCGGAAATGAGGGGGAGTTGGTAATTGTTGCACCGGAACATAAGTTTTATGTAGGTGATATTGTTTGGGTTAGAACGAAAAGCCAGAGTTGGTGGCCGGGAAAGATCTTAGATCCTTCAGATGCGCCAAAGTATGCTTTGGTTGGTGACGGGAAAAACTGCTTGCTCGTTGGGTACTTTGGTATTAGCCATGTTGCTTGGTGCTGCCCATCTCAGTTGAAGCCTTTCCTTGTTAACTTTGAACAGATGGTTAGAAAGAATAAACCTAGAAGCTTTCTTGGTGCAGTTGAGAAGGCTATGGATGATTTTGGGAAGTGCCTGAAGTTGGAGATGACATGTTCTTGTGTTCGGAAAGAAAATAAGTTATCTAGTAATTCTGCTGCCAAGGAAGGAGCTTCATTGGCAGAGTGTATATCTGGTCAATTGGCCGAGTTTTCTGCTGCTCGATTTGAGCCTGTGAATTTTCTTTGTCAACTCAAAAATCTTGCACAGGTTGTTACAAAGCCTGATATGCTTGAGTTTGTTGTCCTACAGAGCTATTTGTCAGCATTTTGCTGTTCCGTGGGACATCGCCAGTTGCCCTTGCATCAACTGTGGGAAGCGACGCATGATGCAGAGAATGCTGAAAAAAACAGCATACCATATAATTTTTTGTTGGAACAATCTGATGTAACGAAGAATGAGATGTTACAGCTCAATCAGAATGGGGTTTTGGCCAAGATCTCAGGTGAGAACTGGGGGGCTTTCCCTGAGAGCTGTGGTGACATCGTTGCTGCAGAAGGTGTTTTCTCGAGCAAACAGGCTTTGACTTCGGGGAAGAGAAAGAGGAAAATTTATGACGAGGTGAGGACTTGCAGCAGTCCGTTAGAAGGGCCTGATCAGAGCACATGTGTTTCTGTCGAAAACGGAGATGATAACAGCGAATTAAGAAATGAATCAGGCTATGAGTTGAGAGGTCGTAAGAAGAGCAAGTACTTGTCGTATCCCTATGTTAACTTAGAAGGTAAAGTTTCGAGTGAAACAAAAGATCCTGTAGCTTTGAAGGTTTCAGGCGAAACAAAAGATCCTGTAGCTTTGAAAGTTTCTCATGAGGGGGTTAATGAATTTATGGGGTCTTCTTCATCGGACAAAAGAAGTGCAAAGAAGTTCCAGAAAACTTGGTATAGGAAATTCATAAGAGGAAACAATGTTACTGCTTATCCGGAGCTCAGCAGTATATCTTCTGCTGAACTGCTTTCAGAGCTACATTTTCTAGCTGTTGATTGCCTGTTTTCAACTGAAAGTAAAACCTTTGGTCTGATTGAGTGGGTCTTCTCCAGATTCAGAATTTCAACATATCATGACGAATCCATTTACGAGATGCATTGCAAGAATATGGCTACTCAAAAAGAGGCTATCGGTGTAGATCCTTGCTTGTCAGGGAACGATCCACTTCAAACGAAACCTATTTCCTCGCCCCTCACTCTTCCTGGGAATAAAAGGCAAAAGAAAAAGAAGCCTACGATCTCAGCGAAATCAAACATTAACTCTCTTTCAGGCACATTAGATGGGAATATTAACCTTCTGCCGTGTAACTTATCAGTGAAAGCGTCTGAAGCAATGGCCTCTGAAGCACCTGACGGGAAACAAACCCATCAGGAGACTAAAGAAGCTACTAACATACCAGATTTAAATGGAAATGGTGCTATTACTCTGAGCTCATCTGCTGCAAACGGAAACAATGCAAGCTCCGGATTGGTTTTTTTAGATTTTCAAGCGGTTGGCCCACATTCCGTGAAAACAATTGCTGAACAAAGTAACAGTGAGGGGCTAAATATTGGTCTGCTTGATTCTGGTGCAACCATTCCACCTCCAACAAGACCAAACATGATTTCATTTGCATCTGAAAGTAAGCCGGCTCCGAAGAAGAGAAGAAGGAAGCCAAAAGCGCAATCTGGCCTTCCGAGCCCACCCACTTCAAACATACCGGATCTAAACGGAACCAACACAGAACTCAACACATCAATAAAAGATTTGCAGGAGACAAACAGTGTTCCGCCTGCAGAAAAACCTGCGCGAAAGAGGAGGAGGAGGAAGAAAGGAGAGGTTATTTTAGGCACTCCGAATATTATTTTAAATTATAATGGAGCAGGGGCAAGTGGAAAAGCCCCTGCAACCACTCTTCTCTTGACATTCACCCCTGGTGCTTCCATGCCTTCAAAAGAAGTTTTGGTTGCATCATTTTCCAGGTTTGGGTCCTTGAAGGAATCAGAGCTTCAGATATTAAAAGATTCTAGTAGTGCCCGGGTTATTTTTATGCGAAGTGAAGATGCCGCCAAAGCATTGCGGAGTTTAGAGGAGAGCAATCCTTTCGGTACAACCCTTACAAAATATCACCTTCAGAATGACACTATTGCAACCAATAAACGCATGGAGGGATTCCGATTGCCTGCAAATCTTACTAGTCCGGTGCCGGTGCCTCCCCTAGGGGATACACCTCCTAATATTGATTTTATGAAGCAGAATCTTGAGATGATGACATCAATGCTCAAGAAATCCGGGGATAATCTGCCTCCAGAGACGAAGGCAAAGCTCGAGAACGAGATTAAGGGACTACTGAAGAAGGTCAGTTCTTGTCCTGGTTCCTCTACCTAGTTAGTAGTGTAAATTGTGGGGGTTCCATGTATGGTCTCTGATGTAAGACCCATTTAAGGTATCCGATTTGCTATCTGATTGTATGGAGAGAGCAATGATGTGCATCTCTTCTTTGTTTCTCTCGGAAATGAGTGGTTTAATAACAAGTGGTGCCATTTTCACATAAACCTTTGATGTTAGTTTTGCCATTATGTACATTTACGTATTAACTCATAGGATAATTATTTCATACACAGGCGGCAGTAGAGCACTGTTATTTTAGGGTTTAGAGTTAAATTTTAAGATTTAGAGATTATGAGTTTAAGCTTAGTAGTTTAGAATTGATGTGTTGTAATTAGAATTTAGAGTTTTGGTTAAAACCAAAATCCCTAATTATATTAGCCTAAACTTTAAATTTGCCAAAAATATCGGGTTAGAAAAATCATTCCGATCTTAAAATATGAAAAATAACATATTTAATTCCAACATAAAAGAAATAACAAGTATTACTACACGATAATAGGTCAAGTCCCAAACCTAAAAATCTTTGCATGCTTAAACAGTATCAGTTTTTAAAGCCCTAAACATCATTTCAATTACCAAAAACTAGCATTATAAATAGATTAACAAAGCACAACACAATGTTGAGAATGAATCTTATTCTCAATCCCTTCTCGCTTCAGGCCACCCGGACTGAAATCCACCGACTGTCTCGGACATTTGGTTTTATCATTGCTGAGCGCACTGTACCCTCTGTGCACCACCATGCATGTCATCATCTTCCTCATAGGCCTCTTGAGCTTGTGCCTGTTTCCGACGCATCTCTTCCTCCATGTTAACATTGTGCAGAGTTGTCTCCTCGCACTCATCCAACTCCATGTCCGTTAGCTGCACCGAGGTCCTTGGAGGTAGTACAGCCTCTAGAGCCTTGCACTGGTCTGGGGTCAAGGAGTCGGGGAAATCAACGGTGAAGTGAATGTACAGCTTACCTTTCATGAATGGCCTCTGATAAATTGGCATTCCTTCATCGTTTATTGCTTTGAATTGATCTAATGTTAAACAAAGAGAAATCGATGATCATATTAGATACGACTAGGATAAATATTGACCAACAGATATTACAAATGTCAATAGCTAGCAACTTATACATGAAGCGGTTTCATTGTAAATCAACAAGATCAACAGCCAATAGTACAACTGCTCAATTAACAAAGCTGTTAAGACATTTACCATTTAAGGACAAGAAAATTCCTCACTTACCAGGCTTAATGACTTCCCCGGGTTGTGTTTTAATTAGGAGTTGTCTGCCATCTAAATGAGTCATTACGAACTGAAAGCCGCAGAGGGCTTCAGTAAGTGTTAATGTATGCTCAAGAAATAAGTCATCACCCTTTCTTTTAAGTTTTGGATGATCTTTCTGTTGCAGAATAAATACAATGTCCCCAGTGATGGTATCAGGCTGCAAAAACGAAAATTCCCACAATCAATCAAGTTAGCAACAGCTAGAAAGCGGTGGATTCATTACAAAATTGCAATGTTATTTAAGATATAAATTAGCCTTACTGCTTCATCAGCTTCTCCCGGAAAAGTAATCTTTTGTCCATTCTGCATACCCTTTTCAACAATAACCTCCAAGACTTTCTTCTCTTGCACAACCTTATCACCTTTGCATTGTTGGCAACGATCCTTGTCGTTGATGGTCTCACCAGTACCCTTACAAGCATTGCAAGGATGCTGCATCTGTTGGATCATCCCAGGACCGATCTGCCGGATGGAGACTTTCATTCCAGAACCTTGACAACCAGAACATTTCGTTGATGCACCTGATTTAGACCCTTTACTGCAAATTTTTCATGTAAAACAATTTCAGTTAAACATAAAACAACGGTTGAAGCAGTCCAACCACTAGCAATACCACAAACATCAACCCGATTCAAACACTAACCCCTTGCACTTGGAGCAAATTACATTCCGGGAAAGAGAGAGCTTTTTAGAGGTCCCATTGTAGAGATCTTCCAACGATACTTTGAGGGGATGAACTACATCCTCTCCCCTTCTTTGTCTTCGGCCTCTGCTGCTTCCACCAGCTGCACAGGTAACACAGTTTTCAGCTTCAAGCGATTAAAAAAGAACACATTCCAATAACCGAAACAGCATTTCAACAAGTTTTAATTCAAAGTCCTACCCCCAAAAGGATTGCCACCAAAGAAGGACTGGAAGATATCAAACGGGTCATGGCCACCGCCACCACCGCCCATTCCTTCTTTAAGTGCATCCTCACCATACTGATCGTAAATCTCACGCTTCTCCGGATCACTCAGCACCTCATAAGCTTGAGCCAACTCTTTAAACTGAATTCCAACACACAATGCAATAATCAAACAAAGCTAAACTCTACACAATCCAAAACAACAAAAAATCCAACAAACCCTAAACCCCAATCAACAAAACCAAAGCATAAATTAAAAATAACACGTCATTTCATAATTCTCCCCGATCAAAAGACAATCAAAACAAAACGAGGAAAACCCAATTCAATAAAACACATAACCAATCATAAAAACACAAACTTTTTCAGGATCGCCGCCCTTATCGGGATGGTTCTTAATAGCAGCTTTCCTATAAGCCTTCTTTAGATCATCTTGGGAAGCGTTTTTCGGCACTCCCAGTATCTCATAGTATTTGGTATTATCGCTTTTCTTTGGCGCTCTCCCAAACATCTTCTCTTTGCTATTTTTTTTATCTGATCAGATCAAATCCTAAAAATTAGGAGAAAACAATAAATACCCAGAAAAATTCAGATCATAAGAAATGAAATTAAAGAACTTTTAAGAGTGAAAAGACAAATACTAACAGATCTTGAATCGAGGAATGAGAGGCGTGAGAGAGACACAGAGAGCGTTGACGGGAGACAGCAAGTGACAGAGGAAGCGGAAATGAGAGGCGAGAGATTGACTTATAGGGGAGAAGATGGACGGTTGAGATCTAAAGTTGAAATGCCTTGAGAGTTTTGATGAGATGAATAATACGACACCGTTTAGTTTTAACCCCTAATTGACTAAACGACGCCGTATCCTATATTATAAAAACGGAGACTAAAGAAGGTTGGTCAATAATTTTAAATGAAAGAAAATGAAATGAAGGAGATTAAAACAGTAATTTTCATAAATCATTTGTTTAAGTGAAACGATGAGTTTCAGGAAGTAAAGCATATTAGTATTTAAATTATAAGGTTGGTCAAGATCATAATTTTATGTTTGAGTGTTTGATTGAGACGATTTTTTTTGTCATCGTTTTTGTCTTAAAAATATTATTTTTACCTTTAGTTTTAGATTTATTTACTTTTCATCAATAATTTTAAATCCTTGGCTTTGATTTTTTGACTTGACGTGCATAAAAAAATCTAATACTTTATATATATATATATATATATATATTGTTATGAATATTTATCTATGTGGATGTTTATCATGATTAGAACTTTATCAAAGGAGTTTGATTTATTTATTATTAGGAATATTATCTCTATGAATTAGAGTTTAATGTATTATGTACTTCTTATGCCTATAAATAGATCATTCATTGAAGGCATTATATACAATTCTATATTTTGAGAATAATACAAATCTCCCTATTTCTCTCTCATCTCTTTGATCTTTTATTCTTGTTCGTTGTTCTTCGTTATTTTATTCACAACACGTTATCAGCACGAGACTCTAATCAACTGAGGTCTTCATCGTTATAATTCAAAAGAAGTTACCAAGAAGAATTCGATTATAGAATAAACCAAAGATAAGTTTTTTTTCTTCTTCTTTTTTAGTTACCGATTGTCTTTCTCTTTATATTTTAACTTTGTTTTAATTTTTGAAAATTTTGGAAGTATGTTTGATTTTATTCGAACATTGGAAAGAGATAAATTTGTGGCTTCTCACAAACCAAAAGACGAATCGACAGAGACGAAGAGGTTGTGTTTGGTGTAAATTACGTGTGTTTTCTCTTGTTCCTAAAAGGGTTAATTAGCGGAAAAAAATCGATAATGTCGCGTTGTTTTCCTTATTTGCCTCCTCGGCTTTTAAAGCAGGGAACGATGGAATCGATTAAGGTTTGTTGAGCGAAAGTATTTGTGGGTTTTCATTTTTGGTACTCAACTGCTTATGCTTTTCATACTTAATTATTATTATTTGTATTTGTATATTTGTAAATTCATGAAGTTTGGTGATGGTGCATGTAAAGCATGTTCGATTTACTGACTATACTTTGTAATCATGAATAACAAAGTTATGTACGTAGAACTATGATAGTCTTTCATATAAATTCATTAAAATACGTACTCTAGGTTCAAGGTTTTTTTTAGTAACAAAGATATGTACATTAATGAAACACCTTTGTTGGTTTAGTTTTTTTTAAGAGAGAATTATGACATAGATCCTCTGATTTCTAATATATTCAATTCAGCCCATACATATAGATCTTATTATTATGGTTTCATATATGTTTATTTTTGACACAATGGTTGAACTTTGTATTAAGATCAATATGTGTTTATAATATTTTATTTGATGATATTGATATTTTAACCATGTATTGAGTTTTACATGTATTTAAATGACTTGGAAAGAGACACGACATTATGAGAAGATGTTTTGGTCATTTGTTACGTCTCCATTTTCCTCGAGAGGAAAACTAATATCGGTAAATTCTTATTTTATTTTTTATTCTTTAAATTATGATTTTAATGTGCGATAAATCATGATGAATTTCAATCTATGAAAAGATTGTTATAAAGTCTATATTTGCTCGAAAGCAATTTTTCTTCTTTGTCGAAAAACTCGACCATGGACTTCTCCCAATTTCAAGTTACGAAAATTATTCTTGATCCAAAAAGTTTTATGGGAGGCATTCCTTGAAGTGAATGCAAAGCATGATGTTTATTCCATGCGATTGTCAATGATGGGGCATTCCCTAATGTGAATGCAAGCATGATGTTTATTCCATGCGATTATCAATGATGGGGCATTCCCTGAAGCGAATGCAAGCATGATGTTTATTCCATGCAATTATCAATGATGGGGCATTCCCTGAAGTGAATGCAAGCATGATGTTTATTCTATGCGATTATTGGATCTGTTTCATTCCCTGAAGTGAATGCAAACATGGTAAATCATTATTCAATTAGAGACATAATTTCGATATAATCCAAGTATAATTGGTTGGACATCCCGTTCTGCGAGGCTACTGGTCTCAAAGGAGGTTTTTAAAGGACCTTGTGGACAGGTTTAACAATGCCGTGTACGAGGATTAAATCTTTGTTCTCTATGATAAGGATATGTGAAAAAGGTTTTAAAGGCCCACTGGCTCTACTTCATTCCCTGAAGTGAATGTGAGATTATATTATGGAAGGAATAAAAAATCACATTAAAAGTTGTGGTCGTGGTCAAGGCTATGAATATACACATGAAAAATATAGTCGTTTTAAGAATACTTCTACCCGCTGGTAGCAAAGTTATAAGGATGACAAGAGTGATAAAGATCATTCTAAGGAAGTGAAATCGTTTTACCAATGTGATGTTATAAATCATTGGTTTCGTACTTGTCAAACGCCAAAGTATTATGGACTTTATCCATAATCATGAATGATAAATGAAATAAAATATAAACAAAATTTGTTTATGGCGAAAATAATTATGGCGTTATTGGTCCAACTCAATTGGATATTGTTAATTTTCTCATAACCCTTGAAGAGAATAATTTACCATTTATTTTATTTCCCTTATAACCTCTAACATGAATAATTGGTTTTTATTTATTTATTTTATGTTAATTCGTTTTATTTATTATTTATTTATGTTAGTTTGGTTTATGCTTATTTATTTCACATATTATTTATTTACGCTTTATGTTAATTTATTATTTGAAGAATATGATTACTTCTGGAATAAAATATACAATGAATTGTGGCTATTTATGCCTAGAATTGTGGCTATTTATGCCTAGCAAATAATGCAAGTACTCATATTGTACTTAAGCATAAGAAATATTTTTCCCATTTAAATGCAAGGGGAAATATGAGTAGTATTTCTCAAAGTACTAAAATATCAATACTTCGGAAGAGCACTTGAAAGTTTATCTCTGATAGATAATCGACTTGATATGATGTGCTATATTTTATATTTTTCATTCCTCGAAGTGAATGATACAAAGTACATATTTTCATTACCTGAAGTAAATGAAACAAAGCACATTTTGAAAGGTGCATAATTATGCATTTCTCGATTAAAATGCAAGAGAATATTGTGAGTACTATATCCGGAAGTACCAATATCACAAAAGGCTCTGGTTGAACAAATATGTTATTGTCAAATGGAACTTTATTCCATATTCACAGTGCGTTATACTCGTCAAAGTCATAAAGAGAGCAATATGAGTTCGCAAACTATCCCTTTGAGAATTATAGATAACATATGTTATCAATTGGCATTTGAAATAAGCCAATATGGATATAAGTTCTGGTAGCCAAAAAGTCAGTTGAAAGCTCTAGAAGAGCTATATATTGCTACCAAAAGATAATTTCAATTGAAAGCTCCGAAAGAGCTAAATATATTCCTATTTAAAGGAACAATTTTGATGGTCGTACTAGACATGTACGAGTGAGATTGAATTATATGTTATGGTAAACAAGAAGTTTACAAATTCAGAGATATATACACATATATATAGTTGGCATGATCGGTTAGACCATCCTGATCAATAATGGTGCATAAATTATTGAGATTTACATGCACATGTATTAAAAGAACATGTAGTTCTTGTGGTGCTTATTCTCAAAGAAATGGATTAAATTCCACTTATTAAAGAATGTGAAGTTCTTGTGTTGCTTAAAGGAATTGATTAAATTCCACTTACTAAAAGAACCTGAAGTTCTTGTGTTGTTTGTTCTCAAAGGATATAAATGATCCCACTTACCAAAAGAATTAGAACTTAAAGTTCTTGTACTGAAGTTGAGATTGTATGTCTTGCATATCTGAACGAAATATGGGCCCATATATCCACAAATATGGACAGTTTTATATGATTTTAGTAGATGCATCTACATTGTTTTATCGACTTACAACCAGAAGTTTGTGAGATTGATTCTAAAAAGATTCAGATTATGCAATTAGACTATTCGTCTTGAAAAGCTAGTGGGTTTATATTTTAGGCTATATCGGTTGTTACAAAGCCTATTGATTATGAAAAATACGGTTTAGCAAATTTTTAATTGGATGCCTCCTATTTAATAGCTAAACCGTGAGAACAAAACATTTAATATTTATATGGTATTTCCATATAGCAACACTTATACGCATCAAGCCAACGAGTTATAATAAACTCCCCGTTATGATTGGTTTTTGGTCAGAAACCATACATTTCCCATTTTATGATTTTTGAATGTGCGATATGAATTGCTCCACCACAACGCACAAAATGGGTAAATAAAAGGGGTTGAGAATATATATTGAGTACGAGTCTTCTTTTATGTTTAAATTCTTAAACATTAATTGGAGAATCATTTATGACATTATTTTTCTCAACATCAGGGGGAGATAATAATCAGCTGGATTGAGGAAAATGAATTATCATTATCTAGATCATCGTATATGAACTAGAAGTAAAGATAATTCATGTTATTACATGTCAACTGCCAGACATATTTACTGACCCAATGAGAGTAATTAAGTCTCATATACCAGCTGAAATGCTCTAAGTTTAAATTACATGTTAGAGCGAGAGAATGTAAATCATGCCAGAAGCATGACAGTTGAAATGGTTCCAATGATCAAAATTCTCGTAAATAGAAAGTAATATGAGATGGTCATATATTGGAGGCGGGTACTCCTGAAGAGACCCAAGACATAACAAATAATAAAACTCTATAAGAGTTTCAGGTACCTGAAATAAAGATTGAAATCTTGAAGAGATCTCGATGAGTTATGTCATTACGAGAATGGAACCAGAAAATTAGAAAGTTGTCGACAACGATTTTACAAACAATTTTACATAAAATACTTCTATAGAAGTAAAGAAAGAAATCGAGGATCTTGTATAAAATCTATCTAGAAGTATAGATATTGAATTGGCCAATGTTGAAAGACGCTTTGAACTTCCAAAATAGAAGTATTTGGACCAGCAGTCCAAACACCTAAAGGTGTAATGCAAGTGCACAAATAAGTAGTCGTAAATACGACTTGAACTATGATTTATGAAAAGTTTTAATTACTTCATGGTGGATGCAATTACTTTGGCAGTTTTGAAAATTTTACATGCGTCTAATTTTTTGTGGATCCATATTTATCCTTGAAGGATCTAAAATGCTATAAGCATTTGAAAATTTCTGAGGAAATTTATTTAGACATGTCTCATGAATATTTTGGCGCATTTGGTATAATCGCCTTAGTGAATACTAATTGAGAAAATACTATAAGAATGATCAGATTTCCTTATGTATTTTATAAAGGAGTTTGGATCAAGATCCATTATGATAATTTTAGAACTCCTAAAGAGCTTCAAATTGGAAACTCATGAAGTACTTTCAATACAAGTACTTGAATCTTGACATCAAGTTTATCTCGACCTGAAGGTCGAGCATTTTTATATATTTCTTTTGTCTATGAATAGACATAAGCTGAAAGAATCTTAAAGAAGATTCAATATGAATAGAGCATATCTATTGAGTATCCCAATAGTTGTAAGATTGTTGGATGTGAATAAAGATAATTATATCTTTTCTTGGTCTTGAAGCACTATATATTAGTTGGTCAATAAATATCTATGAATATACAAAGATCATTACATTTAGATCTTCAAACATTCGTTGATGCCTCCTCAAATGTCGTAGAAATAATTGTTATGCACGAGGCAAGCCAAAAAATGTGTTTGGCTAAGACTATTGACCCAACATATCCAAAAGATATGTGGATTTACTTTTACAAGATATGATAAAAGCTATCTTGTGTAAAGATAATGCAAGATGTTTATCTCAGTTTGAAAGTGGATACATCATGGAACATATTACTCTAAAGCTTCATCCCTCACGATCTTTAGAAAAATGATATTCAAGATTAAATTATGAAGATTCAAAGATCTTCTGTGATGTTTGCATGAGGGGGAGTAAATACGCGTTGCACTCTTTTTTCTTTAACCGAGGTTTTGTCCCAATGGGTTTTTCCTGGTAAGGTTTTTAATGAGGCAACATGTTATGCATATCAAAGATGTGTGTACTCTATTTCCTTCACTAAAGAATTTTTTTTCCCACTAGGTTTTTATCTTAGTAAGGTTTTAACGAGGCACATTATCTTCATAGACATCCAAGGGGGAGTGTTATGAATATTTATCTATGTGGATGTTTATCATGATTAGAACTTTATCAAATGAGTTTGATTTATTTATTATTAGGAATATTATCTCTATGAATTAGAGTTTAATGTATTATGTACTTCTTATGCCTATAAATAGATCATTCATTGAAGGCATTATATATAATTCTATATTTTGAGAATAATACAAATCTCCCTCTTTCTCTCTCATCTCTTTGATCTTTTATTCTTGTTCGTTGTTCTTCGTTATTTTATTCACAACATATATATAATTATTTATAAAGATTTGATACATGTAAATTTATTGATTTATGAAAATTTTCATTTTAGTCACTATAAATTTTAATTCCTCGTTGTAGTCCATGTACTTTTACAACTACATTATTTTCAAATTGTCTTCAAACTGTCTTCTACACACCGTGTCATTTTAAATGCCTTAGTTTTTAAATTTTCATTTTAGTCCATATAATTTTTAGTTTTTTCATTTTTAATCCTAAAATATTATACATATATCCGATCCTAGAGGCGTCGGAGCTGTCGGGTAGGTGTGAGTAAAACTTGATTCGAATAACTCCAAATTTTTAGTAATGAGTGGGTTGATTTTTAAGTTCGAGTCAAGTTCCTCAATTTTTAATCCTAAAATATATGCCATATATGAAAAAATATGATGAAATATATATGCATATCCTATATGATTAGAGAAAGTTGTTTAAATTAGAATCAAAATGTACTATAACATGATAAATAATTATAATTAAATTTGTATAAGAACTCAAAAACTCGACTCAAATTTCATAATCTCGTCTCGAATCGAAAAAATTTCAATAAAATATGACGCGTCAGCTCAAATAACTCAATTTTTTTACTCGAATCGATCGAACGCTCACCCCTACTGCCGGGTACTCTCGAACTGAATACAAGTATACAACTTCGATTAGCTATCGATAAAAGAGTGATGGTCAAGGATTATACGAGAGAAGGTAGTTTCGAGCATGAGGAATGGGGACAATTTATGGGTAGATCATTGGGTCTTTTGAGGTGTCTCAAGTATATGAATTACGGGCATATTTTTGGGACCTCCGCCTTTATTCTAATTTTGTAGATAGACTTGTTTGGACACCTTCTTCTACGGGTGAATTTTTTGTGGCAGGGTTATATAAGCTGATGCAATCGTTTGGTCTTGAGGCGAGTGTTGAGTTGGCAGCGCTTTGGAAGCTGCCCATTCCTCCCAAAGTACAATATTTTTTGTGGTTTGCCATGATGGATTATAGGTTGACGACAATGGTCATGTTGCAAGGCCGTGGAGTGAGTGTTGCGGCAGAAGCATCCCGCTGTTGTTGGTGTTGTGAAGTGGAGGAAACGTTGGACTACATTGTGGTTCGCTGCCCGGTCGTGTGGGAGGCGTGGTTGTGTTTTTTCCGATGGTGGCAAGTGGCCATGGTGCAGCCGAGTGGGTTTGTGGGGCTTATGGCACAATGCTTTGATAGTTTATTTGTTGGTCGAGTGCGTGAGTGGTGGTTGGCATGCTGTGCGGCGACCGTATGGTCGTTGTGGTTGGCAAGGAACAACTGTCTGTTCAATGGTACGAGGGCAACGTCGGGAGAAATATTCTTCTTGATTAAGACCCGATCGATGTATTGGGTGCGGATGGGTCTTCTCACGGGTGTAATATTGGAGTCGACATGGTGGGAATGCCCATGGCGTTGTCATTTTCAGCCCCATGGTGAGTCGTTACGGGTGAACGTGAGGTGGGAGAGGCCACCCATGGGAGTGTTGAAATTTATTGTTGACGGGTCTGCTAGGGGGAAACCAGGGAAAGCTGGCTGTGGTGGTGTTTTGCGTAACGAGTTTGGGCATATAATAGCTTTGTTTTCGGGGCCGATTAGGATAGCGGATTCAAATGAAGTGGAATTACAAGCAATCTATTTTGCGTTGGAGTTATTGCTTGAATCGAAGGGTGGCCACTTACCAATAGTGATCGAATCGGATTCTACAACGGCCATTGCATGGGTATTACACATGGAAAAACGGCCGTGGAAATTTTGGCGTTGGTTGCGGAGAATTGATGAGGCGTGTGCAGCGATGAGTGATGTGTGTTTTCATCATGTTTATCGTGAGGCGAATAGGCTAGCGGATGCCCTTGCGAAGAGTGGTGTGGATCGTCCTGTGTAGTTTCAGCGGTTCGGATAAGTGTTTTGGTTCCGCTTGGATCAAGTCTTGGTTGGCCCGATCGGTTTATGTTCGTTTTTGGTTTCACACGTCCATGAGTACTCTTTTCCTCTATAAATACTAGGGAAGTTTTTAACGAGACTTGTGGTCGTGTTAGCTATGTATGTATGATCTCAATTCTAATAAAACCATACATGTTGCCGGAAAAAAAAAAGGTATACAACTGTCCTTGATACTATAAAAAATAACATTTCTTTAAATAATTACTTATAAGACTCATTTACATATTTTTTAACTTTATTCCCTTAAATTAATCAGCATATTTGCACAATACAAAATAGATACAGAAACATAATAATAAGTATTTTATTACATTGCAGAAGCTGACGAAAAAAAAGAGTTGTAGACTGCAGAGAGCTCAAATCTGAAAGTGAAGCCCAGATCCCATTAATTTCTGCTCAGTGATTTGATCCAAACGCTCACTCATCTCATCACTAAACATGTTTTTCCAGTCCCCAACGATCCCAGTCCTGAAATACGTACTGTTCTGCATCCCAACCCATGGATCCACGCCATTTTTGTTCACCTCCAAGCTCTTCAGCCTCTCCAAGCTGCACCGCCATATCACATCTTCAACCTCCTTCTCATCACCAAAGGGTTTTCCCAGGAACAAAGCTAGCTTCTTTACCTCTCCAATGGGGTCTCTTTTAAGGTCCTCGTACTTCAGAAACAGTACCTTGTCGGGGGATTTCAAGCTCTGGTTCCAGTACTGCAAAACGTGGTCGAAGAACGGCCCGAAATGGGAGACGCCATTGATGAACAACTCGAATGCTTTCTCGAACGGGTATGGACCTTGTTCTGGCGTTCGCAGCTTGTTGAAGAAATGCCACATTGAAACTAATGTGTCTTTAGGGTTTCTGGCTATGTAAACAAGCTTGCAGTTGGTGGTTTTGATGGAGTCCGGTAATGCCGTGTAAGGCAAGTGAGTGTGGAAAAGCCTTGGGGACTTCATGGATGAAACGTCCGGTGGTGGTTTTGCGGAGTAAACTTGGACTTCAAGGGTCTGGACGTAGACGGCGGGGTGGTTCTCGACGAGCGGGTCACGGTGGTGGTCCTCGTCTGTCTTGGCCAAGGTTTCGGTGTCGGGGGTGGCGGCGTTGACGATGGAGAAGCAAAGGGCTTTGAGCCATGTGGTGCCGGTTTTCATGGGGGAGGCTAAGATGATATCGTCGTCTCGGGATGAGAAGTGTGAACGGAGCGCCATTGTTGCTTCGAGGTGATAAGATCTGTACCAGAATCCTTCCCATTGATACAGAGGAATGTCCCAAAAGCTTTCCGTGGGAAGCTGGTTCAGCATTGATTTGCTCGACTCGGATGAATCCGCCATGACTCAGCTGCTTTTAATACAATTTTCGTACCGAGGATACTCACACTACAAAACTGTGTTGCTATACTTTGAAACTCCAACGATATATAAGGGTAAAACACATCACAGGTAGTTTTTTTAACAGTTAATTGTTCAACAGTGAAGTGGTGGTATTTGTCGAGTTATCATATTTGTTAATTATTGAGTTGATAGACAATAACATTGAGTGCGATAATTGATCGGAAATAGTGACGGAACTATGTACGACAAGTGGTCTAATATATAATATGTTTTTAAAAATTGGGTTATTTATGAATTAGCCCCTCATTTTCAAACATTTGTATTTTGCCACCAAATCCTAACTCTGTCTTTAGTCGAAAGGTATGTTAGGATGATATCGTGTTAAAATATTTACATATAAATGATTAAATTTATTAAATTAACGATGAAATGACTTATATATGTGTGTGTTAAATAGAGAGAATTTACTTTTTCAAGGCAAATGCCAAGATTTGAATCAAGATAAGATAACATAAGCATCTTTCACAACTCGGCTAATGAGTGGATCTATGTCTAATGATAATTCTAGTTCATTAGTTAAAATACTTGTTAAATTAAAACTTACCCCTCCTAAGTTAAGTTTCAATATATTAGTTTCGAAATTATACGACTTTACTCTTATTATTGAGGATAGAAATCTTCTGCCCCTTTTCGAAATTAAGTTGGTTTATGGTTTAGAGTTTTAGGTTAAGGGTTGTGGTTAAGGTTTAGGGAATTTAGTGTAGGGTGTATTTTTTAGGGTATATGGTGTATTGTTTAGGATTTAGAATTTATGTTTAGGGCTTGAAATTTAATTTTGTTGTGTTTTTTTAGTGTTGGGCATAAGTAGGGGCACCGAAAAGGGGCAGACGATTTTTTATCATAACACTAAAAAACACTACAAAATTAAATTCGAAGCCCTAACCATAAATTTTAAATCCTAAATACTACACCCTATACCCTAAAAATACACATTACTCTAAATTCCCTAAACCCTAACCACAACCCCTAACCTAAAACTCTAAACCTTAAAGTTAATTTTGAGCATGAGATATAAATAGAAGTAGCGAAAAGAGGGCGAGGATTTTCATCAATCTAATTCCGACTACATATTGCTTGTTTGTCACAGATTTAATTAACTGGCATTTTATCCATATATGTAGAAGGTTTGAATTCGACTTTTACGACGTTACAAATGTATACTATATAAAGTAAATATGATGCATTCAAATCTTAACAAACAAAATTCCCAGTTGCATCATAGGATTATTACTCATTTTTATGCTTACGTATCATAATAATTTATGACTGTTTATGTCTTTAACACGACCACTTAATAAAATACGAAGAAAAAAAATAAACTACTGATTTTTTTTTTTGGAACGGTTCCTCTTTGAATAATAGGTACGAGGAGGACATTCTAGTTTTGACCCTCTTTCATGTTCTAATTTGAGATTTAAACCTGATGCTTTGAGTTGGTATAATTTGATTATACATTTGATTGTGAATTTAGTTAATTTTTACATCAAACAAATAATTACTTAAATATTTTGAAATAAAATAAAAATATAAAAAATATGAAATCTGGAAAAGCTAATAAAGGAGCTGTGTCCTTGTGGGTCATATGGCTCGCCCGGAAAAGACTGTTCACTAAGCAATTCAATAAACGAACATTGATTGTGCCATCTCTTGAAGTACAATATTCAATTACAAAATAAATTTATTTTAAGGTAATTATTTTATACATCGGTGATAGAAATTAAAATTTTTATAAATGTTTTAATTTTAAAGTTTAGAGATTCATTTTAAGTGTTAGGATTTAAGGGTTAGAATTTAAAATAATAATTATAATTTAAGCTAGTACTAAGGTACCTGCAAAAACTTTTAATTTCGACCGTCAATGTATTTTTTAAATACGAACTTTTATATTTAGTAATAATTGTATTCACCATACACATATATCGAATATAGAATTTGTTCGATGTCTTTATATTAGTTTTATATTAAATTAAACGAGAATATGATTTTTTAAAAAAATACTTTATTATCTTTTTATCTTGTAAACCATCACGAACCACCACTTCATACGTGTACATTAACAGACTAAAATTTCTATATATAAGTTAAATTGATTCTTATCGGTGAAAAATCAAGAAAATAAAATGGAAAAGGGACAAAACTATACATATGTTAAACTGTTTTTATGCAAGATTCTTATATTTTTAAACTAAATTCAATATTTTTTTCATATTTACAAAAACTGAGAAGTTAGTCTTTCTATTCTAAATTTGTTATAATTTGGTCCGATTCCGTTCACAAATTTCATAAAGTAGGAGGATCAAATAAGAAAAACAATTACCTAAATTTATCACCAAAAATGAGTAAATTCGGCCAAGTTGAGGCTCCACACTAGTCTCATCCCCGTGTTTGCTTTTTAGCAAAGAACATACTCCACAGACCTGAAGATAATTCGTTTCCGAGTCTGCATCTTTGCCAGAGTTACAGGGGACTATCCCGGGTCCGACGGTACCATTGGCACAGGTCTTGACCCGTTCACTTTGTCTCGTAGTTGTTGGCATAAACTCCTGTAAACATCAAATGATCTGTTTAAGATGTCGATGGGGTAAGGGCACATGCGAGTATTGAAACAACTAGGACTTGAATATCACAAGACATAAAAGTAAAAAACATCTCCCATTATCAAAGGAATGTCGAAATGTCACAACACAAAGACGAAGAGCTATCGAGTGAAGCAGACTGTGTTTTCATATTGTTTTGAATTGGCCTCAGTGAACTGATTCCACGGGACAAGATCGACAGCGTAAATAAAGGTTCTAATTTTATAGTCTAATTTGCTAAACATGTAAACTCATACAAAATCATCAGTTACTGATCATGCATTACCTTGTTATTTGTCAAGTATGTTTTGTATATGACCTGTGATCATCTCTGCAACGATTTCCGGAGAAAAACTAGTGACCATGTCCTTCCTTGCTTGCCTACCTTTAGCCCTGGCCTCCTCCACATTACTAATCACTTGCCTCATAAGCGCTCGAAGCTCAGTAATTGACGGTTCAGCCCACAAGTGCCCTTTAAACGGTCCTTCGGTTACCTCACTCATTCTTTCCACCTGCAACGGATAACTATTCTCTGCTGTCGTATACTCGGTAGGCCCTGACCAATTAGTTGTTATTACTGGCAACGACATTGCCATGGCTTCAACAACAGGCCTTCCCCAGCCTTCTCCCCTTGATGGAAGAACAAATGCATCAGCGGCCTTGTATAGTCGGGGTAAATCAGTTTGAGCTATATGAGTATCAATGACATACACAGGAGCCCACCCGTTAACCGGCTTTTTGAGATCAGAATCTTCCACAAATTCAACAATCTTGTTGTCGAAATCACTACTAGAATGATAAGGATTAGTCAACAAGTACAAAGCCACCCCATCATCCTTGGAGAATTCTTTCAAGTACGCTTCGAGCAACACGTCCCATCCTTTCCTAAACTCCCATTTAAAGACACTCAAGAACACAAACTCCTTTCCAGGGCTTGAATCGGGTTTTTTCGCACCTAAAACCAGATTCCCTGCGGTAGCAATATCCAACGGCTCATACTTCAGGGGATCAAAGAACCTCACATCAATAGGCTGCACAACTTTCACAACCTTAGACTGATCAACACCACTTTGCACAAATGTAGACACATGAAACTCAGTAGGAACCCAAACAGAATCCATTCTATTACACCGCTTTACATGTTCCGAATTCAATCTATCTGTCTCGAACATCGTCCTACCGATAACAAACATGAAATCACGATAACCGGTTGGAGGGCAAGGAAGGGTTTCGAACAACGGAGGATACCAAGCACCAGGCTCACTATGACAAACCACAATGGTCTTATCTTTTTTACATTCAGTTTGGTGCAGCTCAATTGCCAAATCCTTTACATCTTGGGGCAATCCCTCCCAAAACTCGAGGGACTCCAAATCACCATGTTGATAAATACCCAATTTGAAACTCGGGTTTTCGAGATTTTTCATGTATTCATTGAGTGCTAAAACATAAGACCATGCTTCTGAACTATACCCACCACCCGAAAGGAATGGAGCCATCCATAGAACACAGTGGGAGGGCCTGGAAATCGGATTTGACCACCGGGAATCGTTGGGTTTTGGGGTTTTTAGCAAAAACGACAGAAAAGATTGAAAAAAAGTTGGGTAATTGTAAGAAGTGAGACCTGATTTCAGGTGCAGGATTTTGTAGTAATTTGTTCTGCTAAAACTAAAAGAGATTGCTAAGAGCATAACAAAAACAGATGAAAAAACAATGAAGGATTTCAAATTTGGGGCCATTTTCATAGAGTAAATTTACATTTAGCAAATCTATAAATCTAATTAGATGATAAGAAATGCAGCAAAAGCATGAAAACAGATCAAAATAGGTACCTGAAACTGGGTTTAGCCGCTAGAACTTTCAAATCCGAAACGAATTCTGAAAATCGAAAATTGGGTGCGTCTGGTTGGATCTGATAAAAGGAATTTAATTTTAAACGTTTGACGAATACAGGGACTGGAAACAAAATTAAACCTTTTTGTTTAACACAAGGTTTATTTTGTCAGCAAAAGTAGTTTTATCGGTATAATCCGTTTGTTTTACTGGTAACAACGTGAATTATGGGTCGATTGAGGCCCAATTTTAAAAAATCTAGGCTTGGGCCCGAGTCTAGTCTAGCTTAACATGTTCAAATTATCAACGTTTCTATTTAAAATAGTAAAAACATAATTTTATATTAATATTTATAAATTTAAATTTGAATAAAATGTGTATTTTAATTAAGTTAAATTACACCAGATACCCCAAACTATTAGTGTCAGTGATGACTCGTTAACGATAACTGTTGTTGATGCTGAACCAAAACGATATATTTTGTAAGAAGAAAAAAAGAGAAAACTACACCGGTGGTCCTCTAACTATCATCGTTCTCCTGCTTTGGTCCCCAAACTATATTTTTCGGCAAACTCGTTCCTTCTGTT
Organism: Hibiscus tridactylites; assembly: GCA_958450335.1. Lineage (NCBI taxonomy): Eukaryota > Viridiplantae > Streptophyta > Magnoliopsida > Malvales > Malvaceae > Hibiscus > Hibiscus tridactylites. Next base: position 76,999,736 of record OY288284.1, on the reverse strand, counting down.
ACATAGTTCTCCTGTTTTGGTCCCCGACGTTAAATAACTCACGGTTTTACTGACGTAGCATTTTTTAATATTTTTTAATCATCTCTCTCCTCTTAAATTTAAAATTGATTATATTATTTCTCAATGCAGAGAGTATTGATGAGTCTATGTTCTCACCCAACACTCCTTTATATAGATGAAGATGAAGATGAATGATATGGGATGAGGATTAGAACACGTGCTCTTCCTCTGTTATTTCTTCTACCTTTTCCTTTTTTTTAATCATTATTATTATTTGTTAAGAAGTCAACGACTTCTCTACTTTTCTCCAATGCTCTAGAGAGCTCCAAAATATAAAGTATTATTATAATAATATATATGTAAAATATCCTAAATTTTCACCGCCGCTATGCCATTAGGTGCGAGTGTGTGTTGAGAGATTAGGGGGAGTGTGTGTTATAAGTGACGTGGTGTGCAAAATTGAAGTGAGAAAGATATTCGGGGTAAGGGTCGAGAGAAATATTCTAGTGAGGTATGTTTGTAATATTTTTGTATATTAATAAAAGTGATATTTTTCTTTGTAATTAGAAGTTTTTCGATTGAGCCTTAGTTTATGTATTTCTTAGTGCACTTGAATTAGTTACTAATGTTCGGTTATGCCGCCTAAGTTATATGGTCGGCTCTGCCGCCTGGATATTGCATGGTCGGTTTTACTGTCTAATTGATGTATGGTCGGCACTGCCGCTTAAATTGTGCACTAAAAAATTAAAGATAAAAAAATTAACCAACTCAGGGAATTGATATAACATTAGTGGTCAGTCTTAGGTCTTCCATAAAATTTCTAACATTATTAAACCCCACGGTTAATTAAAAATAAAGAAAGACTCCAAGCTATCTTCAAAATAAAAACTCGTAAGGACTTACTTTTAAAATACGAGCAAGTTCAGGAGATTTCTTCCTCTCATCCTAATATTTTTTGGTGAATTTCTCACTGATCCAACAAAGCCGCCCAAATGTTCATGGAGTATTCACATCCTAGGAAAATATGATCTTTGTTTTCTCCGACAAGCCGCAAAAGTTGCATCGGCCTTTAACAACCATGCTCATTCTTAGTAGCCTGGCCTTGTAGGAAGTCTGTATAAAAATTTATTGAATCTAAAATAAATTGTGAATAAGATAAATATTAAAATTCATAATTACTAAAAAAATTTGAATTGTTGGACCGGTCTAGATTTTTTTTGAATGTGTTGTCTTTTTTTGTTTTGATAAAAGTGACGGTTAGCACTTTATTAATGAGATAAAAGAAAAAACAGCTGTCACATAGAAGCTGAACAAACACTCAGCTTCTTCAACACGCCATGCCTTAAACGTTCAGAAAGAAATCGAAAGAAGAGCAAAAAAACCCAGAAAAGAAAATAAAACAAAAAAAAAACCATGCGAACCGACAATCCCCCACCGGAGGAGAAGACGATGAAGGCCCAGGGCAGAGGATGAAAGGAAGGGGAACTTCTGAAGAAGAAATAACGATTTCCCCAAAAACAGAACCCTCTGAGATGAATCAAGGAGGGTCGGAGAAGCGACGATCGTGCGCCGCTAGCTGCAAAACTGGACGGGGAGCATATTCAACCCAGAACCGGTCAGTGGAACGCCGTAGACCTTCAACCGCTAATGCATGGGCCGGACCATTCCCCTGACGACCCGAGAAGCTGAATCGACAGGAGGTGAAGTTCATCCCAGCAAGCTTGATATCGCGGATGATGGGGCCGATAACGGAGGGGTTTATCGATGTGAAGTTAAGCTTAGAAACCACAGATCTATTATCTCCAGTAACGATGACACAACGAATCCCTAGGTCAGAGGCAAAATCCATTCCCTGGAGAAATGCTAAGGCCTCAGCTTTGAAAACTGAGGTAATGTTCAAATTGTACCGATGGCCAGAACCAATTATCTGTCCTTCGTTATCTCGAATGATAAAACCCGACGCAGAAACATTCTCCGCGAACTTGTAACTTGCATCCACATTTATTTTGTAGAACGGAGGGGGGAGGAGGCAACCAGTGGTCTCCATCGTGACGACGAGGATGCCGATACACAGAAGACAAATTCTCAAGCTCGACGCTATATGCTTTGACAAAGGTAAAAACATCTTCAACACGTTGAATTACACCTTCATATAGCAATTTGTTTCTGGAAAACCAAATAGCCCACAGAGCAATTAGAATTACTTTGTGATTATTGCTGTTCGAGTCTTGAAATAAGTGAGATAACCAATTACTAAAATCCGGTAGCAAGCTCCAGTTGATAGTATTAAAACCAAGCAAGTTCCAAACCTCTTTTGCAAAAAAAACATTCACAGAAAATATGAGCCACAGTTTCTATGCAAGCTTTACATCTAGGGCATCTTGGATCGTTAGTAACTCTTCGATAAGTCAAAATTTGCATTGTAGGTATAAAGTTACGGAGCATCCTCCAAACTGAAATTTTAATTTTAGAGGGACATGGTACTAACCAGATTGCTTTAAAGATGTTAAATTGCTGAATACCACTTTGGGGAGAACTTGTTAGAAGAAAGTAGCCACTCCTAACTGAATAAAGCCCAAAACCCTCTCCTTTCCAGGAAAGAACATCCTGTTGTTGAAAACGAGGGAGTTTAATTCTGAGAATGTCCTGGACCTCATCTTGCTCGAAAATAGTTTCAATTAGGGGACGATTCCACCTTTGCTCATTTGGTAATAGTAGGTCCGAAACCACTGTAACTTGTTCGTTATGGTTCGATGCAATACGTCTTGAAGGCAAACCCGAAAGCCAATAATCATTCCAAATGGAAACTGTCGAACCAGTTCCAATAGTCCAACCCATACCCATCTCTAAAAGCCCCTGAGAACACCAGATACTTCGCCAGATTAGAGATGGTGAAGAACCAACTTCAGCTCGAAGGAATGTGGAATTAGGGAAATACTTGGCCCTAAGCAAACGAGCCACAAGAGAACTGGGATTAGTAAGTATCTTCCATCCTTGTTTAGCCACCAGGGCTATAATAAACTTACCAAAATCCCGAAAACCCATACCACCTTCATCTTTAACCTTACTTAATTCCTCCCAAGTACACCAATGAATACCTTTACGAGTAGAAGATTTTTGCCACCAGTAACGAGCCGCAATCGCCTCAAGATCTCTGTAGAAAGATGCAGGAAGAAGGAAACAAGACATGGCAAATAATGGTATCGCTTGGAGGATTGATTTAATGTAAACTTCTTTTCCTCCTTGAGATAGAGTTTTCGAACTGAGGGTAGAGACACGATTACCAAATCTGTCTTTTAGGTAATTGAAGGCTTGCCTCTTATTGCGTCCTACAATCGCCGGAAGCCCCAAATAAGTCTTGGGATTATCCAATTCGGTAACGCCCATAATACGGCAAACATCTAACTTATTCTCAGAGATGACATTCGAACTGAAAAAAATACTGGACTTGTCATAGTTGATTACCTGACCAGAGCAGCTTGCAAATAGGTTTAGGATAGACCTAAGATTCTAAGCACTCCTTGCTAAAGCTTCCCCAAATATCAAACAATCATCCGCAAATAGGAGATGACTAACCGAAGGAGCTACTCGAACTATACGAGCACCCTACAGAGTTCCATGAGCCATAGCACCACATAGAAAGGAGGACAGGCCCTCTCCGCATAGAATAAATAGATAAGGGCTAATGGGGTCACCCTGGCGCAAACCTCGTGTGGGGAAGAAATAATCACTTGTACAACCATTCACTACAACCGAATAAGATACAATAGTGATACCATTCATAACTAAATCTATCCAAGCCTGGTAAAAACCCATTCTACTCATAATGCTTCGAAGAAAATCCCACTCAACACGATCGTAAGCTTTACTCATGTCCAGCTTTAATGCAAAAGAACCCAAACGACTGACCCGCCGTTTCTTGAAAGAGTGGAGAATCTCGTAAGATGCGATGATGTTATCCGTTATCAATCTCCCTGGGACAAAGGCACTTTGAGCCTCATCGATACAAACACCAAGAACCAGTTTGAGTCTATTTGCCAGCATCTTCTAGATAATCTTAAATAAGACATTACATAAAGCAATCAGTCTAAACTAAGACATTGCTTTTGCATCACTAACCTTGGGTATCAAAACAATATGAGTTCTATTAATTTCATTTATCGGATAGATTCCTTTTAAAACATCAATACAGTAATTCGCTACCTCATTTCCAACGATTCCCCAAAAACGTTGGTAGAAGATTGCCCCTAAACCATCAGCTCCTGATGCCTTTAGCGGACTCATAGAACTCAGAGCTGAAAAAACCTCCTCTTTTGTAAACTCATCGATTAATTGGTTATTCATATTAGAAGTAATACACGATTCGATACCCTGTAGAATAACTGAAGGATCTGACACTCCTAATGAAGTAAATAGGTCTGAGAAATACTGAACCGCAATATGTCGTACAACATCCTGCTCACCATGAAAGGTACCATCATCAACAATCAAACCATTGATGTGGTTAGTTCGACGCCGTTGACTGGCATATCGATGGAAAAAACTAGTGTTTCTAGCACCATTTCTCATCCAGTTAGCCCAAGCCCGTTGCTCCCAGTAAATTTCCTCCTTATCAAGTTCCAAATTTAAGCTCAATTTCGCCTCAACCAGTTCCCCCAAATTTTCATCTGAAATTTGTTGTTCATTGAGAGCATCAATACGACTTTGCAATTCTCTTATTGATAACTTCTTGGCTTTTTTAATTTTTCGAAACCACCTATCCATCTCATAACTGACTATTGAAAGCCTTTCCGGAACTGTCCCACATGCGGAAGCCCATAACTTTCGAACTTATTCTTCACAAGTATCTTCTAGGAGCCAGGCCGCCTCGAATTTAAAATGCCAAACTTGTTTGGGCTGATATAGATTGACATTCGTATTAAGAAGTACTGGGCAGTGATCCAAAAAAGAGTGTGGTAAATGGTCGATCTGGAAATTCGGAAATAAATCACCCCAAGCCTCATTAGCCACTCCCCGATCCAACCTTTCCCTAATGTTGTTACTCGATGTACGACCCCACTCCCATGTAAACCAAGGACCTTTAAAGCCCATGTCGGATAGGCCACAATCTTCAAGAGCTTCACTAAAATTCTTCATCTGCCATTCATGTCTATCCAAGCCACCCGACTTCTCCGTTAAACTGAGGATTTCATTAAAATCCCCAATGACACACCAAGGTAAATTAGGACATTCGTTTAACTGTCTAAGAAGATGCCATGTTCGAATTCTATTACCAACCTCGGGTGCTCCATAGAATCCTGTCAAACGCCACTGTTGTTGATTATTTACCCCCAAAATCAGAATATCTATATGGTGTGTTGAAAACGAACGAAGGGAAACAATCACATCGTTCCTCCAACAAATTGAAAGTCCCCCACTCCTTCCATTTGAACTAATATCCAAACCATTTACATAACCATAGAGCCTGCGAATACGTTCCATCTTCGAAGATTGCAACTTGGTCTCCATAAGGAAAACCACAGATTAGGATATATCACGCAACATAGCGCGAAAATGATGAACTATTCGGGCCATCCTCGGGCCGCGAACGTTCCAACTTAATATCTTCATTGGGCACGGCCAGCCCCACCCTGGAGGCCTGCCAATAAAATATTCTGATTACCATTCGAATCTCGAGACTGGGAAACTCCTAGCTTGGATTGTTGATATCGTTGCCTTTTTGGGTTTTCACACTCAGCCAAAGGCCTTTCTTCCTCTGGTTAGCCCATCTTAGTGTCAAAACCCGTATTAGCATCAGTGAGGGCTCGCCCGCCCTGATAAACAGTATTTAAACCCGGATGAGTAATATCCAGCTCAGCCGTAGACTTAGATGAAGATGCAGTACGTGTCACAGGATTGGAAAGGTTTGACTCCTGACTAGAATCTCCTGATTTAGTTTTAAAATTCCCCTAATTGCTCAATTTGCCCAAATTATTGGGGCGTGAAACATGGAAATTAAATCCATTTTGATTAACTTGTGCAGATTGTGCGGAATGGAATGACGGGCGATCCATGCCATCCTCGACTAGCCACTTGCACAGAATCACAACAGATCGACGTGACGGAGCTCGGAGAGAAGCATCCCGGCTCGGAACAAGATCCATCCCTCATTCTGCAAAACGGAGAGGGCAGAAACTCTCCCCATGACCAAGAATACCGCATAAGAAACATAATAAAGTCAACTTCTCATACTCGAACCTTACATAATGGTGATTCCCATTAGCTAGAATCAATTTCTTACGATGTTTCAGAGGCACTCGGATATCCACCTTCACCCGAATTTTCATAATACGTTTATAACCCAAAGAAATAGCCTTCGAATCATAAAGCAAGAAAGTACCAATAAAATCACCGAGAACCTTTGCAACTTTTTCGGACATAAAACCCAAAGGAACATCATGAATATAAATCCAGTAATCCACAAAATTAAGAGAAACCAACATCGGATCTTCTCCCTCTTGCAAGCGGTGCAACACTAGTAAATGGGTATTGAAAAACCAGGGGCCTCCACTTGCAATGCGATCACAGTCCAGAACATGATAAAACCGAAAAAGGAAGCAGCCTTCACCTAAATTAGAGATTGAAATACCCCCGGTGGATGCCAGACAGAAGCCATAGTGGATCTCATGGATTGAAAATTGACAATAGTGCTGGTGAGAAAAGAGCCCACAAAACAAAATTCAAAAGAAACAGGGGAGTCTTGATTTTTCAGATCTATTTGAACACCATCGTCTTCCCCCTCACCAATAGAGAGATTTGCCATTTCTTGTTGAACGTCAGCCATGAAAGAGGAGAAAAATGGAAGAAAGAGAAAACAAAGAGCAAAGAAAGAACGTGTCACAGAGAGCAGAGAAAAAACGTGCCACAGAGAGCAGAATGATTTATTTATTTTTTATACAAATACAAAAAACAAATGTGTTGTCTTTTCTAAAAAGATGCATATTAAGTCTTCAATATCCTATTAAAACGTTCAAGATGCGTTAAAAAAATAATTAACAATTAATTATTTAATAAGAATATATTTCGATCTAAAAATGTCATATCTTATCCAAAAAGTCTTTACAAATCTAATCATAACCTAACCTTCAACAACTTTCTATTCTGGTATCACATCGGAGAAAGAAAATAAAAGAAATGATTATGATTGAAGAAATTTAGTCTTCAATAATTTCAATAAAGAAGGGGTGAATTTATAAATTATTCACTGAACTGATCAGCTTGGAATGCTAAATTATGCATTTATGGAACTGATGAGCTTGGAATGCTAAATTTGTTCATTTATGGAATTATAAGTTATGCATTTATGAAACCGATGAGCTTGAAATGTTAGAATAAACATAATACATCTAAAATCTAATTCAGGATTTATTAACAATTTCTCGTTTAGATGTTTTAGAACGATAAAAATTCTATGTACCTTTTCAGTGTTTTTGTTTATGCTCTAACACTAAAAAATATTAAAAAAATAAATTTTAAGTTCTAATCTTAAATTCTACACCTTATACCCTACAAAATACACTATACCTTAAATTCCCTAAACCCTAACCATAACCCATAACTTTAAACCCTAAAATCTAAACCTAATTTTTAATGTGAGGGCATAAATAAAAGTACCAAACAAGGGCAGATGATTTCTATTCGTTTTAAAATACATTAAAAAATAATTGACAGCTGGTCATTTAATAAAAGAACATCACTATTTAAATATATTCAAGTCTCATTCAAAAAGTCTTCACAAATCAGTTTTAGGGTATGTTTGACTCTCTATCTAATTAAATCATATTTTGCCGAGCAAAAAAATATATACAAATCTCAAAACTTAATTCCACACAAGTGAAACAAAGATGAGCATCTTTGGTCACTCGGCTAATTAAAAGATCTCAAGATGCATGAAAAATTTGTTACTATAATCAAAGTGTTTGGTTGTTAAAAATTATGATATATATTACACCGTTTACCTTGCGTTTAACGAATGTTAAAAAAAATAAGTATTACGTATGAATGTACCATATTAAGCTTAAATTTTACATACAAATTATGATAACTTTTTTATATTATTGACATTAATTTTAATTTTAAGTGATAAATAGTTGGGGTGATATAAGGTGACAATCGGATGAGAAATAATTAAAAATCATTAGAATTTTAACTGACGGGATGACGAATAATCAAACTCTATATGTAATTTAATTGTGATCTCACATTTGTTTATTTTGTTTATATATATGTTATTTGTTTGAAAATAGCGTATTATTAAAAAAAGGAAAGTTGTATATTTTTTTAGAATGAGTACGCCAGATTTATTCATAAAGAAGAAATTAGGAAGAAAGTTAACAATTTGATCCAGAAAAATCCCTAAAAAAACTAATGCCCTTAGATCAAACAAGAATATAAAAGAAGAAGGTAAAAAAACTAATTTAAAGATTCGAAACAAACTAGATACAAAAAATCACCAAAGCTCACCGATGAAGGTAAAAACATCAACAACAACATTAAAGCACTACACCAAGCTTGGTATATAGCGACGTTTTTTGAGCAAATGCCGCTAAATTTTCATCTATTGCGGCATTTAAAGAGCAAACGCCACAAAATACAAACTTTTGCGGCTTTTTTGGAACAAATGCCGCCATAAAGTGGTATTGCATAATTGTGGTATGTTGACAACACGTTTTTTACCAAATCGATCGCGAACAATAACGGTGATTAATCTTGCACTAAATTCAAATTGAGGGTCCAAAGCAGGGAGATCAACAAGATATCGAAAATAGTGACATCTTGATTAGTCGTGGCGGCGACAAATCCAACCCTGATAGAAAAATAAAAGGAAAAAAAACAAGCCAAAAGGCTGAATAACATGCTAAGAAGCACATTTATTGAAATAAAATAAAAATCAAAAGAAACAAGATTAATAAAAAAAAGGTGATTGGCGGTCGACAACCAACACTAGAACTAACATGTCACCGACCATATGTTCAACGAGATTACCATACACTGAAAAAATTATAAAATTTTAAAATTTTGACACCTCAAATTAAATTTTTTAATTCCACTTCCGATCGAATCTTTGTAAAATATACGTCTTCGGCAACACGAGACATATAACGAGATTTAATCCTTCTCTAATACAGTCAGAGTCATCTATCGATCTCCTCGAAACTTAATGCTGCCATCATTTAAACAAGACTTATCGGTGTAGTGATAACAACAAATTTTACACAATCTTTTATATATTATAAAATAAAAACTAAATTTACACTATTGATTATATGATATGGTCCCCAAAAATTATAATAATAATTCACGGATCACGATAAATCAATTGAGACAAAGTTTTCTTTGAGTTGGGAAGGCAACATGTCAGGGATTGTATTTTATTTCCCGGGAACTTGATTCGAATACAAGTTTGATATATGCTGAACAAAATTCGATTTTAATTTAGGTTAATCAAGTCACCTACGGTTAAAATCTAACGAAGATGATGACGTTGCAATTAACAAAAATTTGTTAGTATTGAACAAAACGAGATTATACTAAAAATTTATTTAATTTGACTCGAATTTCATAAATTCAACTCGAAAATATTTTAAATAAAATTTAACTATCAAAATATTACTAGTCAACTTAAATAACTAAAAAAATTTAAATATTAAATGATCAATTTTAAAGTTTAGGTCGAGTTCTTCGACTCAACGTAATTTCCTTATTTCTTACGTTCGTTTTTGGTATAGATATATATAAGGGCACCAAAACGAGAACGGGTGGGGCCCCCTAAAATTTTGGAAAATTTGAATTTTATCCTTAAAATTTTTTAATATGGACCCTCAAAATTTTTAAAAATTCACATTAAGCTACAAAATTTTGAATATTTTTAATTAAATTCCTTCTTAATTTTTTGTTAAATATCTCAAAATTATTAAAAATCTTAGTTAAACCCTCTATTTTTTAAAAAAAATTCATTTAATCCTCAAATTTTTATAAAAATTTAAGTGAGCCCCCTTAAACTTTTACTTTAAGTTCCGCCCCTGACTTGAACCCAAGTCTTTAAGGAAAAAAAATAAAAATTTAACTACTAAACCAACTTTAAGAGTTAAAAATATCTTAACCTTTTTAATAGAGAATTCATTTCCCAGTATTTTTTTCATCTTCAATAAGCAAGATTTACCCCAAATCAAGATATAATTGAAAGTATAATTATTCCACACAAACAACGGGACACCTTGTATAGTCACCTAAAATGCCTTACACGTTTTTGATTTAGAACACTTTTTTTTTTTACTTTTTATGGTAAATTTACGTTCGTGGATAATTTTTTTAACGATACTTAGTTTTGATTTTCGGTTACTAGTGGTCTTTCGGTAGGCACTACGCCACTACCGTTCCATGGTTGTAAGATGCTCTCAAGCAAGGTGTTTGCCCTCAGCGTCTTAAGAGAAAGATTATCTAGTTCTGGTTCTGCTATATGTAAAGAAGCTATTTCATTGTATTTTTGTCATGTTGGTTTCACTTTCGCCTTCGAACTCGACATCGTAATCTCCATAAAAGAGTACAAATTTGGGTGATAGGAATATGGTAAAAGCATCACAAAAAGTTGTTATAAGTTGAATAACCATCAAAATAAAAGAAAATTTATGTTATATTTTATTTTAACTAAACCGCAGTTAAATAGATGGTTTATTTAGAACAAAGGCAAGAAAGTAGCATGATCCCTTGTACTTAGGGGAGGGATAGGAACATGACAGTTGACACCACAACATACAAAAACAACATCAACTAAATGAAAAGGCGAACAAGTAGACGAGTTATCCATCTATTTAACTCAGTCGGTCTTATCTTTTAGGTGCACATAGGAACAGGAGTAAGTCCTATGGAACTTATTGTACAGACGCCACTGCAACAATCAGTATCAAAAATACACAGGGCACGGCTAGGAGAACAGTTTGCAGCTGGTTTGTCATCGAAGAAAATGTTGAGCAAAGGATTTTTAATGTTGGCATCGAAGGGCAGAAATCCATTACGAGCAGCCGTAACAGTTGGGGGCCCTGCAACTAAAATCAGGACTGCCATTGCACCCAAAAGTAACGCAAACTTGTTGCCTTCCATTTCTGCTGCCAAATAACTGATTATATTACTACTCAATGAAGAAGGGTGAAGAGTATTGACGAGTCTATGTTCTCACCCAACACTCCTTTATATAGAGGATTAGAATACGTGCTCTTGCTGTTATTTCTTCTACCTTTTCCTTTTTTTTTAATTATTATTATTATTTGTTAAGAAGTCACCGTCTTCTCTACTTTTCTCCAATGCTCTAGAGTGCTCCAAGATATAAAGTATATTATTATAATAATATATATGTAAAATATCCTAAATTGAAGTGACGTGGTGCGAGTGTGTGTTGAGAGATTAGGGGGACTGTGTGTTATAAGAGACGTGGTGTGCAAAATTGAAGTGAGAAAGATATTCGGGTAAGGTAAGGGTCGAGAGAAATATTGTAGTGAGGTATGTTTGTAATATTTTTGTATATTAATAAAAGTGATATTTTTCTTTGTAATTAGTAGTTTTCCGATTGAACCCTAGTTTATCTTTTTTTTAGTGCACTTGAATTGGTTAATAATGGTCGGTTATGCCGCCTAAGTTATATGGTCGGCTCTGCCGTCTAAATAGTGTGTGGTCGGTTCTACCACCTAATTGGTCTATAGTCAGCACTGCCGCTCTCCAATATTTTTACCTTTGTTCTTATATATAAAATTTTTTAAAAATTAGATTATTTATGAATTTATCCTCGATTTTAAAATAAAAATTAATTACACGTATAAATTTCATTAAATAATATAAAGATGAGTATAAAACGGTATATGTTAATGTTTTTTCGCAACAGCATTAGCCAACTCGCCTCCATAATTCACAATAGCTAAAACATCCCCATTAATAGACAAGTTCAAAATATATTTGTTCGAGCTCAAAATATATTTTCAATTATATGGTTACCCTTGAACATTTGCCACTGCAACAATCAGCATCAGCACCACAAAAGGCACCGGAAGGATCACAGTTTGCAGCTGGTTTGTCATCGAAGAAAATGTTGAGCAAAGGATTTTTAATGTTGGCATTGAAGGGCATAAATCCATTACGAGCAGCCGTAACAGTTGAGGGCCCTGCAACTAAAATCAGGACTGCCATTGCACCCAAAAGTAACGCAAACTTGTTGCCTTCCATTTCTGCTGCCAAATAACTGATTATATTACTACTCAATGAAGAAGAGTGAAGAGTATTGATGAGTCTATGTTCTCACCCAACACTCCTTTATATAGAGGATTAGAACACGTGCTCTTCCTCTGTTATTTCTTCTACCTTTTCCTTTTTTTTAATTATTATTATTATTTGTTAAGAAGTCACCGTCTTCTCTACTTTTCTCCAATGCTCTAGAGAGCTCCAAGATATAAAGTATTATTATAATAATATAAATGTAAAATATCCTAAATTTTCACCGCGGCTATGCCATTAGGTGCGAGTGTGTGTTGAGAGATTAGGGGAGTGTGTGTTATAAGATATTCGTGTTATAAAGTATTATGCATTTATGGAACTGATGAGCTTGGAATGCTAAATTAAGCATTTATGGAACTGATGAGCTTGGAATGCTAAATTTGTTCATTTATGGAATTATAAGTTATGCATTTATGAAACCGATGAGCTTGAAATGTTAGAATAAACATAATACATCTAAAATCTAATTCGGGATTTATTAACAATTTCTCGTTAAGATGTTTTAGAACGATAAAAATTTTATGTCACTTTTCAGTGCTTTTGTTTATGCTTCAACACTAAAATATATTAAAAAAATAAATTTTAAGTTTTAATCTTGTATTCTACACTTTATACCCTACAAAATATACCATACCTTAAATTTCCTAAACCCTAACTTTAAACCCTAAACCCTAAACCTAAATTTTAATGTGAGGGCATAAATAGAGGCACCGAACAGGGGCAGATGATTACTATTCGTTTTAAAATGCATTAAAAAATAATTGACAGCTGGTCATTTAATAAAAGAACATCACTATTTAAATATATTCAAGTCTCATTCAAAAAGTCTTCACAAATCAGTTATAGGGCATGTTTGACTCTCTATCTAATTAAATCATATTCTACCGAGCAAAAAAATATATACAAATCTCAAAATTTAAATCCACACAAGGTAAAACAAAGATGAGCATCTTTGGTCACTCGGCCAATTAAAAGATCTCAAGATGGATGAAGGATTTGTTACTATAATCAAAGTGTTTGGTTATTAAAAATTATGATATATATTACACCGTTTACCTTGCGTTTAACGAATGTTAAAAAAAATATTATGTATGAATGTACCATATTAAGCTCAAATTCTACAATCTACATACAAATTATGATAACTTTTTTTATATTATTGACATTAATTTTAATTTTAAGTGACAAATAGTTATAGTTGGGGTGATATAAGGTGACAATCGGATAAGAAATAATTAAAAAATTTAGAATTTTAACTGACGGGATAACGAATAATCGAACTCTATATATATGTGTGTGTGTGTTATTTGTTTGAAAATAGCGTATTATTAAAAAAGGAAAACTATATATATTTTTAGAATGAGTACGTCAGATTTATTCATAAAGGAGAAATAAGAAAAAAGTTTACAACTTGATCCAAAAAAATCTTTAAAAATAAAACTAATGCCCTTAGATCAAACATGACCATAAAAGAAAAAGGTAAAAACCCTAATTCAAAAATTCAAAACAAATTAGATACAAAAAACCACCAAAGCTCAACGATGAAGGTAAAAACATCAACAACAACATTAAAACACTACACCAAGCTTGGTATATATCGGTGTTTTTGAGCATACGCCGTTAAATTTTCATCTATTGCGGCATTTAAAGAGCAAACTGTTGTAAAAATATAAGTTTACCTAGTATATTTCAAAGAATCCCACATCTCTCTTTTATATTATTTGTTTTGTCTTTAAATATAAAGACTTAATATTGAGCTTGTAAGAGAAAAATATAACGGTGGTTGCGTGTACATGAGGTTAGGTCAAGAAATTAAGTCCAGTTGAAACCGGCAAATTTTCCCATGTGCATGAACTAGAGGCTCGATCTATTTTTATTATTTATTTATTATTTTTAAAGTTCGTTTTTAACCATCCATTTTTCTAATTAATCTTAACCATTCATTTCAAATAAAAATATCTTTATTCTTAACCATTCATTTTATTTTCGATCAATTTGCCCTTGACTAATTGTTATTTTTAGATGCCCTTTCTAGGCATGCATGGTACTATAAATACCATGCACATATTTCTTCATAATTCATATCTTAAAGTAGAATCATCTACTTACTTTCTTCTTCTTTCTCTTATTTTAAACACCTTTTAAAAGTTGAGTATTCGTTGGTTCTTTGCTCTTTCTGTTGCTTGCCTTAGCAGAAGTGCTTGTTGAATCCTGGAGGGTACGCTTCACCGCGAAATATCCTTAAGGACAGTGTCTAGTGCACGCCTCAAGCAAGTCTTACTTTCAACCCTTTTCGATTTAACCAAACATTTTTCCTACAATTTTAAGGATATTTTTCCCATTTCCTATTTTAAACCGAAAACCTGCGACCTCTTAACAAAGATTTTCGTTGGTGTTGCTGTTGTTGTTACGCTGTCCGTGCAATACTCTAGTGCGTCCCTTTACAATCGCGATGTTGTCTGTACATCATAATTTGAATTCCACTGCTAAAATAGGTATGAATTGTCTATGAATTTTTGAGGATGCTTTTAGATAATAATTTTATTTATCTATGATATAATGTTGAATTATTATTCGTATGCCTAATATCTATGCTTACATAATTTTTGTAAGTTGAGCTTTAAGCATGATTAAAGTTTTTTTTATCAAAAGGTGGCCTCGTTAAAAACAAGCATGATTGAAGTTGGTTACAAACTTAAAATAATATTTAAAAAAAAAGAAGGAAAAGGAAAATTATTTTATGTGTGGCAGACTCCATAATTGATTGTTGGTATAATGTGAAAGTGCATGTCTAGGATTGGTCCTATCAAAGACTTGGTATTTAAGAGTGTCTTTTACACCACCTGTCTTTCATAGGAACCTACCTGGTGCATTATTCATTGACTATGCCAACGATTTTTATCTCCAATTTTTGATGACACATTGAGCCACCATATAACTTAGTGCAGAAATTTCAATGAGAAATGATTATCTTGTTAAGCCAAATATTTTAATTTGACTCAAATTTCATAAATTCAACTCTAAAATATTTTAAATAAAATTTAACTATCAAAATATTACTAGTCAACTCAAATAACTAAAAAAATTTAACAATTAAATGATCAATTTTAAAGTTTAGGTCGAGTTCTTCGACTCAACGTAATTTCCTTATTTCTTACGTTCGTTCTTAGTGTATATATATATATATATATATATAAGGCACCAAAAGGAGACAATTTTTATTTATTATTTATTACCATGTACTTAAAAAATTATAAAATTATAAAATTTTGACACCTCAAATTAAATTTTTTGATTTCACCTCCGATTGAATCTCCGTAAAATTTACGTCCCCAGCAACGCGACACATATGTTCAACGAGATTTAATCTATCTCTAATACAGTCAGAGTCATATGTCGGTCTCCTCGTGGGTGGAATTCGTCTACTTATTAACCATGCTTCCGCAATAAAATTAAGAGTTTAGGTTTTAGAGTTTAGAGTTTATAGTTACGGCTTAGGGTTAGGGTATAGGGGATTTAGGGTAGAGTATATTTTTTAGGGCCTAAACTGTAAAGTTTAGGATTTGAAATTTAGAGTTAAGGTCTTTAATTTATTTTTAAGTATTTTTTTTAATAAGAAACACAAATAGAAATATAGTTAGGGACAAAATATTTTTGCTCTCTTCTCGTAACTTGATGCTGCCAATTAACTGATGTCTCAAACTTCTTGCACCCAAAAGTAACGCAAACTTGTTGCCTTCCATTTCTGCTGCCAATTAACTTGATGAGTCTATGTTCTCCCCCAACACTCCTTTATATAGATGAAGACGAAGATGAAGATGAATGATATGTGATGAGGTGAGGATTAGAACACGTGCTCTTCCTCTGTTATTTCTTCTACCTTTCCTTTTTTTTTAATTATTATTATTATTATTATTATTATTATTATTAAACCCCAGGGTTAATTAAAAATAAAGAAAGATGATAAGAAATCCCCATGGTTAAAGAAATCAAATTGCATGGTTAAAGAAATCAAATTTGTATCTCCATAAGTTTTACCATCAAACTAATCAGATCAATTAATACAATTCGCTTTCAGATCTTAGTTAATATAACCTATTATCAATTATCCGTTAATTGTCAAACATGACAGTTATTCAAAAAATGTAATATTTGGCAAGTTATTTAAATTTGAAAACTTAAATATACACATGTTTGATCAAGGCACAGTCTTGAAGACTAGGGAAGGCAATATGTCATGACAATATTTTATTTGCTCGGAACTCAATTCAATATAAGTTTGATATACACTCCACAAAATCCGATTTTAATTTAGGTATTATTTGATTTTAATTATTAAAAGTTTTAATTTAGGTATTATTTGATTTTAAGTGATAAATAGTTATAATTGGGGTGATATAAAGTGACAATCGGATGAGAAAATAATTAAAAATCATTAGAATTTTAAATGACGGGATGACGAATAATCGAACTCTATATGTAATTTAATTGTAACAAAACAAAACTAATGCCCTGTAACACTCGAAATAAATATGAATGAATGAAAGTGGGGGTTGTGGGAATCAAACCTACAACCTTAGGTTGGCAAGCCAATGACCCAACCATCTGAGCTATAAAGCTCTTAATGTCTAAGCTACCCCTTTTTCCTTTTGAGTAGTGTTGAGTTACCAAGGAGGATTTAATAATCTGAACAACCTTTTCACCTACCAAAATTAATGCCCAGCTTTCCCTCCATTCGAAAACCTTCTTTCCCCCTCCCCAAATCCTTCACCTCCACAGATCCGGCCACTGTCAGATCTCGGTCACCGCCACGCCGTAAGATTCACCGTCGGTGGCACTGTTGTCCCATCGTCTACTCGAACTCATCCCTGTTAGCCACCCGCCGTTCCCCTGCGCCGGCAATATCAAATCGCAGCCCTTAATCGCATGGAGGAGGCCGTTCTATTATCTTCGATTTTCGGCCATCATCGCCGTCGGTTGGGGGCTTCGTTGGTCTAGTCATGACCGGCATCGGAAAACGCACCAAACCCTCCCGATCGATCGTCGTTTCGACACTGGGAATGGCTTCATCGGAGCATCGTGTTTTCCGGCGAGTTTCGAACCTTAAAGGTAAGATCCGGCAATATTTCGACCTATTTTCCGATTTTAATTTATAATGATAATGTCATGGGATTAATTTTCGTTCTGTTTACGGCCAGGTGGTGCCCAAAACATCTCCGACAACCTTTTTCCGAAAGATTGGTGTTCTTTAGCGTCTCCGGCGATCGCTCCGACAACCGTCCGACGACCAGATTCGTTTAGGGTAAGTGGACCAGTTTAATTACAGTCTGAGAGTTTGAACCAGTGTGAACCGTCCCAACCCGGTTTGAGCCCAAACCCAAACTGAGCCTAGACGCGTCTGCCTGACCCGTCTGTCCGACGACCGAGCCAAACATTCCGAGTCAACTCAGTGAGCCAACCCGTTGGAATCAACTCGCCCAAGTTGACTTAGCCAAGTCAACCCAGTTGACTTGCGACGTTGGTGTTGACTTTGACCGCTGACATCAGCGTTGACTTTGAACCAAAAAGTCATTTTTTTAAAACTGCTATTTTAGGTTTTTTGACGTCTTGAGTCTAATTTTGAAGCCCGTTTCAAAAAATTCTGACCCGAAAGCCTCCGAATCTAACCTTGAACCCGAACTTGTTTATGTATTTATTTATCCAATTAAGAGCTCTATGAATAAGGACTGAAATGAGATATTGTGTGATTGAAGGTACTCATAGTTCCTTGAATACGAATGGTTGAGGGACGTAAAATTAGGGTTCAAGAGTGTTCGAATGTCGTTCGAGGGTCGACCGATATAGCATGGATTCATGATAATACATTAATACCTTATGCATGCTTTTGTAACATGTTGGTATTCGGTTAATGTTTGCACGATCATGTTTGAGCATGCGATTATTTCCTCATATGTCGATCAATTATGAGATAAAAATAATAATGGCCAAGACAAATATTCGAACAAGAGGTTTGATAAATCGAAAGGACTTCTGAGTTCAGTGCACAATTAATGAGTCGGTTAATCTTTAAGTCTGATTATCCTTTTTATTAAAAAGAAATGTCAAAAATTCGATTGACGAATGACGAAAATACACCTATCTATAAAAACAACTCATGAAGCTATACTTGATCCGATAAGACATCTAATACACTTGAAAACCTCATATTACTGAAATGTCACGGTAACAATACTTAAACCCTCGAGATTGTAAAGTACTTGATTTACTAAAATTCTAAATAATTCAACAAGGATAAATTTACGGAAAAATATCCGTATGTATGAATTGAGCAATGGGGCGAAAAAGATTGAATTGATTGATATGACTAAAAAGGATTGAATATACTGATAAGACTGAAATGGGTCACAATGACCCTAAAGACTGATATTTTCTTCGGGCATTAATTGCCAATCGACCGACATATGCGATATATCCTCAAGGTCTAAAACGAATGAATAGATGAAAGAACCGAGAAATTCTGAATAATTGAAACATTTTTTAGCATCGTAATGTTTGAAATACCCTCGAATACTAGAATGACGGAGAATACTTCTAAGACATGGAATTAGAAATCCCAATAAAGACAAACAAATATAATGGCTCCAAATGTGGTAAAATACGACCTGTGTCAGTTGGTCGATTCAGATACTATGATGATAGTGGAAGAATACCGTGTGAATGCACGTGCAATTTATTAGGAGAAAGTACATAGTTAATAGTGAGAGGGATCTGATATGAAAGGAAAGCAATTCCCTGGTTTCTAACCTCTGATATGAAAAATATATCTGATATATGACATTGAATACGAAATAATAATAAAATAAATTTGACATCTGTCTTCTGGTATAAAAATAGATCTGATATCTATTTTGTAATATTGTCTTCTGAATATAAACTGAAATCGTCTGGGGTATATTATCTGGGATATGAATGAAGATCTGTAGGCTCGGCGTTGGTAAGTCCTTCTAGACCTAAGCTCTTACTCCCGACGAGCCTAGGGTAAGTCTTTCTGGATACTATTCTAGGTTTCTGCATATTAGCGTATGGTTGGAGGGTAGTTAAGTAAATTAATAAAACTTTCTGACCTCTTCTGAAACATACCCTACTAAATTAATGTATCAAAGTTGAACTTTCAGTAAACTTACAATTCGCGCTTAATGAACCACTCTGAAGAGCCACTTGCAACCAATGGCCTTTTTCCCAGGTGGTAACTCAGTAAGTGTCAAAGTGTTGTTGTTGATTAAGGCATTGTATTCAGCCATGACAGCTATGGACCATTGAGTGTCAGCTAGAGCTTCTCGAATGTTTGTAGGGGTGGGCACATACTGCATGGTGTAAAGTTTGGGTTTGAAGATCCCTGCTTTACTACGAGTTATCATATGGTGTGAATTGGGGATGATTTCAGATGGGATGGGAGGAGGAGGGATAGTTGGTTCAGGTAGATGGGGTTGTGGTTCAATAGTTGGTGATGTGGGAGCGGGTGTAGAGGAGGTAGGTTCAGATGTTGTGATTGAGGGGTCAGAAGTGTCTGGTGGAGAAGCAGGAGGGGTGAGAGGAGTGTGTTGATCTGTAGATGAGGGTGTTGTATTGTGGGGAGTCGTGTGGGTTAAGTTGGGTGTAGGTGAGTGTGTAGGCTCAGGAATAGTAGGTAAGGGTTGGGATATAGAATTGCTGGGTGGTGTGTTATGTTTGGTGTTGGGAGTTGGGAGTGGCCCAGGGAAAGATATTTTCATTGAATCGAACGTTGCGAGAAACATAGACACGACCTTGATCGTCAAGGCAGTGATAACCTTGATGCTTGGGGGAGAAGCCAAGAAATAGACAGGGTTTTGATCTAAAGTCGAGTTTGTGACGATTGAAGGGTCTTGTATGAGGGTAGCATTCACATCCAAATACTCGAAGAAGAGTGTAGTCAAGGACTTTACCATGTAGGAGTTCAAATGGTGACTTGTTGCCCAGATGCTTGGAGGGAAGTCGATTAATTAAATACACAGCATGGAGAACTGCATAAGACCAAAATTTGAGAGGGAAAGATGCTTGAGCCATGAGTGTAAGAGCCGTCTCAATGATGTGCCGGTGTTTTCTCTCAACTACACCGTTCTGTTGAGATGAGTGAGGACAAGTGATCCGATGCTGAATCCCAGATTGAGCTAAGGTTGCATGAAGGAACTGAAATTCGCCCCCACCGTCAGTTTGAACTGCCTGAATGTGAGACTGCTATTGATTGGTGACTATAGCATGGAACACATTAAAGGCAGTGATTGCTTCAGATTTAGTTTTGAGGAGAAATAGCCAACAGTTTCGAGAATACATGTCTACAAATGATATATAATAACGATATCCATTTGAAAGCATAGGAGAAGGACCCCATAGGTCAATTTCAATCAACTGAAAAGGGCTTGTATACACTGTATCACTCTTTGTATGGGAGAGTATGACTCTTCCCCATTTGACAGGCTCGACAAACAGTATGATCAGTAAGTACACGTTTCTTATTCAAAACAAGGGAAACTATGTCTTTGGCAGGGTGACCAAGACGCTGATGCCATAGTGTGTATTGAGCTTCAGAATCAACAGTAGTAACAAGGGCCTTGATTGAAGAGGAAGGTAAAGGTGCAGAAAGATTGTATAATCCATTCGATTGGGAACCTTGAACCAGTATCCAGCCGGTGCTCTCATCCTTAATACAACAAGAATCAGCATGAAATTCAATAAACACATTATTATCGCGAGTGAATTTCGAGACAGATAGCAGGTTCTTGTTGATTTTAGGAACATGTAACAAATGATTAACATAAAGGTCCTTTGTTGGTGTAGATATACAAGAGTTACCATCGTGAGAGATAAATAAAGAGGAACCATCACCTAGATGAACTTGGCTTACCAGTATAGGTGATGAAGTGGACATCATAGAACTTTCAGCAGTTACATGGTGTGTAGCACCAGAATTAGGGAACCAGGTCATGCTAGGGAGATCGAATGCAGTAGTAGTTAGGGAGTTGAGTTGGGGTTCATCAGTTGGTGGTTGATCACCAGGTGGTGTTGCACTAACACACGGATCATAGGAGATCTCCACAGGGTCAGTGTTGAAGGAACATGCATTTGCTTGAGTAGCCACATGAGAAGGGGAAGATCGTGAGGAAACACCCTTGAAGCTTTGATCAAATCTATGCCAGCACCTGTCAACAAGGTGGCCAAGTTTGCCACATAATTGGCACTGGGGACGGGGCCTGCCTCTGAATCGTCCACCGGAGAATTGTGGGGTACCACGACGCTGATAGGAAGTATTGTCTGGACCATAGGAAGAAGGTGGCTCAACAAGATTGGTATTATTGACTCCAACAGGATATCGAAGAGGATCCGAGACACGTGACTCAGCATCAATTAAGATGGACACTACACCATCAACAGAATATGGATCTCGACTGGCGGAGATCACAACTACAAATGGATCATACTCCGAGGGAAGCCCATTTAAGATTGTGGCGATGTGCTCAACGGAGGAGACCGGGCCGCCACACGAGGCCAGGAGATCACAGATCTCTTTGATCTGCATGGTGTATGCTCGCATGGTGAGGGAGGCTTTCTTGATTGACCTCAAACGACAATGAAGATGCATTATGCGCGTGGTGGAAAGCTAGGAATAGAGTCGAACAACTGTGCTCTAGATAGCAGCAGTGGTTTCAGCACCAACTAGTTGAGGCAAGATGTCAGAACTGACTGTGGATAGTAACCATGAAGCTATAGCACTATCTTGCTTAATGAAACAGAGATAAGCAGGGTTAGGAAAAGTAGTACCAGTTTCGCCAGGGATCGTTTGGGGGGGGGGGGGGGGGGGACAGAAACAGTGCCATCGAGGTATAATTCAAGACCTTGACCACGCATCATGAGGATTACTTGCTGTTTTCATAGCAAGAAATTTGTTTCATCAAGACTGATGCTAATGCGTTTATTAGAGAACACATTGCAGAGGGAGTCGATCGTAGTGGTAGCGTCGTCATCACCAGGGAGCACCATGATTGCTCAGGAACGAACCTAGAGAACTACTGATATCATGTTAAAATTATTAGATCAAGGATGCAGTAATAGAAAGGAAGGAAGAAGATTATCTATTAGAATCGGTTTACAAAGCTTATATAGAGGCTACAAGGAGAAACCCTAGCACAAGGTTCTCGTGAGAAGGCACAGAAATTGATGGTGTCCAGCGTGTCCAGCTGTTGTAACAACCTAACAGCTGCACAGCTCAGCATGCATACACAGCATGCATACGTTGGTTTAGGATTTATCTTTTACTATTCAATAAAAACTATATCTAATGCCAACAGTTAATGTGACATGCTACTTTAATTATAATCTTGGAAAAGTGAATGACGCCTCAAATGTTGTTATAAGAGATTTTCTTGCCGAAACAACCAAATCATTTTGTAAGAAAAACATCAGAAGGTACTTGTCATTTTTTTAATATATCTAACGTAGTTAAATAGATATTTTATTTAAAATAAGGGCCCTCAAAGCTTTTTGTCTTAAGAGAAAGATCATCTCGTCCTGGTTCTATTCCATACAAAAAAGTTATTTCACCCTTAACTCAACCTTAAAAATTTTAAACTATAACCCTAAACTTTAAACCTGAATTTTATGTATAGAGATATATATATGAGAGTACCGAAAAGAGACGGAGAATTTTTATTCATTATTTATTATCATATATTTAAAAAATTATAAATTTTTTAAATTTTGACACCTCAAACTAAATTTTTTGATTCTACCTCCAGTCGAATCTCGAAAAAATTACGTCCTCAACAACGCGAGACATATATTTAATAAGATTTAATCCATCTCTAATACAGTCAGAGTCATCTATCGGTCTCCTCGTAACTTAATGCTGCCATCATTTAAACAAGACTTATCGGTGCAGTGATAACAACAAATTTTACACTATTGATTATATGATATGCTCCCAAAAATTATTACGATAAAGTTTTCCTGGAAACATGATTCACAGATCACGATAAATTAATTTAGCAAAGTTTTCTGTGAGTTGGGAAGGCAACATGTCAGGGACTGTATTTTATTTCATGCGAACTTGATTCGAATACAAGTTTGATATATGCTGAACAAAGTTCGATTTTAATTTAGGTATATTTGATTTTAATTATTAAGATAAACTACTCAAATGACCACTTAATTATAGGTCAATGTCAATATAATTACTATGCTTCTAATTGTATCATTATGACCACTTTATTATTTAAATGGTCTCAATCAAGTCACCTACTATTAAAACCTAACGGAGAGGGCGACGTTGCCGTTAACAAAAAAATTGTTAGTGTTGTACAAAACTAGATTTCACTAAAAAAATTAATTTTTTTAATTTGACTCAAGTTTCATAAATTCAACTCAAAAATATTTCAAATAAAATTTAACTATTAAAACATAACTAATCAACTCAAATAACTAAATTTTTTAACAATTAAATGCTCAATTTTAAAGTTTAAGTCTAGTTCTTCGACTCAACGTAATTTCCTTATTTCTAAAGTTCGTTTTTCCTCTGGTGTTTGTTTGGTTACACATGAGATATTTTTGGTGCGGTGCCGTTGTGGTTGTATGTTTGTTTAACCTTTTGGTTAATATACCATTTGGGTTAGGAAATAATTTTATTACATATATCGGGTAAACTTTAGTTTACACGTATTTTTTTAGGATTAAAGTTTTAATTTAGGGTTTAAAGTTTAGAAGTTTAAATTGTAGGTTTTAGAACTTAAGGTTAATGTTTAGAATTTAGGGTATAGGGTTAATGTTTAGAATTTAGGGTATAGAGTTTAAAGTTTAGGGTTTAATTTTTTAGAATTAAGATTAAAAATTTAAATTTTATAGTATAAATATATATGCTTATATAAAATTAATTTTACACTAACATGTGTATCAAAATTTATTCTTCCCGGGTTGCTATGAAGAAGAAGAATGATATGTGATGAGGATTAGAACCCGTGCTCTTCTCTTTTATTTCTTCTACCCTTTTCCTTTTATTTTATTTTATTATTATTACTATTAAACCCACGGTTTAGAAAACCAAATTGCATGTGTTTCACGCCACGTGGGGAACATTAGGAATTTAAGGACACCATGACCTTATTACTTCGGGATGAGTACATTTGTAGGATCATTGGATACAAGTTTGATCCGAATACAAGTTTGAGACAAAGTTTTCTGTGAGTTGGGAAGGCAACAAGTCAGGGACTGTATTTTATTTTCTGGGAACTTGATTCGAATACAAGTTTGATATATGCTGAACAAAATTAGACTTTAATTTAGGTATATTTGATTTTAATTATTACAATAAACTAATCAAATGACCACTTAATTATAAGCCGATGACAATATAATCACTATATTTCTAATTGTATCATTATGTTTATTGTTTAAATGGTTTCAATCAAGCTACCTAATGTTAAAATCTAACGGAGATGATGACGTTGCAGTTAACAAAAAATTGTTAGCATTGAACAAAACTAGATTATACTAAAAAATTAATTTTTTTAATTTGACTGAAATTTCATAAATTCAACTCGAAAATATTTTAAATAAAATTTAACTATCAAAATATTACTAGTCAACTCAAATAATTAAAAAAATTTAACAATTAAATGATCAATTTTAAAGTTTAGGTCGAGTTCTTCGACTCAACGTAATTTTCTTATTTCTTAAGTTCGTTTTTAGTATATATATATATATATATATATATATATATATATATATATATATATATATATATATATATATAAGGCACCAAAAAGAGATAGATAATTAGTAATTATTATTTATTACTATGCTCTTAAAAAAATTATAAAATTTTTAAATTTTGACACCTCAAATTAAATTTTTTGATTCCACTTCCGATCGAATCTCCGTAAAATTTACGTTCTCAGCAACGCGACACATATGTTCAGCGAGATTTAATCCATCTCTAATACAGTCAGAGTCATCTATCAGTCTCCTCGTAGGTGGAAATCGTTTACTTCTTAACCATGCTTCCACAATAAAATTAGGAGTTTAGAGTTTATAGTTAGGGCTTAGGGTTATGGTATAGGGAATTTAGGGTAATGTATATTTTCTAGGATGTAAACTGTAAGGTTTAGGATTTGAAATTTGGGGTTAAAGTTCTTAATTTAATTTTAAGTATTTTTTTTAACAAAAAACAAAAATGAAAGTATAGTTAGGGGCAAAAGATTTTTACTCTGTCTTCGTACCTTGATGCTTCCACCATTTAAACAAGACTTATTGGTGTAGTGATAAAAATAAATTTTACACAAAGTGAAGCAAAGATGAGCATCTTTGGTTACTCGGCCAATTAAGAGATCTTAAGATAGATGAAAGATTTGTTACTATAATTAAAGTGTTTGGTTGTTAAAAATTATGACATATATTACACCGCTTACCTTGCGTTTAACGAATGTTAAAAAAATAAGTATTATGTATGAATGTACCATCTTAAGCTCAAATTTTATATATATGAAAACTTTTTTATATTATTGACATTAATTTTAATTTTAAGTGATAAATAGTTATAATTGGGGTGATATAAAGTGACAATCGGATGTGAAATAATTAAAAATCATTAGAATTTTAACTGACGGGATGGCGAATAATCGAACTCTATATATAATTTAATTGCAATCTCACATTTGTTTATTTTGTTTATATATATATATATATATATGTTATTTGTTTGAAAATAGCGTATTATTAAAAAATGGAAAGCTATATATTTTTTTAGAATGAGTACGCCAGATTTATTCATAAAGGAGAAATCAGGAATAAAGTTTACAACTTGATCCAGACAAATCCCTAAAAACAAAACTAATGTCCTTAGACCAAACAAGACCAGAAAAGAAGAAGGTAAAAAACCTAATTTAAAGATTCGAAACAAACTAGATACAAAAAATCACCAAAGCTCAACGATGAAGGTAAAAACATCAACAACAACATTAAAACACTACACCAAGCTTGATATATAACGGCGTTTTTTGTGGCGTTTTTTGAGCAGACGCCACTAAATTTTCATCTATTGCGGCATTTAAAGAGCAAACGCCACAAAATACAAACTTTGCGGCATTTTTGGAACAAATGCCGCCATAAAATAATATTGCAGAATTGTGGTATGTTGACAACACGTTTATTACCAAAATTCGATTGCGAACAATAGTGGTGATTAATCTTGCATCTAAATACAAATTGAGGGTCCAAAGCATGGAGATCAACAAGATAACCAAAATAACGACATCTTGATCAGTCGTGGCGGCAACAAATGTAACTCTAAAAAAATCAAAAAGCTAAATAACGTACTAAGGAGCAGAGTTATTGAAATAAAATGTTGTTATAAAAGATTTTCTTGCCGAAACAACCAAATCATTTTGTAAGAAAAACATCAGAAGGTACTTGTCATTTTTTTTAATATATCTAACGTAGTTAAATAAATATATTATTTAAAATAAGGGGCCTCAAAGCAAGGTGTTTGCCGTTTTTTTTGAGAGAAAGACCATTTCGTCCTGCTTCTATTCCATACAAAAAAGCTATTTCACTCTACTTTAAATTTTTTTGAACTATAACATTAAACTTTAAACCTAAATTTTTACTATAGAGATATATATAAGGACAATGAAGAGAGACAGAAAATTTCTATTCATTATTTATTACTAAACACTAAAAAATATATAAAAATTTTAGATTTTGACACCTCAAATTAAATTTTTTAATTTTACCTCTGATTGAATCTTCGTAAAATTTACGTTCTTAGCAACGCGATTCAACAAGAATTAATCTATCTCTAATAGAATCAGAATCATCTATCGGTCTCCTCGTAACTTGACGCTGCCATCATTTAAACAAGACTTATCGGTGTAGTGATAACAACAAATTTTACACAATCTTTTATATATTATAAAATAAAAACTAAATTTACACTATTGATTATATGATATGGTCCCCAAAAATTATAATAATAATTCACGGATCACGATAAATCAATTGAGACAAAGTTTTCTGTAAGTTGGGAATGCAACATGTCAGGTACTGTATTTTATTTCACTGTATTTTTGTCCTGCTGGCTTCAACTCGACATCGTAATCTCCATAAGAGAGAATGACTTTAGGGTGATGAGAATTGTGAGAATAACCATCGAAATAACCAATTATTTTTGTAAGTAAAAGCATCCAAAGGAGACGAACAAGTAGACGAGTTATCCATCTATTTAACTCATTCAGTCTTATCTTTTAGGCGCATTCATAAGAAGAAATATATCCTACCATAAGGAATATACAATGGCCACTGCAACAATCAGCATCAGAACTACACTCCCAACTGGTAGGATAACAGTTTGAAGCTGGTTTGTCATCGAAGAAAATGTTGAGCAAAGGATTCTTAATGTTGGCATTGAAGGGCAGAAATCCATTACGAGCAGCCGTAACAGTTGAGGAACCTGCAACTAAAATCAGGACTGCCATTGCACCCAAAAGTAACGCAAACTTGTTGCCTTCCATTTCTGCTGCCAAATAACTGATTATATAATTTCTCAATGCAGAGAGTATTGATGAGTCTATGCTCTCACCCAACACTCCTTTATATAGATGAAGATGAAGATGAAGATGAAGATGAAGATGAATGATATGGGATGAGGATTAGAACACGTGCTCTTCCTCTGTTATTTCTTCTACCTTTTCCTTTTTTTTAATTATTATTATTATTTGTTAAGAAGTCACTGTCTTCTCTACTTTTCTCCAATGCTCTAGAGAGCTCCAAGATATAAAGTATTATTATAATAATATAAATGTAAAATATCCTAAATTTTCACCGCGGCTATGCCATTAGGTGCGAGTGTGTGTTGAGAGATTAGGGGGAGTGACGTGAGGTGTGCAAGTGAGAAAGATATTCGAGTAAAGGTCAAGAGAAATATTGTAGTGAGGTATGTTTGTAATATTTTTGTATATTAATAAAAGTGATATTTCTCTTTGTAATTAGAAATTTTCCGGTTGAGTATGTACTTTTTAGTGCACTTAATTGGTTACTAATGATCGGTTATGCCGCCTAAGTTATATAGTCGGTTTTGCCGCCTGAATAGTGTATGATCGGTTCTACTGCCTAATTGGTGTATGGTCGGCACTACCGCCTAAGTTGTACACTAAAAAATTAAAGATAAAAAGGTTAACCGACTCAAGGATTTAGTGTAGCACTAGTGGGTATGTTGGGCCAGTCGAATTTCTAACATTATTAAACCCCACGGTTAATTAAAAATAAAGAAAGCCTCCAAGCTATCTTCAAAATAAAAACTTGTAGCACTAGTGGGTATGTTGGGCCAGTCGAATTTCTAACATTATTAAACCCCACGGTTAATTAAAAATAAAGAAAGACTCCAAGCTATCTTCAAAATAAAAACTCGTAAGGACTTACTTTTAAAATACGAGCAAGTTCAGGAGATTCTTCCTCCCATCCTAATATTTTTTTGGTGAATTTCTCACTGATCCAACAAAGCCGCCCAAATGTTCCTGAAGTATTCACATCCTAGGAAAATATGATCTTTGTTTTCTCCGACAAGCCGCAAAAGTTGCATCGGCCTTTAACAACCATGCTCATTTTTTTTTTGATGAAAGCTAAAGTGATTATAAGTAGTATCTGTTCTAAATATACTTTCAATCATTTGACAATGAACGCTCAATCACCCTGCTGCAACTGTTGGCGCTCAAACCCGTGACCTCTAGGAACAACAATCGTTCCCTTAACCACTAAGGCAAATTGGTTCGTGCCAACCATGCTCATTCTTAGTAGCCTGGCCTTGGTAGGAAGTCTATATAAAAATTTATTGAATACGAAATAAATTGTTAAGAAGATAAAAATTCATAAGTACTAAAAAAATTTGAATTGGACCGGTCTAATTTTTTTTTTGAATGTGTTGTCTTTTCTAAAAAAGATGCATATTAAGTCTTCAATATCCTATTAAAACGTTCAAGATGCGTTAAAAAAATAATTAACAATTAATTATTTAATAAAAATATATTTCGATCTAAAAATGTCATATCTTATCCGAAAAGTCTTTACAAATCTAATCATAACCTAACCTTCAACAACTTTATTAATAAGAAAATAAAAAAATGATTATGATTGAAGAAATTTAGTCATCAATAATTTCAATAAAGAAGGGGGTGAATTTATTATTTAATCACGGAACTGATGAGCTTGGAATGCTAAATTATGCATTTATGGAACTGATGAGCTTGGAATGCTAAACTGGAACTGATGAGCTTGGAATGCTAAATTTGTTCACTGATGGAATTATAAGTTATGCATTTATGAAACCGATGAGCTTGAAATGTTAGAATAAACATAATACATCTAAAATATAATTCAGGATTTATTAACAATTTCTCGTTAAGATGTTTTAGAACGATAAAAATTTGGGTAAACTACACAGTTGACCACTGAACTATGGGGTTGGTGTCAATATGACCACTATATTATTTTTCGTCTCAAATACACCACACAACTATTTAAATGGTGCCACGTTTGCCACACGCCGTTAAAAAAATGAAAAAATTGACGGAACTGTTAAAAAAATTGGTATAATTACACATTTGATCCTCTATATTTATACAATATATCAAAAAAATTAGTATAATTACACATTTGGTCCTCTATATTTATACAATATATCAATTTAGTCCTAAATTTAATCTAATAAAATAAATTAATTATTCAATAAGATGGTGACACGTGTCACCACCTTATTGGAAGTCTTTAATTATTTTTATTTAATTAATTTAATTAATTTTCCACCTCCAATCAGGTGGTGACACGTGTCACCCAATTGAATGGAAAATTGAAAGGAACAAAAATGCCCCTGCCAAGATTCGAACTCAAGACCTCTAGTTAGAGAGGCTATGTGCTTGCCACTGAACCAAGCACACTTTCATGCTATGGGGTCATTAATATATGTATTTAATGATTGTTACTGCCTAGAAAATTAAAGAGAAGAAAATGCAATTGCAAGGATTCGAACCAAGGACCTCATGGACTAAAGCACATGTGCTTGCCACTACGCCAAGTGTATTTTTTGTGATATAAAGTACAACATTTAATATATGTCTTATATAGATTTTAATTCTTGAGAAAAGGAATGAAATGTGGTTTTAAGAAATTCGAATGTAATATTTTTATAATCCATAAAAAATCTAACCCAATTAAATAAATCTAATAACTAAATTAATATTAAAATTATTATTTTCACGATGTGCTTGCCCTCGAATTCGGTTAATATTATTTTTACGATTAAATTTTTAATAAATATTAAAATTATTAATTAAGTAAAAAAACTCAATTCAACGATTATATACGTGGAATTATAAAAATAAATCTAAAATTGAAAAATATATTAAATTTAGTTTAAAATATAAAAATTTTAAAATAATATTAATTTAGTTATTAGATTTATTTAATTGGGTTAGATTTTTTTATGGATCATAAAAATATTACATTCGAATTTCTTAAAACTACATTTCATTCCTTTTCTCAAGCATTAAAATTTATATAAGACATATATTATATGTTGTACTTTGTATCACAAGAGATACACTTGGTGCAGTGGCAAGCACATGTCCTTTCAACCATGAGGTCCTTGGTTCGAATCCTTGCAATTGCATTTTCTTCTCTTTTATTTTCTGGGCAGTAACAATCATTAAATACATATATTAATGACCCCATAGCACGAAAGTGTGCTTGGTTCAGTGGCAAGCACACAGCCTCTCTACCAAGAGGTCCTGAGTTTGAATCATGGTAGGGGCGTTTTTGTTCCTTTCAATTTTCCACCTCCAATTGGGTGACACGTGTCACCATCTTATTGAATAATTAATTTATTTTATTAGACTAAATTGATATATTGTATAAATATAGAGGACCAAATGTGTAATTATACTAATTTTTTTGATATATTGCATAAATATAGAGGACCAAATATGTAATTATACCAATTTTTTTAACAGTTCCGTCAATTTTTTCGTTTTTTTAACGGTGTGTGGCAAACGTGGCACCATTTAAATAGTTGTGTGGTGTATTTGAGACGAAAAATAATATAGTGGTCATATTGACACCAACCCCATAGTTCGGTGGTCAACTGTGTAATTTACCCTAAAAATTTTATGCACCCTTTCAGTGCTTTTGTCTATGCTCCAACACTAAAAAATATTAAAAAATAAAATTTAAGTTTTAATCCTAAATTCTACATTGTATACCCTACAAAATACACCATACCTTAAATTCCCAAAACCCTAACCATAACCCATAACTTTAACCCTAAAACCTAAACTTAATTTTTAATGTGAAGGCATAAATAGAAACACCGAACATGGGCAGATGATTTCTATTCGTTTTAAAATGCATTAGAAAATAATTGACAGCTGGTCATTTAATAAAAAAACATCACTATTTAAATATATTCAAGTCTCATTCAAAAAGTCTTCACAAATCAGTTTTAGGGCATGTTTGACTCTCTATCTAATTAAATCATATTTTGCCGAGCAAAAAATATATACAAATCTCAAAACTTAAATCCACACAAGTGAAACAAAGATGAGCATCTTTGGTCACTCGGCCAATTAAAAGATCTCAAGATTGACGAAGGATTTGTTACTATAATCAAAGTGTTTGGTTGTTAAAAATTATGATATATATTACACCGTTTACCTTGCGTTTAACGAATGTTAAAAAAATAAGTATTATGTATGAATGTACCATATTAAGCTTAAATTTTACATACAAATTATGATAACTTTTTTATATTATTGACATTAATTTTAATTTTAAGTGATAAATAGTTGGGGTGATATAAGGTGACAATCGGATGAGAAATAATTAAAAATTATTAGAATTTTAACTGACGGGATAACGAATAATCGAACTCTATATATACTTTAATTGCGATCTCACATTTGTTTATTTTGTTTATATATATATATATATATGTTATTTGTTTGAAAATAGCTTACTATTAAAAAACGAAAGCTATATATTTTTTTAGAATGAGTACGTCAGATTTATTCATAAAGTAGAAATAAGGAAAAAAGTTTACAACTTGATCCAGACAAATCCTTAAAAACAAAACTAATGCCCTTAGATCAAACAAGACCAGAAAAGAAGAAGGTAAAAACCTTAATTCAAAAATTCGAAACAAATTAGATACAAAAAACCACCAAAGCTCAACGATGAAGGTAAAAACATCAACAACAACATTAAAACACTACACCAAGCTTGGTATATAACGGCATTTTTTGCGGCGCTTTTTGAGCAAACGCCACTAAATTTTCATCTATTGCGGCATTTAAAGAGCAAACGCCACAAAATACAAACTTTGCGGCGTTTTTGGAACAAATGCCGCCATAAAATGATATTGCAGAATTGTGGTAAGTTGACAACATGTTTATTACCAAAATTCGATCGCGAACAATAGTGGTGGTTAATCTTGCATCTAAATACAAATTGAGAGTCCAAAGCAAGGAGATCAACAAGATAACCAAAATAACGACATCTTGATCAATCGTGGCGACAATAAATCTAACTCTAAAAAGATCAAAAAGCTTAATAACGTACTAAGAAGCAGAGTAATTGAAATAAAATGTTGTTATAAAAGATTTTCTTGCCGAAACAATCAAATCATTTTGTAATAAAAACATCAGAAGGTACTTGTCATTTTTTTAATATATCTAACGTAGTTAAATAAATATTTTATTTAAAATAAGGGGCCTCAAAGCAAGGTGTTTGCCGTTTTTGTCTTGAGAGAAAGACCATTTCGTCCTGCTTCTATTCCATACAAAAAAGCTATTTTACTCTACTTTAAATTTTTTTGAACTATAACATTAAACTTTAAACCTAAATTTTTACTATAGAGATATATATAAGGACAATGAGGAGAGACAGAAAATTTCTATTCATTATTTATTACTACACACTAAAAAATATATAAAAATTTTAGATTTTGATACCTCAAATTAAATTTTTTGATTTTACCTCTGATTGAATCTTCGTAAAATTTACGTTCTTGGCAACGCGATTCAACAAGAATTAATCTATCTCTAATACAGTCAAAATCATCTATCGGTCTCCTCGTAACTTGACGCTGCCATCATTTAAACAAGACTTATCGGTGTAGTGATAACAACAAATTTTACACAATCTTTTATTATAAAATAAAAACTAAATTTACACTATTGATTATATGATATGGTCCCAAAAATTATAATAATAATTCACAGATCACAATAAATCAATTGAGACAAAGTTTTCTGTAAGTTGGGAATGCAACATGTCAGGGACTGTATTTTATTTCACTGTATTTTTGTCCTGCTGGCTTCAACTCGACATTGTAATCTCCATAAGAGAGAATGACTTTAGGGTGATGAGAATTGTGAGAATAACCATCGAAATAACCAATTATTTTTGTAAGTAAAAGCATCCAAAGAACTTTTCATCATTTAAATAACCATCGAAAAAAAGAAGATTCATAATATATATATCTGATTTAACGCAGTTAAATAGATGGTTTATTTAGAAAAAAAAAACAAGAAAGTAGCAAGATACATAATCCCTGTCACATATGCAAGGGATAGGTACATGACAGTTGACACCACAAAATACAAAACAACATCAACTTAATGAAAAGGCGAACAAGTAGACGAGTTATTCATCTATTTAACTCATTCAGTCTTATCTTTTAGGTGCACAGATAAGCAGCAGAATAATGACACTGCAACAATCAGCATCAGAACTACACCCCCAACCGGTAGGAGAACAGTTTGAAGCTGGTTTGTCATCGAAGAAAATGTTTTTTTTTATCAGCACTGTATGATTTTTATTGAAAGAAAAAAGCATACAGCTCGACAAGCCATACACCTCATTAAAAACCTCCCTAGTGGAGGAAAAGAGTACGATATGACTTGTCTAAACAAATTACAATATCCCCCGACCCTTATTACAAGCAGGCCACGAATAATGACATACGATCGACGCCCTCCTTGGCCAAAACATCAGCGAATCCATTCGCCTCCCTAGGCACATAACAAAATTGCAACTCATATGCAACCTGCCGCGCTTGATCAATCGCCATGAACACATCCCACAACCGCCATGGCCTCTTTGCCGGTCGTGTAACCCAACTCAAAGCCACCTGTGAATCGGACTCAATTATCACACATTGTTGTCGCCAGCTTCCCTCCACCACCAAGCTTAAAGCAAATGCTATAGCCCGAATTTCGGCTTCGTTTGAGTCCATCACCCCCAAAGGCCCCGAAAACAGCCCCAATATACGACTCTCCCCGTCCCTCATCACTCCCCCAAATCCTGCTGGCCCCGGCTTACCCCTCGCCGCACCGTCAGCGTTAAATTTCAAAACTCCCATAACCGGTGGCTGCCAAAACACCCCACGCCTCACCTTCTTACCCGCCACGCTAAACACATGAGAAGACGGGCATGTCCACCAAACTGCCTCGGACAGCAACTCCCCTTCCACGCCCACTTTAATCCAATAAAATGATCTCAACTTCACCAAAAAACATATTTCTTCCATCGTCAAGCATTTGCCGCAAAATATCCGCTCATTTCTAGCCAACCATAGTGACCACAACAAAGCACTAACACATGCTACACACAAACGTTTCATGCTACCCATAAACGGACAATGCAAATGTTCGACAAAAAATCAGTGAAACTAACTGAGAAAGGCGTCGATATATTCCACCAATTGCGCAGCCACACCCAATATTGCAACACATTCGGACATTCATAGAAAAGATGTGCAATCGATTCTTCTGATGACTCGCACCACGAGCATCTACTTTGTTCGGCACTCAATGACAGCCCGCGATGTCGCAAAAAATCCGCCGTAGGTAATCTTCTTAACCATATGAACCAAAGGAACGCCTGCACCTTTGGTGGTACCAATACATTCCAAGCGAAACAGTCCCCCAAATCCTCATCGCCAAACTTATCCATCAGCAATAATTTGGATAATGCCTTCACCGAGAAAATGCCATGCGCATCCGCTCGCCAAATTAACATATCCTGTCGAGCCTCCCATAATGGTACCCCCCGCACCAACTCTTGTAATCCATGCAGCCGATCCAGCTCAAAACCACGTAACTGTCGTCTAAAAAACGATGTCCCCTGCCCATGTTCCAACGTCCCCCCCACAACATAATCATGAATCCAGGCCAGCTTGTTAATAGACAGCATGAATAGTCGCGGATAAATGTCTTTAAGTGGTTGCTGCGTAATCCAAGGATCGAACCAAAATAAGACCATCTTCCCATTCCCAATTTTCCACTGAAAACCTTCCATTCCCATATCATGCTCAATGCTAATGTCACAAGAGTTTAACACAATCTGTTTCCACACCCCCAACATTGCCGACAAATTTTCCGTGTTGAAACGCCACCATTGAATATTTACCCCATACTTGGCTGTGATCAGTCTTCGCAACAACGAGTCACAATCCTGTGCATAACGCCACATCCACTTGGACAGCAAAGCCTTGTTTTTTATCCTCAAATCCGCCACCCCCAAACCACCCAAATGTCTAGGCCGACATACAACATCCCAGCCCACCCTACTCATCTTCCGTTCGAGTCCAACACCCCCCACAAAAATGCACGTCTAATTTTATCCAATTGTGCAATAATTCCTTTAGGGACCGTGAATAACCCCATATAAAAAATAGGAAGTGCTAAAAGAACGAAATTTACCAAAGTTACGCGTGCAACGAATGAGAGTGATGTGCGTTTCCATCCGGCTAACTTGCGCCGAAAGTTAGCAATAATAGGCTCCCACACCGACAGATTTCTCGGATTATCACCTAACGGAAATCCTAGATAAGTAAATGGCAGCCCCCCTGCTTGCATCCCAACATCTCGGCCACCAAAGTACCCAATCCATCCTCCACATCAATTGCATATAGCGAGCTTTTTGCGAAATTAATTCCCAAACCCGAGCACACCTGAAAACAATGCAAAATTCTATTGATGTTCCGTGCCACCTCAACCGATGCCTCAAAAAATAAAATGGTGTCGTCGGCGAACTGTAGATGAGTTAAAGATATCCCCGACACTACCTCCACCCCACGCACCAAACCAGCCGACTCGGCATTACCCAACATCAAGTGCAATGCTTCAGCAACTATGACAAATAATAGAGGCGAGAGTGGGCAGCCTTGGCGTAATCCACGCCCCATCCGAAACTCTTTAGTTGCGCTGCCATTCACCAAAACTGATAGGCGAGGTGAGCTGATGCACTCCTTAACCCATTCCCTCCACCTACTACAAAATCCCATGCGATCCAATACCGAATCAAGAAAAATCCAGCTTACAAAATCGTAAGCTTTGGCAAAATCAAGCTTCAGAATAAATCCCCTAATGAGTTCTCAAATTTGTCATGTTTCACTTGCTACTTTTCTAGTTATTGTGACTTCTTGCTGCTTAATACATACTGTTTTCATTACATTTTGTGCAGAGGTCCAATTCTGGAAATAGCAGTGAAAATGGGGCATTTCTGCAGTTTTTTTTATTATCCTGTCATGACTGGCATCATGGGCACGACACCAGGCACGACGCGTCTGACGTGGCAGTAACATGGCAGTGACGTGGCAGTGACGTGACAACTTCTAGAAGATCCTGAAATGTTCCGGAAGAAGAATCCGATCAGATTATCAGCTTTTATCCATATTAGTTTTATTTTAAATTTTAATCAACATTTGAATTTGAATTATTATTTCTTATCTCTTATCTTTGTAAATCTAAGCCTATAAATACCAACCTTTGGTGAAGGCTTAAGATCATCTTCTAGTTTTTGAGTCTTTTTATCTTTGTAAACATTTCTAGCTTTAATAGAAGTTCATTTCCTTCAATTTATTGTTTCATTTATTTTATGTTATTCAATTATTTTTCTAAAATCAAGTTAAGTATGATAATCAATATCATGCTTAGCTAAATCCTTTAAGCCAAGAACCAGCCAAGTCAATTCGATTCGTGAGAATTGAACTTGCTTAAATTCTTTTGGGGAAATCATTTTTATCTTTCTGCTTAGATAGTTTGGCAATCGGCCTTACTAAAAGTTTTTAACCGTTTTTTATATCAAAAAGGGCCCTTTGGTCTGAATTCGCTTAAAAACACAGTTGGGAGGAAGGATCGGCCTGTGGCAAATTTCGACTTCCTATGAACACTCTTAGCGGCGGTCCGCTAAGGAAAGATAAAATCAGAAGCGATTCTATTTTTAGACAATTTCTGAGTCGGGTTTTTCCTGCTTATTTCTAAATACTTTAACGGCGATAGACGTGGTTGATTTATTTAAGAACCGTATTTCAAAGATAGACTTGGGAGGATTGGTTACTCGAGAGAAGAACAAGTTACGACGGGTTGGGCCTCGTAGACTGTAACCGACATGATCCCCGAAATAAAATCTATTTCAATGATCGAAAGAATTGAAGGAGCTGGTTCGAGGCTGATTTGCACACTTGGTTTTTCTTACTACTTTTAATCCTTGTTTTTTTTTTTATTTTATTACCTCACCAAAAAATCATATCACCCCATTCTTTTATTTCTTTGTTTTTACAGATATTCCTGGGAATTCAGATTTGACAAATTCAAGTCAACAATTCCAGCTAATCTCCCTGCGGATCGACCCTCTTTCCATATATCTATTCAATTTCTTTATTTTATTTATTGTTGAAAGAGGTTAAACACTTATTATTTTTGACCGGTTAAACGACGACTTGTCAAAATTGGCGCCGTTGCCGGGGAGATTTATTTTCGGCAATTTTTGACTGATTTTTGTTTTATTTTATGACCATGAAGAATTCGAGTATTTTAGCTCCATACAACCCGGAAATTGAAGCAAGCGCTCGTAGAACTCACGACAAAACACTTCGACGAAAGAAACAACAAAGCACACGACGACCCGAACAAGAATCCACTTCCGAAACAACACCAATCGAAGAACCTACATAGGAACCATAAACAATGGCGGACCAAACAATTCGAGAGCTGAACGCAGCCCCTACTGTGCAACAACCCCTTTGCATCGCTTTTCCTCAAGGCGACACTCCCTTCCAGCTTAAAACAGGATTAATTCACCTACTCCCTACCTTTAACGGCCTGCCTACTGAAAGCCCACACAAGCATCTTGCCGAATTCCATATGGTGTGCAGCAGCATGAAACCACAAGGGGTCTCGGAGGACCAAATAAAACTAAGGGCTTTTCCTTTTTCCTTAGCCGGAACGGCTAAAGAGTGGTTATTTTATTTGCCTTCGAATTCGATTAATACATGGTCTGACCTTTCTCGTGTTTTTCTTGATAGGTATTTCCCTGTAGCAAAAGCAACATAAATTAGGCGAAACATATTGGGCATCCAACAAATGCACGACGAATCCCTATATGATTATTGGGAAAGGTTCAAGAAGCTATGCGCAAGCTGTCCGCAACATGGCTTATCCGAACAGACACTCCTTCAATACCTATACGAAGGAATGTTACCGATGGACAAAAAGATGGTAGATGCAGCAAGCGGTGGCGCGCTCGTCAACATGACTCCTATTGCAGCGAGAACTTTAATCTCCACAATGG
Organism: Hibiscus tridactylites; assembly: GCA_958450335.1. Lineage (NCBI taxonomy): Eukaryota > Viridiplantae > Streptophyta > Magnoliopsida > Malvales > Malvaceae > Hibiscus > Hibiscus tridactylites. Next base: position 76,960,751 of record OY288284.1, on the reverse strand, counting down.
CTGCAAACTCGCAGCAGTTTGGCTCGGCAAGTGAACCCAGTCGACGGGTTCACACAGTAAGCACAATTACATTAGAAAATAAGATTGATAATTTGACTAATATTGTGCATTCACTTGTTTCAGGAGAAATAGGAGTTGCTAAGGCGTGCGGGATTTGTACTATGCAAGATCACGCAACCGATTTATGCCCAATGCTGAGGGAAACGTCTAGTGCCCAAGTCAACGCCTTACACAACTTTCCCGGACCTCCCCAAAGGCCATACAATCCGCAAAGCAACACATTCAACCCCGGGTGGAGAGATCATCCTAACTTTAGCTATGGTAATAGGAATCCAAATTTCCAAACTAGACAACCTCCCTACCAAAATCAAGCCCCCCCAGAAATCTTCCCTTGAATCTATTGTTGAGAGGTTAGCCGTTTCACAAGTGAAGTTCCAAAACCAAACGCAATCTCACCTTCAGGAACTAGACAAACAAGTTAGCCAATTAGCTCAAACAATAGGGCGACTAGAATCTCAAGGAAAATTGTCATCACAAACCGAAGTCAATCCAAGGGAAAATGTGAGCGAAATCACTTTGCGAAGCGGAACCGTGATAGCACCTGAACCGCCAAAGAAGGACGAGCGAAAATCTGAAAGCTCCTCGGAACACCAAAAAGACAAGTCTCCTTCCACTTCAGGTAACATCGAATCTAAAATTCCTATTTCTACTTACGAACCTGTTCCGCCTTTTCCAGGAAGACTAGCAAAAAGGGACAAGAAGAAGGAAGAAAAGGAAATAATGGAGGTGTTCAAAAAGGTGGAAATTAACATTCCACTCTTGGATGTTATTAGGAAGGTTCCTAAATACGCAAAGTTTTTGAAAGACCTGTGTACAAACCGAAGAAGGTTATCAGGAAACGAGAGAGTTAATCTTGGCGAGAATATTTCAGCCATTTTTCAAAGACCGCTACCACCAAAATACAAGGATCAAGGTATGTTTGCGATCCCCTGTAAACTTGGGAATGTTGGAATCAAAAGAGCTATGTGCGATTTGGGTGCCTCCATCAATGTCATGCCTTTAAATGTTTATAGAAAAATCTCAAATGATCCACTGAAGGAAACTAAGGTAACAATACAATTGGCTGATAGGTCGATTATATATCCCGAAGGGGTATTAGAAAATATTTTGGTTAAGGTAAATAATCTCATTTTTCCCGCCGATTTTTATATTATTGATATGAAGAATGATCATAGCAACAATGGGTCTGAAATTTTGCTTGGACGTCATTTTCTATCAACCGCACACACAAAAATTGATGTTCGTAATGGTATTTTAACCATGGAGTTCGACGGAGAGGTAGTGAAGTTTGATGTGTATAAAGCTATGAAATATCCTGATTCTGTCGCAAGCCTTAATTTCATTGATATTATAGATCCTTTGGCTAATGACTTTATCGGAACTGATTTATTTCATGACTTTTGTAGGGAATTGGAAGATCTCAAAGATGACGACTTAGGCGAAACAATCTCTACTCTCTCTTTAATTTCTGAAATTCGATTAACTCCATCACAATCTAAACCTCTTCCCTCAATTTTGCAGGTACCTCAGCTAGAATTGAAACAACTCCCACCACACTTGAAATATGCATATCTGGGCGACAAAGAAACTCTACTCGTCATCATATCAAGCGAATTGTCGTCACAACAGGAGGATGAGTTAATTGCTACGTTGAGCATCCATAAAGAGGCAATCGGATGGACATTAGCCGATATCAAAGGCTTAAGTCCTTCCACGTGCATGCACAAAATAAAAGTGGAGGATGGCGCAAAACCTATCTGAGAGGGACAACGTCGACTGAACCCACCGATGATGGATGTGGTAAGACAAGAAATACAAAAATTGCTAGATGTCGATATCATCTATGCAATTTCTGACAGTAAGTGGGTTAGTCCAATTCATGTTGTGCCTAAGAAAACGAGAATAACTATTGTCGAAAATGATGAAGGTGAAAAGGTTCCAAAAAGAGTTCAAAACGGATGGCGAATGTGTATCGATTACAGGAAACTTAATTCCCAAACTCGAAAAGACCATTTCCCTTAACCGTTCATCGATCAAATGATCGAAAGACTTGCTGGAAAAACACATTATTGTTGTCTTGACGGATTCTCTGGATTTTTTCAGGTACCTGTAGCACTCGAAGATCAAGAAAAGACTACATTTACTTGTCCATTTGGCACATTTGCATATAGGCGAATGCCTTTCGGGCTATGCAACGCTCCAGCCACTTTCCAACGTTGCATGCTAAGCATTTTTTCCGATCACATTGAGCGAGGTATAGAGGTATTTATGGATGATTTCACCGTTTACGACGATTCATTTTCTAAATGTCTCTCTAATCTTTCATACGTGCTTAATCGATGCATTGAGTATAATTTAGTTTTAAATTATGAGAAGTGTCACTTTATGGTAAGTAAATGTTTAGTTCTCGGTCATGTGGTTTCTGCCCAAGGTATAGTCGTTGATAAAGCTAAAGTAGACGTTATTCGCTCACTTCTATACCCCACTTCGGTGAGGGAAATCTGAAGTTTTCTTGGTCATGCAGGATTCTATCGACGCTTCATAAAGGATTTCTCTAAGCTCGCACAACCACTTTGTCGCCTATTACAAAAAGATGTATCATTCGATGTAGACAAAGCTTGTAGAGAATCATTTGATGAACTAAAAGCACGACTTATTTCCGCCCCCATTGTGCAGCCCCCGGATTGGTCGTTACCTTTCGAAATCATGTGCGATGCCTCCGATCTAAGTGTAGGTGCAGTGCTTGGGCAAAGATCCAAAGACGGACCGCATGTTATCGCTTATGCCTCTAGAACTCTTGATTCGGCACAACGAAATTATTCTACAACAGAAAATGAGCTTTTTGCTGTCATTTTTGCATTAGATAAGTTTCGCCCTTATTTATTAGGAACTAAAATTCTCATTTTTTCTGATCATGCAGCATTGAAATACTTGATCAACAAAAAGGACGCGAAACCTCGTTTGATTAGATGGATACTCTTGTTACAAGAGTTTGACATCCAAATCAAAGACAAGAAGGGCATCGAGAATTTGGTGGCGGATCACCTAAGCCGTTTAGCGACATCACCAATCGAACTCCCTCTACGAGATGAATTCCCGGATGAATCGCTAATGGAAGTTAAGGTAACATTCCCTTGGTTTGCTGATTTGGCAAATTTCTTAGCCACTGGTAAGGTCCCTAACAATTTGTCTCAATCCGCGGTTAAACGTATTAAAAGAGATGCTAGATATTATATATGGGATGATCCATATTTGTGGAAATTGTGTTCTGATCAAATAATTCGTCGTTGCGTAAGTAATAGCAAGGTAACTTTTATACTTAAATTTTGTCATTCTTACGCTTGTGGCGGACATTTTGGTCCTAAACGAACTGCACACAAAATCCTTGAGTGCGGGTTCTTTTGGCCTACTTTATTTAAAGATACTTACAATTTCTGCAAATCATGTGACAGATGCCAACGGGTTGGGAATTTAAGCCGTCGAAGCAAAATGCCATTAAATCCAATACATATATGTGAAGTATTCGATGTGTGGGGACTCGACTATATGTGACCTTGTATTTCATCCTATGGAAATCTTTATATTATTTTAACGGTTGATTACGTTTCGAAATGGGTTGAGGCGAAAGCCACCCGTGAAAATGATGTGAGAACCACGACTAATTTTTTGCGTGAATTTATTTTTTCCAGGTTTGGGACTCCAAGGGCGATCATTTGTGATAGAGGAACACATTTCGTCAATCGAATTGTCGAAGCTTTGATGAGGAAATATGGCGTGACGCAACGCATATCAACAGCTTATCACTCGCAAACTAACGGACAAGCGGAGGTTTCAAATAGGGAAATTAAGTCAATCCTAGAGAAAAATTGTAAAACCCAATCGAAAGGATTGGAGCTTGAAATTGGTCGATGCGTTATGGGCATATAGGACCGCCTGCAAAGGACCTATCGGCATGTCACCTTACCGCCTTGTCTTCGGTAAACCTTGTCATCTTCCGGTCGAACTTGAACATAGAGCATTTTGGGCAGTGAAAGAATGTAATATGGAGATGAGCGTCGTTGGCGAAACACGGAAACTCCACATCCAAGAACTTGAGGAAATTCGCCGAAACGCTTACGATAGCGCACAGCGTTATAAAGAACAAACTAAAGCGTTTCATGACAAACACATTTCATTTAAATCCTTTTCAATTGGACAAAAAGTTCTCCTATTTAACTCAAAGCTGAAAATTTTTGCAGAAAAACTTAAGTCTAAGTGGAGCAGGCCGTTTACCGTAGTCAATACCTTCCCTCATGGAGCCGTGGAGATTGAAGACAGCTCGGGTGCACAGTTTAAAGTGAATGGACAGCGACTCAAACCGTTCTTCGAAAGCGCACCCATCGAACGAATTGAAGAAATTATCCTCGAAGAACCGAAAATCTGAGCATTGAATTGGTCGAGCTTAACGACAATAAACAAAGCGCTAAATGGGAGGCAACCCATTGGTTCAATCTTTTTTTAATTTTTAATTTTATTATTTTTATTTTATTTTTACTCTTTGCTCCAGTATATTTCTTTCTTGAATAAACTTTTTTTCCCACTGCAGGCTTCTCTGTCGAATGGAGCAAGGCAATTTCATTCCCCAGCCAAAGTGCACCGTTTCATTAAACGCGGTGCATTTTAGCACGCTTAATGAACGGTGCACGATAGCCACGACCCTTCCATTTACACTTTCGCATATCCAGCCATTTCCCCCCCTTTTTCCTTTTCTTTCCTTTCCGCAAACACCACTAAACCCTAGCAATCTCACCCCGCCGTAAACACCCAACCGGATTTTCACCCCGCCGACATCAGCCCACAATGCCGCGCACAAGACAACAAGCCCGCCGTCTCCCTCAAGAACCACCTATGGTTATCGGCGGACGGCGTCGTTTTCAACCGCCCCAGTTTATGGAGATTAGCAGCGAGTCCGAACCCTCCGTCGCACCTCCTCCTCGTCGCGGAGGCCGTCAACGACAAGCCACCACTCCGCCGGCCGAAAATCCTATCCCCAGACTACCGCGGCTCCTCTGCCTCCTTCCCTGAGCGTCAGCCGCCGTTCGCACCGTTCCAACAGCGTCGCCGGCCCAAGCACCAGCCGCCGTCCGCCATCCCCACGGTCTCCGTCGCCATCGTTTTATTCGATGCCCACTGTGGACTCGTCCACACCCTCTCGACAGCATCCATCTCATACCCAACAGAGGGATTCCACAATCCCTTCATTTTCTATGCACTCTGCCGATTCGGAGCAACACCCCGAGGTAAATTCTACCCCGATTTTAACTCAACCGTTGCTAATGTATCACCCTTCTTTTGGATACACAGAAGACTTCTCGGCCGATTACGGTTTCCACCAAGATCACCAGTCCTCTGCAAACTATCATCATGGCGAGCACTCTGACCAGCAGAATAGTGCATCATCTTTTCCCTCTCCGCCCAGAGGCGGCACAGAAAATCCTGAAAGAAATAGGCGTGGGCGTAAGTATACTGTCCCGGCAGAAGAAGAGCTCAAAGGTTTCCTCATCTTTTCTTCCGATCAGCTCGACCAATTTCAGAGTATCAGACATAGACCTTTTCGGGTTTGCAAATTCATTCCCCAACTTACTATTGTTAATCTTAATATCTCTGAATCTGTCACACACTATATTGATGTTATCGGATGGACTGCCTATTCTGAAATAAAATGTGGAACATTTTATGAGTTGGTTTTTGAATTCTACTCAACATTCTCTTTTGCCGAAACTAGTTACATTACGCCTGACTCTCCTGCTATTATCAAATTTCGGTTATGTGGTCAAAGTTTTGCTATGTCTGTCAATGAATTTAATTTAGCTATGGGTTTTGTGACTAACGTCACAAACCCTGATTATCTAACAACATTGTTTGAGATTCCTGCAGATTTCGATGAAAATGCTGCTTATTTTGAGCTATCCGGACAAACAGACATAGTCTTCGACCCTCGTTCCACCAAGGCTATTGCGCTTCAAGATCCCGGGCTCCGTTATGTTCATCGTTTCCTTGCCTACAATTTTTCTGGACGTAACGATGCCTCTGCCACTTTAAGTAAGACCGAACTATTCTTCCTCTGGTGTATGCATTCGGGTAGGAAGGTAAACTTAGGATTTTGGTTAGCTCGCCAGTTCAAAGTCGTCATCCGGTATAATCGTCCCTTAATCCTTGGTCCTTTAATTACTCACCTTGCATTTAGAATAGCTCACTTTGATATTGAGCATTTCACTTGCGCTTTTTCTATGGATGCTTTAGATGAGCGTTTCTTGGACTCCATGGGACTACTTGATGGACCACCGGATGCGCCCTTCTTCAATCCACCGGGAATTTTAACGCCAAGGACAAGGAGGGTTTTCGCTCGCAGAAACGCCCCATGTGCCCCTCAATCCCCTCCTCCCCAAGAGCAGCCTTCTCACGATGTTCCGAATTTCGCTGCGCGCCTCCACGCACTAGAAGACAACATTTCCGAAATCCTCTCTTACCTACGTCCTGGGCGCGGCCGCGAACGTGGCCGCAATCGTCGTTGATCACGGGGGGTTCCCTTTACCCCTCTTTGCCTTAACTTTTAATTCTTTTTTTCTGAATTGGGGCAATTCATTTAAGTGAGGGGGAGGGTGCAAAAACACCACTTGTCCTATGCTTGTTTGATAATATGTTTGACTTTGATTAAACTTGAGATGATATTTTCTTGCCATTACATGTTACCTAGCATGTTGTACTTGTTCTAGTGCTTAGGAGTGATTGAATTGGAGCATTTTTGATAATCAAATGATATGGGTAATCTGCAGCTTGACATTTTTTTTAATTACTCTTGATTGTGTTAATTGGATTTCTCGCCTAGCTTAATCAACTTAGCCTAATTTTGTGAGAAATTGAGCCTTGAGCATGCATCTTATTCTTTATGCTCGTTCTTCCTTGCTTGAGAGAGTCATCCTGAACTTTAGGAATCTAGAACTTGTGGCTTGCTTACAATTCGAGACTACACTAAGAACGAGGTTCTTTAAAATGATTTAGGCATTAGGCTTTAACCTTTTCCATCCCTTTCACTCTATTTTACCCTTTCTCATCGCCTAGTGAGCCTTTTGTTAGCCTTACACCCCATTTTTTGGCTTAACCCTCAACCAAACTTTTTGATTGATCAGATGCTAGAACTGTATTGCTAGACAAAAAGGGGCTGCAATTCGAATAAGGGCATAATTTTTCCGAAAAAAGAAAGAAAAAATGAAAAAAAGAAGAAAAAAACAAAGGAAAAGAAAAAAACAGTTTCGAAAAAAGAAAAAAAAGAGAGAAATGTGTTTGCTTGCCCATTTTTAACTTCTCTTTTGTCTTCGTTGCTTATTGTTTGAAACTTCTTGCATGGATCATCTTCTTTTGCCTTTTCTTTCCATCTTTCTACCTTTTTTTTTCTAAACCCACATTACACCTTGAATAAAAGACCTAATGATTTTTGCACCTCGATTCTAATAAAGTAGTGGAGAATTGAACTTGTTACAAGCTTATGGAAACCTTTGTTCATGCATGACTTTGAGTGTTTCTGCTTCAAATTTACCTTTAAAACACTTTGAGTGCTCTTGAGTGTATCTTGGTGAGGATTAAGACTAGGCTAAGATTTGATTAATGCTTGATAGGTAATTGAAAGAGACAAGGGCTGCTCTTTGCTTGTATTTATTTGGTTTGATTATGTTTCTTTCATGAAGCTCCTTTTGTGCTAGAACTCTTATGATTCTATTTGATACTTGTAATGGCTTGAGAAATGCATTCTTGGGTTTATGTTATTTCGGACATACTTGAGGACAAGTATGAGACAAGTGAGGGGGAATTTGATGAGTTCTCAAATTTGTCATGTTTCACTTGCTACTTTTCTAGTTATTGTGACTTCTTGCTGCTTAATACATACTGTTTTCATTACATTTTGTGCAGGGGTCCAATTCTGGAAATAGCAGTGAAAATGGGGCATTTCTGCAGTTTTTTTTATTATCCTGTCATGATTAGCATCATGGGCACGACACCAGGCACGACGCATCTGACGTGGCAGTGACATGGCAGTGACGTGGCAGTGACGTGACAACTTCTAGAAGATCCTGGAATGTTCCGGAAGAAGAATCCGATCAGATTATCAGCTTTTATCCATATTAGTTTTATTTTGAATTTTAATCAACATTTGAATTTGAATTATTATTTCTTATCTCTTATCTTTGTAAATCTAAGCCTATAAATACCAACCTTTGGTGAAGGCTTAAGATCATCTTCTAGTTTTTGAGTCTTTTTATCTTTGTAAACATTTCTAGCTTTAATAGAAGTTCATTTCCTTCAATTTATTGTTTCATTTATTTTATGTTATTCAATTATTTTTCTAAAATCAAGTTAAGTATGATAATCAATATCATGCTTAGCTAAATCCTTTAAGCCAAGAACTAGCCAAGTCAATTCGATTCGTGAGAATTGAACTTGCTTAAATTCTTTTGGGGAAATCATTTTTATCTTTCTGCTTAGATAGTTTGGCAATCGGCCTTACTAAAAGTTTTTAACCGTTTTTCATATCAAAAAGGGCCCTTTGGTCTGAATTCGCTTAAAAACAAAGTTGGGAGGAAGGATCGGCCTGTGGAAAATTTCGACTTCCTATGAACACTCTTAGCGGTGGTCCGCTAAGGAAAGATAAAATCAGAAGCGATTCTATTTTTAGACAATTTTTGAGTCGGGTTTTTCCTGCTTATTTCTAAATACTTTAACGGCGATAGACGTGGTTGATTTATTTAAGAACCGTCTTTCGAAGATAGACTTGGGAGGATTGGTTATTTGAGAGAAGAACAAGTTACGACGGGTTGGGCCTCGTAGACTATAACCGACATGATCCCCGAAATAAAATCTATTTCAATGATCGAAAGAATTGAAGGAGCTGGTTCGAGGCTGATTTGCACACTTGGTTTTTCTTACTACTTTTAATCCTTGTTTTTTTTTATTTTATTACCTCACCAAAAAATCATATCACCCCCTTCTTTTATTTCTTTGTTTTTACAGATATTCCTGGGAATTCAGATTCGACAAATTCAAGTCAACAATTCCAGCTAATCTCCCTGCGGATCGACCCTCTTTCCCTATATCTATTCAATTTCTTTATTTTATTTATTGTTGAAAGAGGTTAAACATGTATTATTTTTGACCGGTTAAACGACGACTTGTCATCCCCCACCACCACTCTTCCGCAGCGAATGAATTACTTCTGTTGCCAAAAGAACCCCATCTACCAATTGACGACCTTTTACAAACGCGGATTGCGAGTCACTGATTAAACCTCCCAGCACACGTTGGAGCCTATTTGCTAAGCATTTAGCCAATATTTTATACATTGAATTCACTAGGCATATGGGACGATACTCACCTAAACATTGAGGCGATTCCACTTTCGACAACAACACAATGAAAGCACAATTGGCACCCTTCGGTAATGCCCCTGTTGCGTGAAATTGCCCAAAAAAATTCAGCACATCAAATTGCACCACCTCCCATCCTTTTTTATAAAATTCAAGCGTGAACCCATCCGGACCCGGCGCCTTTGAACCATCACATTCCCATAATATATTTTTAATCTCCTCCATCGTGAAAGGCTGGACCAAATGCTTTTTATCCATGCCATTTATTCTACGAAAAACACCCTCAAAATGCAACTCGCCCGCCCACTTATCACTAGCAAAATGTTTGGTAAATGTCGCCACCACAAAGTTTCGGATCGCCGAAGGCTCAGTAGTCCACACACCCTCAATCACCAGCCCCGGTATGTAGTTTCTAGCTATTCTTAACTTTGCCGTCCTATGGAAATACGCCGTATTACGATCGCCCAAACGTAACCATGTTGCTCTTGATTTTTGCCGCCACATTGATTCTTTATTTCTCATTGCACGCCATAATGCGCACATCCACCTACGCCTTGCAGCCTCTATTTCTTCACTCGCACCCCCCTCAACCATGGCCTCATCCGCATTATCCAATTGTTGTTGCACATCCGCAATCAATTTATTCACATCACCGAAATTGTCCTTATTCCAACCTTTTAAAAACTGCTTCAAATGTCTCAATTTAACCACAATATTTTCATTTCCCACGCCCACCTTGGTTAAACGACACCATTCCTCCAAAACTTGTCTAATGTTCGATTGCCCATCCATCCAACAATTGAAAAATCGGAAAGGACGTGGTCCCCAATCATTGTCATCGCACTTCAACAACAACGGAGTGTGGTCCGAAACACCCCTTTTCAACGCTACTTGTTGTATGGATTTAAAAGCATCAAGCCAACTAGAAGAGATTAAATAACGATCAATTCGGCTACACCGGTTACCATAGCCAAACCAAGTAAATCGTTTACCTACTAACGGTAAATCGATCAATCCCGCGGCATGTACGAACTCCCCAAAAGCTTCCATCTCCGCATACCTATCCGAAACCGCTATACGATCTGTCTCATATAATATAGCATTGAAATCGCCCACTACGCAACATGGCCCCTCAAACTTATTTAATCGGGTTAATACAGAATCCCAAACTAATTTTTGCCCCGCTACGTCCGTAGGAGCATATATCCCTACAATGCAGCACACCATATCTTCTTGTTGCCAACGACCTTGAAGCATAATAAAATTCGGATAGACAGCAACATTAATCAAATTAAATTTGTTACCTTCCCAAATAATCAGAATGCCCCCGGATGCTCCCATCGAAGGCGATACTGCCATCTCAAAACTGTCCGAGTACCACAAAGAAGACGCCCACATCGACGGCACATCCTCTAATTTTGTCTCTTGCAGAACCACCATGTCAACCTGATTTTTCCGTATGACTTCACCAACACTACGACGTTTCGCGCCACCGCCCAAACCCCGTACATTCCACGATAATATACGCATTAGTCACAAACCTCGATTTTCCCCGGCTATTACCCGAGAAATATCCTTGATAATATCGGCTTCTCTCCCACTCGATTTCACCCCAATTAATGACCCCAATTTTACCGTTGTCGCTGCCTCGCTTGCGATATCCTGAGCTCGCTGTGAACCACAATCTTGCCCGTCATCCCCTACTGATTTGGAAATACAGCGTGACCGCCTTTCACCCGAACTTTGCCGTTTCTTCGCTTTTACTTCACGGCCAGCCTCTTGGTGATTCTCAATGGCATTTATTCTTCTAATTTTGCAAAAAGCCTGACCAATCTTGATTATTTCCGTCGCTCCTAGCCCAGCCTTGGAGTTGCTCGAGTGAACAATTGGAGGGGAAAGCACCTCCTGTGAATTAGAATTTCCCCAATTACCCGACCCCACTTCCTCCTCTTTTTTCGAATTTGCTATCCCAGCTATGGATAGACTTTCATATTGTTGAAATTCCTCAACCACTGCTAGAGTCCTACCACTACACTCCTTCTCTATTGTGGGATTATCCACATTCAACGAATCTGCCAATCTTTCATCCGATGAACTTGTCTCCACCGGAGAAACATGTTGCACCAGTGACCGGGCATCAGCTTGCAACCCTCCATTCACATCTTCAGATTGTACCCTCTTCGTACTCTGAATTTCCGGCCCTTACGGTTCCAGCCAAGCCTCATTCATTACCCAAACTACACGATCATGCCCTTGTGAATTTTTTGTCGTTTGTTGCAAATCATCCAGACCATTGATGGCTACATTCGCATTCGCCATTTGCTCTTCACCGCCCATGTCCGAGCCTTGTTCTGAATTTTCCTCCGTTGATCTCCATTCACAACAATCACACTCCACTTCCGGACCCTTGCCGTCCATCTCTAACACACGTACCCAATATTCAACCTTGTCCACCGTTACACGAATTCTTTCCTCAATCCGGTTAAAAGTTGTAGTTTCTACCATAATTCTGCCGCTATCGAACGATGTAGGCGTTTCCGTATCATCATCTAAACAAATCAATGAGCCCCATAAATTGGCGATGTTTGTAAACGTTTGTTTATTCAACCTTGAGACATTGTTGTTCTACCCTTCCACGCCAACGAGATCTCATTCGAGCACCGTAGATCCATTTCCCATCCAATCTCTCGATCACGCGATCAGCATCTTCTTTCGATGCCATACGCACAAAACCAAATCTGTTTCCATCTCGTGCCAACTGATTAGGGATGAACGCATCTCTGACGACACCGTGTCTATCGAACACTTGCCACAAGCCCTTCCAGTGAATTGTCTTCAACAAACCCCCTACATACAATGTTACACCCGCTGCACATTTAGATCGCTCTTACCTCGATTACCTTTGGATTTGGCGGCTTGTTCCCTAGCGAGTCGCTCCCACAGACCTCCCATTTTTTTCGAAGAAAATGTTGAGCAAAGGATTCTTAATGTTGGCATCGAAGGGCAGAAATCCATTACGAGCAGCCGTAACAGTTGGAGGCCCTGCAACTAAAAGTAGGACTGCCATTGCACCTAAAAGTAACGCAAACTTGTTGCCTTCCATTTCTGCTGCCAATTAACTGATTATATTATTTCTCAGAGTGAAGATGAGTCTATGTTCTCACCCAACACTCCTTTATATAGATGAAGATGAAGATGAAGATGAATGATGTGTGATGAGGATTAGAACACGTGCTCTTCCTCTTTTATTTCTTCTACCTTTTCCTTTTTTAATTATTATTATTATTTGTTAAGAAGTCACCGACTTCTCTACTTTGCTCCAAATCTGTAGAGAGCTCCAAGATATAAAGTATTATTATAATAATATATATGTAAAATATCCTAAATTTTCACCGCGGCTATGCCATTAGGTGCGAGTGTGTGTTGAGAGATTAGACCCAAAATCAGTCACAGTAAATCAATTTTTTTGATTGATTCGTAAAATTAATGGCCGATTCGAAATCCCCAATTTTGTTGTTCGTCGCGCGTATCGGTACGGTATTCTTTGCCTACTGGTACGCGTGAGAATACCGTACCAATACACTATGTGCACCGATACAGTTTTTAGCCAATAAAAATTCAGTGATAACTTACCGTACCGGTACGGTACTCTCACGCCTACCGGTACGCTGGATATTACTGTTTTCTTCATTTCGGTGTATTTCTTGATGATGTTTTGCAGATTGTTTGGGCTGCAAAACCTATCATGATCATACTTCTCTCTAATTCCATATGCATCGAATCCGTTTTATGTTCGAACTTATGCATGATTAAAAATAAATTTGTCTTGGCATAATGCATGTGATTTGAGTTTTTATCTTGTTGTTCGATGCAGGCATTCCCGGTGATGGGAGATGTTTGTTCCGCTCGGTAATCCACGGTGCTTGGCTGAGGTAAGGGAAGCAGTCTCCGAGTGAGAGCTGTCAGAAAGTTCTTGCTGATGAACTCAGAGCTAAAGTATATTTCTATTCTGTTTCCCACAGTGTGTCTGATTCCATTTGCATCAAAGCATCCTTTGGTTTTTAGTTCTACTTGCTACTGAATTCGATATAACTCCTATAGAATTTGTCAAAATTTGATTTTCTGCTATCCCTTTTCGGATTTTGTGTTAGCTGCAGATGTCTTTTTGCTTTAACTTTGCATTGGCACTCAAAATTTGATTCCCGAAACCGAATGGTAAGCTTTTTTCTCTTCGTGTATGAACTATTGTTGCCACAAGTAGGACAATTAGGGCTATATCCTGAGATAAACTGATCCAAATTCTTGATTAGCATCTCATTGTTGATTCTTTGACACTACAAGCAAGTAAATCTTCACGCTTTTTGCAGGTTCCTTGAGGGTGATTTCGATGACTATGTCGTGCAAATGCGGCAGCCTCATATATGGGGAGGATTCCGATATCCTCAAAATTATATCTGAGTACGGTCAGGAATACGGTCAGGATTCCGAGTGCCAATGCGAAGTTAAAGCACTATGATGTATTGATGAGTCCAGTAAGCAGTGCCTCTTCTAAACTGTAAGATATCCTTGCTTCACTTGTTTTATACTGTTTTTTCACCCTTCATATAGTACCTATATTAATCAAGTATAAGGTCTTGTACTCTAATCATCGGATTTAGAAATAGTGTGAACCCGAAGCTTAACTCAACTGGTTCATGCAGTCACTCGAAACTATAACAGTTACTTCGAACAAATTACCGAGAGACAGATAGTCGTCTTGTTGCCGGTTCTGGCAGGTGGAAGAAGAGATGACTTGGGGATAATTGCACTGTAAAACAGGAGATGCTAGGAATTCTGTACTGTAATGCCTTTGTGAATGTAATGATATGGAACTCTTCAGGAATAAATTAGTCATTCAAGGATTCTGAATAATCTTACATTGAAATAATGTATTTTTCTTTTTTCTTTATATGAGATTCTTCTTCGCCGTAACAAATCGAGAAAATCATTACATAATAACTAAGTCGTTCCGGAAAATATAATAATTGAGTTTAATTCGATTGATATTATTATTTGTACAATACACAAGAGGACGTAAAATTTCAAAACCAAAGATAATGAATGGATTGTCATAAATCAACTCTCCAAATCAATTGTGTGAGGCATGCATCAAAAGAAAACAACACATATAAAGGTTTGAATTGGCAAATCCTGGAGAGCTAGAAGACCATTGGAGATTGTACACACTGACATAGCTGACCTTTTCGACATACCATCACTTGGAGGAAACAAGTATTATCTAACCTTTGTTGATGATTATAACAGAAAGTGTTGGATATACGTTCTTAAAGAAAAATAAGAAGCATTGGAGAAATTTAAAGAATTCAAAGCATTGGCGGAGGAGCAAAGCGGTCAATACTTAAAGATACTCAGATCTGATAGAGAAGACGAGTATACATTAAGGTTATTTGAAGATACTCAGATCATCAGTTGACAGTTAGATACATGCCTCAATAAAATGAAGTTGCAGAAAGAAAGAATCACATCATTCTTGACATGGCAAGAAGCATGATAAAAGGGAAGCATCTACCAAGAAATTTTTGGGCTGAAACAGTTCGATGGATAATTTACCTGTTGAATAGTTCTCCAACAAAGAGTGTGAAGAACATGACGCCGAACGAAGCATGAAGCGGTAAAAAACTAAGAATTGGTAATCTCAAGATTTTTGGATGCATCGCATATGTCCATGTACTTGAGCATATAAGCTCGATGACAGAGGAGAAAATGCTTTTTCATATGCTATGATGAACAAAGTAAAACTTTCAGACTCTATAATCCTCTAACAAAAAAGTTGATAATCTCAAGAGATGTTGAATTCGATGAAGCAAAACACTGGAGATGAAGCACAAGAGAAAAATAGCTGAAGGACTATTTTTTTAACAAAGATAATGATGACGATGACTTCATCATCCAAGATGAACAAGGTGATGATCAAGGTCCTCAACAAAATTTGACTGAACCGTCTTCATCAAGACGCAGCAAACAGAGAATCCTGAAATACAACCGACTGAAGTTCGAAAATCTACACGGAGTATCATAAAGGTACAATAATTATGAAACTGAAAATATTTCACTTTTCTAATTATATAGTGACGACAAACCACAGAGATTTAAAGCAGCCGTAAAAAAATGTCGACATGTTATTGAAGAAGAAAAAGGTTAGCATAGAAAATTAAGTTTGAGGGTGAGTGTTAGAATTCAAATTTGATTCTTGAAATATCTAGAACATGATGGAAATAATTGTTGAAGAAAAGTATGTCGGCATAAGGATTTGGAAGATTGAAGAAAACCTTTAACATTTAAGGAAATGATGGATACATGTAGCAGCATATATAACATGGCAGTACACTTGGTAGCTTCATGAAGAGACTCGGCCATTCATGAACATTTCGGCACATCTAGAGACTTCAGTTAAGTCTGCTAATTAGTAATATAAATAGGTTAGATTGTATCTTTGGATGTGTGTGTGAATGAGTGAGTTGTGAGAAACAAATCAGTGAGTGTGTGCAAGTGAAAGAAAGAAAACAAAAGTGTGTAGTGCTTTGAAAACTTGCAGCAAGTAATTGTAATTTGGTTTGATTGTATTATATTAGTAGTTTATAAATTATATCGAGTATCCACCAACGCTTCCAACGTATCCCACAGTTAAAAGAAATCAAATTGCATGGCTTCCTTTGTCCACATTAGTACATTACACTATGGCTTTCTTATTTCACGCCACGTA